>OW285192.1:7647500-8847500 GCA_935421135.1 Bugulina stolonifera
GTACTTCTTCTGACTGTGCCATCCTCTCTAGTGCTCCATTGACAGCTGAAACCACTGCTTCTGGTGTCATGCAATTTGTTTGCTGTTAGTCTTTGATGTTCTACCCTTGTCTGTTGTCAACCCTTTACATTACCGGTCCGAGATCTTCTAATCTTCTTCAGCTCTCTTTGCTTAACCTAGATTGCATGATCTGTAGACTGTTAGTTGTGCAGGTCACTGAGAATTTGCTTAGTCACTTCCTAGCTTTTGCTTTTTTTGCTTCAACTCATCATGTGATAAAGCTCAGTCTGGTTAGTAGGGAAATTGATAGAAGCTTTAAATATTATGCAAGAACCTGCTTTTCTACTTGGTATTGCCCTATTCATGTAGAAAATATATTGGAGTTAATACAGGTCCATGGTTATCTTTCACAACATTTCATTTTTTTGGTTGCTGCTGTAATATGGTAAATGTTTACACCACTTGACCATCATTCTAAAGATTTAGTGCATAGGAAGAATTAATACACAATATTGTAATAATGATGTTTTTCATGTTAACATAGGCATAGACATGGATATTCTGAATGATCTGGTTTGCTGAGGTGGGCCGCCCAAGTATGCCTAATATTGGTATGTATTAAACTAGTAAGCATTTGTCCCAGTTGGATTTGTCTCCAGTGGGGAATTTCCAACAGTATTGAAAAAAATATTGTCTTGAAGGATGGTAAACCGAGGCTTGTAAATGAGTTATCTAACCTGAGTAAGAGTGTGTCTTCCATGGAATAGTATGTTTGAATTATGTAAACTTTTTTCAGTAAATGTTGCCCGTTAAAGCTACCCTTCCAGATATTCTCAGGCGTTAGGTGTCAGGTGAATTTGTTATGTCTCAAGTTATTAAATGTACATATAACTTGCTGCTTTGTAGCAGCTGGAGAGAAGGTGTTGAAGAAACTTATATGAGGGCAATACCGCATCCAGGGATCTAAAATACATCGTACAGTAAGAAATGTGTGTAGCTCTCTCCTTAATAATATTAGACTATACAGTGGCTATAAGGTTCACTTTTTGTTAAGCTATTTAACGTCCTTTACGACTATATACATTTTAGGAGATATTAAAGCATAAAGTGTACCAATACCACTAATACAAGAGTAGCTGCATCCATCCCTTGCAGTTTCGAATATTTGTTTCAATTTCTTCCAAGTAATGTGCTACCATTACAGTGCATAGGCCTACACACTTACATTGCTCTGCCTCCACCTACCAAAATTAAAAAAAATCATCGTATTCAAGAATAATCTGTGGCACACAAATAATTTCTCTTGTTTAGTTATCTACATGTATGTCTGAATAACCTGTGTTTTTGTAGGTTTTAGGCAACTTTAGTTGATTTAATCTCCATGCGTGTCAAGACAGAATTGTAGCCAGCATCAGTGAGTAGTATTGTAGGGTTTAAATTCAACTTCGTACTCTATCTCAGTACCCACTAGCATTATGCGTCATGGTCTCCATTAATGGAGCAGTATGTTCTTATTATTTTCCAAAACTGAAACTTCTAATTTGGGTTGCATTTGCTAGTCCGTTGTATAGTACAACCATATTATAATGTTTCTATCGGTATACATGTAAATGGTATTTGCAGGAAACTTACTCTCTGTAGACTTTCTATTGTAGAATGTTTTCTTAATGAAGGGCAGCTTCAATAATTGATGAGTAAGTGGACAGTGCAGGATCTAAGCAACTATTTGTCTATTACTGAAAATAGATGTTTATTCAGGATAAGCCACATGCAATACATATACAGATGCAAATGAGTTGAAAGGTTAGTTTGAGAAAGTACCTTGATACACTTAGAGGCCAATCATATGATGCAAGCCAGCATTTAACAAGTGCATTGTGTACATTATTCTGATGTGAAAATCAGCTAATTAATTAGTTAATATTATAGTTTTCCACAGCAAGTACAACAGCCCTTATTTGGGACTAAATGCGCTAATAGCATCACTTTTGGTTTGGCCAGAGTAACATGAAATAATCTACGCTCTTCAATTTGCATTGCTTTGTAGCATATGCTTAGCATCTTGTCCTAATACTGCAATTTTACAGCAATCTAAATCTTGCACTATATAATAATTTTATACCTCTACTAACATTATACTGCTTGAAAAATGTAGGTTGTTACATGGATTTTTGCCCCTTATATTATTTACATGTTCATGTGCATGTAGATTAGCATTCATGTTGAGATGGAACCCTTAGCGCTTTCTGTCCTTTCACAGGGCTAATAAGTTGATACTAATTTGTAATGTACATGTACATGTATTGCATAACAGATAGCTGAAGAGGTGAATGAACTGTAGGGGGAGCAGACAAATTCATAGGCCTAGACTTGGTTCAACTGCTATAGACATAACAGCTGGAAGCACATTGTACAATGTAAGTTCAATCCCTTGCATAATTTTCAACAATCTCACAGTTTACCCAGCTATGGTAACTTTTTCACTCTTGACCGCATTTTTATGAAGGTTTAAGGAGTGTCGCTAATTTCCCATAGAGACGCTATTTGGACAACTTTATGGAAAAATGTTGCTGCAGCAATAAACCATTGAAATGTTCTGTATTTTAGATATATGAAAAGGGAATTCGCTCTGCTCACGAAATCTTAAAGAGAACAGCCACCAGTGATGAAAAAGATGCTGAGGCCATGGGTCAAAGCTTATTATTTTAAAATCCAAAACTATATGATTGTACATTGACTTGGTTATCAAAGCTTTTAACTGGTATTACAAGACAGTGCCTTAAAACTGTTTCAATACACTGTATGTTGTGGTGACAGGCTCCCCTTGATACTGAGGCTGCCCTTGACACTAAGGCTGCCCTTGACACTAAGGCTGCCCTTGACACTGACGGCAGTAGGTCCTGCCAGACAGCTCTGTGTCTGTGACAGGACACTAAGCAGGCCAGGCCAAGTGGTTAGATGGCTATTATCCATATTAATCTATTATGTAATTGTTATGCAATAATCACCCATTATCTTATCTGTGACATTTATATTATTATACTTACTTGCGTATTCTCTTGTCTCAGTACTACAGAGTATATAAGAGGACAATTTCATTGTACAGAGGATCCATTGTTATACTTAGATAGTGTCTTTCACACAATACGCTATTCTACATAAACTACTAAATACCACTGATTAGTTGATCTGGGAGCACATAGGATAGCAGCAAACCCAGTACATACTTAGGGTGGCTTGAACCAATAAGAAGTTATCATCTCTCTACTCTTACAAGCTAGCAGTGGCTGGACTGTGGTGCACAGCCATTACAATAATGTTTTATTATTTCACTTTATGATAATTACATCACCCAATGATGCAATGTTTCCCAACTACAGGTTATAGGGTGCCCAATAATACAACATTAACTAATGCAACAGTATCACTAAAATGCACAATAATTAACACTGCCAAACAGAGTGAATTTTGCTCTTGAACGTAGGCACAATCTCATTCGCTAGCTGTCCATTGTTAGTGGGAAATAGCAGTTCATGTAATTAGACCTTGGTATATTAGTAGTTGTCCTCTCTTCACACACTGACCATCAGCAGTACACAAAACACCCAGCCTTGCATGTGCATTGTCTACTGGGCACTCATTAGCTATTTATTGTAATTATAAATTAGCCTTTCTCAGCCAGTTATGTTCAACTTCTACCAGCAAAACACAAATGGAGAGAGAGAGGACAACTTCCATTTATAACAATTCTCTGATGAATGAACAAAATCTAGGAGTATCAACTTGATATACATGTTGCAATTCTAACTAAATTGGTAATCTAAATAATATTCTTCAGGAGCAAGGGCCTTCATTCAATAATGATCATAGAGAGAAGTTATCCTCTCACTTTCCATCTGTCTCCTACTGATAGAAATGAAACAAAATAGATTGAGAGAGGACGACTTCCAACTGCAATCAACAGTTTTGTGCCTATGAATTATATTTCTCCAAAATACATTCAATATTAATAAAGAATCTTCCTGAGAAAGGGTTAAGTTATGATTTCATACTTTTATGTGTAGCCTATTCACAATTCACTGTATTATAAATTATATTCTATACGTCTGTGTGCATCTAGTATGCACAGGTAGGATGAAGCTCCCCGTCTGTATTCCTCAACCAAAACAAGAGCAGCAACATCACAGCAAAACAGGTTAAAATGGCAGCTCAAGAACTTTCTGTTTAGGTTTTGGGGCACCGCTGTTCACGCTGGGTTTAATGGGCAGTGGCTGAAGAGCAGTAGTGAAAATGTGGTGAAATCATACACCACCATTAATAAAATGAGAAACAGCTAAGCATGTGATACGTGTACATTGAACATCTACCATGTACGTAAATGTACATGTACAATGTATATGAAATGACACAGACTTATTCTGTCCCATCCTTACATTGCACGTATTGAGAATATTGAGATTACGTGATGTGCATGTAGACATGTCATATGAAAGTTAATAATATTAAATATTTTAGCTTCTCAAATTGAAGTGTATTGTACCAAATTGCAATACCTGCTTGAAAGGGCTGCAGTTGCACTAACACATTTACCTACATGGTACTATTAGTTAGAGTAGGCTAAGGCATGAAAGTACATGCACATGTCATTCCTTTCTCTTGCACTACCTGTTGCCTTGCTTGTACATGTAAATAATTGAGAACTAGGAAGTACTAACAGCAGTAAGTTGGTCTATCAATATTATTACATGTAGTTCAACAAAGGGGGCTGATCCCTGCTCCTCTTTGATATACAGTATATGTACAATATTAGCCACAGGGGCCCTTGTGACATGTGTTCTGCACTTTTTCTCTCTGCCTTAGAGATCTTTGTTGTTGTTGAGACAATGAGTTGAAGAATTACATACCTACATGTTGGATTATAATACTCTTATACATTAAATAACAACACCAGACCTCTCAAAATGTTTTACATAATGTACAATGTATAGCATGTACATGTACATCACATATTGTTCATAATAAGAGTCATGTACTAACAGTGTACATGCATAATATAAAACATACTGTGTGCAGTTATATAACAATCTAACAGACTATCCAAACTTACGTTCCCTGCAGAACCGAAGCAATTAGGGTAGTTAGAATAGACAGACAGAGCCGAATCTATCCCACAGATCACAACCATGTAAATGTGAGAGACATACGTACATTGTACATCGGACACAATAATTATTCTAGTGAGACCAGCAGCAGTAGGTCATACATATAAACAAAAGATTGAAGGTTCTCTCAGTGCTTATTTTAGCACACACATTGTACAGCTTCAGGTTGTGTACTATACCCATGGACGCAATTTTTAGTACATTCTTCCAGCATACAACGACTAAAGTAAGCCTAATCTACCAAGAATACCTACATGTACATGTTGATCAATCCATTAAAACAACAGAAAAATAAAATTATAGATGTCACATGCATGTAGAGAGAATACAACTTCGGTTCAGAATATACAAATGTACATGTGCATGTACCTTGCTAGCAGCTCTAAGAGGAACACCATGGATGCATGAACACAATACCATACATGTACATGTATATTATGAAAGTTACAAAAATGTGGTAGGAGATGCACTAGCACTTGCACTGTTTTTGTAGCAACTGTGTTTACTCAGCTGTATAAAAGAGAGGGCAACCATTAATATAGATGGGACATACTGAAAACCAGCATCTAATATTATACTTGCTTTTTGTAGGAGGCTTTCAATTATTTTGTGTATATATTTAGTAGTTGTCCTCCCTCGTCCACAGCTGAACAATTGCAGTGCACATACATGTGGCTGTTGACACGTGCATTGTAAATGATATTCGTACTAATAGTAGTTGGAGCACTTTTTGTACTTGGTCAAATATGCTCGTTAAATCCACATAATTTAACACTTGGATGTTTTATTCCCTGCATAACATTTGAGAGAGGGGAGACAACTCAGAAACATTGTGAAAAAATAGCACATGCATTAGCCCAGAGGCCTACTGTCAGCATTGACACTTGTATCATAGTACTGCAGCTGTGTTATAATATCTGACAACATTATCAACTATGGCTTGGCTTCTGTAGTCTTATTATACTCCTACAGTAGAATGAACTTGGTAGAAATACTTTACTTACATGTACATTCAGAAAGACTGATTCTAGAAGCAATTCAAATTTAAATTGGTTATGAACTCATGATCATATGAAGAAGTCACTAGTGGTTTGGGCTAGGATTGGCATTGTTTGTACACCATAGTAGCATGAAAAAATAAACTCTATCTGCTATCCCTTAATGCTCTTTTACAGAAGGTAACTGTTTTGTACATATTTTCGACACCTGCCTAGTAGTTCCAGCTGTAGTATAAGTCTAACATACATGTACATGTAAATAGACAGATAAGCATAATTTGTATTGAATACTTGTTTTATTACAACCTGTTTATTACAATAATTACATAGATATAACTGAACTATCATACTTCTTTCCTTTTCCCTTCCTCTGTAATCTCTTCTTATTCTGCAAATGAAAATCAGAATTTTATTACTGCAATTTTCAGAAGAAAATCACAGCTTTGTAGAGGCTATGTTGATGAATGTTGGTGCAACATTGGCAGAATGACTACTGCTTACCAGCAGAACCCTTTTACTGACACTAAAATTAATAGTACTAACTAATTACATGACTAATTCTACCAGCTTCTTATTGATTGCAATTACATGGGTTGAGGATCAAACAGGTGACTGGGCCCTCAAGTTAGAGGCCAGGTACATAGCGGCCAGGTTCATTGCCAGGTACATAGCGATATACATGTACAATATAATATGGCTGTGTGTTCACATGCATTTCAGTTGTAAAACTGCATGAAATGTGGTTGAATACAACATTAATGTAGCACAAATGCAGGCATCAGTCGCTGAAATTTTCAGATTGCTGGCCAAGACTCTGAATAACAATAAAACACAATAAATGATTACTAAGCCAGGGACTTGCACATGCATGTACCAAACATACATGTACATTTATTAAAATTTGAATTGAATACCACTGATTTAGGACCTACATTGTACAAATATATCATTTATTTTAATTGTGACATACAGTACCTGTAGTTGAATCCATTAGTAGGAAAGAGAGCATAGGAGTGAAGTAGCTTTCTTCTTCGTAAGCCCATCATTACTGAAACATAAAACAACAAAAGGTTGATCATCATTACTTATGCAGACAGTTCACCTGGCCACTAGGATTAAGTGTAGAAACAGTAGAAATGAAATTATACAATAGGTCTAGTGCTACTCTCTATCATTAAATTAATTAACCCATGCCAATATATTATAATAAAACTAGGGGTTAATATCAAAATATCCATTTTTAAACTCTGCAGCATTATGGAACATGGTATCTCATAATTTTGTAGAAAGATACAATATTAATGACTGAGCTGACATAAGTAGTATAGTCAGTGCAGATCTACACAGACACCCGGCCCTTTCCGCGTCGTATTAGCCCTAGATCCAAAAACTCCCCGGGCGGACGACCACCCCACCCGTCCTCTCGCCCCTCCTCTCCCCTAAACCTCACTCTATGTGCAAAGCCCTAGAACCTACTCCCCCCCCATCGCGGGTGGGGTTTCAAAAACCTCATCGGCTGTTCCGTAGAACCCAGTCTAAAGAGCAAACCCCTCGCCCCGTCCCACGGCTCGGGCGAGGGGGCGCGCGCGTACGCGCGCGCCCCCCCGCCCCGCGAACCCCACCCGTCCTCCCTCCACCCGTCCCCGCCCCTCCCCACCCCTCCCCACCCCAAACCCCTCCGCCTCGCCCTCCGCCTCGCGGCGGTTCTCGTTCGCGAGTCCAGCCGTGGCCCCACGCCGCCGTCCCCCCGCCCATCCCCCGCCCCTCCCCCGCTCTCCCGCCCCAACGACCCGTCGCGACCCTCGCGGGCGGACCGTCGGCTGGAGTAGGGTGAAGCGAAGGAAAATACGGGTTAGAGTAATGGTGTGTGATGTATTCTAGAATAGATGATATACGACTATGAAAATATGAGTCAGGGTAATGATACACGAGTTTGTTTTAATTTTCAATGCGTTTGAGAGTAATAATATAAAATCAATCGATAAAAAACTTGATATGTGACTACGAAAAATATGAGTAAGGGTAATGATACGCGAGTTTGTTTTAATTTTCAATACGTTTGAGAGTAATAATATAAATTCAAGCGATAAAAAACTTGATATACGACTATGAAAAATATGAGTAAGGGTAATGATACACGAGTTTGTTTTAATTTTCAATACGTTTGAGAGTAATAATATAAAATCAATCGATAAAAACCGATATACGACTATGAAAAATATGAGTAAGGCTAACGATACACGAGTTTGAGAGTAATAATATAAAATCAATTGATAAGTAGACACGAATGAGTGTGAATGACAAAAGTTTTTGCCTCAAAACTGTGCAGTGGCGGGGAGGAGACGCTCGCCGAGGATGGAGTCTAGAATGGCACAATCGTAGAATGTTCTCCCGCTCTTGGAAGTCTTCTGTCCCTTGTACACCATCACGGAGGGGAGGAGCTCTTTCATCGAAACTGCCAGACGTCCCGGAAGGAAGACTTCTCCCTTTTTTTCTTCGTTTCCAATCCGGCACTCGTAGGTGGCAATGGAGTTGCTCGCATTATCACCATCACCGCATCTTGGGACGTATGTGGGTCGGAGCGCGGTCACCACCAGCACAGAACCAACGGGGAAGGAAGATAGCGTTTGCACTCGAAAAAATTCTTCCAACTGGGCCAAGGTCTTCTTTCTCAAGTCACCGGCCAGCTTTTTCATGGCTGCTCCTGGCAGGGAGCACACGCTCTCGATACGGTTGAATGTGTTTTGTCCTTTAGCGGTCTCCTGCTGTCCCAAGTACACCATGATCCTAGGTGGAAGGGTAAGGTCCTTTAGCTCCTCTTCTTTGACATCCGCTAGCTTGGGCATGGCGTGACGAATGTTGGTGTGAAAGCTGATGCAATGTCTCATCCCCTTGTCATCCACATAGCTTGCCCTGGCTAAGAATGCTTTTCCGAATGCCGTTTCAACCACCGAACCTCCACTCACTTCTAGCACAGTTCCTGGCTCTAGCTCCGACAGCTTCACCGTTGTCTGCAGAGAGCTCCTCTTCTCCGCTCCCATGCTCCTACAATAATGAAAGTGGTGTATATAGATCCGACAAAGTGGTTAAACGGGAGAAAGATAGTACGGTAATTTATAGATATACGAATAGGGCTACTTACATTAGGGTTGCCGCCACTGCACGAGCTTTCTCCAGGCTTAGTCCCCCGCTCTTTTTCTTCCCCTTGCAAGGGGACTTGGTAGCTTTTTTTCCCTTCGTCGTCTCACCACCATCCATTTCTTCCGTAGCCGTATCGGCTCCGTGGCCATCATCATCATCATCTGATATTACAATCACCTGGGGTTTCTTTTTTTTCTTAGCACAGATTTCATCTCCTTTTGGGTTCTTCCTCTTCTTGGTTGTTGTGGTCTCGCCCCTATCCGAGGCCCGCTCCGGGGAGGACGGAGAGTCCGCCATGTTAGAAAGATCCTTTCGGGCAAGACTCCCCACTCCTATTATTTTCCCCTTCTTCCGTGCCTCTTTTAACGCATCCACCTCTTCTTTCCTCTTCTGACTGCACTCTTCTTCTTCAATAATTCCATCCATTTGTGAGTCCGTTACCAAGGCCAACGAGAACCGCCGCGAGGCGGAGGGCGAGGCGGAGGGGTTTGGGGTGGGGAGGGGTGGGGAGGGGCGGGGACGGGTGGAGGGAGGACGGGTGGGGTTCGCGGGGCGGGGGGGCGCGCGCGTACGCGCGCGCCCCCTCGCCCGAGCCGTGGGACGGGGCGAGGGGTTTGCTCTTTAGACTGGGTTCTACGGAACAGCCGATGAGGTTTTTGAAACCCCACCCGCGATGGGGGGGAGTAGGTTCTAGGGCTTTGCACATAGAGTGAGGTTTAGGGGAGAGGAGGGGCGAGAGGACGGGTGGGGTGGTCGTCCGCCCGGGGAGTTTTTGGATCTAGGGCTAATACGACGCGGAAAGGGCCGGGTGTCTGTGTAGATCTGCACTGACTATACTACTGACATAAATACTTGATCAGAAATATGTTACACGGGACTGCTTGATTGTTAGAGACTATTTGTACGTGTCAACCGAGATCTATACTATTATGAATACATGAAAAAGGCAATCATCTAAGTATGTGTATAAGCTAAGTAGTTGCAACTGTGAGAGATTGTTGTGCCAACAAGGTTTAGTTGACCTGCAATCTAAACTAATTTTGTGCACCCATAACTATGACAAGAATGGTAAACCAACCAGCTACCATATTTCTACTAAGTACATTAGCCAAATTTTTACTTACTAACAAACAACCCTGCGAAGAGCATGATAGACATAGTTATAGCTTTTCTCTAAAGTCATTAGAAGATCTCCCATGTATCTAAATGGGATCAAAGTAGTCTCCCCCCACATGCTTGTGTTACCTAGAAATACATGTTATACAAGGACATGTTTACTATGATAGCAGGTTTGACTATTTGATACAACGTACAGCGTGAAAAAGTTGAGAAAATCGGATACAATTTATGCGAATTGACATTATTAGTAAGGGTGGGTAACTCTCACTGCAAACATTATCATGGAAATTTTAACCATTTTTGACTACTTTTCGTGCAGTTTAGCATGAGATAGTTACTCCACTAACAGTTTAGATATGATTATAGAGCTATGACAGCCATGGTGCTAAATAGTGGGTTTGCAAAGAAGGTCAACTTTAACAATCAACTTAATAATCTTTGTTTAATTGAGACTGTACATCCCATGACTTTGAAAAATCCACTGAAATCAATTAAAGTTAATTCGGAACTGGGAAAGAGCTCTATTTATTTTACTGCCGCTAATCTATTTGGTGAGCATGCGTGGGACCTACGAGGCCTCCCCGGTGGGGTCTATGCGGGACACCTGGCTGCTCATCACTGGGAGCTTGATGCATAGTGGGTGGGCGCAGCGTGTGTCCCTGGTTGCATGGGTCAGCCTTCTGTGGCTGGCGAACCTCTGGAATGGAGCTGTCACAACTCTAGTTTCGAACTATCTGATTAGCCCCATGTTCTATTACCTTATTTTAATATCACTGCTATTTGAATAATGATGATGTAAACTAATATAACTAAATGAAAAAAAACATGATTCTGTCAGAAGTGCCATTATGTTCAATCACAACCCAAAGTAGTTTGACAGCATGCATGTTCTTTACAAATATATACTACTAGGTGTAAATTTATACACTTTGTAATACATGTTGGTTAGGGCATTACATGGCTGAAATGCAGGTCAAGTAGGCCTATCCTATCTGTTTACCTTAAACAATTTTAGTCATATGTGACACATTTAGCCTACTAATAGGTTTAATCTAGTTTTGACCAACCAGGCAGGCATCCTAAGTACAATAATACACTAGGGAATTTTTGCTTACAGCTTCATAGTATTTGCCCCCACATAAGTCTGACTCTTCCTTTGATGTTGGAACCACACTTTCTGGTGGCTGCCAAGTGTCTGCATCTTTCTGTCTTTTCCTTCCATCAAATAAAAATCCTGAAATTGATATGGAATATAATATTATAACTACTAGTTAATGCAATAATGGTTTGAGCAGATGAAGTTTTGATCAATCATTTACATAATAATATAAATAATGTTATTTAGGCCTATATCTATAATAAGCACCGGTCTGAATTGATTGTAAGAAATTTACTGGGCTGCATTTGGTTTTCTAGTTGGTTGTAGTAAATCACTGCAGCCTACATGGTTTTGACATGTCCAGTTGGTTCAGTTTTGGAGTTCAAATAACCTAGGGAAGCTTAAGTTTTTTCTTCACCCCTTCACATTTTCTGCAATGGTTTTATCCTTAGCTAACCTACAGCAACAAGCAACCGGGTACAAAGAAACCTTTGTCTTCACTCACCAATGTTTATGAAGATAAGGGTTGCAGTCTTCTACAAGTCGGCTAGCTACCGTAAATCCGTTTATCCTGCTAGCCAATAGGTGCACAGCTCCTTAGCACAGTCTTCTATGGGATGCGTAGGATAGTATTGTAGTCCACTACATAACAAAGCTAAATTTAAACTTCTTATTTCAGTCTCTATCCAACAGAGCTGGTTCCAAGTCGGATCTAAGTCAACAGGTCGACTCATTGTAAACTTTTGGAGGTAAGCCAAGTTGAAGTCAAGTCAGAGCTGCTTCAAGTCAGTGTACAGTGCAAGTCACAAGTCAAGTGGGAGACAACTTCAAAAAACATTGACAGGTTTTTTTACAAAACATCGCCTTTTTAATAGACATTGCAATCTATTGCATACCAGAGCTGGGTCCAAGTCATAGATTGACTTGCTAAGTCAAGTCATACGTCGACTTGACTTGGACTTGTCAACACGCTGACTTGATTTGAATTTGACTTGCATATCAATGTGACTTGACTTGGACGCATCAATGACTTGTGGTTCTGACTTGGGTTCTGTCAAGTCATTGTGGAGAATAAAGTAGTGCAAGTAGAATGGTGTAAGTAGTGAATACAATGCACAATGCAATAATTAGTCAATTAAACTACAATAGGTAGACTGGAATTGCAGGACTGGCCAGTGGACACTCTGTACTGTGCCATGTTCTGTTTATATGCTATGTAACACAGTATCACCGTCACCAAAACTGTATATAATACTACATGACCAGTCTCAACTGTAGTGCCAATATTGCTACATACATAGACTAGTTGCCATAATTAATGTCTAGCGTACATGCCCATCCAACTACATTTTGGCATGGTTTTTCATGCATTGGAATGTCTACTAAAAGAAAAAAAGTGATGTTTGGAAAGATGTACAAGAATCTTGAAGTTGTCTCCCACTTGACTTGCATTTCAACTTGCAAGTAGACAAGTGGCCTTGAACTTGACTTGTGACTTGCATGACAGCTGACTTGACTTAAGGTAGCACTGACTCGACATGGACTTGACTTGCCTCCAAAGTTTTAAAAAATGGCTTGACTTGTTGACTTGCAAGTCGACTGGGACACAACTCTGTTTCAAACCATGCAAAAGTTTAGCTGGGTATGCATGCCATTCAACTATGATAAAGAACCAGTCTATAGATGATGTAATGATATTGGCACTGATATCTAGACTGGTCATGTAGTATTGTACATTAGTAATGGTGATACAGTGTTTAATCAGTCGTAAGCAGCACATGATAAGGGGGTGTCAACTAGCTACCCTGTAATTCCAAACTAGTTCATATTGTAGTGCATAGTCTCAAACCCCTAACCCTGATATACTCTGAGGAAAGTGATATGTGGGTAGACAATTAAGACTTGTTTTTTATGTTGGCTAAACAGTGTACACAATTTTATCCGTCACATTGACTTGGTATACCCCAATTCAAAGTCCTAAGTCACAAGTAATTCAGATTTTCAAATTAAGTCAAGTGAAGTCACATTGATGTGCAAGTCAAAGTGAGTTAGGTGCAGAAGTGGAGAAATTTGAGATAGCCTTTGTTCTTCGCCAAAACTGAAGCAGAAGTTGTCTTCTCTATATTTTGCTGGTTGACCGCCCTTACCCCAAACCCCAACCACAAACAAGGAACTAAGACTATCTAAATTTCTCCACTACTGCACCTAATTGGTCAAAGTCAAGTCACCAAGTTGGCAAGTCCAAATCAAGTCGACTCGTGAATTGAATTCTTGTCAAGTTAAACCTATGACTTGGACCCAGCTCTGCTGCCTTACATGATCAAACTTAGGCCTACTACAACTTGGAAACTTTCAAAAAATTGATTTGCACGATTGGGAGGGATTTTGCGACTGTTCGAAAAGGACAGTTCAAAACAGGATCTTTCGAAACTGGACAGTTCAACACCAGGTAGTTTGAAACCTCTAAACTCTAGACTTCAAATAATTTCTATTTTCAAAATTATCTTTTATTTATTTGAAATTAATTGTATGTAAGTTGTGCTCCTCTAAAAATAACCAAAACAGTTTCGAACAGTCGGTTAGTGAAATGTCCTGTTTTATCTGTCTTTTTGAAATGCCCCTTTACCACTGTAAGGATAGGGCTTACACAGTTCTAGGGTACCCCCCTAGAACAACCATATTTTGCATCGCCTTTCAAACCCTCGATAACCTATATGGTAATTTTCCTGAGGGATGTACTGAAAATATATATGTTATGTTACTCAGAGGTATAGTCAATCAGCTCAGAGCACAAAATCATAACACACCAGCTATTTCAGTGACCGTCAAAGCATCTACACATGTAAATCCGCTGACTACTTACACACTTGCACACATAAGAAGCACTAATGCCACAAGAACAGCTTTTCTAGTTCAATGTGCTATAAGGCAGTATGAGGAGTGGTAAAATCCCTCTCTTAGGAATAAAGAATAACAAACCAGTAGTAAGTCTAGACAATATTATAGTTTATAAACCAACACCAGCTTTTCAAGTTCAACAAATTAGAAAAAATATAAGACAATTAATCAGCGACAAGCGGCTGCAAATCCATTAATATCTGTCAAACAATAACTTAACAATATTTAAAAGCTGACCTACATGTAACAAGTATTTGGATATAGGGTAACTATACTTAGAAAGTGACTTAATAACACATTGAAAGTGGCTCGATATTTTTCTGGTAATGAATTAACAATACTTGGTAAATGACTAAACAATACTTTGGAAATGAATTAAAACACTTAGAGAAAAGAGTGGAAAAATATACCAGTCACTTCATTCTGTAGAACAGAACATCTCCAGTCGGTGGTGAATCCCGCTTCAATGCTATTATCGATTTTCCGCTGACGATAAAGTCTTCTGTATTCCCGAAGGCTAGCTCAGCAGGGATTCCAATCTCTGATATGGATACCATTAGTTTACCTAAAACATGTACGTATGTAGTGCATCAAGAAGTGCATCAACCACCAAGTAGTGCATCAAGTAGTGTTTCAAGTAGTGCATCAAGTAATGCATCAACTAGTGCATCAAGTAGGTATCAACCACCAAAAAGCAGATCAATTAGTGTATCGAGTAGTGGATCAAGTAGTGCATCAAGTAATGTATCAAGTAATGCATCAAGTAATGCATCAAGTAATGCATCAAGTAGTACATTAAGTAGTACATCAAGTAGCACATCAAACACAATATGTAAACAATGTAGCATGGAGTGATACATTTTTCAACGGTTTCACAACTTATCCAGATGGTACTTGAAATGCAGAGATACATGTAACTATTCTGCTGCTGGAGAACAGCTTTTATTTTAAGGAAAATAATGTATATTACCCTTCAAACCCTTTAAAACACTACTACTGCTGCCACTACCATCATCATCTATCACTAACACCACTACTAGTGCTTTCACCACTACTACCACTATCAAAATTACTACTCTCGTGGCTAATAGCACTACCAAAACTCTAACCACTGCTATCACTAACACCAGCACCACCCACCACAACCTCAAACTATCACCGCTACCACCGCCACCACTTCTTCTTACATCACAATCATTTACCACCACTATACCATTAATACCAGCATCGCTATCAATTATCAACTGTAGTATTATAAAAATGCACCCCATGCTGTACTTAGCTTACCTGTCATAGAATCAAGTATGTAAATCTTGAAAACTACTGCTACTACCACTGCTATCACCACTATTACCACCACTATCACCACTATTACCACTACAACTACTATCATCATTACTACCTCTACCATCCCTACCACCACTACTACTACCACTACCACCACTACTATCTCTATCAATCACCATCATCACTATCACCGCCGCCGCCGCCATCACCCCTACTACTACTACTATTGCTGATGTCATACTTACCACCACTACCACCGCTACCATTACTACCATTACTACAAAATGTATATTATGATTATCAAAATAGGCCCTCGACCATGCTCACCTGTCATAGAATCAAGTATGTAAATCTTGGAAGTGTGTAACAAGCTGTTTACGTATATACGACTTTGTCGATAAGCAATGCATTGTGGTCGAACTATAACATCAAAAGTAGTCCAGGTTGTTTCTTCCTTGCCAATGTTCACCTTGAATACTTTACTAGTGCCAGGAACAGTTATGACCACAGAATCATCGTCTGCAGCACACATATACAATGTAGTGTCACAGAGTAGAGGGCAATCTATGCTTTTCATTTCCACCCCTTCAAGATTGTATACTATGATTGTTTTCTTATGTCGACTTGGTATCACAACCTGGTCATTAACGATAGCTAGTCTGCCCAGATTGGAACTACTGTCTATGTGAGGCCAGCTGGTCTGCAGAGCCAGACTTGGATCATACACTCTAGCAACTAACGAGTCCGTACTCCTCAGATTCCCAGAAGTTTGTTTCTGGCCTGTTAACGTGTAAATGTTGCCATTGTAAATTTTTATGTCGTCTATTGCATCATGAGTTTTCTCCAGAATAAGGTTCATGTTTGAGTGATGATCCATTATGCACACTTGGCCATTGAGCAACCCAAAGCATAAGTAGTCTTTAAATGTGCATATGGAGGTATGGGGGCTAGGTAGACTAACAGAACGGTTCAATGCAAATCTACGAGGTAGAGGATCAACCATTAGCCCATGTTCCAGATTTACAAATCCATGAGGCAAGACTTCGATTTTTGCTTCCAATTCTCTCCGTTTTTCTGTAAAAGGGTACAATAAACAATATGAGTAGATCGTATTCTATCGTCATACAGACATAACAGTACTATTGCAGGCTACTGACCAGACTAATGAGTTCATCAGCACATCATGACTTTTAGTGTTTTGATTGATGCAAATGCATGATTGTAAGTTTAACCATTGAAAACTAGACCACTGAAAGTTTGATCATTGAAAGCTAGACCATTATAAGTTTGACCTTTACAAGCTTGACCACTTCTATACACAGAACTTTACCAAGACTTGGTTTGTGTAAATTGGACATGACACTATTCAATTTGTAGGGGATATCACACTAACCAGTAATTTTGAGATAAACGGCCCCATTTATTATCAGGGTTGGTAGTTTTAAAGACTTCAACTTCTGTAGCGTACCTAGTGTTTTCTTGTGACTCTTCACAAGGTCCACCTGATCAAGAAAAGATATAGCAGAATATAGACAAGATACACCTTCTAACACACTAGACATTCAGGAAAAAGTTTTGCTGCAAAACCGTACACAATTGCTCAGTTTATATGAAGTATGTTTTATTGCAAAGAGCTATTTCAGAACAGTCAGGAACTTGGTTCAACATCTGTGAAAATACCAGTCTGATGTCAAATGTTTGTGGTAAAATTTGCACTTCAGGGTGGGTTGCACCATATTATTGCTCTTTTTCTCATTTTTTTGGTTTAGGGTTTGTTTGTTGCTGATTGTATGTTGGTTTGTGTTTGTATTCAATCTTTTCAAGAGCTTCTTGGCAGATTGGAGCTGCGTGAGACAATGACAAAATATATTTAGCCCGTACCATCAACAAAATTATTAGTCCCATATCAGCAAATGCAGAGTCATTCTCTCCTGTGACATTAATTACTCGGCCCTATCACATAGCATTGTAATTTTGTAATAATGTGCCATTATTATTATTACACGTAATATCTACTGTAACCAAAGACAGTGAAAGGAAAGAGGGATCACTCCGGCCAAAAATGAAACTAGTTAGTAGTAAAATGTATTAAAAATTTAATCGTTATCACTTTCATCTATTTTAATATAAACTAGCTCTAGAATAATACGAGTACATCGTACAACCACATATACAGTACCTGTACATCTTATCGAACCCTTTACCTGACGATACACGAATATGCAGTACATGTACAGGTATATAAATATGTTTATGAATAAAAGATATGTATATTGTTGCTACAAATTTGTTTCATGGCTTCATCAGACAGCAATCTGTAACAGCGCTATACTTATCTTTTATCCGTAAACATATTTTTTTATAACCTGCTCAGTTATTAAACTTAGAGCGCTATTTTAGAACTTAAATAATTTTGATATACACACATATACACATGAAAAACCTGGTATAAACTCCGATATAGCCTGTGATCCTATCTGTTCGGTGCTTTCTAATTTTAGTATTGAATGATAGGGAAGAAGCCCCGCTAGAAATGTGGTTGGTAAGAGAGCCTGACCAAAGGCTACCACACACCTATGCCATATTTAGCTAACTTTGAACTAATATTCTATCCATTACAATGGAGAGACTAATGTGTATTTATAATCACAGTATTGATATACTGTAATGTTTTGTGCTATGTGTGTCCACACCGGTGCCGATATTAGCACAGGTGTGGGAAGTGCTTGGTAGTGGTAGTGGGCTGCCAAGTTATGCTTCCACCATTACATAAAGAGTGAACAGTTAAGTAAGCTCTTATTAGTGTTGTAAGGACGTAGTTCGATGCTTAGACTCATTAAAGAGTCAAGGGTCGACGCAGGACCAATGGTTTATACTCCTAAAAATGCAGAAGGTGTCTATGTTAAAGTGAGGGTGTAGGCCCAATGCTTAGGCTCATTGAAGAGTTAAGGATTGACTACTGTCCGATGTTTATACTCATCAAGAGTGTGGCAAGAGACTTATACAAGTATGAGGACGAGCTCGGGCGCTAAAGGTCCAGAGGACCAAGACTGGAGCTGCCTGCCTGCAAGAGTAAGACTTGAAGGTTGAGTTAAGAGATGTTGCTTTATTAGAGCACAATCAACAACTGACTAGGATAGCAAATTGTGCTGGCTTTTATACTGGTAAAGTTTCCGGTAAATAGCCCGATAAGGTATCGGCCTCGGAAATTATGTAACAATATGGTTGGAAAGTGCCCGAGGTCCGACCTTAAAAGGGTAGGCCATGAGAAGGATTATATATTAAAATGACTATGAACTAAGACATCGGCCATTACTTATGATAGGAAAAAAGACTTAGAGTGAAAATATAAGCGCCCGAGCCCGTCCTCAGACTCGTATAAGACTCTTACCACACTCTTGATGAGTATAAACATCGGACCTTCGTCGATTCTTGACAATGCCAACAAATATCACAAATGTTCAACAAAAAAATACCATAACACTGACAAATAGTGCTGGGAAGTTATGATTTACACTTGAATTCGGTTGTTTTATTTTGTTTTAAAAGTTGAATAGAACTGAAAATGTCTGCTTCTGCTCAGTTGTTTTGGATTTTGGCGGAAAAACATTGAATCGTTTGCTACTGGATTTCAGTGTGGTTACAAATGCCATATATTAGGCACACCAGGGCTTCTTAAATCACCTGAAATACTATTATTTCCAGATAAACATTTCTGGGGATTTGAGAGACCATATTATTTGCATGTTTTTCAAAGTAAAAATACACCCATATTTTATAATATCATTTTGAAGCTAAATGTTCTGCACAACTAAAGTTGAAACATTTGCTATACTGTGGTGTTCCAGCTCATCTAGCCTGCAGGCACTAACTATACTGCATGGACTATACACAAATGCATGTGCACTTGTTCATTACCTACATGTACTATAATTGTTGTCAGTATCATCAATTAACTGCCTGTCTCATATGTTATTATTTCCAACCAATCATGTTCACTGTACTTGTTTACTATTGTTTCTATTGAATGGATTGGCATGCGTCTGTCACGGGTGACAATGCTTGGCTTCTTAACTTTCATCGGTGACTCCTTAGGCGTTTCTCTTCCAGCTTCTTTAGGTTGTAGTTGGAGTCATGGCGACGGCCAGCATGTACATGCAGTTTTGACCTCTAGTTGGGCTTATCCCTAGAGAGGGTGGTCCAGGGTGTCGGTTTCTATACATACGCGTTATTATAACAAGTCACATTATATACATGTATAATTCGTTCTAAGTCTTTTTGCCTATTGTAATTATTGGCCGATATCTTGGATCATGATACTTTTAATATATAGTCTCTCTCACATGATTGTAAGCACTCTTTTTGCATGGCCGACCCTTTTAAATTCGGACCTCCGGCACTTTTCAACCATTTTGTTACACAATTTTCGGGGCTGATACCTTATCAGGCTTTTTACCGGAAACTAGATTAGTATAAAAGCCAGCACAATTTTCTATGCTAGTCAGCTGTTTATTGCACTCTAATAAAGCAACATCTCCTAACTCAACCTACAACCAGCCTTGGTCCTCTGGACCTTCAGCGCCCGAGCTCGTCCTTATACTCGTATAAGACTCTTACCACACTCTTGATGAGTATAAACATTGGAGCTTTGTCGATTCTTGACTCTTCAATGAGTCTAAGCATCGGGCATACGTCCTTACAACACTAATAAAAGCTAATGTACATAACTGTTCACTCTTTATTTAATGGTAGAAGTACAACTTGGCAGCCCACTACCACTCCCCAAGCACTTCCCACACTCGTGCCAACATCGGCACCGGTGCGATTCACCCATAGAAAAACATTACAATACATATATAATATATACCTGTATATCACATATGGCATTAGAGCAAATACGTAAGTAAATACATTATGGGATTTTTCCATCTTCTGATATCTAAAGCTACCCAAATCTCTTCACTGAGCATCTAAACTCTAAATTAGCAAGTAGATACAACTTCAAAACTTACATGGTGACAATAGGTATCTCTCATATCAAGTTGTCTCCTGTATTCACGCATATATCTAAGTTCATTTACAACGTCTACTTCTTTAAAGCTAATCGCCTGAGCTAACACCTGCCTCCTCTTGTCTAACAGTTCTTGTCCCAACTCTACATATTTATCAAAGAGTGCCTTGATCTATATAATATAAACAAATGCAAGAATTGTCATTCAAGCCTCAGCAATAAAAAATAAATACAAGTGATGTAGCTCAAAATTTAATTAATTGAATAGCTTGCATCAGTGGTTTACTGTTGATGATCAGTAGCAAGTCTATACATGATGTTTACAACGCAAAAATCCTGCCTGCCTATTTCGAGTGCATGTTATAGTAAGCCTCAATATGAGTGAACTACGCTGCATGGGACTATGAATGTTGAGCGACCCAATTCGCATATGAGAAAAAATTCAATGAAAGGTTACAATAGAGACAAGACGCTTATTTCAGATTAGTACCGTGCATGACAATGAAAACCAAAGCCCAACATAATTTTGATTATCAGCAAATCATAAGAATCTTAGCATGGATTTGAAACCACATCGAAGGAACTGAGAGATAAATTCTGATTAAATTCACAGAGGAAAATTGTCTTTGTGTATGATTATTGCCCAGTCAGTCAAGTTACATCAGAATCAATCACCGTAACTTTAGAAATAGTACAACTACTTTCCACAATGAGCTGCTGAGAGAACATATTCAAATTGTTGGCACATCTATTCTTAGATAACCAGTATCTTACACAGCTTAAAATACAAAACTATTTTGGACAAAACTTGGTAAAAGTAAGACTGCAGGTTTATGTCTGGCAGAAACTCGGAATCTTATCAGCGTCTCGGTGCACAAGAGTTATAAATCCCACAAAGCTTGATAGTTCTATCTACCAAGTACCTGCACTATCTACCGAGTACCTGCACTATCTACCAAGTACCTGCACTATCTACCATGAGTACCTGCACTATCTACCAAGTACCTGCACTATCTACCATGAGTACCTGCACTATCTACCAAGTACCTGCACTATCTACCAAGTACCTGCACTATCTACCAGGTACCTGCACTAACTATCAAGCACCTGCACTATCTACCAAGTACTTGCACTATCTACCAAGTACCTGCGCGTCCCGGGTGTCTTCCAACATTTTGACTTGAGCAGAGGTGTCATTTACATAATCTTTTAGAGGTTGTTCTGTTTTTTCAATGATAGTGGAAAGCCTAAGTTCTCTATCTTTAATTTCATTTTCCCACCTTTTACTTTCTTTGGAGAGTTCTTCTACCAACTTATCCAGAGGGATTACATCATGCTTAGAATAGTCTGCAGAATTATCCATGATAGGCATGTTTAGATCTTTAACGCTCGTATAAAGTTCAAGATAGAAAAGACAAAAAAGGAGTTTATTAAAAATTCTCGCTATTAAAGGAGGCTTGATTGTTCGATCACAGTGACTTATCTGAACTTTAGTGGCTTATTAGGACATTCAGCAACAATAACAATACTTACGGGCCCACCTTTGACTTACTGTTGTTTGGCTAGTTACAAAATGAATGAAAGTTTTATAAATAACCTAAATTTGCAACATTGTCACAGGGAATACAGCTCCTAATAAATTAACAAATGCCAATCAATGAAACATACAACATGTAGAAATGCATTAAATTGAAAATCAAATCTCTATCAAAATTATCTGTGTTATCAATATTTTACAGCTAGTCACTGGTAAATTTAATGCATTTAGGGTTTTCGGTCATAACCGATACATGAAAATGTAATAACCCTCAATAAGCACCCACAACATTCAATTTTTGAGATAATTGTAGCTGCATTGTATTTGGTAGATGCTATTCTTCAAAGTGTCACCATAATCAACTAAACTAAGCTTTGATCCCATCTGTGAAATCCATCGAACCTACGCTCCACGTTCTGTGAGGTTAATTCTTTTCACCAGATAATATAAGCTTTCCAACCAACCAGAGTTACATGTAAGTTATATGTAAAATAAAACTTGACACATGTACATGTATAATAATACTACTCACGATTGATGCAACCCAGAAACATAGTGACGCATTTGGCACAGAACAGTTTGAGGCATTTTATGCAGCCTTTACTGTAGTTTTGATCTTTGTGCTTGATGCATAGTCTGCGCTCTAGTTTCTTAGCCTGTGGTAGGTAGTCTTCTATAGACATCATGGTGTGTGATCCATCTGCATTTTTATGTGACTATGAAACAAGTGATAAGTAGCATACAGTAACAAGTACTTAATTAATGGGTGTTTTATTACTAGCGTAGAAGTAAATATTAGGATCCCAGGCTGAATGCTCCAAATCCAAGTTCGTTTTTGAAATAGCCAGCAAATCCTCATATTGGATATCACAGTCAAAGATGTTAAAATAGGAAAAAGTTAAAACTGTCTATAAGTTGACCCTTGTTAAATGAATCATTTCTTATACAATTTATTGCATACTAATCTACATGTATGTTAATAACCTTGCGTATCTACAAAAGGATGCATTAAGATAATAGACATACCTCCAGATGTTCAGCACAGTATCTGGTTGAACAAGTCTCACAAAAATTGACTGCAAGTTGGAGGATCTCTTTGTTTTTGCATACATCACAACGTCCACGTTCTGCTCTGGTTCTTTCAGCTGCCAAACTAGCGGCTTTGGCAGTTTGCTTAATAGCAATGACCTTGGCAGCTGAATAAGAAGCAGCGTAGATGGCAGAAGCTACATCAGCAGCAGCGGCACTAGCACCTGCGGCGCCGCCTCTTGCTCCTACAGCCCCCACCTCAGCTCCATATTCATTGACGTCCATCTTGGTGATGATGATTTGGTCGCTGTCACCTCTGTGTAAGTAGAATAATAATACATTACATGAAATGCCATTACCATAGCAACAAAAGAATACATGATACAATCACATCCTATTTAATAGTCTAAGCATAACTACATAGTCTAGGACTCGGCAAAGCATGCAAGACAATATCCAACTGTAGGGTCAAGATTGACTAACATATACAAGCAAACTTTGTAAGTTCTTTTACAAAATGCAATAATAATGCGTAGGTACACATGTGCCAGGAGTAGTATGGACATTTACCAAAGTAGCAAGTGGTAAGTTGTAGATTTTCTGCTATATGTACAGACCTACAACATGTACCAACAAGGCACTCCTCTGAAGTCACTTCCCTTAATAAACATGGTTCCCATAGCCTCACCAGCTTTAACATACTACTACATGGTACACGTAGCTATTTTGCTTTTTATGGCTATATGCAATAAGTCTATACCTCTGCATACTGGCTTAGATAGCAGATTAACAATAGCAATCCTGATGGATTATTAAAGCCCAGGTTGTGAATAATTGAATTTTAGGAGCCTAGGCCAACTATTTACATAAATTGTTTCAACCTGAACATAAATCTAGTAAAACTGACTTGAAACATGATCACTTCTAATTGTTTTCATCAATTTTACTGTGAGAATTCTACATACACATGCAGTTCACATCTATTTTCAGTGGAGAGGGCATTCCTGTCTTATTTCCCTCGGACAGCTACCTAAAGTCTTACTAATAACAAAATTGTATCTGGTTATGCACAACAAGTTTGAAAATATGCAGGTGCATTTAGTCTACTTACATGTACATGTACTGTAATGCTTTCAGTGTATATTTACATGCGGGTGCCAAGGGCACGAGCATGGGAAGGGCTTTGAAGTTGGTAGAGGACGACCAAGTGACCTTCCACACATTACATAAAAGAGTGAACAGTTATTAGGTGCTCTTGTTATTATATATCTGAGTGACGTATGCCACAAAAACGGTCGGCCTTGGCACAAAAGGTGCTTACAATGGTCCGAAATGGAAAGTATATAAATATGAGCCTATTCCAGGATATCGGCCTTAAAAAGTACATGGTAAAAGACTCAGTTTAATACAATCAGATAAGCGAAGATAATTGCTTATAATATGTGGGAAAAACCAAGTGTAATTGCAATAATCTGATTGGTGGATAACAATAATAGAGCACACGATAAGTGGTTGATTGTAATATAGTATAAGCATGCGTGTATAATAATTGTACAAGGTAAGACAATAATGCATGAATGAATAATATGGATAAGTGTCAATGTGTGTATGTATATGAATAATCATGTAAACAATGTCAATGCATATAAAGTACAAGAACTCAGTCTATGTCTAGGCAGGCTGTTTCACCAAAGTACATTGAATCTTGGGCTATGAAAATAGACACAAAATTGCTTGTGCCTGATCAGAAGTATAAAGAGGCACAAGCTTATCTTGACTGTATTTGCTATGGCAATGAGTTCACCTGACCTTTTTAATCGGCTCAAATTAGTCTCAGCAAAATGTTGAAAATTTAAATGCGTTATAAGTCAAATATGATCTCCTACGAATTTACAAATATGTGTGCATTATATTCAGCCTTTTGATACTTTTCGTGCTAAGTCATGTAAACTATTATGGTATCGGTCACATAAGAACAACTGAAAAGTACAAGAATAGTTTTCCTACATGTAGTTTAATATGCTTTAAGGCAGTACAATGAGTGGAAAAATCCCTTTGTTAGGAATGAAAAATAATAACCTAGTATAATAACAGGCTAGACAATACATGTAGTTTATAAGCCAACACCAGCATGTCAAGTTCAGCAAATTGGAAAAAATATTAAAAGACAAACAATCAGTGACAATAGCTACAAGCTCACTAATATCTGGGAAATAAATTACAACTTGACAATACGTAGGAAACGACTTAGCAATGCTTCAAAAGGACTTTTTTTGGAAAGGACTTAATAATGCTTAGGAAACTACTAAGGATATTTTGAAAAAAACTGGGTAAATTTTTGAAAAAGAATTAACAATATTTAGAAAACTACTTAACAACACTTTTAAAATGACTTTATAACTTTTTGGAAATGAAATAACAATGCTTAGGAAACGACTTAAAACTTGATCTTATAGATGAGAACATCTCTGGTGGGTGGTGAACCCCTCTTCAATGCTACTACCATTTTTCCTCTGACGATAAAGTCTTCTGTATTCCCGAAGGCGAGCTCATCAGGTATTCCAATCTCTGATATGGATGCCATCAGTTTTCCTAAAACATATACATATTGTAATGGTTTGGACATTTGCCTATACAACCTCAGCTAACCTGCTGGACCTTATAGCACCCTAAGTGCCTAGTAGTTGCCACAGCTCTAGTTAACTAACTTTTGATATCCTGTACCTAGCTGTCTTGTTACTCATACCTACATTATTATGCATGTTCTAGCCATACACTTATAATTACATATCATTAATATACCTATAATGTGCATTACTGAGCAATTATGTCCTTTTTATACCCATGTAAAGAGGCCCGACCTCTCAGAATTGCCTGATATTGATTTTGCATAATATGATCTAGATGATTTTAAGCATCTCTTTGTTTTTGCATACATCACAACGTCCACGTTCTGCTCTGGTTCTTTTAGCTGCCAAACTAGCGGCTTTAGCAGTTTGCTTAATAGCAATGACCTTGGCAGCTGAATAAGAAGCAGCGTAGATGGCAGAAGCTACATCAGCAGCAGCAGCACAAGCACCTGCCATCCCCCCTCTTGCTTCTGTGGCCCCCACCTCAGTTCCATATTCATTGACGTTCATGTTGATGATGATGTGGTCGTTGTCACCTCTGTGTAAGTAGAATAACAATTCATTACATGAAATGTCGCTACCATAGCAACAAAAGAATACATGATACAATCACATCTTATTTAATAGTCTAAGCATAACTACATAGTCTAGGACTCGGCAAAGCATGCAAGACAATATCCAACTGTAGGGTTAAGATTGACTAACATATACAAGCAAACTTTGTAAGTTCTTTTACAAAATGCAATAATAATGCGTAGGTACACATGTGCCAGGAGTAGTATGGACATTTACCAAAGTAGCATGTGGTAAGTTGTAGATTTTCTGCTATATGTACAGACCTACAACATGTACCAACAAGGCACTCCTCTGAAGTCACTTCCCTTAATAAACATGGTTCCCATAGCCTAGTCAGCTTTAACATACTACTACATGGTACACGTAGCTATCTTGCTTTTTATGGCTATATGCAATAAGTCTATACCTCTGAATACTGGCTTAGATAGCAGGTTAACAATAGCAAACTTGATGGATTATTAAAGCCCAGGTTGTGAATAATTGAATTTTAGGAGCCCAGGCCAACTATTTACATAAATTGTTTCAACCTGAACATAAATTTAGTAAAACTGACTTGAACCATGATTACTTCTAATTGTTTTCATCAATTTTGCTGTGAGAATTCTACATACACATGCAGTTCACATCTATTTTCAGTGGAGAGGGCATTCCTGTCTTATTTCCCCCCCTCCCCCCCCCCCTGTATTTGCTATGGCAATGAGTTCACCTGACCTTTTTAATTGGCTGAAATTAGTCTCGGCAAAACGTTGAAAAGCGTTATAAGTCAAATATTATGATCTCCTACGAATTTACAAATATGTATACATTATGTTCAGCCTTTTGATACTTTTCGTGCTAAGTCATGTAAACCATTATGGTATCGGTCACATAAGAACAACTGAAGAGTACAAGAATAGTTTTCCTACGTGTAGTTTAATACGCTTTAAGACAGTACAATGAGTGGAAAAATCCCTTTGTTAGGAATGAAAAATAATAGCCCAGTATAATAACAGGCTAGACAATAGTTTATAAGCCAACACCAGCATGTCAAGTTCAGCAAATTGGCGAAAATATTAAAAGACAAACAATCAGTGACAATTGGCTACAAGCTCACCAATATCTGGGAAATAAATTACAACTTGACAATACGTAGGAAACGACTTAACAATGCTTCAAAAGGACTTGACAATTTTTTTTGGAAAGGACTTAATAATGCTTAGGAAACTACTTCAGGATATTTTGAAAGAGACTGGGTAAATTTTTGAAAAAGAATTAACAATATTTAGAAAACTACTTAACAACACTTTTAAAATGACTTTATAACTTTTTGGAAATGAAATAAAAATGCTTAGGAAACGACTTAAAACTTGATCTTATAGATGAGAACATCTCTGGTGGGTGGTGAACCCCTCTTCAATGCTACTACCATTTTTCCTCTGACGATAAAGTCTTCTGTATTCCCGAAAGCGAGCTCATCAGGTATTCCAATCTCTGATATGGATGCCATCAGTTTTCCTAAAACATATACATATTGTAATGGTTTGGACATTTGCCTATACATCCTCAGCTAACCTGCTGGACCTTATAGCACCTTAAGTGCTTAGTAGTTGCCACAGCTCTAGTTAACTAACTTTTGATATCCTGTACCTAGCTGTCTTGTTACTCATACCTACATTATTATGCATGTTCTAGCCATACACTTATAATTACATATCATTAATATACCTATAATGTGCATTACTGAGCAATTATGTCCTTTTTATACCCATGTAAAGAGGCCCGACCTCTCAGAATTGCCTGATATTGATTTTGCATAATATGATCTAGATGATTTTAAGCATCTTTTGTCAAACCCGACCTAGGCTCTCTAGCCGCCATGTTGTTGCGCAATTTCCGGACGACCCTACGTTGTCTTTTTACTGTTCTTTTTACGACCCTAAGGCCCTTTTACCGGAACGGAAGTTTTTATACTATATAAAGCACATTATTTTTATGTCTGTTGTCTCAGTTCATGCTTGGATCTCAATAAAGACACATCTATACTTATACACAGAGACTTTCACTTCGTAGATAGGTGATTCCAGTTGTTAAGGTCCTCAACCTTGCAACCCAAACTGCCTACTAGGTCGGATCACTCTCTCGCTCAGTATAGTAAACAAGCATTGACTCGGAACCATATGGGTCGTCTTGAGCAGTTATTTGACTACTAGTACCTGTTGATCTTTCATGTAATGAGAAGGCCTAGCACCACTCATAGGCTCTTCATTTTGGACGAGGGAGTCATCTTAGGACGGCAGCACAAACCCCCAAAAACCATTACAATATCGCATCAAGTAGTGCACCACTACCACCACTACCACCACTGCCACCACAACTGTCTCTATCAATTACCATCATCACTGTCACCACCAACATCACTACTACTATCACTACTATTACTGATGTCATACTTACCATCACTACCACCGCTACCATTACTACCATTACTACAAAATGTATATTATGATTATCAAAATAGACCCTCGACCATGCTCACCTGTCAGAGAATCAAGTATATAAATCTTGGAAGTGAATAATAAGCTGTTTACGTATATACGACTTTGTCGATAAGCAAGGCATTGTGGTCGAACTATAACATCAGAAGTAGTCCAGGCTGTTTCTTCTTTATCAATGTTCACCTTGAATACTTTACTAAGACCAGGAACAGATATAACAACGGAATCATCATCTGCTGCACACATATATAATGTAGTGTCACAGAGTAGAGTGCATCTTATGCTTTTCAATTCCGCCCCTTCAAGATTATACACTATAAGTGCTCTCTTATGTCGACTTGGTATCACAACCTGGTCATTAAGAACAGCTAGTCTGCCCTGGTTAGACCTACTATCGACGTGAGGCCAGCAGGTCTGTAAAGCCAGACTTGGATCATACACTATAACGACTAATGAGTTAGTACTTCTCAGACCCCGAGAAGTTCGTTTCTGGCCTGTTAACGTATATATGTGGTCTTTGTACATTTGTATGTTGTCTATTGTACCATGAGTTTTCTCCAGAAGGAGGTTTGTGTCTGAGTGCTGATCCATTTTGCACACTTGACCATCTAGCAGCCCTAAGAATAAGTATTCTTTATATCTGCATATAGAGGTATGGGGGCTAGGTACAGTAGTAGAACGGGAAAAAGCAAAACTCTGAGGTAACGGATCAACCATCAGCCCGCGCTCCAAATTAAAAAATCCAAGAGGCAAGAGTTCGATTTTTGCTTCTAATTCTCTCTGTTCATCTGTTAAAGGGTACAATAAACAACATGAGTAGATAGTATTCTAACATCATACAGACATGACAGTGCTTGTAGGCTAGTGACCAGATAGTCCAGTCCAGCAGCACGTCATGACTTTTAGTGCTTGGTGCAAGTGAATGATTGAAAGTTTGACCATTGAAAGCTTGACCACTTCCACACCGAATTTTACCAAAACTTGGTTTGTGTAAATTGGACATAACACTATTCCATTAGTAGGGGATATCACACTAACCAGTAATTCTGAGATAAACGGCCTCATCTATTGTCAGAGTTGGTAGTTCTAAAGAGTTCAACTTCTGTAGCGTATCTAGTGTTTTTCTGTGGCTCTTCACAAGGTCCACCTGGTCAAGAAAAAATATAGCAGAAAATGCTATACCAGCAAAATAAATTTCTAACACACTAGACACTTGGGAACAACTATTGGTGGCAAAACATTGTACAACTACTGAATTTATACGAGATAATTTTTATTGCAAGAAGCTAGTCAGGGACTCGGTTCAACATCTGTGAAAATACTCATCCCCTGACCACACTGCTCACCTATGCTATATTTAGCTAACTTTGAATTAATATTCTACCCATTACAATGGAGAGATTAAAGTTTTTAATCACATGGTAATACATGTACATGTACAATCATGCATGCATGGCTGTATATCACATATAATATTTGCGAAATACACAAGTAAATATATTATGGGATTTACTCATCTTTTGAAAGCTTAGGCTACCAAAACCTCTTCACTCCAAAGCAGCAAGTAGGTACAACTCCAAAACTTACATGGTGATAGTAGGAATCTCTCACATCAAGTTGTTTCCTGTATTCACGTATATATCTCAGTTCATCTGCGACGTCTATTTCTCTAAATCTAGTCGCCTGAGCTAACACCTGCCTCCTCTTTTCTACCAGTTCTTGTTCCAGCTCTTTATATTTATCATGGAGTGCACTAATCTATATAACATGAACGATTGCAAGAATTACAATCAGCAATGAAAAATAAATAGCTCAAAACTTGCAGAATACTTCGAGTGCATGTTATAGTAAGCCTTGATGTGAGTGAACTTTCTTACATGGGGCTATGAATGCTGAGCAGCCAAACTCATTAGCTACATGTACATGTACATTGTATGAGGAGCAATTCAATGTACAATGCACAATGTAGAGAGAGACAAGTTTCTTCCAGATTGGCACCATACATTGAAAACTAAATCTGGCAACAAAGAGCTCGACATAATTTTGATGTCAGCAAATCATAAGAACCTTAGCATGGGTTTAAAACCTTATTGAAGCAACTGAGAGATAAATTCACACCAAATTCACAGAAGAAAGATATTTCTGTGTATTCACTTCCAGTCACTCAAGTTGCATCAGAATCAATCACCAAATGATAACTCTAAAAATAGTACAACTACTTTCCACAATGAGCTTCTGAGTTAGGTGCTGTAGAGGCCCGGGCTCAAACCCCAGTTCGAGACTGGTATTTTCATGGATGTAAAACAAGTCTCTGACAGTTCAAAAAATAAATTATTTCTCTAAAATATATTGAATATTAAATTCAATTAGACAAAAATTGGTGAAAGTAAGATTGTGCAGGTGTATGTCTAGAAGAAATTCTCATTCTTGCCAGCTTCTTGGTGCACGAGAAATACAAATACCACAAAGCTTGATATTTCTATCTCCCAAGTACCTGTCTGTCCCGGATATCTTTCAAGACTTTGAACTGAGCTGAGATGTCATTTTCATAATCTTTTAGATGTTGTTCTGTTTTCTCAGAGATAGTGGAAAGCCTAAGTTCTCTATCTTGAATTTTATTCTTCCATCTGTTACTTTCTTTGGAGAGTTTTTCCACCAACTTATCCAGAGGGATTACATCATGCTTAGAACCCCTTGCTGGTAACAAACAGGTAGAATAGCGTGCAGAATTATCCCTAATAGGCACTTTTAGATCTTTAACACTCATATACATGTAACATTCCGAATCAAATGCAAAATCTTAGGTAAATACAGTTAAATTTTTTTTGAAATCTCTTGCTCTCTAAGGACCTAAGGATGCTTGATTGCTCATTCTCAGTGACTTTTCTGAGCACCGAAAGAGTTCTGAAACATTGCCAAACACCTCTTAATTATGAGAAAGTCTAGGCTGGGAATTTCCAAATGAGCTCAAACAATAAAGTCAGTCAGATTACTTTAGATTACAATCAGTTAGAGAACAAACCTTTCAAATAATCCTACGTACATGTATCTCAATACTCAGTATTTTAAAATTCTACTTGAACGCTACAGGAATATCAGCAGCTTGTTGATATTAACACCAGGTTCACTTGGTATCAAAATTAGTCTTTGATCTGCCAGTCGTTACATTCAGTCCGCATGTAAATAGTGCACATTTGTATACAGCAGTCAAATCTAGCGGATGAATCTTCATGCAAACTAATTTACCTGCACAGTATTGTGCATCAACCACATTGACATATGTAATTCTATTGATCGATCATAAATATTGCAATGGTCTGGACAACTCTTAAGGGCCGAACCCGATGGCCGAGGCCCGACCACCCAGAAACACTAACACTATGGTGCGGTGTCTAGACTACTTGCTAGAACAGCAGAAACCAGAACTCTAACTCTTATATGGTTTCCTGGATAAACAGTAGTCTTAATTACATTATCAGGCCATAAGGCCGACCTGACTGTTAGTCTAAGTGTTTATAATTAGTTAGGCATTGTTATTGTACACTTTACTGTACTTCTCCATGACGTATATGTCTGGCTTTTACTTGTATCTTAGTGTCCTCGATGAAGGTTAATGCTTATTAATAGACATTGCATCAGACTTGTTTTGATTGTGAAATACTATTCTAGAACCTTCCACCGGAAGTTCCAATACTATATAAAGTACACTGTTTTTATGTTCATTGTCTCAGTTCTTGCTTGGATCTCAATAAAGACACATCTATATTTATATACAGAGACTTTCACTTCGTAGATAGGTCATTCCAGTTGTTAAGGTCCTCGACCTTGCAACACCAACTGCCTACTAGGTCGGATCACTCTCTTTCTCAGTATAGTAAACAAGCATAACTCGAGATCACATGGGTCGTCTTTGGTAGTTCTTTGACTACTGACTCCGATCAATCTTTCATGTAATGAGAAGACCTAGCACCACTCATAGGCACTTCACTTTGGACTCAGGAGTCGTCTTAGGACGACCATACCAGAAACCAAAAACCATTACAATATCATTATCTAATAGGCTGAAGAGAGCAATGATACTGGTTTCAATTGCTTTCGGCATTGGTTATTGATAACAAAGACAGTTGTGTTAGTGCATTGATAACAAAGACCGTACAAACAAGTACATGTAACATGTAAACTCTTTTATTTCCATTCAATGAAGAGAACAAATTAGTAGTCTGTATTTGCAGTCAAGATACATGTATGTACAATAGCTGTTGTAGGTTACTATTGACAACACTGATGGCATAACAGACACAGCAGACTGGGCCAATTAACGTTAAATATTTTCTTGACTCCAAATACGAAGGATCGTCGCATCGGGTAAAATAATAAATTTAATAAAAATAATGATAAAATGTTATTATTTTAATAATTTATTCGATGCATTCCCGAATGCCATCGCATTTTTCATTATTATGCGATCCATTACCAAACGGGCCTGTATAATCCATCGTATAATCCATTAAATGAATATAATGCGGTGTTGCCGAAAGTACCCATTATCTGTGATATCAATTTATCGTAGCTAGTCAGTGGTACATTTATTGCATTTAGGGCTTTCAGTCACGACACTGCTGCATGAAAATATCGTACCATCATCTTATGGTATCAAGTTATTGTCATAAATAAGCACTAACTACACTCAATTTTCAGAACTGTTTATAATTATTTGGTAAATGCTATTCTTTTTGCCCCTGCAGTATGGGCCACTCAAGTGTCACCATAATTAACTAAACCAAGTTTGTATTTCACCTGTGAACTCCATCGAACCAAGGAGTAAGAGAGAAGGAGGCTCGTCTATGAGGATTTTGTGTTCGATGTGCTCCTCGGTTTCAAAATATGAGCACATGAGTCGCTGGCATTAAGTGAGTAAACAACTTCGTTGAATCGTGATGCGCTTCCTCATTGCTAAACAGCAATACACATGTGCACGGCTCTGTCACAGTTATAACATCCAATCAAAATCATTTCTATGGAGAGATATGCATTATTGTTTATTGACGTAGCCTATAGTTTGAGCACTATTTTCATTTAGTATGGGCATGTTGTAGGGCCCACAAAACTAGCCTACCAACTAAAATGGTATCTGAACTATACACTATAAATCAAATTAAGTATATGGAGTCCTGATGTTAGAGAAATGTGTTGCACAAATTTGCTCATTTTAACCGCAATTTCGGCGTTTGTACGTTTTTTTTATTATGAAGGAGCAAAGTTTAAATTTGGATTTCAACTTAATCAATTGCAGCAAGTTTAAACTTATCAGTATTATTTTTTAATTTCAATTTCGGTTGATGTGTGAATTTTACTTTTTTAAAAACATTCATCGTCTCTTCTTCTGACTTTACCAAGTACCCGAGGCGCACATCGAACACCGGAAGCCCATTGTAACATATATACAGGTTTTCATGGACGAGCCTCCTTCTCTCTTACTCTTTGATCAAGCACACGATTGACATTTTTTGATGGTGATTCTTTTCACCCGATAATATAAGCTTTCTAACTGACCAGAGGTAAGGTACACGGATAACAAATCGTAGCACATCTGCATGTACATGTATAACAATACTTACGATTGGTGCAACTTAGACCAACAGTGATACATTTGGGACAGAAAAGGTTGCGGCATTTTATGCAACCTTTACTGTAGTTTCGTTCGTTGTGCTTGATGCATGGTCTGCGTTCGAGTTTCTTAGCTTGTGGTAGGTAGTCTTCCATAGACATCATGGTGTGAGATCCATCTGCATCTTTATGTAACTATGGAATAAGTGACACGTAGCATACAGTAACAAGCACTTAGTTACCTCGTGTCAATAAAGTAACTATTGTGGTGAGGAGGCCGACGTACGCTGAAGTTGTAAAAGGACCGACTCCCCAACAAAACTTCATATAAATCAGTCAAAAATGTTGAAACGGAAAAAAGTTTGAAGACTGTCTAAAAATGGCTCACGTTAAATGAACCATTTCCCATCCTTATTATTCCAACATAAAGTTGCTACATTGCACTTAAAAGTAGCTTCACCATCTTGCATATCAATCTATGTTAATAACCTTAGGTATTTACATAATAATTCATTAGGATGATGGACATACCTTTAGATGTTCAGTGCAGTATCTAGTTGAACAAGTCTCGCAGAAGGTGGCAGCAGGTTGGTGTATCTTTCCTTTTTTACATCCATCACAACGCCCACGCTCTGCTCTGGCACTTTTTACCGCCAAACTAGCAGCATCGGCAGCTTGTTTAATAGCAGAGACATTGGCAGCTGAATAAGCAGCAGTATAAGTGGCAGAAGCCGCATCAGCAGTAGCGGCACTAGCACCTGCCATCCCCCCTCTTGCTCCTGCGGCACCCACCTCAGCTCCATGTTGATTGACATTCATGTTGATGTAGATGGGGTCTATCACCTCTATTTGAGTAGAATAATCAATAATAAATTACAAACAGGCAGTGTTGTTGCCATAGAAATAGAGAGAATACATGATACAATCACACCACAATAGTCTGAACACAACTATGATGTCTACGAGTTGAAAAAAACACTTGAGGTTATACCCCAATCATAGGGTCAAGATTCACTAATATGCAAAAGCAGACTTTTAAGTTTTGCTACAAAATGCAATAATAATTTGTCAGTACACATTTACGGAAAGTAGCAAAGACATTTACCAAGGTAAAAATGTGGTAAATTGTTTGCTATCTGTTAGTAACACATCTGCAACATGTACCAAGCAAACCTATGCACTGCTCTGAAGACACTTCTTTTAATAAACATTGGTTCCCATAGCCTTGCCCAGCTTTGACATTCAATAGCATATAGCTATCTCATGAATAAAATAGGCAGTATAGTGATCAAGGCATGTGACAATAGCCAATAGTATGAAGTTTAGAAAATGTAAATAAAATAGACTTCCAAATGGTGAAACTCTGCAATACATTCAATACAATAATATACAATAATGGAATATTGTGCTGTTTTGGCATGCCAGTCATGTCCAGTTTCTTATAGACTGCCACACTAAACTAACTCTACATTGCCTACAGTTGCATTGCTTTACATTATCCTTATTTGCATATGATTGACTGTATGGCTCATGTGTTATTATTAACCAATCATGTACACCTAAACTTGTCTGTTATTGTTTACTACATATTACCAACGTTATAGCAAGTGAATATTATTCTACTGACTATTTATGTCTTTTGCCTATTATATCTAATGGCCAATGTCTCAGATTATGCCCGTTTTTACATATAATATATTTAGAATGTGCGACTGTTTGAAAAAGACAGTTTGAAACAGGACAGTTCAACACCAGACAGTTCAACACCGGACAGTTCGAAACACCTAACGCCAAATCCCAACCACCAGATTTTAACTGAGTTTTATTTTTAATATTATTCTTTTTATTCGATTAATTAAATTGTTTAATGAAAATTAACTATCTGCAAGTTGTGTTCTTCTAAGTGTAATTTACACAGTTTCAAACTGTCCAGTTGTAAAACATCCTGTTTCGAACTGTCTTTTTCGAAATGTTCCCTTACCATATCTTTCACATGATTATAAGCCCTTTTTGTCATGGCCGACACTTTTTAGGTCAGACCTCGGGCACTTCGCCGCCATATTGTTATGCAATTTCTGGGGTCAATACCTTATCGTCCCACCCGATACCTTATCGGGCTTTTGACTGAACTTTTACCGGAAACCAGTGTTTGAAGTGGAACAAATGAGGTGAGTACACGTGCATGCAAAAATGTTTGAGAAATATAGATTTGTCTCCCTTGTTTTTCTGTCAATATCTAAAATGCTCTGTATTTGTGGGTAAACAGTAGTACTTGGGACTTTCTAATATAAAAATTTTTGCCACCCATATTATTGTAGTATCTGTGCACCCTGGGCCAGGGCTAGACCGGCACAGTATGAATACTTGACTTGTAAGAGAAGAGAGAGAGAGTAACTCCAACTTCAATGGATTGTGTATGTTACTGTCCACCTGCTAGCATTGCAGGTGGACCATACTTGCAGTATTGCCCAGTGCCCAAGTTACCACCCTAAGTAGGCACTGGGTATGTAGCTATCCTATGTGCAGAAACTTCACAGTAGTAAGATAACGTAGAATAGATTGTATTGCTCCAGAGCCTAGCTAGGTATAATAAAAGGTATAATAAAGGGTAGCACTAAGTGTAGTCTGTAATCTGTAGTCTGTAGTGAATAAGTGTGCCCACAGTAACTACTATTCTGCTTTTATAGTGGCAGAATGTGGCACGTCATAACTACAATATGATTGGCCGGTCGTAGTTGAGATGGAGCCGGTGACCGGCCAGCAATGACTATTAAAACGGTTTACAATAAAACAAGTACAAAAGCTATTACATAATATGTATAATGTGATTAAGGATATCTAATTAACTACTATAAGGATATGTGATGCAATATACAGTATAGTATATGAAAACTAGAGTCATGTTGTAAGTGGACAGCACCACTTTAGTTACAGGATGTGATTACTTCCTGTAATCGTTAGTCATGGGCACTATCCCTGGTGTCGTCAGCTGGTTGGATACCACATTATTACCTATTTCTCATGTGTTATTTTGTAGAACTTACTCATATCAAATGAAAATTACTTTAGACACCCCCATTTGATTCAAATATTAAATTGACTAGGTTAGTGACTTTTCTACCCCCTAGAAGGCCTCACTAGCTGCAGTCAGTTATAAGGTTGCTAAAACAACTAGCAGACTAGACTAGCCAATGTACTAGTGGGCTGCGAATGAAAGCAGATTAGTTCGACTGCTATTGAAAAAAGCCGCTAATCCTTACATGAGGGTACACGCCTGCTGGCCGTGTACTCACTAAAATTGATGTGGGTACACGCCGTATACTCCCGTATAACCACAATTCGAACACTGCCGGAAACTAATTTAGTATAAAAGCGAGTTCATTTTCCTATGCTAGTCAGTTGTTGATTGCGCTCCAATAAAGCAACATCTCTCAACTCAATCTACAGAAACTTACTCTTGTAGGCAGGCAGCTCCAGCCTTGGTCTCTTGGACCTTTAGCGCCTGAGCTCGTTCTCATACTCGTTTAAGACACTTTCAACACTATCTATGAGTATAAACATCTGACCTACGCCGATCCTTGACTCTTCAATGAGTCTAAGCATCAGACCTACGACTACGTCCTTACAACACTAATAAGAGCTACAAACTGTTCACTCTTTATGTAATGTGTGGAAGTACAACTTGGCAGACCACTCCAAGCACTTCCCACACTCGTGTCTACATTGGCACCAGTGTGACCAACCCATAAAACATTACAATATTCACACTGTATGTTATGTTACTGTTTTAGAGTTATAGCCAATCAGGGGGCAGTGCTGAGTGTCGGCTCAGGACATAAAAAACAACACAACACATTAGCTGTTCAAGTCTCCAGCAAAGTACTTACACAGTCATGTAAATCTGCTGACCACTTACACAAGTCATGTAAGCCATTATGGCATTGGCCACCTAAGAACAACTGATCTGCACAAGAATAGTTTTTCCTATTTCAATATGTTATAAGGCAGTACAACGAATGAAAAGATCCTTTTATTAGGAATGAAAAATAACAGTCCAGTATAATAAAAGGCTAGACAACAGTTTTTAAGCCAACATCAGTGCAGAAAATTGGAAAAAAATGTTAAAGGTAAAAAAATCAGTGACAATAATTGGCTGCAAATTCACTAATATCTGTAAAGTAAATTGCAACTTAACAATACTTAGGAAACAACCTAACAAATTCCTTTGGATATGACTTAACAAATTCCTTTGGATATGACTTAACAATGCTTAAGAAATTAATTACAAACACTTAGAGAAGGGAGTAGGAAGAGATACCAATCACTTAATCCTATAGAAACGAATATCTCCAGCTGGTGGTGAACCACTCTTCAATGCTGTTACCATTCTTCCTCTGACAACAAAGTCTACTATAAAATCAAAGTCTAGCTCAAGAATTCTTCCAATCTCTGATATGGTTGTCATTAGTTTCCCTAAAACACACACATAGTGCATCAAATACAATATGTGAAAGCTGTAGCCCAACTAACCATGTTACATATATTATCCACATAGTACTTGAATGCGGAGATAACTATGCTGCTGGTGGAGAAGAGATTTTAATTTTTTGAAAAGATCTTGCGTTGTAAACAGCATTGCTCCTACTATCACTATCATCATCATCTACCCCCAACACCTACATGTACCACCTAACACATCTACCAGCACTGTCACCACCACTACCACTATCAACCACTGTCATGGCTATTAGCACTACTACAACTATAGCCACTGCTATCACTAACACCATCATTGCTACCACCATCACTACCACTACCACTGCCACCACCACTACCACTACCGCCACTATCAAAATACCACCACTATTATCTCTATCAATCACCACCATCACTATCACCACCACTATTACCACCATTAATACTACCACCTCCCCTGCCACCACTGCCACCACTGCCACCACTGCCACCACTGACACCACTGACACCACTGACACCACTGCCACCACTGCCACCACTGCCACCACTGCCACCACTGCCACCACTGCCACCACTGCCACCACTGCCACCACTGCCACCACTGCTATCTCTATAAATCACTACTATCATTATCACCACCACTATCACCCCTACTACCACTATTGTTACTGACATCGCATTTACCACCACACCACTACCATTAATACCAGCACCGCTATCAGCCATCAGCTGTAGTATTATAAAAATGCACCCCACGCTGTACTTAGCTCACCTGTCATAGAATCAAGTATATAAATCCTGAAAGTGAATAATGAGCTATTTACGTATATGCGATTTTGTCGATAAGCAACACATTGTGGCTGATGTATAACATAGCGAGAAGTAGTCCAGGTTGTTTCTTCATTGCCAATGTTCACCTTGAATACGTTATTAAAATCAGGAACAGATATGACAACGGAGTCACCATCTGCTGCACACATATATAATGTAGTATCATGGAGTAGAGGGCATGCTATGCCTTTCATTTCCTTCCCTTCAAGATCATATACTATGATTGTTCCTTTATCTCGACATGGTATCACAACCTGGTTGTTAACGATAGCTAGTCTGCCAAGATTGAAACTACTGTCGACATGAGACCAGGAAGTCTGAAGAGTTTTGCCTTGATTGTACACTCTAACGACTAATGAGTCGGAACTCCTCAGAGGCTGAGTTTTTCTTTTTTGCCCTATTAGTGTGTAAATGTTGCCTTTGTAAAATTTTATGTCCTCTATTGTCCCAGGGGTTGTCTTTAGAATCAACTCCACACTCGAGTCTCGATCCATTCTGTACACTTGACCATCTAGCAACCCAAACCATATGTATCCTTCATATATGCAAATGGAAATAGTTTGGCTCGGTAGCATAGCAGAATGGGTAAAAGCAAAACTACGAGGTAGAGGATCAACCATTAGCCCTCGCTCCAGATCTACAACTCCATGAGGCAGGACTTCGAGTTTTGCTTCCAATTCTCTCTGTTTTTCTGTTAAAGGATACAATAGACAACATGAGTAGATAGTATTCTAACACCACGCAAACATGATGGTAGTTAGAGGGACTAGTTAGGTCACCAGTGCTCATAATTTTATCTTCAAAATGATGTGCAGCTTGTTTAGGTGGAGTATCTCTACTTGGGTGTAATGCTGCTTTCAAGTTTTAGCATTTTAAAAATGCTCAAGGCTGATTGACAAGTAGATCAGTGACGTCACTTGCCCAAAGAATTGTGGAAGTGGCTAACCAGTGGCAAACTTACTTTCTATGCGGACGATTAAACACAGGCTAATCTAATTGAAATATCGGCTGATATTTTGATATTTCAGATCCACTCATGCATGCAGACACTCTATATGACTGCAGGACAATAACCTGACTACTCTCTTTGTCTACTACTTTGTTTTTCCATTGCATATGTCTAAGTTAATTACACCTGCCTGAACTTATCCATTGTTGTTTACATCATTTAATTATATAAGACTTTACTATGCTAGCATTTTCTATGTTTTTGAGCCTATTGTAGATATGTCCGACGTGCCAGAATATGCTAGTTTTCATATAAATATAATACGTTTTGCATGATTATAAGCCTCTTTTGTAATGACCGACCCTTGTTAGGTCGGACCTCGGCCTTTTGCCGCCATTTTCTTACGCAATTTCCGAGGCCGATACTACATCGTCCCTGCAGATACTCTATCGGGCTTCTACCGGAAACTGATTTAGTACATAAGTAAGCTCATTTTGCTGTATGAATCAGTAGTCGATCAGGCTCTAATAAAGTCGCATATCTCAACTAAACTCTACAGAGTCTTCTCTCTAAGAGAGGTAGTTCCAGCCTTGGTCACTTTGAACCATTAGCCGAACTCATCCTCGAGCTCCGCAGAACATACCCTTTCACGTACTCTTTCATGAGCACTAGCATCGGGTCTATGGCCTTTATACTGTAATGGTTCAGGACATTTGTATATACGACTCCAGCCACCCTGATGGACCTTATAGCACTCTAAGTGCCTAGTAGTTGCCACAGCACTACTCATCTAACATTTGTTCTCTGCACTTAGCTGTTCTTATACTTATACTTGTCTTATATTGCATGTCTAACCATTTATTTGATAATCACATACTTGTATATAGCATACTGAGACATTGTACCGCTTTTTATACCCATGTAAAGAGGCCCGACCTCTCAGAATTACCTGATATTCATTTTGTATATGATTTGGATGATTCTAAGCATCTTTTGTAATAACCCGACCCATTTTGGGTCGGCCATCGGGCTTCCGGCCGCCATATTGTTGCGCAATTTCCAGACGACCCTACGTCGTCTTTTCCCGACACTACGTCGGCCTTTTTACCGGAACTTCTTCCGGAAGTTCTGTTACTTTATAAAATGCATTGTTTTTATGTTTGTTGTCTCAGTTCTTGCTTGGATCTCAATAAAGACACATCTATACTTATATACAGAGACTTTCACTTTGTAGATAGATCATTCTAGTTGTTAAGGTCCTCGACCTTGCAACACGAACTGCCTACTCGGTCGGATCACTCTCTTTCTCAGTATAGTAAACAAGCATAACTCGGGATCACATGGGTCGTCTTTGGTAGTTCTTTGACTACTGACTCCGATCAATCTTTCATGTAATGAGAAGGCCTAGCACCACTCATAGGCACTTCTTTTTGGGTCGGGAGTCGTCTTAGGACGACCATACCAGAAACCCAAAAACCATTGCAATACGTGCATAAGCTACTACATACTGTTCACTCTTTATGTAATGATGGAAGCATAGCTTAGTCGACCACCCCTCCTCGCTTCCTACACTAGTGTCATTGGCACCCGTGTGTACTCATCAGCAGGAATATTACAATATCTCAAGTACAGAAAGCACAAGTACAGAGTACATATTCCAGGGCTATCAAGTTCTCGGATTTTCTCGAGCAGTTCGGATTTTCAGTGCTTGCTCGGAGAGCTCAGGTGATTTTTCATTATTAATAATCTGCTCGCATTTTTGGAGATTTTCTCCCCTTAGCTAAATTTTCAGTTGAAATACTTAACAATCTCTAAATTAATCTCATAGCTTGTAAGTTGCTTAAAGTTTCTTAGGAAAAAGCCATTAATTCCAATACCTTCCAAGGGCAAGGACTGAATCACATGTATGTACTGTGATTATTAGGTGTGAGAAATCACTAATGCTAACTCTGTAGAGCTATTAATAGATCTAACCAATTTCTAATACTGTAGAGTGATACTAATAGACTGCTCACACTGCAGCACACTGTACATTTGCTCGGACTTTTTGACTAATCAACTTGAGAGCCCTGCGATATTCAACTATTGATGGGTGGAGAGAATTTAAAGTTTCCTTCAATGATTTGTAGAAAAGCTCAACTCAATTTTGGGTAGTTTGTGGAGTCCTGACGCCATGGTTTCGATGGACCAATATAAACACAAAAGACTATTATTCAGCTGCAATTATATTCAAACTGCAAGTATAAAGCTACAGCTACACTAAATAAACCTGTCTATAATTAAAGCATTGGTTGACTTGCTTTGCCAATTTGAACAGCGATGAATTTAGTAGATGCCTGGGGAAATAGTACATAAACCATGCATATGTATGATATTGTAATGTTTTGAGTGTAGTTACATACGAGTGCCGATAGGACACTGGTATGGGAAGGGCTTGGAAGGTGGTAGAGGTCGACCAAGTAACCTTCTGCTCATTACATAAAAGAGTGAACAGTTATTAGGTGCTCTTATTATTGTGTATTTGACATAGGCCGATGCCGAGACTCATTGGAGAGCTCAGGACCGACGTAGGTCTTGTAGACTTTATACTCCAGAGGAGTGCAATGAAAGATCTGGTATTCTAGGATCTTAAGCCCGACGCTAGATTCATATAGAATCTGGGATCGAACTGCACTGTAAGTCGTAGAAGTGGTGTAGAGATATGCTTAAGCGAGGATGGGAATGAACTCGAGCCGTATGGATCTATGGATCCGCCGGTGGAGTTACCTGCCCACAAGAGAAAGTCTCTATAGGTTTGAGTTTGCTATAGGAGATGTTTCTTTATTAGAGCGCAATCAACAACTGATTTCATACTGAAAATGTGCTGCCTTGTATACTAGTTCTATTTTCGGCCAAAAGAGGCCAATAAGGTATCCGCCAGCCGATAAGGTATCGGGTCCGGAACTGATGCAACAACATGGATGGTTCCGCCCGACGTCGGCCACAAAAAGGGTCGGCCTTGGCACAAAAAGTGCTTACAATAGTCCAAAATGCAAAGTACATAAGTATGAGCCTATTCCAAGATATCGGCCTTAAAAAGTACATGGCAAAAGACTCTATTTAATATAATCAGACAAAAGAAGATAATTGCTAACAATATGTGGGAAAAACCAAGTTGTAACTCCAATAGTCTGATTGACAGATGATAATAGTAAAGCACACGATAGCAGTTGATTAAGATATAATATAAGCATGCATGTATAATAATTGTGCAAGGTAAGACAATATGCATGAATGGATAATATGGATAAGTATGCAATGTCAGGTAACAATGTTAATGTTAGTGTGGTTAGCCCAGGGAGGCCATTGCCACGAAGGCTGTTTCACCACAATATCATGGTCTAGATAGTCTAGTTAAACAGGTATTTTTTTATTTTTCCATGCCTCAAATTTTTGTGGAGTTGTGTGAGCACGGTTTGTGTGTTTAACTCCAGGTAAATAGAGATACAAAAATCAGGCCTCGGCTCAGCTCCACATTCATTGAGCTTTAGGGCAATGAAAGGAGCCTATTGTAGCAATGAAAACTGTCACAACATGGACAAACGTTATGACAATTTTTCAGCAAGCGTCGCAACACCAACAAACATCACAACAACTTTTTCGACAAGCGTCACAAAGGCTCATAGATAAGCATCACAATGCCAACAAATATCACAAATGTTCAACAAAAAAATACCATAACACTGAGAAATAGTGCTGGGAAGTTATGATTTACACTTGAATTCGGTTGTTTTATTTTGTTTTAAAAAGTTGAATAGAACTGAAAATGTCTGCTTCTGCTCAGTTGTCTTGGATTTTGGCGGAAAAACATTGAATCGTTTGCTACTGGATTTCCGTGTGGTTACAAATGCCATATATTAGGCACACCAGGGCTTCTTAAATCACCTGAAATACTATTATTTCCAGATAAACATTTCTGAGGATTGAGAGACCATAATATTTGCATGTTTTTCAAAGTAAAAATACACCCATATTTTATATCATTTTGAAGCTAAATGTTCTGCACAACTAAAGTTGAAACATTTGCTATACTGTGGTGTTTCAGCTCATCTAGCCTGCAGACACTAACTATACTGCATGTGCACTTGTTCATTACCTACATGTACTATAATATTGTTGTCAGTATCATCAATTAACTGCCTGTCTCATATGTTATTATTACCAACCAATCATGTTCACTGTACTTGTTTACTATTGTTTCTATTGAATGGATTGGCATGCGTCTGTCACGGGTGACAATGCTTGGCTTCTTAACTTTCATCGGTGACTCCTTAGGCGTTTCTCTTCCAGCTTCTTTAGGTTGTAGTTGGAGTCATGGCGACGGCCAGCATGTACATGCAGTTTTGACCTCTAGTTGGGCTTATCCCTAGAGAGGGTGGTCCAGGGTGTCGGTTTCTATACATACGCGTTATTATAACAAGTCACATTATATACATGTATAATTCGTTCTAAGTCTTTTTGCCTATTGTAATTATTGGCCGATATCTTGGATCATGATACTTTTAATATATAGTCTCTCTCACATGATTGTAAGCACTCTTTTTGCATGGCCGACCCTTTTAAATTCGGACCTCCGGCACTTTTCAACCATTTTGTTACACAATTTTCGGGGCTGATACCTTATCAGGCTTTTTACCGGAAACTAGATTAGTATAAAAGCCAGCACAATTTTCTATGCTAGTCAGCTGTTTATTGCACTCTAATAAAGCAACATCTCCTAACTCAACCTACAACCAGCCTTGGTCCTCTGGACCTTCAGCGCCCGAGCTCATCCTCATACTCGTATAAGACTTTTACCACATTCTTGATGGGTATAAACATCGGACCTTAGTCGATCCTTGACTCTTCAATGAGCCTTAGCATCGGGCCTACATCCCCAGTTCAACGCTTAGACTTTCTACACTCCTAGGAGTATAAACCATCGGACCTACGCTGACCCTTGACTCTTTCATAAGCCTAAGCATCTGCCTACGTCCTCTACAACACTACTAAGAGCTTACATAACTGTTCACTCTTTATGTAATGGTTGAAGTACAACTTGGCAGCCCACTACCACTACCAAGCACTTCCCGAACTCGTGCTAATGTCGGCACCAGTGTGAGCAACCCATAGCAAAACATTACAATACTTTAAGTCCAACAGTGGTGTACAGTAGATTACCATAAGTACATGCACATCATGACTTTTAGGGTTTTGCTTGGTGCAAGTGACAGAATGAGTGACAGTTTTGCCATTGAAAGCTAGACCATCAAAAGATTGACTACTGAAAGCTTGACTACTATCACACCAAAATTTGCCAAAGCTTGGTTTGTGTAGAGGTAGTAGTAGTAGTAGTGTAATAGGAGATTTCACACTAACCAGTATTTCTGATATAAACGGCCTTGTCTATTGTCAGCCTTGGTAGTTCCAAAGAATTCAATTTTTGTAGCGTCTCCAGTGTTTTCTTGTGACTCTTCACAAGGCTCACCTGATCAAAAAAATAGAAGGCAGGATATATTATACCAACAAGATGCATTTTCTAACACGAGTACAAAGAGTCAAGATCATCGCTTGGCTGCAAAATCCTTATAGAACTGCTAAATTTACATGTATATGGCATATTTCCAAGGAGTTGTTTTTACTGCGCAGCCAGGAACTTGGTTCAACATCTGTGAAAACACCCATCCCAACCGGGATTTGTACCTGAGGCCCCTACGGCACTTAATCACCTAGCACAGTGGTCAACTGTAAAATTTATATTCTAATTATGATACAATAAGAGTGACTTTAAGCACATGCAACTCAAGCTCCAGTTCATGGTATTTCAAAGCTAAACATCAGGGTAAAGAGACATTTCGAAAAAGACAGTTCGAAGCAAGACGTTTCGAAACTGTATGTATTATATTTAGAAGAACATAACTCACAGATAATCAATCCTTTTAGTGTTCTACAAGTTACATGTAGTAGTAGCAAAAAATGTATAATATTAAAAACCTTAGTAGAAATCTGAGGGTGGGGGTTTGGGGTTTCGAACTGTCTAGTTTCGAATTTTCTGGTTTTGAAACATCATGTTTCGAACTGTCTTTTTGAAACTGTCGCAAATTCAAGCATTACATAATAAGAGTGTAGAGCGCTGTAAATTGTACTAATTTTGAATTACACATGATGCGTTAGTTGTGTATCAATTAGATATGTATTATACAAATGTATGTGTATAATAATATATATTCTAAAATTGCATCGATGGCCGAAGTGCCCAATACAATTGTGTATACATGTATGTGCATATATACAATTCTAATTGTTACCCTCTTAGCCTAAGTTCCCCATGGAAACTAATAGCTAGAGCATCTACATGTAGGGTAGTATCGTATATGAGCACATCAGTAAACAAGGAACACTCGGACCAACGTGTCGTATAGATACACAAGTAAGGTAACTCAGGCTAGCCAGCTGCATCATTCGCTAAGTAGATCTAATAACAGACAGGGTTGATAGACCACTCTATACCATTTAGACTCTAGACACAGTTCCTAGTGTCCTCAGATCATTACAATACATATGCGGTATCACATCTAAAATTAGTGTAAATACATATTAAGTAAATATATTATGGGATTTTCCCATCTTTTGATATCTAAAGCTGCCCAAATCCCTTCACTGTGGCATCTGTATTCTAAATTAGCAAGTAGATACAACTCCAAAACTTACATGGTGATAGTAGGAATCTCTCACATCAAGTTGTTTCCTGTATTCACTTATATATCTCAGCTCATCTGCGACGTCAACTTCTCTAAATCTAGTCACCAGAGCTAACACCTGCCTCCTCTTTTCTATCATTTCTTGTCCCAGCTCATTATATTTAATACAAAGTCCCCTGATCTATATAATATAAACCATTGCAAGAATTGCCATTCAAGTGTTAGCAATGGAAAATAAATGGCTTAAAACTTGCATCGGTGATTTACTGTTGACGATCAGTAGCATATCTATATATGGACATGGGCGATGCAAAATAATCTCCCTGCTCACTATTCCAAGTGCATGTATGGAGCCTTGATGTGAGTGAGGTATGCTGTATGGGGGCATGACCGTATTCAGCAACTCAATTCATCTAGCTACATGTATGAAAAGAAATTCAATAGAAGGTGCAATGTGGAGACAAATTTCTTTTTGATTGGCATCAGATCATACATGTAATTTACATTGACATTTAAATCTGACATTGGTAAAACCGACATATTTTTGATGTCAGCAGATCATAAGAGTCTTAGCATGAATTTGAAACCTTATTGAAGCAACTGAGAGATAAATTCAGACCAAATTCACAGAAGAATGATATCTCTGTGTATTCACTCCCAGTCACTCAAGTTGCATGTAGTGATGACAAGCGTCACAACTGTCACAACACCGACAAACGTCACAACAATTTTTGACAAACGTCACAACACCGACAAACATCACAAAAGTGCACCGACAAATGTCACAACACCGACAAACGTCACAAAAGTGCACCGACAAACGTCACAATAATTTTTCAACAAACGTCACAACACCGACAAACGTTACAAAGGTTCAACGACAAACGTCACAATGCCAACAAATATCACAAATTTTCAATAAAATAACACCATAACACCAAAAAATGATGCTTTTTGCTTTGATTTACCCTTCAATTTAATTATTGTTTGCTGTGTTTTAAAAACTGAAGAAAACCAAAGATAGTTAAAAGCAGAGTGTGACAACTCCCAATTGAGAACGTGGAATTAAGGATTCAATTTTTTCGCTGAAAATCAAGACAGCTGAGCAGAAGCAGATCTACTTCTGCACAGTTGTCTTGGTTTTTAGCAAAAAAAAATTGAATCGATAATTTAATGTCTTCTATGTGGAGTTGCCATACTCTGCAGTCTATATAGTGATTGTAATCATTTAATACTAACTACATGTATATACTCTTATAATAACACACACGCATATAACATGTTGATTAAAACTGAAAAAAGTCTTTACTGGATGTCAACAATGATTGTAGCAAAGTACGAATAGCTAGGATCACTCAGGTAAGATAAAAACACCAGTTATTGCCGGGAATGTCAGGATAAACGAATTATGGGATAGAGGTTACTTCCCATTATGATAATTGCATCGAGTTGCATCTCGGTTTTTGATACGATTTTCTATTGGACAATTTTGTCGATTTTGAATTGAGAGTGAATAATTTCCGAAAAAACAAATTAAATCAAAACATTGTGTAGCACTATGTCTAGTAGTAGAGTAGCATATATTTTTAATTTTATGTAGATCCTAGCATTTAGTTATACAGTGATGTACTTTGTTAGCAAGGAATTTATAGTTATAGCTATACATTTAATAGTGATAAATAGGCAGGAGAGTTCCACCTGTCTTCATATTCTAGAAGCAGATGGTTCTCGGACTAAGGTGTCATAACATATGCCCTTTAGATCTGTTGCCTGCAGCCGCATGGTATTTTTAATTTAGAGAAGTGGTGGTGTATGTGAGACCTAGGCTATGTGTACAAATGTGATGCAAAACTTCGGCCCTTTGACCAGAATGCGATTCAATGCAATTTTCATATACACTGTACATGTAGTTAAATGGCCATTAAAGGATATTTCGTTTAGCTTGCCCATATCTGGTAATAGCTGGTGTGTTCATCTTTATTGAGTGATCCTTGCCATTCATATTTTGCTACAATCATTGTTGCCATTCAGTAATGACTTGTTTCAGTCCTAATTAACATGTTATACTTATATCATGCATGTACATGCATATTATCAAAATACGTGTGGTTACAGTAGTGTTGAATGATTATAATTTATTAAATGAATTCATTATATATATTGTAGGCTGCATAGTTAACAGCAGAGTGTGACAACTCCCAATAGAAGATACTAAATTAACAATTCAATTTTTTCGCTAAAAATCAAGATGGTTGGGCAGAAGCAGATCTACTTCTGCTCAGTTGTATTGGTTTTTGGCGAAAAAATTGAATTGCTAATTTCATGTTTTCTATTGGGAGTTGTCCCACTCTGCTTTTAACCATCTTCGGTTTTATTCAGTTTTGAAAACACAACAAACAAAAATATCCAATTGAAGGGTAAATCAAGGCAAAAAGCATTATTTTTGGTGTTATGGCGTTATTTTATTGAAAATTTGTAATATTTGTTGGCATTGTGACGTTTGTCGTTGAACCTTTGTGACGTTTGTCGGTGTTGTGACGTTTGTCAAAAAATTGTTGTGACGTTTGTCGGTGTTGTGACATTTGTCGAAAAATTTTTGTGACGTTTGTCGGTGTTGTGACGTTTGTCGGTGCACTTTTGTGACGTTTGTCGGTGTTGTGACGTTTGTCGAAAAATTGTTGTGACGTTTGACGGTGTTGTGACAGTTGTGACGTTTGTCGTCGTTACAGTTGCATCAGAATCAATCACCAAATGATTAGTACAACTACTTTCCACAAGGAGCTCCTGAGAGAACATAGTCAGATGTTGGCACATCTATTCTTAGATAACCAGCACCTTCCACAGCTTGGCAATGATTAAAAATATATAACCTGAATATAAAACCTGGTAGCATGTTCTTTTCACTGTGCTAGGTGATTAGGTGCTGTAGAGGCCCGGGCTCAAACCCCAGTCAGAGACTGGTATTTTCATGGATTTCAAACAAGTCTCTAATAGCTCAAAAAATAAATTATTTTTCTACAAAATGTAGAATGTTAAGTTCATTTGGACAAAACATGATAAAAGTAAGACTGTGCAGGTTCATGTCTGAAAGAAATTAGCATTCTTACCAGCTTTTCAGTGCACGAGAAATTTACAAACGCCATAAAACTTAATATTTCTATCTACCAAGTACCTGTTTGTTCTTGGTATAGTTCAAGGTTTCAACTTGATCTGGCGTGTCATTTTCATACTCCTTTAGGGGCTGTTCTGTTTTCTCAAAGATAGCGGAAAGCCTAAGTTCTCTATCTTCAATTTTCTTCTTCCATCTGTTACTTTCTATGGAGAGCTCTTCTACCAACTTATCCAGAGGGATTACATCATGCTTAGAACCCCTTGCTGGTAACACACAGGTAAAATAGCATGCAGAATTATCCCTAATAGGCACTTTTAGATCTTTAACACTCATATAACATTCCGAATCAAATGCAAAATTTTAGGTAAATACAGTTAAAATTTTATTGAAATCTCTTGCTCTCTAAAGACCCAAGAACGCTTGATTGCTCATTCTCAGTGACTTTTCTGAGCACTGAAAGAATTCTGAAACATAGTAGCTTATTAGGACATTCAGCAATAACAACAAAACTTACTAGCCCACTTTTAACTCACTGTTGTTTGGGTAGTTACAGAATGAATGAAAGTTTAACAAATACCATAAGTTTGCATGTCAACATTGTCACAGAGAACGCAACTCTTCTACTATTTGATATGATAAAATATGTAATATGTGGTACAATATTGATAAATGTACAGCATTATAAAGTGTAAAAGAAACAATGGTGCAGAGCCAACCATCACATGTTTGCTATTGGTCTGCTACTTCATAACTGAGTTTGTATATTTGCATCTCGTAGAACATTAAAATAGCTACATGTAAATCTGCAGTACAGAAAGTTATTTTTGGGACATTTGGGCAGTATTGTGGAAGTGATTTCCATCTAGAGAGGGGAGTTCACTTTCCCAAATAAACATTTCTTTGTCCCTTCATAAACAAATGATTTTTTTATGCAAATATTGTAGACAAATGACTTAGTGGCAAAAGGTCAGTGAGATTTTAACTAAACTAAAGGCTAAAGAATCTTACACTATAAGACATAAAGCACGCAGTTGCGTCTTCATAACAAAGTTGCGTTTGAAGCAGCATTGAATAATGCTAATGAGTCAAGCATGGGCAAGAGGACACAACTCTGCTTATAGTAGTACAAATGCAACAAGCCTAAATAAGAGATGCTGCATTGAACATGAACATAAACCATAATATGTCATAACCCCTTTAACAACTCCCAATTTTAGAGACCTTCATAACTATTTGGTAGATGCTAGTCTTCTTGATCCTATAGTGTGGGCCGCTCAGTATCGGGTAAAGGGATATTTCAAAAAGACAGTTCGAAACAGGATGTTTCACAACTGGACAGGTTCAAACAGGACAGTTCGAAACTGTGTAGATTGCATTTAGAAGAACACAACTTGCAGATAACAAATTTTAGTTAATTAATTTAATTAATTAGATAAAAATATAATATTAAAATAAGAATTAGTTGAAATCTGGTGGTTGGTGTTTGGGGTTAGGCGTTTCGAACTGTCCGGTGTTGAACTGTCGACTTTCAAAACGTTCTGTTTCGAACTGTCTTTTTCAAACAGTCGCACATTTGGGCTGCTTAAGTAAGACCACAATTAACTATACCAAGTTTCTATTTCATCTGTGAAATCCATCGAACGTACGATTGACATTCTTTGATGTTGAATTTTTTCACCGATTAGTTGTTAGTGTTCCAACTGACTAATAGGTGAGGTACATGGATAACAAAACTCATGAGATACTACAGATGCTACAGGTGGAGCGGACAGAGTAACATACCTTTTATTCCAGTACCTTTGGCCAGGGTCTAGGTTCTAGGCCAGAGGCAGTGGAAGGGAAGATATGTTACTCCGACTCAGAAGCGCCCCTGCTCTACCAATCAAATAAGAGTTTCTTGATGAGCAATCAAGTCATCGGTCGAAGACTGACCATCCCCAATTTGGCTTTCTCTACTAACATTAGGATTTATTTCTGTGCTCGTTGAATAATAGGCATGGTTTGACTGACCTAATAATATATACTAGTACATCGAATAATGAGGGTAGTATGATTAGTATAGTGTAATAATATGCAGTAAATGGTTGGGTACGTCTGACTCTTCTAAGAACACAAAGACGTTGAATAAACGGTGTGGCCTAGTTGACCCAATGGTATCAATCATAACTTTACCTTCTTTTCCCGTTCTTTCTTTGCCACCTCGAGTATCTCTTGTACCCTGAGCAGCTAATGCTTAGAATTAACCAGACTACATGTATAATCATACTTACCATCGGTACAAAATAGATCATCAGTGACACATTTGGCACAGAACAGATCGAGGCATTTTATGCAGCCTTTACTGTAGTTTTGTTCTTTGTGCTCAATGCATGGTCTCCGCTCTAGTTTCTTAGCCTGTGATAGGTAGTCTTCCATAGACATCATGGTGTGAGATCCATCTGCATCCTTATGTGACTATGGAACAAGTGACGTGTAACATACAGTAATGCGAACTTGTTCTATTATTAGTGAGTATAGTAAATACATGTATTAGGACTCCAGGCCGAGTTTCCCACATTCAAGTTCATTTTTGAAATTGCCAAAAAAACTCCATATTTGAATACATCAGCCAAAAATGTTAAAATGGAAAAAAATTAAAAAACTGTCTAAAAATGGGCGCTTTAAATGAACCATCTCCCATCCTTATTAATCCAACATAAAATTGCCACATTGCACATAAAAGTAGCTTCACCATCTTGCATATCAATCTATGTTAATAACCTTAGGTATTTACATAATAATTCATTAGGATGATGGACATACCTTTAGATGTTCAGTGCAGTATTTCGTTGAACAAGTTTTACAGAAGGTAACAGCAGGTTGGTGTATCTCTTCGTTTTTACATCCATCACAACATTCCCGTTCTGCTCTGACACTTTTAACCGCCAAACTAGCAGCATCGGCAGCTTGTTTAATAGCAGAGACATTGGCAGCAGAATAAGAAACGACATTGGCAGCTGAATGAGCAGCAGTATAAGTGGCAGAAGTTACATCAGCAGCAGCAGCACAAGCACCTGCCATCCCCCCTCTTGCTTCTGTGGCCCCCACCTCAGCTCCATATTCATTGACGTTCATGTTGGTGATGATGTGGTCGCTGTCACCTCTGTGTAAGTAGAATAACAATTCATTACATAAAATGCCATTACCATAGCAACAAAAGAATACATGATACAATCACATCCTATTTAATAGTCTGAACACAACTACTATGTCCATGACTCGAAAAAACGTGCAAGACGATATCCAACTGTAGGGTCAAGACTGACTAACATATACAAGCAAACTTTGTAAGTTTTGTTACAAAATGCAATAATAATGCGTAGGTACACGTGTACCAGGTGTAGTATAGACTTTTACCAAAGTAGCAAGTGGTAAGTTGTAGATTTTCTGCTATATGTACAGACCTACAACACCTACCAACAAGGCACTCCTCTGAAGTCACTTCCTTTAATAAACATGGTTTCCATAGCCTAGTCAGCTTTAACATACTTCTACATGGTACACGTAGCTATTTTGCTTTTTATGGCTATGTGCAATAGGTCTATACCTCTGCATACTGGCTTAGATAGCAGGTTAACAATAGCAATACTGATGGATTATTAAAGCCCAGGTTGTGAATAATTGAATTTTAGGAGCCCAGGCCAACTATTTCTATGAATTGTTTTGACCTGAACATAAATTTAGTAGAAATGACTTGAGACATGATCACTTCTAATTGTTTTATCAACTTTACTGTGAGAATTCTACATACACATGCAGTTCACTCAAGGCTGTAACATCTATTTCTCAGTAAAGAGAGTATTCCTACTTTATGTCCCAGGCAGCTACCTAAAATTTTACAAATAAGAGAACGACATCTGGTTGTCAATCAACAAGTTTGAAACTATGCAGGTGCATAGTCTACTTACATGACTACATGTGCATTGATTCTAGGACTGTGAAAATAGTCACTAAATTACTTGTGGTTGAGCAGAGGTACAAGGAGATACATGCCAACCTTGACCCCTAGTTGCTATGGCAATGAGTTCATCTGACCTTTTGAAAATGGCTAAAAATAGTCTCAGATAAGCGTTGAAAATCTGAATGTTTCAATAGCCAAGTATGATCTTCTATGATTTTATAACTACGTATGCATTATGTCCAGCTTTTTGACACTTTTCATGCCAAGTATGTACTCTCATATCAACAATTGTGTAGGAGAAAAAATATTTCTTGGTATTTTTATTTGCATGAAAATTTGCAAAATAGCAACACTTCTTTTTAAGTCATGTAGGTACATCAGGATTATACAAAAGCATTCAGAATTACCTGGCTATGAGTCAGCATGAACAAAGCTATTAATAAATGCTTCAGGTTTGTAAAAAAAAGCTTTGAGTCACATGCATTTATAGCCACAGCACTGAGAATAGAACACCTGCAACTAGGGCAGAACAGATTCCAGCCTTGGTAAGTAAAGTACACGTATGGTCATTACAATAAACCATTTGCATTCAACATGCTGAATGCAAGTGATTTCACCAAACATAGTTGTGATCTTTCACGCCTTCAAAATTTCGTAAAAACTCAACGAATTTCTGCGAAGCTTGCTATTGGGTGTTACATTAAAGTTGAGTTTTAATTTTATTTATTCATCAATGAGAGTACTTGTAGAATAAATATATATTTTCGCCCATTCCTTTCAAGTCCAAAACATCAAAAGACTCTCAGTCCCATCATATGTGTAGCGCAATGTACTCTCTGGTGTCAGCAACATCGTCAGTATGAGCTTTTAGGTTAAAGCAATGAGAACTTACAGAGGCAGCATCGGTATGCTTTACTATATTATACAGATATCATTATATTACTCAATACTTCTAGTTTCCTTACACCTATAATTGTATCATCACATTGTTAGTATCTAGGGCTGACAACTATAGCATTCCTACTGCTTTATCCTTATTAGAGCGAAGACAATGGCAGAAGCTGCAAATACAGAAATAAGACGATGTGACAAGTGTGGAGTAGGTAAAAATCCTCAGCTTGCAGTTACCTTCTGTAGAAACTGTTCAACCAAATACTGTACTCAACATCTGCAGGTACTTATCTTAGCTCAATGCAGCATTGTATAGACTCAACGGCTAAGATATCAATGTCTCTACTGGTCTCTGTACTAACTAGATTATGGTCATGGAAAACCATGGCCATTAGTCATGTCTGTCAAGATTTGCACCATATATACTACCATTTGCCAATTGATTTTATAATATATAATTACTTTAAAGTTCCCAATTTGAGAAACGACTATTTATGAAATCAGTACTGTATAACTGTGACGAAATATGCTGATTTGTGTATATCAAACCGTTTGGAATAACAGTTTGATATACAAGGACACAGGATTAGCACCAATCACAGGTACCACAACATGAAGTTGTGTACACCCAGTGACTAGTGCCAATAACCTATGTCATCAGCACATTCGCAGCGAGGTGCAGAGATATCAACTTGGATGTTGGGTTGACCTTTTGGGTCATCCCTACTTCCATTATGACATCCACAATTATTATAACATGTATAAGTTATTAGCCACCGATATACTTGTAAATAACATTAATCTGATTGGTTTACCATAATACACTTAGCACATGTAGTAAATAATGGTCATAGCACACGTCTAACTAATTAGCATATTTTGTCAATTGTCCCTACTACTACTAAGTGATAATTCAGGTTCCATGTGCATGTAACATACATTGAGATTGCTAGCAACTCTAGACTCTTCGCGACTGCATTGTCTACATGTACATGTACTTGTAATAGCAAATTATTCATTACCTAACTTATTATTATATAACAGATATCTCTGACTGACTATCAACTAAACCCTGCAATCTGAATTCAAATGGCGTGTATTGATGTCTGAGTTATTATGTTCCTTAAATTACATTCAGAACCAAACGTGAGATTCAAAGTTCAATTTAATATCTTTATTATTAAAAGCCTAACTATAAAATATAATACATACTATAAGCTATAAAGTTGATTACTACATGGCAAAACTTACAGTTTCAGTCCTTTTTGGTTGCTCTGTGTTCTTGACAAATTGATACAAAAAGTATACTGTAAAAGTGTAAGATAGATAGTAGTAAGCTCGATGTAAAAGTCTTATATCCTTCTACCTGCCTCTCTCACTCTCTCTCTGTCTGTGTCTCTGTGTCTCTCTGTCTCTCTCTCTCTGTTTCTGTATCTATCGCGGTGCCTCTTTTATATCAACCAGATTGGTATGTCATATAAATTCCAAACTGCATGTACGATGTATCCAGCAGACCCGGGTATATCTAGATGGTACTAAGCTCCGGTTTTTGTTTCTGATGCCATACTCATGGCGCCATACTGGGTCTATGTTGCCTGTAGCACACTAGGATATTCTCATGATATGACTTGTGCTGTTATATGAATATGATGTCATACCCATCACATCATGCTTGATCTTAACCAATTCTAAGTTTTCTGTCTCAGACAGTAAAGCCAATGTTCTGTGCTGCTTGTACTGCACCAGGATATTCTCACGATAATTAAATAATTAAATAACTAATGTCATCTTTTTTTGTGTGTGTGCTTTCTGCAGCACACCACAAACGAGTTCAGAGTAAACCATAATTGACGTCAACTTATATTGCCATGTAAATTCATAAAATAACTTTATAAAATGTGTATACTACATGTACATGTATATGCATGCAACATCCCATCACATAAAACAATGCTACGCTTTACCAAATTTCAAAGCAACTTTATTTATGTAGTATTATTCAATATTCAAATTATTCAAAACCGTATATAATAATGCTCAAAACCATGTATTTATAAAGCTATGCAATAATATCCACAAGCATGTATTTATAAAGGTATAATATGTATATAAGGTATAATATGTGTTTTGTATTATTTATAGCACTATATTAGTACGACACTAGTGTGTCAAAGGGTAGTCATATAAATAAATACATGACAATAACTATAATACATATACATGCTTCTCATAATGTACTATTTATAACTTTTATAAGATTGTGTTATACGGTAGACACATGACGAACACCACAAATTCCACACTAAGATGACGATGGATGAGTATAAAAAGGTAGAGCCAAGGCCATGCTCTAAACACAAGGAGCTAGCATACACTTTGGGATGCAGAAAATGCCTTCAGTTGTTCTGTACTACATGCGTAGAGACTTCGGAAAGACGTGGTTGTACAAACAGTGAGTATGTACATTAATCCACTGCGATGCTATCTTGAAGCTACACATTTTGAAAGGAGGTGATTGATCTAAATATCCTGAGTCACCATAAGCACAGCTAGAAGAGAGATCGATATGGCTCTCACTCTCTAGTATTTGACATGCTTGATGTCTAAATATTTTAGGAGGTTAAACCTTTACCTATTTGAGGTGAAACATACAGTCATTACAGCAGATCATTTTACATTGTCTTTTACTTTAACAGGGTTGCCTCACGATATCTTTACTCTAGAAGATTTGCTGTCAGAACTGAGTGATGAGATAAGTGAAATAAGAACTGGAAAATATGAAGAGAAGATGACTTCTCTTCTTGAGCAGATGTCTAAGATAGTATTTGACTATGATGTTAACACTAAAGGCATGATTGAAACCTTGCGGGAGACACGCAACGAGCAGGTAATGTGACTCAGGAAGATGATACATAGCACCTACACACTGTATTAATCCTGCATAAATTTCTGGTTGTTGTTAGAATAAATTTGTGATCGTCAACATGCTGCACCACAAATCTTGTCACTGCATAAGCTTAGTGTATTTCAAAAAGAAGATAACTCTACTCTACCAATAATTAAATCAACCACTGACCTCTTCACTGCTAAAATAACAATATTTGCAACATTATTGGACGTTAATCTGGTTTCCTGTTTAGATTGAGGGTGTTATAAGTCAATACAATAGCCTGGAAAGTGAGTTGATAGCTCAGAGGAATAGAGTTAAATTAGATCTGAGTCGGTTCACGGATGAAGAAGTCCGAAAGAAGTTTTATGATATGCGTAAACTTAGACAGGAAATAGAATACAGCGTTACACACGATCATGAAGTAAGTATACAGCATTACACTATCATGAAGTAAGTATACAGCGTTACACTATCATGAAGTAAGTATACAGCGTTACACTACCATGAAGTAAATATACAGCATTGCACTATCATGAAGTAAGTATACAGTGCTACACTATCATGAAGTAAGTATACAGTGTTACACTATCATGAAGTAAGTATACAGTGTTACACGATCATGAAGTAAGTATACAGTGTTACACGATCATGAAGTAAGTATACAGTGTTACACTATCATGAAGTAAGTATACAGTGTTACACGATCATGAAGTAAGTATACAGTGTTACACGATCATGAAGTAAGTATACAGTGTTACACTATCATGAAGTAAGTATACAGTGTTACACGATCATGAAGTAAGTATACAGTGTTACACGATCATGAAGTAAATGTACAGCGTTACACGATCATGAAGTATACAGCGCTACACACAATCATTAAGTAAGTATTTTGAAGTTCTGATACAGCCAATATACAATGTAGAAATACATTGAAGCAATTCACAGTTCAACCGTAAATATAATTATACTTTGGTGGTGCATACAGGAGCATTGGTAGTAGTAGTAGTAGAAATAGTAGTGGTAGTAGTAGTGATAGTAGTACACTAATATATATGCTTGTCTACTAATTGCAGTTAGACCTGATATGCCAGCACATGGAAACAGTAAATAAATTGAAGCAGATATCCAGGGACATACCAAAACTAGATGTACAAAATTTAGTAGATATAAAATCCAAAGGTCAGTGCATATGAGTAGAGTCAGTAAACCAGAGTTCAAACATCTAAACTTGAGATTAAAATCCTACTCAACTTGTACTTTTATGTTTGCTTCTCTCAAGTGTATCTGTTTATTGGAAAAACAGAGAAGACTCCAACAAAATTTATTACTCACTTAGCTCATTGGGTGTACATTGTTGTAGAGGAGCAAAGAGAGATAGAGCTAGAGATTTCTCACACACCACACCAGTTTCTGAGTAATATGGCCACACCGGAACCTCTTCCTAAATATTTATACCTTCTGCTAAGGGCTGAGTTGGGAGATTACTGTACCGCGACATGCACCGATGACTGCAGTATCTACGTTGGTTTAGACGGTGGAACAATTATAAAGCTAGATAAAAACTGCACAATGAGTAACTTGAATAATTTACATGGTCCCTGCATTGAGAGTCTAGTAGTTCATGAGGACAGGTTGTACAGTCTGGTAACTGATATGCCCTACAAAATAAACGTGCGTAACATGAGAGGGCAACTCCTTACCAGCTGGATTCACAGAGATGAGCATTCGCACTGGTGTAGAATGGTATTGGTAGACAACCAGTTTATCGTAACCAATTTAAGTGCGAAGCAGTTAACAGCATACTCTTTTGGAGGAAATGTGGTTAAGCACATCGATTGTCCCCTCCTGAGCAATGATGCGGTATGTATGTGTGCTGCAGGTGACAATTCTGTCGTTATCTCTCAAATTGAGAACTCCAAATTGTTTAGATTCGACGTTGGTGATGAAGAAGTGATCTGGACCTCAAACCGTGTAGATAGACCTCAAGGTGTAACATACTACAGAGATCGAGTATATGTATCTAGCTGTAGTGATAAAACCACAGTTTGGATACTCGTTGGGTTCACAGGTAAGAAGATATATGTTGCACATTACGGTGTTTAATGTTTGTGCAAACATCCAGGGTGCATGATGAGATATAATATGCTACTCAACTATACAGTATAAATCTGTCGGTGTACAGGGGCGGTTATAAGCACCCACGCCACCATCCTAGGCGTGTGTTCAATCAAGCATGCAATACTAGCTGTGCTCTGTAAACTATTAATACTATTCATGTCCAGGCTTCAATTCATTTTCTATTTACTTGCTCAGGCAGTATAGTCATTGTATAGTGCTGTAAGAGTCATGTTATCTGTGTAGACTGTACCCATACATGTTCGTGTTTCACACTTATCTTGTATTAACTAACTCAGACGCGTGAAATCCATGATTTCTTGAAAATAGGCTGGTGTTGAAATTTTGCCTATATCCGCCCTTGTCTGTGTATATATACAATGTAGGAGGACTCCGCATATAAATATTGGCACTCCACTGTGATACTAATATACTATGTGCATGTTGCAGGAGACGTACTAACTAAGATAAGCGATGTATCAGTGGATAATTTGTCATACAACTCTAGTGTGTTTGGCCTTCATGTTTCTGGGCAAGTTCTAGTTATGGCCAGACGTGACGAAAAGGCGATTCTGATATATGAGATAGATTGAATCCACTTTCTGTGTTTTGCATCCTCCTGCTGTTCAGGTTCTCAAAATTTTGGTGTTTACAAGGAAAACCTAAAAGATACAGCAATTCAGCGCCTCATATAGCAAGTCTTTAAAACTATTTCTAACTTGTTAGTTATTTTAGAGTTCTGTTATCCACTCACCAAGTTTAGTCCAAAAAAATTGCATTATGTTCATAATTTTGTTCCTGTTGCTACAATACACTAATCACTAATATACATGTAAAAGCATTATTTTTATTATATATTTTTATTATACTATGTGCTTTTTATTTCTCTTTCTGGTAACATGGTGCCATACTAGGTATGGAATATATTACTGCTATAATAATATGCAGACTGCCTAACAACTAAGTCGTAGGCTACTGCCAGGTAACTGTCTTGTTTTCTTGATGATTTTTATTCAGTTTAGTTTATCCATAACAATAAAGTCTTTACTCCTTTCAAGCAAAGGGCATGGGAAACTCTCTTTGCTTTTTTTCAGTGTCAGCTCCCAACCCTGACACTCCATTTGCTGCACAATGGTTTCTTTGTTTTAGTTATTTGGTTTTTTACTCTTAAATGTAAACAGAAGTGACAACTTCCGCTTCAGTTTGGTTGCAAAACCAAGGCTACCTCAAATGTCTCTCCCCCCCCCCCCCATTTGTTTCAGAATATGCATACAACACTTAGGAAATTATGCAATATAATGACTGTACATTATTGAGAATCTCCTGTCATAAAATCATGTCTTATTATAATGTTGAAAATAGCTATTTCTTATTTGATATAAAATATGGCATAATACCAACCTAATGGCTAATCACACAGTGTAAGTTAGGCCAAGTATAATGACTGGTAGTTTTTGTGCTACTACATGTAATGTGTACTATTAGCAAATCGAAGTAAGTTAATCAGTCTTATAATAATATCATGTACATGTATATCATGGCTAAAATTACTCTGTGATGTCTATTCAGCATTCTTCTAGAATATACAAAATGTACATCTTGAAGTATAAGTGTGTGCATGCAGGTCAGTACGTAGAAGGAAATTATTATATTAAAGCATGAAGAGGAAGGATAACTCACAGACACTGGATTTAATCAAATTTATATATTCAAATTTTAGCATAACTTCCAACAATCAAATCATGACATAAAGTTCACATTTACAACAATGGAAAGAGTTCATTCTTGCTCTAAAGTTCTAGAGGTGTACCAGGAATATTACACTGCTCTCTAGCTCCAGTTAAACTTGGACTAAAGTCAGTTATTATCTGTACTATTAGTATATAAGACTCCATCATCTAACGTCATCATGTCATTACCCCAAGATGAGGTGTTTGTCTTGAATGTCAACTTTATTCTGTAAGTTACTATGATATACCATCACATTGTAATTGTCTTCTCTTCGTATACTTCACTGTTGGATAGTTATTCATATATTTATATTATTATATTATCTTATATTTGCAAAATATCAAAATACCACTCAATGAAGAAGTTCCGTGCCTTACACTTTGTTATTATTAGTCCACACATGTACATCAGATCAACTGGTAGTAGAATTGCCAAGTAACTTTCACTTTATGCTTTCTGTATGACTTAAAGTGTTACATAATGGTAATCTAGTAGTACATATTCATAATGCATACTATGCATTTTATCTGGTATACATGTAAATAAATATAGCATTTCATAATTTTAAAAATGACCATAAATGGCCATAATACAATCTCATAAGACCTCTGGACCCATCGGCCCACTGTGGGTTCATAGCAAAGATATAGACTAGCTACAATAAGTCAATTCTCTGCTCACCAATATTACATACAATATATATCTATTGCACTAACTTGTTTTAGATATCAGTTGATGCTGATAGTTAAACAAGACATTGATGACAATGAAAAGGAGGGTACTATTGTACCAGATGGAGAAGAATTTACAATTGTCGAAGGTTAGTAGAATATTTACTGTTACTGTATAACCTATCATGACCCATGTATATGCATATTACCTGTTAGCACTCCACACCTTGACATTCTCTATACTCTATCTCTAGCGTATTACACAGAAGATTTTATTGCTCTGATTTCAGATGTAGCTGATCTTAACGATTTTGATACCATCATCTATGACAATGACAACGATGATGATGATAATGATGATGATAAAATGACAGTTGTGTCAGTTGGTGAGTCTGCAATCTAATCATTTTAGTTTATAATAAGCATCGCAGCTGGTTGTCACCTAATTAAGGGGAATAGTGTTACAACATTGCCTTAGATCTAATGTTTTGGGACATGGTGTGGGGAGGGGAGCCGGTCACTCAGTGCTTTTACCCTGACAATACTATTAGTATAGAAAGTAAGGTTCTATTCTGATGTTACCACTGTACGACCTACATAGAAAACTCCTCACTGCGATAGCGGGTGCTCATCATAATACGATAATGTTGACAATCACTTCTGCTAAATTGCTTCTCCAATAGTTTTGCTGGAGTTGTCACTACACTCCCCCCATGAGAATGAACGAGTACATAGAAAACATGTAAATGGAGGAATTGAACTCATCCTATAGAAAGCGTTTCATATTGGACTGCATCTTAGTAAAGTAGTGGTAAAGATTGATTACTCTACCATCTGATCATACAACCAGTTTGTGATTCTCCTATTACAGTACCCTCTGCTACGACCCTCTGTCCAGATGTGGCTAATCTTGAAGATTTCCAAGAGTATGATAGGGAGGGCAACCCCTTGGAAGTTAACACTAATGCTCCATGTAAGTAATACAACACACTATTTCTTATTGGACAGCTAATATTAGTGAAACCTTTTTACATTAATTCCCATATCATATGGCTAAAAAAGATCACAGTGCATTTTATAGTCTTTCTCTCATTGCATGTAGCAATAAATTTGTTGAATTGACGTAGCCAAGTCAAATAAAGGTTATGCTTACCTACTTTAAGAGGATGAACAGGGTTTTTCCCCTAATTTCCCCACAGTAGGAACAAACAAATAAAAGACTACATATATATAACCTTCATAATATTGTACCTTGTGCATTCAACCATCCTGCACACTAACATAATACATTTTGGCGTTCAGGTCCCTAATTTCGGCTAACTTTTTATGCAAGTAAACTTGAAACAAAATTTCCAACATGATTATAATAATATATATAATATATAAATGCATATTTAAATTTCAGATTTGGCTGAGAGTGTGCATGCCACCGCTAAAGAGGAAAACAATATCACCAATCCTCTGGTTTCTCAGCCAATCAGTATCAAGAAGAGAATCCGACTGCCGCTTAGCAGAAGTTGGAGGGGTATCAAGAAATTATTTAGATGCTGCAAACCATCTGCAGCTAGTGATTAGCATAGACCTGTGCCTTGTGTAGGCCCACATCTATATCTCAGTGAACAGTATAGACAGGTGCCCTGTGTAGGCCTAGCTCTACATGTATATCTTAGTGAACAGTATAGACAGGTGCCCTGTGTAGGCATACATCTACAGTATATCTTAGTGAACAGTATAGACAGGTGCCCTGTGTAGGCATGCATCTCCTCGCATATCTTAGTGAATAGTATAGACATGTGCCCTGTGTAGGTTTGTATCTACCAAAACGCATAATTTAACTATTATTTAATATCTAATTACTTTTCTGTATACATAGGCTATATGTTACCTATGTGTATGATTTATCTCCTATGTAAATGTATTATAAATGTGTCGACATGTGCATGAACATGTAGATGCGATTGTTATGTGCTAATGTATCTTTATGGCTATTATATTATTTTAGTGTATAATAAACATATATTATACTGCAATTGGGTCTGCCTAAAATCAATTTTGCTATTAGCATGATATAGCGTACATTAACCAAATATAATGATTGTAGAGAAAACTCAACTAGGTTGAAGTTGTCTTCTTCTGCAGATGATCAATAAATAATCATAAAAACTAATACATAATGTCAAAGTACACTGTGACATCATAATTACATGTGTGTACGTGACATCACTATGAGCTATTCAGGCAATTCAAGCAGGCAAACAAAACTGTGTGTAGAGATAGAATCTGGAATCTGGTAGTTAGTGTGGAACTAATCACAGGTATATGTATCTTGATTGGACCTTGGTATGTGAGAGCTAGCCTGGGTTCCACAACAATAGTAAGTGGTAGGCCTGGTGAATAAGCCCACCAGTAGAGTTTGAATTAGATAAAGTGCATAAGTAACAACCTTGTTGAAAAATTATCAATGAAACTTACAGAATATGCCAATATGTTTAAGACGAAATTTCTGTACACGCTCGGTATGGGTAGTTTCTGTCTTTTGTTGCCCTCACACAAATATATACACAAGTAACTATAAATAGAATAGTAAAATATTATGTTTTATATATGAAATAAGTGTGTATATACAATTACATACATGCATATAATTATCTTAGATTGTAAATACCCATGCAACATCTGTGTTAAAATACTAATAATATTGAGTCATCCATGTAAAGTAATTAAATTAACTCATATATTATACATGTATGTACATGTACATGCCTATGAAAGTAGAAGTATATACTATTCCACATACAATGCCTTAGATGTTTTATAGTTGTCAACTTCATTGTCCAGCACTCTTTTATAGGTGTAGCTAAATGCAGGAGTTAGCTACCCTTGGATAGTTTGCGAAACATTTGAAATCTGTTACGAAATCTTTCTCTCCAACTTTTAGAAGGTTTCACTTCTTGATGCTTATAGCTAGTAGCTGCAGTTGAGTGCCCTTCAACGTTTGGTGTACTGTCACAAGAAGAAGGGCACCTGTACTTAGAGTCATACTCTCTGACAATGTCCGACAGGTTCTCACTGTTTGTATCTTCATCAATCATCTTTAGAGACTTGATAAAGGTACCTGGAGCTGACACTGGCTGTGCTACAGAATTGCAGTGACCGTTGGTGGCAGGCATGTTACTTTTATTAGCGAAATTGTCAAAATCGTAAGCAGAAACTGGTTTCGAAATAATTTCAGGACAATTTTTGCTGAAGTTAGTCTTTACACTCAAAGGTTTGCACTGGTCTGGTCTCAATCTCTGATGAGAAGTGTGACCTCTGCCAGGAAACAGTTTAGCACCTTCAGGGCATGCTAGTTTACGAGATACTGACATCGTGTTGAGATTCTCTAAACTGTCTGGTAGGATAGCCATAGTCGACACAACTTGCTGATGAGAACCTATTACAGGAGTTGATCTAGCCTGAGCACTGAACAGATGTGGTGGTGAAGTTGGAGGGGTAGCAACCAAGGCAGATACGTCCCCTACAAGTGGATTACAGTTAATCAATTCATCAGTCGGAGTATCACTGAATGAGTCATCCAAGTTCCGTTTAGCTGATTCAAGCCTGTCCTGTGCTCTAAACTGACTCCACAGACTCGTGTACTTTGGTTCTAAGTCTACGGATGTCACGGTTGAGTGCCTGATGCTCGAGTCTGAAGACCCAGCAAAGTATCTTCTAGTTGAGCTGGACTCAACACCAGATGAGTTAGATGATTGCCTACTGTGAGTCACCCTCCCTTTACTGTAGCCTGTGAGTCTCTCCGGTCTGTAGTAAGTACTTCTACTGCACCTGCTAGTGGACACCATGTCTGATACTGGAGACACCTCCATACTGTAGTAGTCACTCGTAGAAGTATGCTTTCCATGTGAACTCTCACCTTGTCTGCTGTCTGACATGCTCCCCTTCACTAGCTCTAGTACATGTAGATCTACATAGCAAATATAACATGTCTTCTATGGATGCACTAATTCATCACTACAAAAATTGTAATTTTAAAGAAAGAAATATGCTTGGGCGTGACCCCTGCTTTCAGATATCAAGAGGTCCATGTAATGCCCCTATAATTCTAACTGTTGCACATGCTCATACATATACATAGAGACAGATAATAAACACCATACTTTACTTTTCTCACTATGTTAAATATTTCTATGTAAGATGTAAGATGTTGGTCTATTGCTGATATAGTAGAGTATGTAATATAGTAGGCCACCTACCAATTGGTCTATTACTGATATAGTAGAGTATGTAATATAGTAGGTCACCTACCAATTGGTCTATTACTGATATAGTAGAGTATGTAATATAGTAGGTCACTTACCAGTTGGTCTATTCTGTTCCTCTCTATCAATGCTACACACCTCACCGGAGCCTACAAAATGATATCAATATATATAAGGTATAGGCAGTGTGTGCTAGGCTACTAGCTAAGATAAGACAACTCTATTGTACTACATGTTATACCTTTACCTACGACTTAATCCCAAATGTTACGCACAACAAGAAACATTTTGGAAATGACACTTTGCACCAGTGAGCTTGCTCGATCCACACCACAGAAACTTTGCAACCAGATTGAAGCGTACCTAAAGCTATGGTTGCAAAGACACTTTAAATGGTAACAGGAATAATGTCCGAATAGTATGGCATATAAACACTGACCTCTACCTTTATCTGGATATTCTTCAATGATGTTGAAGAGCTCAGGTAGAGATGAATCTTCATCGTACCTTCCATAACTCATACTGTCTATCTCTGTGTTGATGATAGACGACTGTAGTGAGTCTGTGTCTACCTCGGCTAGTCTAACACCCCCAACCTCACTCAGTATCTTATCTACTGAGGATTTATGGCTATCTAGCATATCTTTAGATAGAATCCTGTATAACATTCATACATTCAAGTTATTTACATACAAACAGCAGACAGTAGTTGGTGCTAAGTATTCCAAAGTATAGAACAGGGTTGCTGAAACCAAATATGTCCTCGTGATAGAGCGAAGATTGTGACAAGAAGTTGATGTTAATTCTCCCTGTAGATCTCAAGTAACTGCAGAGTGTTACATTTAACATTGATATTTATATCTTCTAGTACAGTGGAACACCTCGTGCTAATCCTATTAATAAATTAGTTCATTCACATACTTGGTATTACAGTATGTGTTATGTTTCTGTGTTCCTAAAATTCAACCTCAACTACATTCCCGAAATGCTACGACATTGTGTCCAGCATTTCTTGTTGATTATATAAATAAACCATATATTCAAGTGATCTGTATTGTCATGTACGTAACAGCACATGCAAAGGTTTTACAATATAATACACATGTGTGCATGTATACAAGTGTACATCTACACTGAATATTCTACCTGTTGGTCCGTCTGTTGCGGTGTGAATGTGGAGGCACCCTGAATGGTAACGGCTTCATAACAGGTAGCTTTACCATAGTGTTCTGGCCATCTCTTCCATATGAGCTGGTTCTACGAGATGCGTACATCGACACGAGCGATCTTAACATTGTCTGGTTTGATCTGAAGATGTCAATGCCCTGCTCACATAAACAATATCATCATGATCAACATTTTACAAGAATGTAAGAGAAAATGCAGCCATTGTGCTTATGAACACTCAGCTTCAAATAATATCATAACTCTATAATACAGAGATTAGTGTGAAATACTGAAACTGCTATTTCGTATCATACATTTATTATCTAACTCAGACCTGTGGACATACTAAAATATTATTATTTGACCAAAAAGGGTGCATGTGTGTAAAATTGTGCTGTTTAGTCGTGTTAATCCGGTACCAAACTATATAAGAGTTTCCATTTTAGCTGATGATTTAAGAGTCGCGAAGTCAAAGTTCAATCGGCAGCGTTGAACTCTACTTACATGTATCTCAGGTCTACACATAGTGCATGCAGAATGTTAGATAGGAAACTAAAGAATATAATCTGGAAATAATGTTAACTTCAAGTGCGTGTTAAAACTATAGTATGACGGAAATATTATTGTGAAATAGAAGACCACAGGCTAACTTACATTGGCAAACCTGACTCGTACCTATTAACACACATGAATTATATAAAATTCTGCTCATAATACCTTTTAAACTATTTCAGATATACATAAACCAAATTTGGGAAGTGAAAATACATATTGCGTAATACAATAGGGAGTACAGTATATACACATACATGTAGATGGGAGTTATTTTCTTTTGTTGAAATATGACATAATTAAAAAACAGTTTGCGTGAATTTACCCCGAATGACAATAATGATAAAAAATGATATAAAGTGGTTGAAGGAAACTTGTTGTTCTGTATACGCAGGCCACAGGTTGCAGTTCAACTCACCCCTACTGAGAAAGTTGAGTTGTTATGGTACATTATATAGAAAACATGCTACTAGCTGGAGTGGTGGGCTTCCTCCACACCAGGTAGTGTGATGTTCTCTTATGGTACTCACTTTGCACCACAGAGCTATCTGCATGTGAAAACAACTCCCCTATCCCTAGCCATCGTAGTTACAGTACATTTCTGTAGTACAACAGTTGAAGTAAGCTATGTTCCCAACCTTATGCTGTCTCCAACGATGCTTTCATGTGTAAATTGGTAAATATTTCCAACCAATGTAAACCATAGACTAAGGTTCATATAACTGATTACTTACTACTGAGGAGAACTGAGTCTTATTATCTTCTGGTCTGCAGAGGATTATGGGTAAGCTGTTTAATACACATCTTGTATCTCTATTTATGCTAATATGCTTCGTATGATTGGACGGTAGATTAGACATTACACTGAGGTCTACCATTTCTTCACTGATCTCTACTATCTCATCTGAGCTGTTACACGTTGCAATGTCTACAAATGTTAAAACGTTTCATTGTGAATCTAGCCTACTTTCACATTGTGTAAATCTAAAGACGAGCATAAATATAGCTTAGCATTAATAAGACCATACTTCATAGTATAAGATGGCACGCTAGTTCTATATAGTGTTGATATTCAAATAATCATAAACGATGCCCTTTATGATCATATTCACTTAGCAAAAGTGTGAATGAGGGAAAATATCTGTAAGCCAATCAGTGAAGTCTTATACTGTATCATTGTACATGTGATTGGGCTGGTAGAGACAATCAACGGTTAGAGACCTGTCACTGTGAACTGTTGACAATAGGATGGTCTGGTTCTCATGTATCATAACTTAAACCAATCACTGATGAGCAAAGCCCTCATCATGTTGAATTGCTAAAGCTCTGGGCGATGGGAATTGAGCATCAGAAATGGCACCTTCTCTCTAACACATTTTTGCTTACATATTGAAAAACTGTACCTCTTTGCAAGGTGTGAAGATGTGATTTGATGACCAACTGGTGCAGAGGTGACCCATGAGTGACCAGGGCTTCTCTCAAATCAAACTCCCTCACATGCCTCACTTCCTCTTTGTCTAACATCCCCGTCAGCACCACTCGACATTTAGTCTGCTCCAAATTGTATGGCTAGAAAAGAGTTATACAAACGTTACATAATATAATATGCAATATGAACTAGTGAAGTAATCAATAATTACCTTAAACAGCAGTATAAGCGGCATAATGTTCTTTAGAGGAATGATATTGTCATTCCATGCATTGTGTAGACAAACAGCTATTCTCAATTCTTTTGGAGTTGTTTTACCTTTAGTACATTCTGGAAAACTATTATGATATTTATAAGACAGACACCAAGCACGACTTGAACCTTGCTAATGGCTGCCAGGCCAAATTGAAATGATTGTAACAGATGATAAAATCGTCATCTTCTATGGTCAACCAAAGAATACGTCTTTGAAAGTAACAACCTACCTAGAATGGTCACAGTTCGTACTTTACCTGTCCGGAAATGATGAGACATACAGACAGGGTTTCCTCTGCAAACAACACTTGTGGCAGTGTATCAGGCTGTGTGCTAAAGTGTAGACCTTCGGGTGCAAACAATGATATCTTCAGATCTGTGATACTTGACTGTGAGGCATATCTCATGGCATCTATAACCTGTCAACATCATAAAATATACATGTACATGTCTATTAGGGTAGCATAGTCAGGTAGCAGTGGAAAGATTCAACACCGTTGGAGAGAATAACTTAAAAATGATCAGTACACATGTAGCATACATGTATAAAAAATACTCTTTGATGGGTTTCAATCATTTCATATTTTCATTCAGTTACCTCAATGATGCTTTAATATAAAGATGGAATTGTAACATGACATCACACCACACCACACCACATCTCACTACATCACGTCACACCACACCACACCACACAACACCACACCACACAACACCACACCACACCACACCACAACACACCACACCACACCCCACCCCACCACATCATATCACATCACTTGAGCAGTAAATTCCTATTTGAGAATAAGATATAACAGATAACAACTCCCCAAAAAAACTGATTATATGCCAAAACCACTCATTCTCATATCAGCTGACATATTATTATCATACAATACCTTTTGGGAGAGTTGACTACAGTCTCGGAGGTGGTAGCACCTGCCGTTGCCTGCCTTAGCTAGGTGTGTCACCAAGTACCTGGATGCTGTCTTATCCAGTCCAAATGTGAACAGCCTAGCACTGCCACTGTGGTGCCTCACTAACTCTATACACTCTTCGGGTTTCTCCACAGCTCCATCGGTGATTAGATAGACCTAAATGTATGTAGGAAAGATAACTTTGAAGAACAGATACAGAACCAATCACTGTCAAGTGGAGAATTACTTAATGTGTTTAAGATTAATTCATCAAACGCTATCCACTCATGGATAACAATGTGCCATAATCATGGTGCAACTGAAGTTACATTGTATCTTGCTTTCACCTTGACATGGTCACATTTCTCCAAGTAGCGATATAGGAAACAAACATCCTCGCACGTGTAGAATAATACTGCTTATGCCAAACTAAGGATAAGACAACTCCAAACTAGCCACTCATTCTCATGAGAGCAGATAGAATAGGAAGACTAACTGTATTTTTGTGAATAAGTACTGTACAGACTCCAACATTCTATTGACGGAATCTCATATTTCTCACAGCAATCTCATGTAGAGTGGTTATACACGTACTGTTGTGAAACATGCCAACAAAAATTCTAGCATAGGAAACATTAGGTTGTTTTAAATCGCTAAACAAGAACCCACCATGTCAGACATAGACAGTGAAACAACTAACCTGTTTGGAGTTGTTTGTCTGGTTAGGCTGAGAGTAGACATGTTTTAGCAGACTCAGTACATCTGTACCGAGCATGTCTGCTTTAATATATCTACGGAACTTCAAAGCTTTCCTCGCTGTGTAGGTGATCAATTTCTGACTAGTCCTGCAGTGAATAACACCGGAAAATAAATTTAATCACCAATTATTATGAACTGATTGAAAATATGCATAATCTAACATTTTAGAACAAGGTAAATGATGTTACAATCAAATAAAGGGATCAGAATAAGTCTTTGGGTAGATTTGATATGGATATTTACATGTATGCATTTGACACGAACGAGTATAATCAACTTAATAACAATAATGGAGCGTTGTTTTACTATTCAAGAAAAAATACACAAGATGATTCCTCGCATTTGAGTTTTGGTAGAGAAGTAGGGCTATATAAGAGTTGTCCCCTTCTGCGCTCACTATGATCGAGGGAAACAACTACTAAGATTGAATTAAATTTATAATTGACTGCAGCACATCTGAGGAGTTGTATTAAATCTTTAAATCTACAATCCAAATGTATGGTTTGAGCAGAAGTCGGACACCTCACACAGCTCCCCTTACTAAACATAAACTATACATACTTAAATAGAGACTGCACTGTGGATCCAAAGCTAATAATGTTGAAGTAACTGCCTGGCCGCAGACATCTTATAAAATATGAGACTGTGTCCCTCACATAGGCTATCTTGTCTCCGTACATACTCGCTGTAAGAATATGACACTAATAATTATAGCATAGTATATTGAAATTGTTGGCACATGCCAAGTTTCTTCACTGTCTGTCGCCATTGTTGGAGCTAAAAACCGAACTACTTGAAAAGAACAAGTTGACATCACTGTTTAAATCTAACCAAGTTTTAGCTGTAACACAATAACCCTATAAAGTATTATTCTGAGAATGTCTCGTGAACCATAACTGCAATATGCCGGACAACAGAAAGCTTGACCAGAATTTCCACACATCATCACTACTATGTTAGAATTACAGTTGCTTTTCATAGATATGTATGATGGTACCAGAGAATCTGTAATAAAAAAAGGAGCAAGTAAAGGGCACCCTAACATAAAGAACTAAGGCTATTACGGTTGCTCACCTGATCTATCTATACAGAGTATATACTCATTCCGGAGGTTAGTTGTTGGTACTTTCCTAGATTTGTGGTACATGGTGAGGTGGGCACAGTAGCTACTGAGTAGCCAATGAGTATGCCTCTGCCTTGCTATAAAATAAAGATACATGTATTATAATACAACATACTGTTAGATACAGCAGAAACCCCGCAGAGTTACGATTAAGGTTATAAGAAGTTGTCGTCCCATGGATATCAATAAAGTTTTATAAACAACAAGGAAGGGAAACGCCAACCTTCTAAGCTAAATTACCATTCATACTGCATTCTACAGTAGCCCACATGTCATGGGTACTTATTAGCTATGAATAACGATTTGAAGTTGTCCTCTCCTAGTTTTAAAGAAACAAAACTGAGAGAAGACAATTTCAAAGCAAAGTCATCAGCTTAGGAGTGCCCATAGTACATGTACATGCATATTACATGCAAGCATTATACATTTTCTCTCTACTTCATTTTTACCAACTACCAGTGACTACAGCAGAATCAATGATTGATTTGTCTAAAAACTACGACAGGCATATACAGTCTCTCCAAATTCCATACAAGCTTGCACATTACCTAAATGTCTTGAATATCTGCAAATAATATCGACTTAGTTTGGAAACGCTCTTTCTCTCAAACCATCATATCCCTAGTTTACTATCCAGCCTACATGTACGTGTATATCTAGAATCTACCCTATAATTGAATAGAAACATGTGGCTAGCTAATAGACTTACAACAGACAGGACTGTGTAGGTGTATGTGTGGTCTGTCCAGCCCAGAGTAGAGTAAACTGAAGCTGAAGTCCTTCACAGGCGAGTACACACCCACTGTATCTATCTACAAGGAGAAAATGGAACGGTTATATCAACTCTGTGTGCTAGGCATGAAATACAGTGTATTGTATATATCTGGTGTGTTTTATACTACCTAAATTACAATTTAAAGCTTATTTTTTGCTATTAACATTATTACACCTGTGCAAAATTAAACACACATTCGTCAATCAAAGGGCATTGCTGAGCAGACAACTTCAACCAGAATTTGCAGAGTGCAATATAACACAGGCCTGGCCACCAAGTGTTAAGGTCACTCACTATAATTGCATGCAGTAGCCAACTATGTATGTAGGTGGGTAGTGCGTGCCCGCATAGACCCTAACTAGTGTATGTTATGTACGGTAGTACATAGGTAGTACATAGAGAGATATACCTGTACATGGTTTCTCAAATCATCCTTGTACTGCACCCTCAGTCTCTGCTCAGAGAGAACTCTGTGTATCCTGTATACTCCAGATACCACTGTTCTACATTGGAGGTCAATGCTGTGGTATGTCTCAGGGGTACACAACTCTAATAAATACAAAAAAATAATACAATTAACCACAGTAATTAGTCAGCGTCCTATTTCCACATCTACAGGAATAACTCAAAATGAAATATGTTGGATACTATTATATCCTAAGTCTCGACACAGCTGCTTTATAAGAATTACTAAACACCAAATCCCAACAATATTCATTTACACTGCAGGCTTCTTCCAAAATGAACGGGATTGATGCAAAAGGCAGAACACATCTCACAATTTCTAAATATTTACAATTCAACATTAATTGCGTCTGCTTGGTCTATCAGGAATCAACATTGTAGTTTTATCGAAAATGTAGTTTAATTGGTTTAATGGGTCACCTCATGGACAATAGATCGTTATTTAGGCCTTATTGATAACTTAAATTGTGGGACATGTCTAATGACTACTTCAAACATTAACTAGCCTAATCCAATAGAAATTCAATCAAACACTGCGTGAGATGTAAGTGGCCACATGTACATTTCACACCAATATATTAAAGGTCAATTCAATTTCACTGTGTGAATTTTATTACTTGTAAAAGTGGGTAGGGGACTGAAATAAGGTAAGGTGCATAACTCCAGTTTTACACAAAGAATACTCCGTATCTACATGTATCTCATATCGAGGCTGCACAATAAAAATGTTGATCAAAATCCCAAGGGTTAGTCGCGCACCTAGCCCGAAGACTGGCAGTGAGACAATGACTGAAGACTGCAATGGCTGCGCCAGTTTTGCTCTCAGCTTGCAAGCAGGTTGGAGTACACCTGTGGTACAAACACCCAGTAGTCAGTAGACATCAGTGGAATTCGAACCCTGAACCTTCAACGCGCCTCCTCGCACAAGGTGTTAAACGACTCCATCAAGTCATGTAACACTTACGGGGCAAATTAATAAACAATTGTAGATGTTGATGGCGTATGTGATACATGTTGTCAATGGCGTTACATTGCATACTAATAAGTCCACATCCCCCTGTATGTGTAGGTTTATTTATAGCCCAAAATACATCGTAGGAGAGAGGTTGTCGGAAATTGCATTATTATCTTTAGTGTATGATAGCAACGAATGAGATATCAAAGTGAAAAAAAATAATTAGTCTGCGCTATTAAAATAGCGGTTATGTAATTGCTTAATTGTGAATTTGATTAATATGGATAATTGATTAAATGTAGACCTATTTCTATAATTGCTGTAGAATACATTTATTATTTAGCTTGAGGATTTACTGACTATAAACTTGGTACATATATTTCATACCACAAACCATGCCGCACATGTACATAATCTAACATATTGCAGATATTATTATAGTAAATACACATGGTGACAACTGACACTAGCCAGCAAGTGGCTTTCAAGTGATAGAATCAGCTGCTGTCACGATGGTAATAAGGCAGCGGCGGCACGCTGACTCATTCCACTGAATATCTAAAGACAAAGAGCCGATCTGAGGAAGATAATAGACGTGTACGATGGTATCAATGTTGTATGGCCTTCATCCTTTTATTAGACATTTGGATTGATAGGATGAAATATTACCAATACTGGACACAAAGCAAGCTATACAACTAGCGTTACAGTACAATTGATTTACATCAATACAATATTATTAATTATTTATAAGAATAAAGGAAGATATCATAGTATTGATACACTAGGAATTAGCAGTGGAGAGCTTGATAATGGTTTTAATACAATAATTATAAATAGCAGTATGACTGGATGTTATATATTATTAACAGAGTTCTGAGTCAAACATGGAAAACAGGTATTATAGACAAAATAGCTTTCGCAAACTAAGTTTTTCAATGTTAAAATTTCAACCAACACAACAGAATATTGATGGAAATTTGTACCTTTCATCAGGTACTACAGTAGGTCTATGTGCTGCGGTTAGGTGCAATAGTAGAGAAAATTAGATAGCCTTAGTTCCTTGTTTATAGTTAGAATTTTGACAATCAATTGAAAATATATAGAGAAGATACCATCCTTTGCTTCAGTTTTGGCGAAGAAAAATGAGGCTATTTCTTCTTTCTCTACTTCTGCATGTAACCAGTGTGCTGGCAGGGTCTCTCCATGAATGGCGTTTAGTTACAAGGTTTTCAAACATTTTCAAAGTCAAAGAAAAGGCATCACACTTCCTTTGTGTAACTGACAGCACACTAAAATGTACTTGTTACAAGGCTGAATACTTGCCTAGCCATTTCTATCCCTCTACAAGTAATATACCTGTACTCTGCACCCTGTAACCTATACCAATGATAGACTAGCTAATATGATATCGGTTAGTAAGCAATATACATGTAGGTACCTACCCGTATAGTTTGACTGGAGTTGCTGAGGTAAGAACGTTGGAAAGGTAAACTTAACCATTCCACTCTCATTGATGTCTAGAGACAGAGAGTACTGCAGAGTGATATCTATCTCATCGCCAGGAGAGATAAATCCTAACTGTAGCTGAAGAATATCACTGGCTGGTTGCTCAATAACGAACCCGACCTGCGATACACAGAAGTACAAGAACAATAGTAAGTAATCCAGCTACATTTACATGTCAGAAGAGGCTCAGCATAGGTGAGTTCAGAAAGAGGCAAGTAGAATAACAAAGCACCAGTGCTGGTGGAGAGGCAATAAATCATAGTATTTTCAAGAATTGAATACCTACATTGTAACTTATGGTAGAGAAGCAATAAGCATACATTTTACTTACTTTACTTATATGTTTGTCTGTTGTACATGTGTACAAGTATATTATTATATTATGTCTACATATTGGTAAGTAGTTAGACCATGTAAACCTCTGTACATCGATGCACATATTGTTTTAAAAATCACATCAGTATACCCCCTCAAACAGGAGGCCCAAATTGTGCTAATGTATTACATTATAAGCCTGCAGTTGGTGGGGCTTCAAAGGGTGTGCAGGTTAGTGTGAACAATAGCTTCCAGTTATTAGCTAATCAGCTGGTGATAGAGTACTCAGTAACACTAATTGGTTATGTCATATAATACTGTAACATATAATACTGTAACATATAATACTGTAACATATAATACTGTAACATATAATACTGTAACATATAACACTGTAACATATAATACTGTAACATATAATACTGTAACATATAATACTGTAACATATAATACTGTAACATATCTTACTACTGTAACATATAATACTGTAACATATAATACTGTAACATATCTTACTACTGTAACATATAATACTGTAACATATAATACTGTAACATATCTTACTACTGTATAAACAATGTAAATAGTTTAATTAAACAAACTCAATTCAATTTGATATTATTGAACAGTGAGTAAATGTAGTAGTATTCACCTGCAGCTTTGGGCCTGTATATTAGCATATACACCTAAACTGTATGTGATCCCTTCTACAAGGGGCCAAAGGGAACATGCTTGCAAAACTATATTATTACTAAATACACAAGTCATGTGTACTGCATAGACTTGGACCAGGGTTAGCTGATGGCAAAGGTGTGATGCATGGTAGAAAACCACTGAATTGTTTTTGGAATTTGCACATTTGGAAAAGTGTCATACAGTTAAAACAATATACTTTTAAAATACTGTATAACCGTGGCTTAACTCGCTAGCATATTAGTAGGAGTACATTGTACTCATCATCCAAGGTATATACAAAGTGTACAATGTATTACACAGACACTCAGATATAAGATACAATGTATAATTTAGAGGCTGGAGACATATTATTGGATACGCTACACCTATATCCATTGTACGGAGTGAATGAAATCAGAGCCATCTCTTTATTACTGCCCTATAATCAATAATATTATATACTGATACAGGTGAATTACACAGTCTACACCTGTATACATATAATTATGTTGTAGGCCTGAATGTATATTACATGTACATACCGACAGCATAATATTATATACTCTCAGCAAAGTTGCTCATCCCAACTTGTAGCCAAAGTAGTCTTGGGAAATTACAGCATGTACATGTAAGTGCTCATTTCTTTTATGCATGTATAACATGAAATGCGTACGGAGACTATAAAATTGAAGGGTGGATGTGGGTGACCTTAACAAAACTTTAGGAAACAATATTGTGTTTCAAAAGAACCAATACATGCACCTGCATACACTGTACATGTACACCTAGTACTAAGCATACACAATTATTACACATAACTGTACATACCTTAGAGCTTGCATCATTGGTCTCGGCTGACTGGTGGCATTCCAACACCACTGATCTCTCTGTTGATTCAACCCTAGAGGTAATTTTACCGTGGCACTGGTTCAATGCCGTGCTGTTAGAAAGAGGGAATAGGAACACTGCAGGTCCAGGTATTCCCAGATGGTTTACAAACTTGAAGTTAGCCGAGACATCTCCAATTAGGCCATTGATAGTCACAAAGAGCTTCACAGAGGAAACTTTGACTGCAAGAGAAGAGAGCTTACACTAGACTCAGTTTCAAACTCAAGAGTATTTATGAAGATTGATGTTTTGCTGCCAATTCTCAACATATGAGACAGTTTTAAAAAAGTTTTTGGATTTATTTGTTTCTTTTCAACAATTAATAAGAAATTAGGTGGAAAGCAGCCTTCAATTCCTTGGCACCTAAACCATAGTGTACATTGTAAGACAAACCCAAATGGAAAAGCTACAAACTATAGAAACAAAAGAAACCTATAGATGGAGGGAAACCTACCTGGTCTGAGGCCTTTACTGGTTCTGATTTTACCAGGTTCAGATTCTGCAGCTGTGGAGCAGGTGTAGACACCCCACCTGTGTCTCATGGTTCCCTGGAGTCACGGCCACTACCAACCTGTACTAATATCCACCAAGCATTATCCGATATACACTGATGGATGCTTGCATCACCACACCTACCGTAGAGTAGACAATGCTGATAAAGGTATTGTTCTGTCTACAATAATACTAGTGTTATGGCAGTATGTAAATACAACTGTGCTTGTTATATTGACAGCAAGGAATCAAATGACCAATCAGCATCCTTAATTCATTGCAAGTATTGAATAATAATTGATTTTACATGTGGTATATAATGGCATTGTAGTAATAGTATTTGTAGAACAAGGGGCAGATAAATTCAACTTATTCTAAATTAGCATGCGTTAAGATTAATTATTCATAGAATTAATACAGGTAATCGCATTGAGAATGAATTATATATACATGTACATACTACAGAGTAAAAGTATTCCCATGTATGATAGACCTGATCAGTCAGGTAAATGGTTTGGTAGTAAAAATCCTCTATAAAACACTGTGAGATGCGACATTTTTATAATACCAAATTTTTCCTTCTAGTTATCCTACTCAACATGCCAAGTTAAAGCAAGAATTTGTGGTTAACTACACCTCCTTGGCTAAATGGACGGCACAATCAGAAGTTGTGCTCTCTTTCATAGAAGAGAAGTGAGGAAACATAACTCCCATAACCAACACTGAGTAGTTCTATTGAAACCAATTATATTTTTTAAGTTACTTACACACGATACATCATTCTCTACCAAACACAACGCACAGCTGTAATCTAAGGCTCTACAGTAGACCAATAGTCAATGTTAAGTCTGCTACAGAAATATACAAAACTAAAAACGATAAAATTGCATCTCACGAAATATCGGACGGACTGACTGCTAGACTCTCTCACACTGTTTCACACCCACATGACACTCAGTACAGAACTTGAGCCAATCGGAAGCACACTAAATGACACCCTCGTTCATATACATTGTATGTATAATATCATAATAAATATTCCACAACTCATACTACCTGACCTTAGTAGTTATATAATCTGTTATGAGTTACTATGTGGCTATAGTACCAGTCAAAGTACTAACAGTTACCTAGGTAGTAATAGTCCCAGTACTAACAGTTACCTAGGTAGTACAGTTAGCTACATGTAGGTGGTAAAAGTAACAGTACTAACACTGCTAGCTACTGGCACTGTTACTCCTTTATAGTTACTAGTATCTGCTGTATAGAGTCAATAAGAGGCTGCCTGTCTCTACCCGTCTGTCTACCACTTGTATACTTCATCTGTTCCTGCGTGTATCCATTAATTAACTCTTCCAGACGTTCTGGTATATTCAGTCCTTTCACCACCGCCTTGCCCTGAGCAGTAGAAGTAAGTACATGTAGTTCAAGTCGGCTAGTATTGGATACAGTAGGTCAGAAAGGAATCCGTATAGTAAACGATACACTAATGCTGCTTGGCATGTGACTAAACCTTGTGATTTTAATCAACATTTGAGGCAGGTGAAACTATACCTTATAATTTATAGACTGACTAACTTGGACTTGTACAACATTAGTGGAAACTGGGCTACAAATTGGTTTACAGGTGAGACTAAAACCTTCTAGTAAAGTGTTAAATACTTCTTCCATTTCCAATAGTAGATATTAGTATTCTATCTTGATAATGGGAGATCAAAGCAAAGACCATCACTATTACTGTCTACTTCTAAACAATGTGCTTGACTTGTTTCAAGTAAAAGTTTATACCCAGTCTACATTGTGCAATCAATAGTCTGCAATAGGCCTATTATATATTCACCTTCATACTGTCGTAGACTAAAGCTCTTAGAATCTCTACAGCACAATCCACTATAGTTTGAGGGCTGTTAGAGTCTTCCAGTAAACCCACAGCCGTTAGTGGAACACAGTCTACAATTGGAGTACAGGGTATTGGTATGGACAGAGCATCTAACATAAACTGCAAATAACTATTCAAAATTTCAAAAGATTTCAATTTTTTGTCTTTGAACTTGAGTCCAAATGACACTGCAGAGAACGCTGTTATTCTCTGAAACACATGGTTTGTCTCACCTATGACCAGTTAGTATTTACTATAAGGAATTGTGTGCATTTACCACTAGTTAGTATTTACTATAAGGAGTTATGTACACTTACCACTAGTTAGTAGTTACTATAAGGAGTTGTGTACACTTACCACTAGTTAGTATTTACTATAAGGAGTTGTGTACACTTACCACTAGTTAGTATTTACTATAAGGAGTTGTGTACACTTACCACTAGTTAGTATTTACTATAAGGAGTTGTGTACACTTACCACTAGTTAGTATTTTACTCCGGAATCCCACACATAGGTTGTATAGAATAATCAGTAGCCTGTGCTTAGACTGTGGTTCTACATTGCTTAGCTGTTCAACCAGAAATCTCACCCCATCTGTAACATAGTATCGAGTAGATCACCAAAGATTGTACATTGTACATATTGTTAATTAGAAGGCAAAGATATAATATGTAGGGCACTCTTTTATCCTCATACTATCCAAATAATTATCTAATAGTTTAATGTAGACAAACCTAGAACGGATAAAAAAAATCAGGTAAGCAAGTATACACTTCATTATATAATTTTTGGTACAGGCAAGAGAAACCTTCGCATAGTTAATTAGCCTGTGGTATACTGCATATAGTTAACACTCGTTAGTAACGTTAATTAGCCTGGTATACTGCATATAGTTAACACTCGTTAGTAACATTACAGTAGTATGGTACTCATTATCTCTCTCCACTCATAGCATACCTGGCACAGTTAATATGAGCTGCAATCCCTCCATAGAATATGATAAGTTCAGATACAACTGGATCCACAGTTTGATTAGCATAGCCTGGAGTTTAGGTTTCCTTTTTATTGTAACCTTGGGGTTATATGAGACTAGCCCGCTCACCAATGTGTTCTAGAATTAGAAACAGAAGCTGTATTCAATGAAATACTTCAATTCCTATTCTAGCAGCAGAGAATTTAATCCAGACAGTGAATACTAGTTGACTAGAAGACGAGATCATCCTATAGATTAGCATGTAATATATTGTCTTATTCAATGCGCTTTCAGAATTACCAATATCAACAAGGTGAATGCCAAATTTCATTACTTTCCTGACAATACAAGCACATACCTTGCATATAACGGAGAGCGTATCCGGAGCCAGGGCAAAGTTAGACATGAGTTTGAACAACTTGGAGAGAAGTTCTATGTTGATATGCATTTTGTTGAGTTGACTTTGTGTCAGTTTAACCAAGATGTCTGCCAGGGAGTTTGACTGAATCTGTAGCTTCTCCGTAGACATTCCCAGACAGGATACGGTGGAGGTACACACTAGATGTCTGCACGCTGTAACATGTGACTCGTATATGTATGTCTACATAGTGTAGTGAATGCATGCAGTAGTACATGGTCACCAAGAGTCATGGCTGATAATGCTAGCGTATAACAGTCATTCTTTGAGATGGGTGTAAACATACTCGTAGATTGCACGTGAAACTAGGGACCAGGTTCTTTGACACTTGCCACCTGGTCTCTGACACTTGTCAGAGTTTTCCGACACTGAGGGTCAGGTTGTCTGTCACTTGCTATAATATATATAATATAGATACTAACCAAGAGTGGAGTTCTCAGTGTAAGTAGTTAGCATGGATATGCAGGTGCCCATCAGCTGGGAGTCAGATTCACAGTAGAACCACATCCTATGTGTCAAGTTAGCTAGACCACCAAGAGAGAGAGCTCTCTTACCCTCATCGAATCCTGACATGAAGTTGGTCAATACTTCTAGGGTGACTACCAGTTCGGCTATGTATACATTACCCTACAACAAGTGAGCAGTACATACAGTATAGAAAGAGTGGACACCAGATATTGTACGTTACCTTGTAACACTAGTGGAACACTAATGACGTATATCGCTTCATCTGTTGTAACCTTACGGGATTGAAATACAAATGATTCTACTATAAGTCATTTATTTTTCTCTGACATTGATACTAGGACCAGTATCGAAATACCAGGAATAAAAAACAAAAGTGCGTCTAGTACTACTTTTCATGATATTTCTACATGAAATAGATTATAAATGTGATCAGTTAGTCCAATCAAATGGAGAAACAGCAACAAGAGCGTCTCCAGACCTATTTGATAAATACCAACTGCATTATTGAAATAAACCACTCAATAACAGGTGTAGTCCGTACCTCAGTGAGAGCACCCAGCTTGTGTGTAGCCAGTAGGTTTAACTTTCCAATGAAACTGTTCAGATGACTGAGTAGAGTTTCAGCAAAGCCAGCTATAACATATAACAATGACATCAGAATATTGTATGAAATGTGTACACTTTACTTACTTTACTGTTTACCTTATTTAATTACATGTAGTTATTCTACTCCGCAGGAATGCAAAGCCTTATAAAACCGTGTCACTAATTCGGTGTTCTATCTATTTTCTTTGGTGTAAAATCCAAATGATCTACTACATGTAGCTTATGTGTGGATACGAATAGCAGTCTAGATTGTCATCCTCATTGCTATTGGTTGAGATCAAATTGAACATGCATGGGATGTAGATCAGAACGACTGAGTTCCATACCTTGTAGAGCGGAGAGTTTAGCTGATTGGCTGAGAGCAAGCAGGCTCTTCATGCAGTTGATCACAGCTAGTCTCTCCTGTATACATTCCTTGTCTGTGTATCGCAATAGAAGAGAGTCGTATATGTCTAGCATACAGCTATATAGTGAACTGCCGTATGACTTGCTATCTTTATCTAAAAATAGTGTATGCTATTAATAGATGCCACATGCAGGTGGTAAGAAATCACTCAAAGTGTATCTACTACCAGAAGTTCTATAATGGACAAGCGAGCTAGTGTGAAGGTTCTGATATCATCTAAATTTGTGAAACAAGTGTAATTGTGAAAAGGTAATTTAAAATCCGTTATAAATTATAAATATAGAAACAGAAATGAGTGCTGAGAGCTCCATCCATGGCTAATGGCTCTCCTAAACATACAAATGTATGTAGTATATCGGTCACACCAGTTCTGTTAACGCAACAGGATACCAAGGCTCTTTAGTAATAAGCTAGTCATAACAGTGTCAGCTAATAGAGTGCACGAGACTTGATGTGTTTACAGCTTTAAAATTACAGCAAATATTACGTCTATAGACTATACATATACCGTTACAACAATATCTATATATTATACAGTGTACATGTATATGCATATAGAATATAAATATTGTAGCGCTTACCACTACTATTCCCATCTAGGAGCTCAGTCAACACATGCACCTGTTTATGAGTATAGAATAGACTGAGTACCATAGTCCAGAACTCTAGAACACAGACTCTACTCTCTTCACCCTCCATCTTCAGTACGTGCAGTGACACATCTACAGAAAGACAGCAGAGTACAACATTCATTAGATAGATAATAATATAATGTAACATTCCTACTTTAATTCAATGCCATTGTTAGGAGATAATGGTGATACTAAATACAGCTACAATACAATGTAGTATAAAGCTCATTATCAGATGAAGGGAGGTAGTTCGAAATAAAAACTTTACCGGTACTCGGAACTCTGAGAACATTAAATAAATAATGCTTAGACATAAAGATAAATTGCAACATCCCAATCACCTGTTATATGCTGACATATACACTTTACATATACTACCTATAACCCACCTGTTATATACCAATACATGCTACCTATCACCCAACTGTTATATACCAATATATGCTACCTATCACCCACCTGTAATAGGCTGCCAGTATTCTACCAAGTTATTGAGAAGAGTGTCTATCACCACACAGTTGTCATCAAGATGCAGGTGAGCTGTCAGGTACTGAAACAACTCCCTCCATACGACGATAAGCTCCCGGTGTAAACTCATCTCTCCCTCTATTAAGGTATATCAATATTTGGACATCACGTGTATGTAAAGTAGGGAGTACTTAGTCATGTAGGGAACCGTGATCATTGCATTCAAGATGACAACTATAATATTAGATGCACAATGCTCCATGTACATGTATATAAGCATTGCGTCATTTATATTATATTCAATGAAAAGTCAGTACATAGGCATGTGGGGGACAAATGCCATACCTGGTGTATGTGCTGAGAGCACAGAGAGAATATCTCCGACATGGCGCTGACTGTCAGTAGACAGTGACATGTCCCTCATGTGCTTGTTCTGTATTACACAGCTGCGTAGAAGAGCGATAATGTCAGCACATAATGTGATGACATCACGTCTCAGCATGTGTTTAGATTGGTCAGTGATACTGGAGTTGTGAATCAATGCAGCGACAGCGGTTCCATTGTTCATGAAAAACCTAAAGAGTAGAAGATATACAAATATCGTAATACGCCCACATCATCACATGTTCACATTATAATATTACTAATATTAGTAACATGTTCACATCATAGTACTACATGTATGTATAATGCACACATTCTACAGTTAGTCAAAGTTTAAATCAATGAAGAAGAGTTGTTTTCCCATGTAACATATTTAAATGTATAGATGACAATGTTGGGAAAGTGACCTTAATTCTCTGTTAACTAACATACAAAAGTGACATTAAAATGTCTTTTATTAATTCTTAAAATTCAGTATGCTGTGGTACTGCTTCTAGTAGGTAATTCCATAATCCTGATAATTGGACATTCCACCAATATTATATTATTGTGTAACACATACATGTACTACATGTATGTTATGATATTATACAAGCAAGACTACAAATACATAAAGGATAAATGTAGCTGGTATATATGTAGAAGCAAACCAAACCAATGCTAGACAGTCAGGATCTTAAAAAAACCAAACATGTAAGCGTGAAGTTTGAATCACAGCAGAGACATGGGTATGGGCATAATTATGTCTGTGCTCACTCACCCAATGAGATGATAGACGGCATCCACCTCCTTAAGTCCGTTCAACGTAACAGCCGGTATGGAGTTGGAGAGGAGTACGAGACACTGTAGTACGGAGGAGAGGAAGGAGGGAGTGGCCAGTGTGGGGTAGACCACATTACACACGCTCTCACCTACAGATAGAAGATAGCATAATTTACGTAAACAAACATCAATAAACTGACATTTTATTTTATCTGCACTTTATAGTACATAAACAGTGTGTATAAGTTTGGTGGCAGCATCTCGTCAACATAACATGTTGATACTGGGTCTGTACAAGGATGACTACTAGTGCAGGCTACAAGTAAACTAGTAGCTAGCTCAGGCCTGGGTGACTACTAGTACAGGCTACAAGTAAACTAGTGCCTGACTCAGGTCAGGGTGACTACCAGTACAGGCTACAAGTAAACTAGTACCTAGCTCAGATCAGGGTGACTACCAGAACAGGCTACAAGTAAACTAGTACCTAGCTCAGATCAGGGTGGCTACTAGTACAGGCTACAAGTAAACTAGTACCTAGCTCAGGTCAGTGTGGCTACTAGTGTAGGCTACAAGTAAACTAGTACCTAGCTCAGGTCTGATTTGTCTGTGCAGAGAATCGATATTCAGTTCAGTGTCCAGAAACACATCTGAGGAGAAGATAGTGAATATCTCTGTGAAGTAGTTAACTGATTGTAACACCTCGTATACGTTCATAAGGTCCTTCTGCAATATACGGTGAGTTCGTCATCATATAGTGTGAGTTAGTTATCATAGTGTGAGTTAGTTATCATATAGTGTGAGTTAGTTATCATATAGTGTGAGTTAGTTATCATATAGTGTGAGTCAGTTATCATATAGTGTGAGTTAATTATCATATGGTATGAGTTAGTTATCATATAGTGTGAGTTAGTTATCATATAGTGTGAGTTAGTTATCATATGGTATGAGTTATTTATCATATAGTGTGAGTTATTTATCATATAGTGTGAGTTGTTATCATATAGTATGAGTTAACTATCATGTAGTACAGTATGAGTTGGATATCAATAAGTGTAGCCAGACAGACAAACCTTGCCGTTGTACTCTGCATTGGGGTGATGGAATATATTGGATACAAGATTTGACAGCAGAACAGAGGCTTGTCTCCTCACGAGCGAACACTCTGTACTGTCAACCACAATCTCAGCAGCATCTCTTATCATGTCTATGATAGAGTGAGAGACTGTATCTAGTCCCAGAGAGGAGTGAACTAAGGCTACACTGACACCCAGAGCAGCAGCCCGTACCTACATTTAAATGTATTGAATAGGTGAGATATGGGTATAATCCAGGCAAGTCAGCAATTTAGTAGCAGTAATGGTGAAACTAGCATGTCCAGAGAACTAAGTATCTAAATTGGGGATTTCCATAGAAGAACTACAGCTGGCTGACTGAAGTTGTATTATTGATATTCTCTTCCAATGATGGCTTCACATCTGTATGCACTTGTAAGAAGTTTTTCAACATCTACTACATCAGCTTGTATATATTTGTATAGAAGAACAGTGCTTCTATATGTGTAATGTAGGCTACATGTACGTATATGCAATACAAAGGCCGACATCAATGTACATGTACACCAATATATATTTATGTAAGCACACCTCCTGATCTCGGTATGTCCAGAGAGACCGGAGCCACTGAATCCTAGTCTGACCCTCACTTCCTGCTATCCAGGGAGTTAGCCAACTGTCTGTGTCCTTCACCACTGAAGTTATCTCCTCTACTACGTGCCGTAGACAGAGAGTAGCGTTCCTTAGCACACCCTTGCCCATGTAGGAAGAGGAGTTACCTTGCCTCCCCAAATGGAATGCAGAGAGAACCTAAGGTGGGTTTATTATAAGCTGTTTAAACAAATGACATTCATACATGTACCTCAAACATATCAGTCTGATTCCTAACTATTTTATTCAATATGGCCCATATTTATTAGCCCACAAATGTACTGTACATGTCCAAGTAGACGTACGCTGACAGACAGTGTGCATAGGTGCTTATGCCTAAATGACATTTAAATGAACATGACACAGAGCTAATTACAGCGCGTACTTTAGTTACTAGTCAAAATAGCTGATTTCAAGCTATACATGTTTAATCAAACTAATGTCATGCAATACTTACTCTAGGCGATACTTACCTCAAACAAAGCATTGACCAGCTGGGAACATAGACCGCTGCTGTCGATATCATTGCAACCAACACTCCAGCCAGGACTAAATGGGATAGAGAAGAAAATGGTTAGGTCACGGCAGGTAGAATACAATCGTACTAGTGATGTACTAGTGGCGCACTAGTAGCGCACTAGCAGGCTGGGAAATTCCAAGGTCACTTTCATAGAAACGAGAAATACCTTTCAGTACATGTACAGACAACTCTACTGTGTATGTACAGACAACTCTACTGTGCATGAACATTGTATGGAATGTACCTTGAAGTAAGACGTAACAGTGTGTAGACTGAGCTCTCAAGAGAAGCTAGGTTGTAGAAGTTTGAGGCGTCGGCCATGGTGAGCCTCTTGAGAACGCCACGCACAAGGTAACATCGTCCAGACCTACCGACCACACAGCCTTCAGCAGATGATCTCTCCAGACCTGCCACACTTAGTATGCTCAGTAGACTGTTCTGTAGGGGCCTAGATGTAATGTGCATAATACAATAGGGTAGACAAGTCTGTCAGATATCATAAGCATACAAGTCATGGACGATTCACTGAGTTCACCAACAATGCGCTGGAGTGACATTCCAAATAAGCAAATACAACAGTCACTGAACACCAGGAGTACATAGAAATCCTCAGCATGCAAAACAACGTATTTAAATACGCCATCCATGTGGGTCTAAAATATTCAACTACAGAGCATCTAGCTCAGTATAACGTAAACCAAGTGTACAGCAAGTTTAATCCCATAAAGAAGGTTGTTACTACAAACATGTATAACATTATACAGTACACCACAACACTATTATTAGTAATACTAAATGAGACTAGTATCAACAATGAATAAAGAGCGTGTGATCCAATAGCATTACTGGTAAGGTGGGTAGAGTGAAGGAATGTTACCTCTTGAGGTGAGAGTCTGTAGCCTGGGAGAACGTGGAGTCATGGAGTAGGGAGAGGAGTACACTGTCCTTACTGGCCTGGAGAGCACACTCTAACTCTTTGAGTAGATTGGAGCTGACTCTATCCATCTGTAGACTAAGGAGAGTCGTGAAGTAGTTGATGATACGTATGAGCAGTTCCTTGTCCATCGGGGCCACAGGCTGCACCATTAGGAACCTAGGCAATAAGGTACAAATCTCACATATTTACTCACTATAATATATAAGTAGTATTCAGTACTATGTTAGCTCTATGAACTGCTTCTAGCCTGAGCCATAAAATGGAGAAATTCAAATAGAGGTTAACTGTGTAGCCTATAACTGTCGTCTTATGCCATTGGGTTAGATACAGGCTAGTTTATCCTACAAGCATCTTATAGCCTTAGCTACTGCAGTCATGTCTAACCAAGCAGAGTATAGCAAACTAGCTAACACACCTGGAAAAGTATGTACTCCAAGTGATGGTAGAGAGGCTCCTCTGGTCTGAGTCCTGGGAACACACCAGAGAGTAAGCGGTGAGGGTGCCCAGCTGCTGAGCCACATCATTGTGACTAGTAGCATTACTTATGGTCCTCAGGCTATTGAAGATAGAATAGAGTGTGTTAGATCCCTTCACACAACTAATGTCTCCTGCACTCAGTCTAAACTTCTCAGAACTACAAAAATAAAACATCATGCTGTAGGTTAGTAACAGGGCAAATAACATTAGCAGTACAGCATTAGTCACAAGAAAGATGTGGAAATAAGTAGCAAGCAAGTCCCATCATGTTGCATTCAGTACTTCCGTAACACAAGATGGCATGTGTATATAATCCCATAGAGGGCCACTTCGATTCAACAAAGCAAAACTGGGCTTACACTGTTGATGGAAAAATATAATATCAAAATACTAAATACAAGCAAATTAATTCGGTAAGAGAAACTATATCTATGAGTTATTTTCTCTTGCTGCAGCAGATAAGGGGAATATAAAAGGATGTATCATGAGGAATCCTTCTTACCCAGAATGCACCTGATCTGTATCCAGACTATCGAGTAGATTCTCTACTTTACCGTGCCACATGACATTCCAGTACACACGTAACATCTGTAGTGGGAGGGGCTGCATAAGTGGGTCACTGGAAGTAGGTGGAGACTCGACCCTGTGAGCACTGATGTCACAGTATGATAATACTCTCAATGGTAGCTTGTACCTGATACAGCATGACTTGGGGAGTGAGAGTGTACTCGAGGATGACTTGGGACTTACTTCGTTAAACAAAATGTATGTGAGACACTGCGCAGCTTCAATACTTGTCCTGGATGAGGTGGGGAACATCCAGCAACCTGTATAAAAACGTTAACGTCAATTGCTCAAATAACACATAAACGGCAAAACATGCAGCAACGCCACCCTTGTTCCACTTTTATACATAAGTAAAACATACTTACGTTTCTCAGTGACAACATAGAACGTTTTAAAATATCAGTTTCAATGGACCATTCATCAAAACAGCATGAGCAGTTAAGGAGACTCAGTTGTAAAGTAAGTACCTTTACTGTATACCCAATGTGGTAACTGCTACATATAACTTAGTCTGAGTGTCCTATCATTAGGTACCTAATTCAAGTCAATGCTTCAACATCAGTTGCTATTTATAGTATTGATACGTGACTTACACCTGAGCAGAGTGAGCATAGACCTGACATCCACAGCCAGTGCTTGTCTTAGATCACTGCTATGTTGTAGTAGGCATGCTAGAATAGACACAGCAGGTGCTATGGCTTCTTCGTCGGCATCAGTACACTGGAACAGATATATACTCATGTTAGCATACTATTGTGTACCTGTTGTACCCTGTCTATAGTTAATATTTAATATTTAATGGCCAATCAAAGGATGATGGAGGCCAGTCCGGCTGCCGTAAACTGGTAGTATTCACATCCCAATTATTCTTTTATACTACAATCCTGACAGAAAGCGTTCTGGAAGATTCCACCCAATCAGTTAGATTAGTTCCACAATCATAGGCTTATAGGTTGAAAGTACAATGTAGATTATCAGTGATAATCGATTGTCACTATTTGTTTGGAAAGAACCTCAACATGAACCATACCCAATGCATTTTGGTGATGAAGGAAGAACAACTCCAAAGCACTTTACATGAAGCAAAGACAATTCATAAGGCACTTTAAACCTTCCGGATACTAGTTGCAGACTCCTATCCAATGACATGTACATGATGGTTGGAGTGTTGCAATCTGAGGTTAGGTACTATATTGGGTAGCTACATCAATGAATGGATAAATATAAATACACAGACAAAAATAAGACCCAACCTGCTGAGGGGAGACGCTATCCCTGATAGTCCGCAGTGTGATTTCCAATCCATCCTTATCTAAGTAGTACTTGTGAGTCGAAGGGTCTATGAATGAAAATAATTTATTTTAATTCTTCCACCAATGAATAATTCAAGGAAATGTGCATACGTAACATTAACAGTTTCATTCAAATAATCATGCTACAAAGAAGACATTTTAAAGTTCTTTAAAAATATTTCGAAAAAAGTTCACATTAATGATGTTCCAAGGTGATAAAAGTTAACCTTACATTACCCAGTGGTTTGATATACCCTACACCAGTACGTCAACACAAACACCTACTTTGTAGTATCAGAGCTAGCTGATTCAGTGAAGTGAGTCGGACTCCAGGTTCCACACCGTCTGCGAGGAACACTCTAAGAACTCTGGTTACGCTGTCCTCATTCATGACTGAACGCTGTGAGCCGTCTGCAGACGTAGCCCTGATTAGACTCTCCATGTGCACCATGTGGTTCTCATAGTGCTTAGTCTCAGTGAGAGGGTACAGCAGGTGAGATGAATACTGAGAGTTCAGTTTAGACATCAATACCTGCAGTATGCAGAATGTACATAGAGAACAATACTATACAATCTCTACAATGGATATCCTCAGCTTATAGCTTTATAGATGAAGAAGCTGGCTGATGATGACCACCCATGAGTATCACTATATGAATCATGTCTTGATGTCCATTGGTCATCCTAATAATATAATGTTGGATGAAGTTCAAGGTTATGTGTATACATATCTAACAGTTGTAGGGTACAAGGACTAAATTAAATTTGAATCGGAACAGCTATATGTACATGTACATATTTGCCGACATACCTTAGTAGCCTGTACTCTGGCAGCGCTGTCTCTAGTAAACAGTATCCTGATAGCACCCTTCACACAGTGCGGAGTAGATATGTTGGTATCAAAGTGAGGGTCTATCAGAGCCAAAACACACTTGCCAATAGTCAGATCCTGGCTAGCATAGCTCTGTAATATTCACATCATTGAGCATTGGAATACATACTTACTACATGTATAATTGCACGATCGTGGTTTGCAGGTACAAAACAAGCAGCAAAATGAACCATGAAAATCATCTATAACAGGCACCATGTATACTATTAGTCACTATATGAAAGGCATGACCATGGTCAAGTAATCAAGGAGTTGCCCCTTATGTATAACAAGTACAGACAACTCTAACTTCGACATAATACATTATATGAAGGAGTCACACCAACCTGTAATATTGGTAGTATAGGAAGTAGAGAGTTACACACTAACTTCCACAGCTCAGTAGATACCAACATTCTACACTGCATGAGGTAGTTAAAGAGGTCTTGACTGCAGGAAATCACCTGACAACATATGTTAGCGAATCACAAGACCTCACTTTACGGCTAATACATGTATCTACAAAATGTTGTATGTATATTATACTGTATATCATGATTGTGTAGTCTTACCTCTGGTATATCAGAAGAGAGGCCAAAACACGCTACTTCCCACAGAAGACTGTGATGGGTGAGAAACCTCATATCATCGGCTCGGTTCTGCGTCGGGACATCAAATGACAAACATGACTGTAATTGAACAAACAGCCTGACAGTAAAACACATGACCAATCAGAAGCAGCTCAATTAATGAGGAATGCGGACTGATCCCACAACTCCTGTATCCTGCTTTCATCTCCACAGAGTAATCATTTTTACAGATGATAATGCTCAACCAGAAATATAACGATAATACTCGTATATGAAAGAAACAGTAAGTAGTTGAATTACTAATCATTCTAGGATACAATCAGTATTACCTTGAGTAGGGAAATGAGAGATTGGTATGTAATCTTCTTTATATCAGGCAGTGGATGAGCCATGTACTTGAGTAGAGTGTTGATCATATAATCCCGCCCATCTTCTGATTGACCTTCTAGTGACCTCCACCTGTATAAACAATATATTATATACTAGACCGAAGACCATGTGAAAGCTTAGCACCAGGTAACCACTGCCTAGTGAACTGTACAGCCCCTAGAGACTGTACAGCCATAATAAATCCCCTTATAGCCACCACAAACTAACTAGTGACTTTGACCTGCAGTAGTACGATTAGATAACCCAAGAGCATATGACTTCACATATACTAGAGTATATATTCAGTATTCAGATGATAAGGTATACTTATCCAATAGCACACAACTTCACATAGACTAGTATATATTCAGTATTCATAATAATAGTAAGTTATACTAACCCAAGAGCACACAACTTCACATAGGCTGGTATAAGTTCAGTATTCATATGGTAAGGTATACTAACCCAAGAGCACATAACTTCACATAGGCTGGTATAAGTTCAGTATTCATATGGTAAGGTATACTAACCCAAGAGCACATAACTTCACATAGGCTGGTATAAGTTCAGTATTCATATGGTAAGGTATACTAACCCAAGAGCACATAACTTCACATAGGCTGGTATAAGTTCAGTATTCATGTGGTAAGGTATACTAACCCAAGAGCACATAACTTCACATAGGCTGTTATAAGTTCAGTATTCATATGGTAAGGTATACTAACCCAAGAGCACATAACTTCACATAGGCTGGTATAAGTTCAGTATTCATATGGTAAGGTATACTAACCCAAGAGCACATAACTTCACATAGGCTGGTATAAGTTCAGTATTCATATGGTAAGGTATACTAACCCAAGAGCACATAACTTCACATAGGCTGGTATAAGTTCAGTATTCATATGGTAAGGTATACTAACCCAAGAGCACATAACTTCACATAGGCTGGTATAAGTTCAGTATTCATATGGTAAGGTATACTAACCCGAGAGCACATAACTTCACATAGGCTGGTATAAGTTCAGTATTCATATGGTAAGGTATACTGTATACAGCTTTGTCCACTTGACTTATCGTCTTTAGCAGCTCCCTTGCATCCTGAAAGGGAATAGTTACATACACATCATTATATACCTTCACATTCTTGTAGCTTCAAATGTTCTACTTGAGGTACTAAAAAATTAGGACTGTTTGTGTGAGAGTTTTTAATTGATAGCTACACGTTCTACACTGTTTACCTATACCAGTTATTCCTCATAAGAACGGTAATGTCTGAGACCAACGCCCCTCCCCCATTAACTGTTGAAGACTGATAGAAACTCGGGCTACATATCCATATACTGCAAATGTAGATGTGTACAGAGTTAGGGTAGGTAGACTACTACGAACCTTTCCAGCACAGTCAGCTGATAGTAGGAAGGTACAGTACATATCTATGCTGTTACATATGACTGTAGCAGCTTTGTATATGTCATAAGATGCCTGGTCTATAAGCTGTAAAACTTCAGCAGCACGCTGTCGTATAGAGGGCAGTGATTGGGCAAGACTCTCATCACAGCAGAGAGTATAGAGAAGTTGTCTTTCATTACCTCCTAACACCTCGGAGTACTACAATATTAGTAATAACATCAGATTACCTATGGACAGTAAGTCTGCATGTTGTTTATAACTCAGTTCAGCTAAGGTCAGTTCCAAATTGAATTGTTAGCCAGAAATAAATGGTAATAGTACACATTATAACAGTGGAAAGTGGTGCAAAAGTTAGACCTAAATATAGTTCAACTAGGTCAAATAGCTATTGTATAACTTGACTAACCTTCTGATTGGGTACAAGAGCATACAGGTCAAGACTAAACTGTGAGAGTAGTATATAGGACACTCTCTTGTGTGCTGTAAGACCCGCTGGCATCTGACTAGATGGGGATGCTGTCTGATGACTTCTAAGAGCAACTCGGGCCATTGAACTGAGCTGCTGCCGCAACATCTCACACTAGAATAGTATGTAAGTAGGCACGATATTAAATATGTGTGATATACATGTATGTTTTAGTTATTGTCAAAATTGAAGAATGCCGACATAGTGAGGTGCATAAGAGATGTTAAAACTGGAAACTACTAACCCAAGACATGTGTGGCAGTTTATAAGCATATGGAATAGGAAGGACTACTTTGCATGATAAGCTTATAAGTGACCACGTCCATTATCTAGACAAGTGAATAGACATTACCTCAACTTGGCTTACCCAAAGGTCAAACTCTTACAGTTGCTGGACTATTAATGTGCTGAACTGTCAGACTGCAGTTTATACCAACTACATAACTAGCGGCGAACGGCCAACTATTACTGTACTATAGCTGGCACGTGTCAGCTAGTGAAGGGGTTTAAAATTCAGCTTGTTGAACTTGTTGACCCCTACTGCTCACTGGAGCATATCACTATATAATATAGTTGTGGTTAGCGTTGGCCGCTCGCCGCTAGTAGCTAGTATCAACAGCAGTATGAAAGTTGTGAAACAATATTAGCTCTATAAGGATGCAGCACCAAACCTTCCTAAGTACACTGTGTGTTCCAATACACCTTTCATGTCATAAAAACTTACCAGCTCGTTAGCGTACTGGGAGTTATCATACCACACTCCTTCATTTATAGATAACTTTAACACACTCTGTAGTTTGATCACAAGTCGATGAAGTTCCAACTCCAATCTACAGCAAGATTGCAAAATTGACTTTAGTGGAAACATAGCCTTCGTATGTATCCATATAAATATAGACAGTATACATTATACAACACTATACTGTATACTGTGTACCTCGCATATACACACAAAATGTAAGTGTTAACCAATACTACAAGTGATATAAGTGTAAATGTATTTGCAAATAAAGTGAGTAGCCATGTTACTAATTTCAGTAACACTACAGCATGTCAATGAATCATGAGACCAAGCTAAAAGGTTCATTAATATAATGTCAAAACAGAGCTACCAGGGGTGGGATCAGCTACTAGCCTGTGGTTCCTCCTCACCTAGACATCTACCTACCTGCTATTACATTTCTCCATCTGTGTAACGGCTGCCTTGTGTAAATGCAGACATAAATCTGGCAGTAGTAGCTGAAGATCCTGAAGTTGAATTTCTTCCATATTAGGGGTGGTCATCTGTACAGACACAGATCTATGGCTAGATTTTGTCTTGTGTCCCTCACTAGATCTACAGCATAAACATGTAGCTGCGAGATCTGTTAGCTGCATTCTCGCAAAGTTAATACACTGCTAAATGACCTATCCATGCATGATCCTTAACTTGTAATATTAAATACAGTCCACACAGTGAATGTACCAAAGGAGGGCACCATTGATCAGAGGTTTTTGTAGCACGCGGTATATAGTACACGGTAATATAACACAGAAGGTTGTGCAGAGATGAACATAGCCCATGTGCCACAGACGTAGCTAGAGAGAGGAGATACTCACAAGGAGGTAGACTGAGTTCTATCCTCATCTAACTCATCACTCACGCCAATAACAGAAGGTCTGCTGTAGTGAGAACTCTGGCTATTGGTTGACGAGTTGGATACACTTTCAGCATTAACTGCAGTCAGTGGGTTTAGACCAAGGATATCTATAAGGTTGCATACATTCATGCTATTAGCCGCTAAACAATAGTATATACAACCGTTAGCAGTCTTTAGTATATTGGAGTTGTCTTCCTTTCAACTAAGCATATGTCAGGTCAAACTCAGCATAAAATACAAAACAAGTTGATTTGTCTTCGAATAGAATACCTTTTACTCAGGAAATCAGCGGCTGTAGTAAGGCTAAAGATCATTGAAGTTTTATACAGTCTTTGACATGACTAGGCTCAAACTAAATGCTAGCTATCTCCAAACAGGTGACAGTGTAGGCAGAGTTATTGTGCACGGTGGTTATAATGGAAGTAAGGAATAACATCCAGTTAGATGCTGACTTCAGTGCAAGCATAGCTAACTACATGTATTGTGTGTACATACCTTGTTTAGGAGCAAATGTAGTAGGATCCTTGTGGAAGGTGATTCTACACTTAATAGCGTCACATATCCTACTTAGAGTGTCTACCACAGCTAAGGAAACATCCGATACCTTGTGGGTGTCTGTGAGGCTACTCAGTAGTTTTATCAGAGTCTACAGAGTATGTAAGAGAGATACAACAATATACATCATGTATTGAATAGGTCACCATGGTCACAACAATATACATCATGTATTATATAGGTCACCATGGTCACAACAACGTATATATGGCATATTACATGTATATAGATGATCATCATGGACATAACAATAGAAGGTGTATTATGTGCACATGTAGGCAAATATGTCGACACAATATTATATTATAAGCTCTTGTCAAGTAAGATGATAATTTCCATAATTATGAAACTTTCGTTCTTCAGCTCACAAGGACATCAGCTCATTGTCTGAAACTGCACAGAATTGGTTACTAATGTAGCGATTGTATGCAGGATAACTCCCCCTCCGGCGAACTGCATACATTTTATTAAGATAATAGAAGCTAAGCATGCTACAACAAGTGAAATGCTTTTATAACACATAACCTGATTGGCCAGTTTTACAACTTGGATATTAATTATCCCTACTCATTAGCGACTGATTTGGTAGAGTATGCATCCTCGGAGAATGGTTGTATATAATAGATTACACATCACAGCAAGTACAACTGCAGTTGTCACATACCTTCATTATTAGAGGTCGTTGCAGGAATATCTCGGCAGGAAAGTCAAAGAGCATAACGTCTACAAGGAACTCACAGGCCGACAGGATAAGCTGAGGATCTTGGGATACCAGAGACCTAGCAGAAGAGATAATACTTTCCAAGTTTCTAAATCTAATTACAGAGTATAATATCTCGAACTTCATAAGAATTTGATATCCAATTCGTACTGATCCATGTGAAAATCTTATGTCAGTAGTCTAATCATTGTCATATACTTGTATATCCAAGGTATGACTACAGTAGATATACGAATACAACCTACTGATTTGTACTCTCCAGCACGTGTACATCTGTGGAGCACAACGTTATCCATGGGAATTCCACCACCAGAAAACCAGCTCCTGCAAATAGAACCACAAACTGACTAGACCTTGGTAAGGCTTTTGATGGTAAGATTGTAAGAATGCTGCAAACTGTAATCTGTAGCACTAACAAAAAATGAAGGTGTAATATGCAGCAGTTGTAAAACAACATATTTCCACTGCACATGAGCCTTAACGCATAGCTTAAGATTAGAACGTCATTGCATATAATCACTACCTAAACAAAAAATGAGGCTATGTATAGAATTCCAGCATTGGTTACAATCACACTGTACTGGAATAGGCTACCACAGAACATAAGTCATGTCACAATATACACTCACCATTACTGTCACCTTGATCTACATTGCTGTACCAATCCTGTTTTGTGACGGAATGACTCTCATTGGTCGATTGCGGCCGAATATTAGAAGATGATTGATTGTTTGCAGCAGGATTCGACTGGCGTATTCTTTGAGTTTCATTGCTTTGCTGAGCTAAACAGACAATTGAATTGGGGCTAATCTAAATAAGCATCAAATGTACACCAACACGATTACCAGAGTATAGAACCTCAAAGAGGCCAAGAAAAACTAAGAAGCAATCTATTCTATTCTATGTTGTATTTTATTGGAAGTATTATGCCGTATTGCTAATACCTAATCTAGGAGATTTTGTTGATCCGAGGCTAGAATAACGTTGATTGTCGGTAGAAGGTTGGCCCGGAGGTCGTTGATTGGTTTCTGGTCGGTTATAAACCAGTTGGGTGGTAGCTGAGTCAGGCCTAGTCACGTCAACACAACTGATATAAATACGCTCTAGAATGCTGTCTATGATAGCCTGAGGTTCCGGAAGAGAGTCTGACTTTAGAGATTGGAGATACTGGGTACCACCCAGACTACTGACTGACTGGCAACCAGCTTCCTCCTGAAATATTAGTACGTTGTGATTCAGGAAATAATTATATTGTGACAAATTTCAGTCGATAGGCAAAAGTTGTAAATGTTGTAATTATTTGACTATAGTAACCTTTAAGTTGGATAACAATTTGAATTCTCCCTTCATGGAAAATCAATAATGGGGACGACTAAAAATTGATAACGATTAAGTTCAATGATAATTTAGTCAACACACAATGTACAAAGTAGCTGTGTATAATACAAAGATTCATCTACAGCTATATTATGTAAAATTTTAGACCCACAGTTACAATGTGTACTAATCACAATAAAATGTTCAAATATTATAATAACAAGTTAAGTTGTGCCGATAGGCTACATCTAGATTTATGATGTGATAAAAGTCTAATGGGACATGGCTGCGAAGGCTCCATCAATTGAATGGGCAATTTGTCCAGTTTTGTCATAGAAAAATGGATTTCCTTTGTCAGCGATTCTTTTCAAAAAATTTTTATTAAGTTGACAGATAGCGATCAATCATGTAACTAAAAACTATGCGCTGTATCACAAACCAAACATACACCAGATGTTATATAGGCTAAGCCATTGTTACTCACACTACATATCTTCTGTATGAGTTGTAAACATTCTTTCTCTTTACCAGCGGAAGGTCTTTGGAACCAATGCAATAGCTTAGAGATAAGTGTATGGTCATACGCAAGATCAATAGCGGACAGAATACCATAATTCAACTTATTGATTATGTTATCCAATGCTCTGAATCTCACTTCCTCCTGAGGGTGATCTAGAATATGCAAGAGAAAACCGTCTAAACACATAGTTTATGACCATACAAATAATTTTGCATAACTGCAAAAAAGACCGTTCATGTTAGTTAGTGCAGTGGTCAATATGTGTCTGACTACTGTGCTAGGTGAATTGGCACCATAGGGGGTTTGGATTCAAGTCCCAGTCAGGGATGGATGTTGTCTTTGTTGATAAAACTTAGAATGGCATAACCTTGCATTAGTTGCTCACTTTGACTTTTGAAATAATTACAATTATTCACTAGGAATCATAAAACCACTACTGTAATGTTAACAACATAAGACAGGCAAATGATCTTGACGATTAACAAAGATCATGTTGTCAATTTAATGTTATAAAAAATTACGTAAATCTACCCATAGCTAACTACAATATGGGTAGATATGGCAATGCATTAGTAGAGGCGGCCTATGCCTACCAGAGGGCGCCAACTCCTTCTAGAATCTGTTAGTTAGACAAATGACTTTAGTGAATAAAATCACATTCTGTTGTAGTAAAACTTTATTATCATGTTAAATGGCAGGACAAAGCTTTTAGCCATGTAAACCAATTGGTCCTAATACAACGACGTTGGTAAACTATGTAGCACGGCGGCTCACCTGTGCTGACACATATGGAATAGCATTTTCAACGAGTTCTTTCCTTTTAGCCTACATGGACCATGTCTATCTGCATTACAGATTAAAATGACAACGTTTTATTAATCATATAAAATTTCATTCATTTTTAGTGTCAAGTTTTTGAACATTTCACCAAGAATGTGGTAATGGTTTTACGCTATTTTTTAGTTTGAAAGTTCTAACTTTGGTAATTTGTGTCACCCATTTTTGTTTTCTTTGCTTCAATTTTTGTTTTAGTACGTCTGGCGTTATATAATTGCCTAGTGGGATATTGTACCATAAAGAGTTCAGAGCCATCAAGATCTGGTTGTTAGTTGTATTATCAGTTTTAACATCTCTGATCATGTCCAGGACACTGGCCCACCCGGAGAACAGGTTCACTCCACCAGTTAAAGGTATCCTATCCATGTGCAGTAGGATATGTCATGTAAAACTGCTACATATCACCTGTCCAGAGAGCAGAGACTGGCAAGGAGCAGGGCCGCCAGTTACATATATTCTGTTCATCTGACTCTGCCGCCATTATACTGATGTAAAATCAATCGAATATGAGTAACATTCTAGAGCCGTTCTCGGTGCCAATAGTGGTTGGCACATCTGATTCTTACATAAAAAGTTGCAAATCGCAATAATCATAGTGAGAGTGAAGTGCAAGGTAAATTACTTAGTAATCCTAATAGAGATCCGATACTCAATAATTAATAATAATGAATTAATGGGCAAGTTTATTAACGCTTACCCAGTCAGCAGTCACTGATCGGCACAAAGTGACAGTATTCAGTAACTAAACTAACTAAACTTCCCTTGTGACTCACCAAGTTTGTAAACAAAGTTGCGGATATTAGAAGCTGGAGCATCGACATCACTCATGATTTCAACCTAAGACTAATTCGTAATCAGATTTCCTCGCAAAACAGCTCTCAAGTAATCTAACAGAATGCATATAAGATTGATTTAACTGAGAAAACATTTTCTGGTTTGAATTTTATTCCAAATTTGGATCAAAATTTTTTAAAATAGGGATTGCCTCTAGTGAAAAACTATTTTAAAAACAAATCAAAGTGTTAGGGGGTCGTATATAAAATTCATATTTGAAATACATATTCATATTGTTGCCACCAAACTGAAAATACTAATATGAATATGACAAAGCATCAACAATCTCAATCGAAATCAGAAAAAGAAAAATGTGGCACTTGCAAAGAGTCCGAGTGTACAGAACAGGGAAGAACAAGGAATAAGGTGGCTACCAAATGGATTTCCTGTGATACTTGTAATAAGTGGTACCATGGAGCATGTCAAGAACTGCAGCCAGCTGATGTAATATGTATAACAAAGCTTGCAGACAGAGGGGTAAGTTGGAAGTGCTCTGACTGTATGAATAATAAAACTAAAGGGCGTCACGAAAAAAATCAAGATCAAGCTTTAAATCCGAAAATAACCCAGCAAATCGACAACATAGAAAAGATGGTGAAGGAAATCGCTGAACATAATAGTAAAGTGAGTGAGATGGAGAAACAGTGGTCCGATGTGCTCATCCAAAACCGAGTTAACATTGATAAAAACAAAAAAATTGCTATAGAAGCAAAATCACTGATGGAAAAAAGCCACCAAATTAGAGAAGAAGAAAGTAGAAAGAATAACGCCATAGTCACTGGTGTCATTGAGAAGGATGGCAACACAGCAATGGAACAAATAAAAGACCTGATGAGAATGGAATGCTTCACAAGAAGCAACCAACCAGCCCAGGCCTTCAGACTTGGGAAAAAGAAAGAAAGTGATGAACAGAAACGTCCCATTAAGGTGAGATTTGAGGACGAACAATCTAAATGGGAGTTTGTTAAAAGATTTAACAACCAATCACTGAGAGAGAAGGGCATTTACTGCAAACTAGATGAAAGCAAGGAGACTAGAAGCCAGCAATTTCAACTGCGACAAGAAGTTAAGAAGCTCAGGGAGGAAAATACCTCAATACAATACCGTGTGAGAAATATGGAGATACAAGAGAAAGAAGGGTCGGGGGAATGGAAACAAATGAAACAAGTTCAACAGAAGAGAGAGACAGAATGCTAAAAATGTTCCTGTCCAACACTAGATCTGTTAAAGGTAAATCCACAGAACTACAGATTCTCACCACGGAGTCTGATATTATATGTCTCACTGAAACACATCTAGATGATACTATACCCAGCAGTAATGTCCTACCAATTGAGAACAGAACAGTGTTCCGCCGAGATCGTAGCATCCATGGTGGTGGAGTTATGATTGCTGTGTGGGACCAATTAAATCCGAAATTAGTAGACCTTAGTAAGTACACAGAAGAAGTGATAGCAATAAAAATCCGACCACAAACAGTCATCTGCTGTTACTACAGACCCCACGTACATCTTCCAAACACAGATGTCATAGATGACATCTTAGAGTGTCTGCAGAAGGAGTACCAGGGGCACACAATCTTGTTTGTTGGAGACATGAACTTTCCAGGTATTGACTGGAACAAAGGAGAAGTGAAGCCGTCAGCCACAAACAGGAGGATACATCAAGACTTTCTTAATGTGTTGCATAGTCATGGGATGACACAACTAATCACTGGATCAACACATGTTCTTGGTAACACACTAGACCTAATCTGCACCAATCAACCACGAGCCATATATGATACTGAAATCATAACCCCAGGTCTTAGTGATCACTCATTAATTATCACTTATCTTAGAAACCCAACCATAAATTTCTCAAACCAACCACGTACCATCAAGTTGTACAGGAAAGCCAACCAAAAAGCGTTCCAAGAGGATATGCAAAGGACTTTAGATGCTTTAGCAGAAATGAATGACCCAGAAAAAATGTGGCGGCTCTTTACCAGAAACCTGAAGCGAAGCATAGATCAACACGTTCCAACGAAGCAAGTGAAACAAAGGCACCCTTCTGTTCCAGAGTGGTTCAATAAAAGAGCTGTAAAAATAAGAGAAAGAATTAGAAAATCGCATAAAAAGTTGAAACTCAGCTTTGATGGTTTTGATCGCGAACAGTATAGACAACTGAGGAGAAATGGCAAGAAGGAATTAGAAGAGATTCGCAAAACCTTTTATACGGACAGAATATATCGCCCACTGAAGAGAGGAAATTCAAAACCTTTCTTTAAGCTACTCAGGGCTGATAGAAACAAAAAACCAGTGCAAGTAATTTTAAGAGACAAGGAAGATAATCTGACAGGGGATCCTGAACAATGTGCTGAGTTGCTTAACACTTTCTTTCAGAGCCAGTTCCAGGTAGGTTACATGGCAGGAGACTTTTCCAGGGTTGAAGTTGATGTACAAGATTCCATTGATGTCTCAATAGAGGGGGTCGCCAAACTGATCCGTGAGTTACCGAATGGAAAATCACCTGGGCCAGATGGTCTGAGAAAACCTGACATGCTCATTGACCTAGAGGGTACTGCAAAATGTCTGACAATGATCTACAAAAGTTCTTTGGATACTGGTAGGCTGCCTAAACAATGGAAATCAGCAAATGTAACACCAATACACAAAGGCGGCGACACTGAGTCCCCAAACAACTTCAGACCCATATCTTTAACAAGTATTCCATGCAAAATGATGGAACACATTGTGCTGCACCATCTGAATGAAGTATTAGACAGTGTACTTCATCATCGACAACATGGCTTCAGAAGAGGGCTGTCATGCCAGACACAATTGTGTGCTACCTATCATGACCTGGCAAAGGCAGCAAATGAAGGTCACACTACACACGCCATAGTAATGGACTTCAAAAAAGCTTTTGACAAGGTGCCACATTTAATGTTACTTCAAAAACTAAAACAAATACCAGGGATAAATGGATACCTTTTAAACTGGATACATGATTTTCTCTCGGACAGACAGCAATCCGTTGTGCTCAAAGGAACTAACTCACAAAAGTGCACAGTAACCTCAGGAGTGCCACAGGGTTCTGTACTTGGACCAACTTTGTTTTTGTGCTATATTAATGACCTTCCAGACCTGCTGTCATGTAAAGTTAGCCTTTATGCTGATGACACTCTACTTTACCAAACTGTAAATACAAATGAAGACGCAAAAATGTTCCAAAATAACATCAACGCTGTACACGAGTGGTCTACAAAATGGAAAATGCCATTCAATGAAAAGAAATGCCTAGCTATAAACTTTGGAAGAGTAACACCCATACCTCAATACAAATTAGGCACTGCATGTCTTGAATGGACAGAAACCGTCAAATACCTAGGAGTAACAATTCAATCAGATCTTAAGTTTAATCAGCATATACACGAGAAATGCACAAAGTCTCGTAAAATACTTGGAGGAATCAAACATTTAATGTACCATGCTCCAAAAGAGGCCAAGCTACTGGCTTACACAAGTATATGCAGACCTATTCTTGAGTATGCAGATGTAGTATGGGACCCTTTAACTAAGAACAAGATCTATGATATAGAACTCATCCAGAACAGTGCCATACGATTTATAGCAAACCTAAGGGGGCGTACTGACAGTGTATCAGAGGCAAGAGATCAGTTAGAGATCCGGACCCTTGAAAATAGAAGAAAAAACCATCGCCTGTGTCTACTGACCAGGATTCTTCAGAATGAAGAACAACATTCCACTCTATCCAGAGCATATGATGATATTGTGGGTGACAGAGAGATGGTAACAATGACCACTAGAGCAGCTGCCAGAGGAGAGCCAACCTCAATATCAGCCAAAAAATGCATTTACCACTCTAGTTTCCTGCCACGAACAATTCGTGAGATAAGATGAGAAACCAACTTCCAATCCTAAACAGTGATATACTGTAAATATTGCAGACCCCCTAGTCCAAAAAATAGTTAAAACTAGAGGCTCCCTTATAGATTTGCATGAAATTGATGGTGGAGTCCTACCTCGTCTGAGGTAAATTCTGAACTCCATTGATTACACTTTTTAAAAGTTTGAAGCAGCCGCTTGTTTATACCGGAAGCGATCGAGGAGCTGGAGTGCTTTGTCTCATAGGTAATCGGTTGGAGCAGTTACTAATACGGCTACGGCTACGACAACTAAAAGGTAAACAGTTTAAGTTTCTATAAATTTAAAACTGCTGCAAAAACTGAATAGATTATATTAAATGTGTAACATTTAATTAAATTTTAAATAAAATAGTTGCAAATATTGTATTAAAACTTTTTAACAACATTTCAATTTTTATTGTAATTTGTGCTCTTAGTTTACAGCTACAGTAAACCGCAACCATGCTAAAACCTAGGTTCTTTGGTGGTCTGTTGCTACTGCGGGTAATAATTAACCCCCTTACAACTACTTCTTTGACCACGATAGAAACCTGGGTACAATTACAAACAAAAGTGGGTTTGACAGTGAAATATTGGAAAATGTTGAGTGGAGTATGAATATGGTAATCGGTTAGTGGGATATACTGTTGCTTGTATATTCCTATCACATTTAATTTGATTATATATCACCAACGAAGTAGACGTTTTCATATTACGTTGTGGATCAGTATTGAGTGAGACTCGCCTCCTATTATAATTAATAATAACTCAAAGTCGAAAGTAAAGTCAAACTGAAACTGAAAGAAAAGTCAATACTGACGATTACAATACAATACTGTACTCCTCTGACGTCGTTTCTCTCAGCATCTCATCGCACCATTTAGTGGTGTCAGTTGACTTGGAAGCAGACTTGAGATTCAAGTAGAGTCATCGCTACCCAGTTTGAGTTTAGATCAACACATGGGCTAGAAGAAGAGGACGGAATAAAAGAGTTAACAGTTACAATAGAATATAACTTCGGCTAAATGAAAGTAAACACTGAAGTGAATCTGAGTTTGTTACACTGAATTACAAAACAATCATTTTTATTTTAGATTTTTTAATTTAATTAATAGATTTAATCTCGTCACCCATTAAAATATAAATATAAATATCTACATTGCTTAGAATAGAAACTGACCAAAGATTTAACTAAATCTTAGTCAGTGGTCCATCAAAGAACTCTTGCTCTTGGAGACGAATTAGTGATAAATTTGTCGGAAATCTGCTGCTCTTGGACTAGAATTTGAATAGACACTGAGATCATCTCCGGAAAATTTGTCATAATTTACTTTATGTCTGTATAGTATTGGCAGACTCAAAAAGTTTTGTTCGGTTTAGATGAATTGAATACAATACTATTATTCGCCAAAAGTTTCCCAGTAGCATCAACATGACTCTAGATCAGCCCATGGATTCAGAGCTAACACCGGCTGAAATGGAAAGGCTCAAGAGTTTTGACAGGTAAGTTTCAATAACTATATTAAATTATCTTCATCAGTGCTGGATAAGTATGCAGACACAATTTCTTATGTTTTTTTATCAGATTCATCAAATCGGTGTCTTATGTTACTTGAAACTGTGAAAAATATGCATTCATCCCATTCATTTTTGTGTTATACAATAGTATGAGCATGTCAATCTGATGCGTCTATGATGCCAATCCAAAATAGGCATTTGCATATAGAATGTTTTCCATCAAATATCATAAACTAGAGTCATGAACCGGTATCATGTGAAATTTCTGCTCTCTAAATACAATAGTTTAATATGAGTGTAGGTAATTGGCTTGTCTTGAAACATTCTCAATAGTGATACCATATTTGTATAAGATGTGCAGTTGACTTGGTTACTAGATTTCCTAGGTGGACAAACTGTTTGTAGGGTGTCTAAATTACAAAAAACATTTTAGCCAATCTTTAAATTTGAGTAAGTGTTTCCTTTGGAGTACCCTCTACATTGTCAAATTTATGTTAGCCCAAAATTTACATCCTGCATAGCTACTAACGTACATCTATTATGGTGATAGGATAATTTATGCGTTATCATAGACTGGAAAGGAAATCTCAAAACTGAAGCCATACTGAGAAATGTAGATTCAATTACACTTAGATGGTTGTGCACTTGAGAGGCTGCATATTGGAATGTCTTAGCTTTTCCTTTTGACTGTTGTGTACGTGACTAGTGCAGCTATTACTACTACTACCACTGTAATAATAATACACTATTCACTTGGCAATCTAATTCCACTTATACCTAATTTACTATTGTAGTAAGAGAGCTTATGATTGGTTGATCCAGTAATATCCAGCATACAATTAATCTTATGCCCTTGATTGTTTGGCATTGATTTTCTCTTTCTTTACAATCCCCAGTCTACTTTTATACAAATGCCTGTCCACCCATTCACTGTATTTGTGTCATGTGTATTGGCACATTTGGCTGTAGGGCACTTCCTGGCCATGTCCATTAATGTAACAAAATGTTTATGGAAGCAAAGTACAGCAGGCCAGAGTTCACTTGTATGCTACTGTACCATAGGATTACACAACTAATACTTCTGTATGCTGCACTCAATGTTAGGTGGCTTCCAATGCCAGGGTGTATTGCGACACCTTCCTATCTGCATTTCCCATTCTAACCCCTATCTAACCCAACACGAATGTTAGTCTACAACCCATATGAGACATAGATTTTATCTCGTTTGAGTCTATATATGTGAGATGTCATACAACACTTCGGTGGAGCAGAACTGAAGATTCATTGAGTGATACAAAGAAAATTTATATTCTGTGTTTGAAATTAATGTACGTGTGTTTGTTTTTCTTTTGTTTACAGTACTTTGTATGGTCAGCTGGACCTCTATAACAACCCAGAAGGTATGGCGAAGAAGTTATTGCTGGTCAAGGTATGTCTGCTCCTTCCAGGAACCATTATACATGTTCATTTTATAGAGTGTTGTCAGCCGTTATCATTATGTTGCCTAGTTCTCTTGCAATAGTTTTTGTACCCTGCGACAGGGATTAAAAAATTTTAATGTATGAGCTGTTGATGTAAATGTTGGTCATTTAGTGCTCAACCTGGTATAATGTACTGTGTTAGTAGGTTTCTGTAAAATAAGGGGCATACACATTCTTTGTGCACTAGTTTGTTGTCCATCAGTTTATGTTGATTGATCTAGGCAATAGCTGGAGACTATTATTAATTAGTTTTTAGTGGTGAACAGCCCTTTATTCTCATCATAAGTATTTTAGGCAATGTGGTATCTTGAATATGTGATACCAGTATAAAAGTAGCAGGGTTTCTGAGAGGTATACTTATTGTCACCATGAATAAGTATGGGTGAATGACACTTGACAATGTTTGGAATTTCTCTCTTGTCACTTTCTTGTAGTTGCAACACATGGGTTCATGGTAGGCATACATGAATAATATTGATGCTTGTATGTGTCTATGAACATCTGTTCAGGGTGCCCAGTGTCTGGAAAGCGAATTGACCAGAAGTAATAAGCTGAATTGTCCAATCTCTCCATCCTTGGTATGCTCTCTCGGTCACATACAACTTCTCTTGGAAGATTTTCCTAAAGGTATGTTTTACTTACTTGCCACTGGGTGTATTGGGGCTCATTGAAGTGGTCATCAATGATTGGGGCCCTGTCAGCGTGATTTGGGGCCTTATGAGAGTGATTTGGGACCTTATCAAAGTTGAGGTCTACAAGAAAACCCTGTCGCCTGCAGATAACCTAATAATCTCCAGGTAAACTAATCTCTGGATGAAAGGCATCTCGGCAGACATTCCAGTCATAAAGTTTAGTAGATTAATCCCTCCTTAATTTTCATTTAATAGCCTCAGAGTAGATGGAATGCTGTGATCATTTGCTTATTGGAATATTCTCCATACTTGTGTAGAATTGGGTCATATAATTATGTCACAACCAACATCAGCTATTTTATTAGTATTAGTAAATGCATTACTTATTCACTAATTTATTTTATAACATCTGATCATCTGTCAGACTGGGCGTTTAACTTTTCTGTTTACTGATTGGTCTACCACAATACAGCACTTTACTTTCTCTCACCACCAATGTGGCTCCAATAAATGTATGTATGGTATTATTATACCACAACCCTCCTACCCATTCCCATTTCAAAGTAATTAGATTCTAGGGCCTAAAATCTGCTGTAGAACTACATGTAGGCATCAAAATGTCTTATTATTTATCAATCAAGTACTTGTTCTAAGGTGTCAAATTACTGCTTTTAATGCTACTACTACTGACTAGGGAATACTACTTTTAGTTAGCCTACATGTACATTCATACATACACAGAGCTTGCCAACTTCTGTACGCGCTACAGTCACTGGTGAGAAACAGGAGAGCGTCACCCATGACATCATTACTATAAATATTAGATAGACATTCATCTGTTGCGTCCTCCTTCCTTTTGGCACCAGTTCGTTGGAGTATTGAGTCACTGACTGCAAGCTACTTCCTATTGGTCTTGTATTAGTACAATGTGTAAAAACTCCATCATGACACAGTGTAGTATTGATTGGCAGGTTCCCATCGGATTCCCCAACTCTGTATTGACTTTTTGCTAGGCTTTATGACTGGCACAACCACAACTACTACTGACATGTCTCTGACGCAATTCTTCAAATCCTAAAATACACTTTTTGTAAATGCTGGTTTTGTCTCATTAGCCTAAGATCTCAGAATACTTAAAAACGAAATGAGATTGGTGGATAGCCTCCTTTTCATCTTGAGCATATCTTCAATCTCAAGTGTAGGGATAGATTAACAACTCTTTATGTACAGCTAAACCACCACCATTAACCCAGCAAAGATGAATTAAATTATTGGAGATTAAATTTCTTAAGTAATTGTGGTGCCTAACCTAATAAAATTATCATTTTCTATATGCAAATAGGAAATTAAAGTTATTTGATCTCTAGGATTGTAATGATATAAATTAAATTTTACTGGTTGTAATGTTGTAACTAGAACTTGATTTCCATATACTGTTTTGCCAATAGTTGACACCCATATAACATATAACCTAATATTTATTTTGTGCTTTCTTCTTCAGCGTTATCTGCTTACCAGAAATATTACAACACAGACCAATACCACTACCAGAATGCTAACTTCCTGTATGGGCTGGCCATAGTATACTCTCATTTCAATCAACACCAATGGTATGTATTTTAGTCTTTATCTAAATCAGGAATTGGCCGATAGGTGTAATAAAATTATATATGGTATATGCTTGCATTCTATATAGTGCACATGTCACATGTTAGCCTACTTCAATACACAATCCCTATCTACAGTCCACGTAGTTGAAGGAGAGAGTCTCTACCTGAGCCCATTCTTTATGCAGATATCTATATAGAATTGACACATCTGCTGTCCTCAACTATTAGATTTGTATTAGAATGTCTGACTAGGTACATAAATTAGTTCCCAGTAAGTGAGACAGAAGACTGCTTGTTTTGATGTCTTGCATGGCAACTCCCGGCTCCAACCTCCAACTCCTACTTTCCTGTGGTACCTTTAAAAAGCATTCCTATGTTTTACCTCTAATATTACTGGTTATTTGTCTACATGCTGTGGGCTTAGCTGGGTACATGATTGAAACAGCAAGCAGTTTAGTCCGCAATCTTGCTATTATAAGTAAAGAACAAACAAAAGGTGACATGCAGTTGTAGACTAGAAGCATTGGATATAGCCTAAGTTTGATGATGGTACTCTGGGACAATAGTGAAGAAAGCAAATTTGCCTTTATAGAAATCTTTTAGGCACCCTTGTGGGTACACGTACAAGCGGTTAGACAATAGGCTTGGCTAGATTTCAACTTTTATACCAATCAGCTGTGTGATGAGTCAGAGATGTGTCCACTTTTGTCTGTTCCACAGTTAACAGTCTGACAAAAATCAGGTCAGCCAACCACAAGCTGCCTACTGACTCATCATTCTCATTGGTCACACACAATGTCTTATTTTCATTCACAATCACTGTGATAGCAGTTCACAATCACTGTGATAGTAGTTCACAATCACTGCAATGTAAATTTCTAATATCACCTAGGGGCTGGTTTTATCTGTTGGTCTACTACTGGCTAATCTTTTCCACCCATTTCCTAATAATAACAATAATTTCTAAGAATTCCATTAGCCTTTTGTTTCATCACAGTCTATAGACTTAAGCATTACATAACTCTCTGTTGTAATCTTCATCTTCAGGCTAGACTACTTGTGGAAATTATAAAACAATATTATCTATGGTGGAAGTAGTTGCCATTCACATCTAGGCATAGCATCACATAGCATAGATGAATTTACTGTAATTAAAAAGACTAATATAGCAACAGCCCTTCTCTGTACCCAGACTGGTATGAATTAGTGTAGCTGACACTATTATTAGTGCCTTGTCTTATCTATAAATAGTAACTCATGTTCTAAAAATATCCATCCAACTGTTGTCTCCGGGTGCTATAATTGCTATTCAATAAATTAAGGTATTCCCCTATTTTAGTTTGGTCCAATAGGAGCTGGTCAGTAAATTTGTTTTACTATCTAGTTTATTTTTAATAGTGTCATAACATTGGTCACTCCGCCTACCTAATGGATTGATACAATCATTGACTTTGTGTAATCATTACATAAGAGGTGTCACAATCTTGTCAAAAAAAGTGAATGGTTTCCATTATAGTATCGTGTGTAACTTACCTTTTTTCATGTGCAATTGTTGTGTAATGTTTTGAGTTTTTATGTTTATTGTTTGGTATGAATAATACTAGCTGTGAATATGACCTGAGTGGGATATTCCATGTTATGGTGGTGACCTGTGATGATTATACTTTGTAGGGCACTCCAAGCCTTTCATCAAGTTTTATACCTGGACCCTACATTCGCGAGAGCCAGTGATGTCCATTTCAGAATAGCCATAATCAAGAAGAACAATAATGACTATGAGACTGCAACTAAAGTATGTAGGCCAACTGCAACTAGTACTGCTGCTTACCCTACTACTATTACTAATATGCCACTGTTTCTGTCGCTGCTACTACTACTACCACTACCACCACCATCACTACACTACTACTACCACTACCACTACTACTACCACTATGTATTCTTGCAGTGAATGAACCAGGTGTTACTGCTGTCCAGTCCAGGTGCTACTAAATGTGACTGACACCTTTGTTTCTTGATGTTTCTGTTTGAAAAATTACACTGTACAAGCCTTTTAGTTAGCTTGATGTCTCAGGGGTAATAAAAGAGACTAGAGTTGGGGGGTGAACACTACCCTCCCTTGTATAGGAGTATGCCGGCCCTTATTGATCTTTTATTTCATGCAATCAATCACTACTTAGCCTTGGTATGTTAACAGATGACTGGGCTAAGACAAAGTCATTACCTACCTTTTCACACACCTAGTCCTACATGTATTCACCTCCAGCCTATCCCAAGGGAATTGTATCATATAGAAGACGTGGAAACATTTAGGCCTACTAAAGTACGTGACTCGTAGTGGAAGTTGGGATTACGTTTTGCAGTCAAGGAAGCCTACTGCATAGTTTCCCAGACTTCCCCTACTTGGAATTCCTACAAGCATTTCCTCAACTAACCACTAGGAAATATGTTTCAGACAAAACAATTTGTATCTACTCATTGCCCATTGACTATAATAGCTATCTTGTATATTTTGTAGCATTTTCGGATAGCTCTGAATGACAGCAACAGTAGTGCCTTCCTTAAAGCTGAAGGTAAGTTCTCATTGCTGTAAAACCATGCAGGTTTGTTTTGTTTTCTTTTGGTTGAGCGTGCCTCTCTGTCACCCTACTCTCCTTCAAATCATCAACTCAAACCATCCATCCATCTTGTCATCCTCCTTGAATCTATAGTAGATAAGATAGGAGATAACTCCTGTACTAGCATAAGGTAGAGACCCTAGGTAATCTACAGATACAGTATAAGTAGGGCATACAAAGTACTGTAGTAATATAGTTGTATACTACAAATACTTAGTATGACTAAGATGAAATACAATGTAGGTGTGGTAGATCAAACAATATTGACTTCTGTAGGCTAGATGACAAGTAGAATAAATAATGTTTTATTTAATCTATTTTTCATTTGTCATTGCTGTTGGCAGATAGGAAATAAATTGGAAGTAATATCTCAATATTGTATTTAATGTACATGTAGTTTACATTTTTCTACCAGGTTATGCAAAGCTATCATTAATATCAATAGAGATGTTCTAGGGAAATTTTATAACCCTGGACTTTTATTGGTCAATATAAGATATATTACAATAACTTTGACGTAACTTACATAATTGTTATAATGACCCTCTATTCCAACTTCCCTGCTAATGACTCCCTTATGGAACATGTACATGTATATTATGTATATGCCAGTGTATGTCGTATAACACAGTGCATATTGTGTGTGAGTACCTCTAAGCTGGTAGAATTGAATATCCAGCCACAAAACCTACTGTAAAGTGTAACAGTATGTAAATCTATGATGTAGTTGATACTAGGTAGTGCAGGTGGGGCACAGTGTACTATTATACATAATTGTAGTAGGCCAAGTCAATACTGGGCAACTCTCATTATAACTACTATGGTGTTATTACTATTACTATGTAATGTACATGTACAGTAGTATTGTGTGGAGTAGAGATTCTACAATATAAATATGTGGAGTATGTAGACACTAATTATAGTATATATAATTGTGTAGAGTCAATAGCATGGATTGCTAGTAATAGGATCAGCTCATTATTAATTATAAACAGCCAGTGTGACCCAACTACTAATTTACTATCTGCTACTACTTCTACTACTACTACTACACACTGCATTGATATAGTACATAATTAGCTCCACTATTGGTAGCTGTAGTAGTAGTAGTTAGTACTACACTTCATGCTCTATTTACCCATTAGAACAAAGTGATGCTAGATATACTCTAGGATATAGTGCATTATCTGCAATGAGACTCTAATGATGTATAAAACACAGGAGTTGTGTTACCTACATTCACTCTGGTTTGGGACAACTAATTGGTCAAAGTTTTGAGTTGTCTCCTCTCTATTTTTTGTCAGAACAGCATTCGATATCGGCTTCCCACTCAGCTGAGTTTTGCAGCGTATAAAAGTATTTCCTGGAATTAGAAGGAATAAACGACGGTTTCCTTCTACATGCATATATAGTTCCTATTCCTAGCTACCCTGAGATAGGTCCTGCTATGGTCTACCACTGATGTTACATTCCCTTTACCAATATGTACATGTACAAGTATGTGTTTGGTATTATATCTACATGATACTGGTACATAGTGTGGTTGTGATTACAGTAAGATTCCATGGTGCTCATATGAGTGAACTTCAAGGTGACCACAAGCAAGCCAAGACCTCTTACGAACAACTCCTTCAAGGCATGAATGTTCCGGATCAAATACGAGCCAATGCCTACAGGCAGTTAGGTAAGTGTGTGACATATGTAACTATGTTGATGCCCTTTATCTTTCCCCAATATGGTGAGGTAGCAAGCTCTGGTATGTGGGAGCCACCTGGCGCATACGGCACAGTGATTTCATTCCCCCTGCTTCACTGGAGATGGCAGGTCTTTCTATCTCCAGTTTACGAGTGCATACCACTGTGTTGTATGGGCAGCTAGTTGGTAGTTAGTTACCACTGTCTCTCTTATCAAAACTAGTAGTGTTATGGTGATGGAATGCACTGGGAAGAGGGAAGGAGGGCCACCCTGTTACCATGGCTGCACCATTGTATGCACTGGAAGGTTTTATTGTTATTACACTCTGTACTCTCTTATCTTCAGATTATCTATTCAGTTCATGTCCTCGTGTATTTATATCATAAGCAGTAACAATATAGTATATATATTTATGTTATCTATATATACATGTATATATATATGTACACTGTATTACATAGTAATCAGGGTTCACTCGGCTTACACAGGAGTTGTCTTTTCAACATCTACTTTGCACTAGTATTCCACATGTTTGTTATTAGTCTATGATTTGTAGATTCTATTATTGAAGTGGTAAAAGATTTTACTGATCAGCGTTCACTATACTAATGTTTACATGTTGTTAGTTTCCACAGGTTAATTTAGACTGTGTTCTCTCAACAATATCATATAATTAAAGGGTGGATGTACCATAGTATTGAATCATTTGGTGATATGGAGCACAGAGAGCTGACAGCTATAGAATACTTGAGGAAGAGTTTAGATGCAGACAACACTAACGGGCAGAGCTGGTACTACTTGGGCAGATGCTACTCTACATTAGGGAAGGTGCATGATGCCTTCGTCTCCTACAGACAGAGTATTGATAAATCTGAGGCTAGTGCCGACACTTGGTGTTCAATAGGGTAAGTAAATATTGGTAGGGGTGGGTATGGTGTACGCCCCCTCCCCCTCTGAATTGACTGACTGACAGCCAAAGGCCAAAGCTTACATTATACAATCGCTCCACCATACGCAGCGTGAATTGTGATGCCTTGACCTGCATAACTAATAAAATATACAACCCTGTTTGACTAAGACTACGTGATTTGTATCAGGAACTGCATTGCCATGGTACCGAGGACTACGTGAATGTCTAACTGTCTACTGTCCATATCTAATGAATTGTTTAAATGTTCTTAGTAGCACATTAGTTGAACATGACTAACTAATGGCACCCGGTAGCACCTGCTGGGTATGGCGGACAGGCAAACACCAAGGTGCATGTGCTTTATTATATAACACATCACAGCTCTTGGTAGACACCTTAACTCATCAATCTTAGTATAATACTCTCCCATCCACACCCATAACTAACTTACACAGTAGAGGTATTATAAGATGTTATATTCACCTAGCCTAGTGTATGTGTAGTAGTCTACTATTACTTAATTAAGATCATGAAGTGTAATTTATGACTCTTTGTTCAGTTGAGCTTTCTTCAACTTACAACTGCCTAATCCTTTTTCTCAGAGAATTGTCTTGTCCAGGACTTATCGTAATTTATTCTTCACGTAATGTAGCAATAATGTAACCTTTTTTATTTTCTCCTATGTAGTAATCTATTATTTGCTACTGCATGTATTGTTTATACTCTATAGACTACAACTGCATCCTGGGTAATATATTCTATGTTACCACTATGTATTATGGATGACTGTGTATCATTATTATCTCCCCTGTATTTATGTATTACAGTATCCTTTACCAACAACAGAACCAGCCCATGGATGCTCTACAGGCGTACATATGTGCAGTTCAATTAGAGAAAACTCACACAGCAGCCTGGACCAACCTGGGGCTCCTTTACGAGGCTAATTCACAGCCTAAAGACGCTCTGCACTGCTTTCAGAATGCCCGAAACACAGACCCAGGTGTGTCGAGTATTCTCTGTTATTTATTAGGAGTTGTTTCCTCTGTTAGAATGAGTTGGAGGTCTAACTGAGTTCTAAACTGCCGTTGTTCTACGCTATCCAAACTCACTAGTTTGTTACACAATGTAGTGTTACCACTATTCTCTATTGAACCAAATAGTCCCGTAATTTACCTAATCAAAACTGAAATTATGAAATTTGGAACGAGTGTTACATTCATGTAGATGTTATAGTTTGATTTCATAACTGAGTGGTACCTATGATCATGGGCAGGGTTACATTGTAATCTATGTGTTCTCACATGTTGACTTGTCCAAACCAGTAATAAATGAGCTCCTGATATTAATTATTTACAAGTGCCTGTCAGTTTTACAGCCAAGACACTACTAACATACATGTATACCATCTCATATATTGCACATACATGGCGACTTATAATCTAATGGTGAAGTCATTGGCAAAGCCTTGGAATAGGTAATAAGTCGAGCCTAGACATGTGATATGTTGACTACAGTTTATCTCTTCTATATTTTAGCCTCAGTGAACCCAAATATAACGTCACGAATCACACTACTACAGGGCCAACTGAACAAACTCACAGCTCAGCAGCTCAAGGATGTAGTAGCTGCACAGAAGCACAGTCTACCCTGTATAGACGAGGCTTTTCACCTGCCCATTCCAGCTGAGCTGACCAGTAGACAACAAGGTAAGCGATGCACTCCCTGTCTCTTATAACATACATGTGTGTTAACGTTGCCAACTCTCTAGTGACCACGTCTGCATATGGTTATATAGTAATACGTGTAATAATATGAATTGATCTTCATACCTATATAGAAGGTAAGAGTTATCTCTCCTTGGTTGTCATGTGTCTGTGATAGGACCACTCTAATAGCCATGTTTACCTAGGTAGCTACATAGCGCTATGCTATAAACGGTTACCAGCATGATGCTAGGAAATGTAACCTTACACTATCCATGGTGTTCATGCTTTGTGAGTTGTAGACATGAACATTTTAGCACCGTTTGACAAACCCATGCGGTGTAACCAATACACTAATATGTGCATAATGTAAACCTACACATAGTCTGCATGTTTTACAACTCCTACATCTCTTACGTATGTTTGTAATATAGCCTACATGTAATGTTTTATGTTGGTGTTTAGGTGGGGTGGTCGGTGGAGCCCCTCCTCAAGGGTACAATGCCTGCAGTGGAGGAATGTCCCCTGGTGCTAATGGTCAGTCAAATGGACAACCGTCACCAAAGAAGCGAAGAACCTTTAACAAGAAGAAGGTTTGATAATAATATATACCAATTGTGCCCCTCACATCATATAACATTGCAATTGTGTTCCCTCTGACCACATAACATGCAGTAGTTGTCTCCCCTCTAGCCAAATAGTAGACGACTCCCAAATGCATGATTTGATGCGTATATTAATTCTAGTGTGTTGTAACTTGGCACTATTGCTAATGGTAGAACTAGTGTGCTGTGCTGTGTGTGTTTAGCATTGAACTAATGCTGCTTGCAGAGTGATTCTAAATCCATTGATGCCACCCAATTCATGAATCCACAGCAGATGCAACATTCTGCATACCTTCAGTCCCACAATCCAGCATCCCTCACTCCCCAGCAGCAGGCTGCCTTCCACACCATGAGACAGCAGTACTTTGCCCAGCAGCAACAACAGTACCACATGTCTCTACATCAGCAGGTATAAGTGTAGCTATTAGATGCATGCATGCGGGTAAAACAGGTTAACACTTAGCATTTGTCGCATAGCATGATCAACAATAATGTCACCATGAAGTACATGTGTATGTGAATAAATATTATATAGTACTCATGACCTCATTTCCTGTTTACAGTCATCAGCTGAGAATGGTATGGAGGCACCAGATTCTAATACGGAGAGGGCTCCATTACATCCCAAAGGTAAGTATCTACTAGCTGCATTGATATGGAATATTCATTACCCACACCTACAATATGACTTACTCAACCACTTTTCACAAATTAAACTTGTCTTATTCTCAGCAATGCATGTGGAGATAAACCCCGTGTGTACTATAGATTACAATGACAGTGAAATGTATAAACCAGTTGAATTGAATAACAGGTAATCGTTGAAAGGTTGTGGTGAGCATCGCTAGAGCCGTGACAGGAAGCTGTTGAGGGTGTATTAGTCACTTACAGACCGTGTGAATGTCTGTTGGTTGGTTGTAGATGATCCGGCTATAGTCTTGCCTCCATCAGAGATGCCCGCTATTAAGAAGGAGGTGGTCACCCCAGCCTACCCACTCCCATCTCCTCAGGCTATACAGAGACAATCAGTCAAGTCTAACTCTGGTGAATCCAAACTCAATATCAACATGACAGCTCGTGAGGTGCTAGAGCAAAGCAAAGGTGAGCTGGTATTGTATGACTTTCATGTACCTATGTACACTGTATGACTTCCCTCTGCTACATACATCTAATGCACCTCATGTTGTGGACGTTTAATGGAAAAGTGTGGTGAATTCACGTTATTTCCTTCCTTCTTGGAACCATTTTTTTAAAAAAAAAGGTTTTGTTCTATAATGCACACACACAGGGTATACATATACTATATACAAGTGTGTTATAATTTATATTTATATTTAGGTAAGTTGAAAGAACCAATCAGAGGCTCGCCTAACATTCTTCCTGATCAGAGCTGGCCACAGCTACCATCACCACCTCCTGAGATTCTCTCCTCCCCAGAACACTTCACTCCCGCCACTCCAACTATAACCATTGACTGTAAGAAAGACGCCATGTCAGTGGATCTACAAAGGTAGTCTATTAGTCTATGTTCTTATGTTGTGTTTACAAACGTCCTTCTACAATACGTTTACACATGTACTTCTACATGGCTTATACACATGTACTTCTGCATGACGTATCAATAATTCTATGGCCTATGTGTACAGGTACATTATACAGGTACATTGTCTGAGTGTGTATATTGACTATGCCGTGTATACCATGGGTACATTTATGTCATACATCTACATTGTATATGTACATGTATATACAATACTCAATGTACATTGTATCAACTTCGTTCTGCTTCATCTGGAATAAGTGGGTGTCTTCTCAACATTATATAATCCCAACAATATGGCATGTTTTCATAATTCATGTATGCACAGGTTTGTTTATTCACTCTATTGTATATACATGTGTATACACACTTGTTCATGTGTATACACGCTTGTTCATGTGTATACACGGTACGTGTGTATACACGCTTGTACATGTGTATACATGCTTGTACATGTACATGTGTAGCCTATAGTGTATACTTGCTTATCACTAGCGTGTAAAATCATAATCACCAATCAGCTGTGAATTGTCTCGTCGTAGGATATGTATGGCTCAGCCAATAGTGCTGGTGAAAAACATGACTACTGTTCTACGTCTGAATCTGGGTCTCTTCTCTACCAAGACTCTGGTGGAGACGGCACCTGACCACCCGTGTGAAGTGAGAACACAGCGAAAGTTTAATGTTGAAGAAACGCTGGATGCTCGTGGTGAATAAACTTTCTGTTTTATTGCACCCTACATGTAATTGACATTTATGTTCTTATCCATCGGGTATTGCGACACCCTCATGTACAGGCAATCCCTATATTTTCAACCAAAGAGTATTTGATTTTTAATGCATAATATGTATCAGTCTTCTACAACATACATTACTGATCTTGTGTCGTTTCATGCAGAATATTCCAACTTTCACTCAATTCTACCATTTTAGGTGAGAAAACGTGGTTGCAGGAAAGCACACGAACAAGTACAACGATAGCCAAGTACGCTCAGTACCAGGCCTCCTCATTTCAAGAATCTCTGGCCCTGGAGACGGGCAGGTCGAAGGAACAGTACCAGAAAAGTCTGGCCAGACCCTCATCAACTGTACCAACTCAGCCATCTGCACAGAAAGGATCCACCATCAATGCTACACCCGGAACCCCTTCAGTCAGTCAAACCAAAGGACCTACAGGAAATAAAGACTCAGATTCTGATTCCAGTACCTCGAGTAAGTGGGCTCTCTATTGCACTCCTGGGCTATTCTTTTATTTTTGAGCATTCTTTAATCAACTATATAATTTTGCACAGATCATCTTTATTTTAGTAGTTGAGCTGTTAAATCTCAACAATATTCAGGCTCACACCCTTTCTTAGTGCGAGCTGATCCAACATTTTTACAACGGTAATCGTGCATGCAGTAGTGAAAAATCTAGTTAAATGCATATGATTACCAAGTAAATTGGGATGTTCTATCGAGACTAAAACACCCCTATATTCTCGACTCGAGCAATCGTTCTATTACATAGTTAACCTTTACAACATTTTCGTCTTGTTTATGAACACCATTACCTCTTTTCAGGTTCAGGCAGCAAAAAGAAACTTCCTCCAATGATCAGATTTGGCACTAATGTTGATCTCTCCGACAGAGAGAAGTGGAAGGAGCAGCTGGTGGAGCTGCAGAAGCTACCAAAGTGGCTTAGAGTTCACTGGGCTGGTAACAGCTTGAGCCATCTTGGCCACACAGTCCTCGGCATGAACAGGTAGGCTACATATGTTGTTGGATCACAACTGCTTTGATTTATTATCTGGTATTTTTATTTATTCATCTTTGAACTTTATAGTTGGATGTCTTCTAAAGCAGCACTGCAAAATTCCCTTTAGAAACCGAACCGTTTGCTTTGATTGAGTTTTTCTGTTCCATGGCCTATAACACTTTATTATTACAGTGTCCAGTTGTATATGAAAATACCTGGATGTAGAACGCCAGCTCATCAAGAGAATCTCAACCTCTGTGCTATCAACTTTAACATTGGTCCCGGCGACTGCGAGTGGTTTTCTGTACCCAACCAATATTGGGGTGAACTGTACAAGCTTTGTCAAAAGTAAGATTTTATACAAATAATTTCACCGTATAAGTGCAGCATGTTGTGGTTGGGCAAAGGTGTTTTTATTCTAAGGTAGGAGCATGTCAGCAACATGTATTATAAGCCTTGAATATGAGAACTACCTACTAGTTAGCTCATCTGGTATACTAGGTGTATGATGGACAACTGTCAACCAGGCAGCCCAGCTGGGGTAGTGGCTGCACATTGTAATAAAAATGTTTACCCCATGTATTGCTATTCATACAAAGTATAAGGCTTGTGTTTGTTTGTATGTTAGGGGCAAGTAATTCATTTAATATATTTTTTTATTTATGATCTGTTTTTAGAAACAATGTAGACTATCTTAGCGGGGCGTACTGGCCACTCCCTGAAGATCTACTAAAAGCTAAGATCCCACTCTACAGATTCACCCAGAAGCCTGGTGATCTGGTGTTTATCGCTCCTGGAAGTCCTCACTGGGTTCAGGCAACTGTGAGTTATTATTCAGCTTCATCAAACATGCTCTGTATTTCCATGAGTGAGCAGTTTTGCTTTAAAAGTAGTATAATCGACATGAACTACTATAACTGCAATTATTGGCTATTTCCTCAGCGTTTGGTTACAGGTGATTTGTAGTGATGTGCTGCTATTTGTATATTATATATCTCTCACTGGTATGAAAGCCATTTCACTACACCATGTATGCCCATTTCACTGCAATGTAGGCTTTTTTATTGTATTGCAAAGTCGTGTTTTTGCTTGGTAGTAAAAGTCTATGTCATGCACAGTAGATTATTTCAACCTGTGTGTTTAGGGTTGGTGTAACAACATAGCGTGGAACACGGCTCCACTGGAGGAACCTGTATTCAAGCTAGCCTTAGAGAGATACGAGTTTAACAAACTGCATAGCTACAAGTCTATTGTACCCATGATTCATCTCTGCTGGAACCTCGCCAAAAATGTCAAGCTTCGGGACGCAGCTTTACATTCACTTATTAAGTAAGTTGTCGTCGAAATTCTTCCCTCTCTTGAATCTAGAAACATAGTTTCTGTTATCCAGAAAGAACTCTGTTTCTACTAGTACTGTGTAATAGTGCTTTGTTGTCTCAGCAATAACAGTGGGTGTGGCAAAATACTTTTTTTTCTGTAATTTGGAATAAAATTTGCGCATTATGATGTCATAACTCAATCTCGCCCTTGATGTAATACAAACTACATGTACATTGTAAATGGAATCCGTATCAACTACTGTAAGCTTTCTTACCATGGAGTCAGTTTGTAGTTGTCCCATCTATGACTCAACCATGGTCCTAGTATTCCCTCCATTGTATTATGATATCACTATGATACCAGCGTATAGATTGTAGAATACAGGAGGAATAACTCCAGCCAAGTAAACTGAATGTACTACTCTATTGTTGCATATATTATAGGCAAGTGTGTATGAAATCTCTAGAACATACTGGAAGGGTTGAAGATCTTATGTCTACTAAAGATAAACCAATTATATGGCATGGAAGGCAGGAGGGTGAACCTCCCCACTACTGCTTCAGCTGCGAGGTAAGAGCTAAGGCTAATGAAATTTTGTGTTGCGGGATTTTTGAATTATAATATTATCTATAACAACTCCATTTTATCATCATGTTCTGTGATTAACTGTAACCTCCATTTTAATACGTTCTTTCATTTTAGCTGGAAGTATTCAACATTCTGTTTGTGAGAGAGGTGGAAAAGAAGCATGTGGTCTATTGCTTAGACTGTGCTCTGAAAATATCACCAGGTAGGAATCTTATGTGTATCGGTATGACAAAACTATGTCTAGGATTTGTAGTATACGGTTGGTTTTGCCAATCAGGTTTGCCTAATCTTAGTGTCAAGGTGTTGCCAACTTATTTATGTCTGTCTGTAAACAATAACATCGTTCACTGTGACAAAATAACAGGCCAATTGTGGATAGCCAATACTTTATGCATGCTAATAGATAAGGTCGGTAGGATATTGTATTATATATACACTGTTTATGTTGTAGTACTGGATAGATTTGTCGTATTACGGGAACACCTCACTGATTCCCTCGTGCATATATATGACAACTACGAGCTTCAGTCTGAGAATGTCATACCAGAAGTTGTCCACTCTTTACTTACCTTCAACCCTCAGCCAGCTACTCCACAGGTATGCCTATAGCATGTCATATACCAACCATTACTTGTCATACTTTATACCAACCATTACTTGTCATATACCAACCATTACTTGTCATATACCAACCATTACTTGTCATATACTAACCATTACTAGTCATATACCAACCATTACTTGTCATATACCAACCATCACATGTCATATACCAACCATTACTTGTCATATACCAACCATTACTTGTCATATATCACCCATTACTTGTCATATACCAACCATTACATGTCATATACCAACCATTACTTGTCATATACCAACCACTACTTGTCATATATCACCCATTACTTGTCATATATCACCCATTACTTGTCATATATCACCCATTACTTGTCATATACCAACCATTACATGTCATATACCAACCATCACTTGTCATATACTAACCATCACTAGTCATATTCCAACCATTACTTGTCATATACCAACCATTACATGTCATATACCAACCATTACATGTCATATACCAACCATTACTTGTCATATACCAACCATTACTTGTCATATATCAACCATTACATGTTGCTTGTGATGTATTATATCCATCTCTAGTGAAAATGAGCTACTCGAATCATCTTTTTGATGTGAAACCTTTTTGAGCAGTCTGTGAGTCTAATTGGTTTCAGGTGTTTCTACCTCATTTGGTGTAAAGGTGCTGTGATACGACATAACATCTCCCGAAGCCCCATGTTTGTTCTTCTTATTATAGCATAATATATTATTAGAATGCGTTTGATCAATATCACTATTTTTATTGTAGGCAGTACACTGATGCTAGGGGAGAGGAGAAAATAGCCTTAGTTCTATAAATCGGTTCTATAACAGCTCATATCCTCTATGTTCTTCAAGATCTCACTTTACACTATTATTACATTGATGGTGACAATGATATGTAGTTATCTCCCCTTTTACTATTGCTACTAAACTATTCTTATCCTTTGTTTAAGACTTGTGTCTCTGTTATTTAATTATCCATATAGTTTCGTGGACCAATTTATTATGATTTGGTTTTCTGTAGATGTTAGGCTTTGTTAATCATGTATAGGGTAGACTTTTATTAAACACTATGGTGGGTAATGTGTTACCAAATATCGTTCACATCAATTATTGTACATGTAGATAACGATGTGTCTTATCTTTGTACCTTATTTATTGTAAATTACTGCTTCTATATTATGGAGACCCTAGGCATTAGCACAACGACAATACTTTCTGTTATTTAATTATGCTTACATCGAAGTTAGCTTTAGCCTTTTTTTTGTTAAGAAGACGGTATCTGTTAGCGCTTAAATTTAAAGGGACATTTTGTCAGATGCTATTTGCCGTCCATCATAATTTATAGCAGTATTTGCTTCTTGAGAATTTTTAGAAAATTATTTTTAAATGTTTGAAAGTCCCTGCACACGTTTATTGTTGCTATAATGTTGGCAAATATTTGTTTATCTTTTCACTTTTGTGAACTAGGTATTTAGTTTTAGAGGTATAAATACTGCCTAGTTGTAATTTGATGTTTCATTGGTTAAAAACTGTGTCAGTTACATGTAGCTGTTGGTTGACATGACTTTGTAGTACATATTATATTGTACATGCATATTCTATGGTCAGCTAGATGGTCTGTGTAATATAATGTACAATGTATATACCTCACTGTACATTGTACTGTATATATATTGATGTAATAGCAATACACTGCCACTAGATTAACTTACCTACAAGCATCTATATATGAAATATCACTCTGTTTCCTTCAGTTAACTACAAGTTATTATTTTATACGAATTGTATTTTATCTCTAACAATAGCAAATGAATTACATGTAGCTAACCCCCTTTATCAATGTTGCAGTTAGTATTATTTTATTTTTCCTATCAGGTTGTACTGCCTGCCTGGTAACTCTGTTCTGCTTGTTAGATTGTGGTTTAGTTATTTCAAACAATAAAAATAATGTTGAATATCCAATTATTATGTTACTGTGATGCTTCCTGTATAGTGGACACACCTCAAATAGCTCTCCGTCTCACTGGCCAGAAGACTATGCAGACCTGATACAGGTGAACCTCAAGTTGGCTGGCAGAGTTGCACTGACCAAATGGTAGAAGCACAATTCCAACCTTTTACTTGGTAAAAACCAAATCTGACATGAGATGGGGAGGAGTATATTGTAAGCCAGTCTATTTGTGCCATATAGAATTAGTTGTGAAAATTGACCCATATTTGGGGGTTGGCAAATAAAATTTGTATAATGACTACATGGAGTTACAAATAATACAGTGTATTTCACACCTTTTAAATACGCTTTGCTGTAAGTATACAGTATTGCTAAGATGTGCTCCTTGATGTATTTGTGAGCTGCACTGATGACGTCTCACACACCGAAACAGTACACTGTATGCAGATTGAGTAATACATTGCATAATACATGTATAACGTGTTACATGATACATGTATGATACGAGCATATCTTGATTGTGTAGTACCAGGCAATTAGTTGCATTTCGAAGTTGTCGTCTCCTTGTACATTGTTTTGGAATTATAATTAATCATGCCAAATCCAGGGCTCTCAACTACTAGGATTAAATCCAAATTGTTCGGATTTGTCCTTCCCTTTTGGGAATTCGGACGGATTTCCATATTTTCCACTCACTGTTCGGATTTTGCTATTGTGTTAGGATTTGTTACCAGTAGCTAAGAGAGTACTCCCTTTGCTAGTAGGCTAACTAGCACCAAAGCCATACACAAACAAAGTCTGTCCAATGGAATCAATAGAGGGTTGAGAGGTTGCTTACCTAGTCTATTTAATTTTTGAATCAAATGGATGTCTAATGTATTTTCCAGTCTGATATTAATAGGTTTTACAAAATAACACATAAGAGATATGTGATTGTATATGTTGCAAATATTTTTGTGTTAGAAAGTCCCAAGTACTACTGTTTACCCACAAATATATAGCATTTTAGATATTGACAAGAAAACAAGGGAGACAAGTCAAAACATCTCAAACATTTTGCATGCACTGTGTACCCACCTCATTTGTTCCACTTCCACTTGGAGCCATACAGATATAGGCTATATCTGTATTTTGTTTAAATCTATATTATGGTGTCATATAGTTATCTGTTATTGTATATATACACAATATTCTCCACTATCTCCACCACCTACATCTACTCTGTACATGTATATACTGTATGCCCTATTTGCATCTTTGTTTGTTCTACCAAATAAATACACACAAGTTGCATGTTCCAACCTCTACCAAGCACAGCACATTTTAAGCAAAATATGACCAGAATTGCATGAACTGGTGCCATTTTAGATGGCACGGTTAAAAAAATTTCAAATGCGGGAGGGCGCTCCGCCGCCCCTCCCGCGCCCTTCCAGGCAGCATGCTTCACAGGCTGGTGGGGCCTCTGGCTCCGCAGTGGCATCTTTTTCCTCAATTCAACATTTTATTAGGATTTTTCACTTTATCAAGTTGAGAGCCCTGCAAATCATGGTCATCATAACTATTAATTACATCATCAGTTGTACTGTAGTTAGGACTACAGCCCTATGCATATATAATATATTATACCCTCTTCATTTCTGGCTACCAGAACACTGTTCAGCCTCAGTGCAGAAAGACAAGGCTAACACTGAGTTTTTCCTGCGTGTGAAGTAGCTGGATACCTTATCGAACAGTTGCTACATTAGAGATGAGATGTATAACTTGTAGAATGAAAGAATCAATTTGAAAACTGTTAGATGTATGTATGGCTTTGTATGTGCTTATGTGCTGCAGACATAGAACCAGTATATTTTACTTCAGAAAATAATCATTATAATATACATTTTTTGTAATAAAATAACTTGATCGGGTAAGTTATGCAAAAACTGCTCCGACAAGAAAAAAACAATAAATGGAAGAAGCTTGGTTATTGCATCCAGGTTATCATGTTACTAGAAGATTAGAAAATACTTGTATTACTACAAATATGATGTGATTTCTGTTATATGCCATGTACACAAATCGATTCAAACATGAATTCAAATCTCATGCACATGACTTGTATCAAGATACCACTGTTTAAAATATATAATATAATATCCATATTATACGTATGACTAACATTCAAATACATGAATATCATATTTAAAATGCTGATTGTATTGCACATATCATAAGGACTATATACAATTTACACCACAGTTACAGCGCAACTGTTACACTGTTACACATGGTTTGCTATGACTTCATACTGAGGCGGTTTCTCATAGGGTAATCCGGGGACGACTCCCGATTGGCTAAAACTGTTAGAAGTAGTAGGTGTGGAGATAACTCTTTGCTGAAGAGCTGTTTCCCATTGTACAGGATAATTCCTTCCTAAAGTGGAGTAGAATGATCAGAGTATATAAAACAGTATAACACACAAGTCACAACATATGCATAATACATTGTATACGGTATATAACTATTATTATTACATGCTTAAAGTACTATGTTCACACTTCCACAATTATTATATACGTACATGTATGTTAACATTGACATGTAGGCTCCGATTAGTGTAACATGAGTAATACATAACATCCACATGTACATGGTAAAATACTATCTGCGTTTGTGCAATGTGCCTCATTTCTACGGCATGGTAGCTAATACTCCACATATAACTTGCTGCCATTCTGGGATCAATAAATAATATACAAGAGGAAACAACTACCAATGTTTAAATTATATGTTAATATTTGTACAATATTCGTACAATGTGCACACATTTACGCAGAATACATCAAGTTCAAAATACATATGCATTGCAAGTGCACTTACCTGTAAAATAATCGTTCTGAGAGTAGGGTGGCAGCGAATCATGAACTCCATTAGTAGGATATACCATACCGGGAGTTGTCCTCATTGTGTGATATTGAACCTATGAAGTGTAAAGTGTAATCATGTGTTATACTGCTGAGGTGCACCGAATAACATCTGAATAAGACGATGATTTAGGTGAAGAGAAGAGGCAGATATCTCTCCTACTTGTAATAATGGACCAATCACCGACACTAACAGACTATGGTGATTGCAAAAGTGCGCTGTTGATGAGATCAACTAAATTTTTGTACATGCTAATTTGAAGTTGTCCACAAGGAAAGGACATTAAGAGAGGACAACTTCGGATCTAATCATGCCCATAATTAGCTATTGCCACTTGTGCTAGTGCTTAGGATACCAGATACAGATGCCAGAGCCTATACATAATTATTTTATAAAATAAGCCCAGGTGAGCTGGGATTGCATGACTTGTGTCACTGTGTGAATAGAGCATACAACTCCAATGTGTCCTGTCTTCTGCAGTGAATGATGCAAATTAATGTTTATTTAGGAGACACCACACCTCTAACTGACTACTCTTTAACAATGCTCTATGAAGCTATATAAAATGCGGGAGTCACCAGTCAGGTAATGATAGCTTATGAAACCTACCATGGGTCGATTAGGTCGGGCATATTTACAGCAGACAATAGAGAAACCAATCGCAGAGCAGATCACAGTCGTAACAATTTGGGTTATGCCTATAACCAGCATTGTAGATTCGGTAGCAAGCAGTAGGTGGTCATCCTATAAAATTAAAGGGAAGGATATAACAATTACGTTGAAGAGTCGTCTCATTCTGCACGTACATGGATAGCATACAATGTATATTTATATGTTCAGTTAATCACTACACGAGATGTCGTTTGACCCAAACAATCTCTAGGTACGCCTTTGGAATGAACAACTAGCTAAAATCATACACAGGAGGTAATAACTCTAAACACAGGATTCACACTCTGAAATACTGAAAACCTTGTAGATGACAGTTGAAAGAGATTATACCAACTGCTAGTCTATCAGAATCTGTCCACAGTATAACCTTGCTCTACTCTCTTTGAAGTTACAGTATCAGTTGGTAACAGTACAATGAATGAGTTATATCTGATTTATGATATTTGGAACAAGGTAATGGTCGAATTATTTAGCAGCTGCTCCAACATTAGACATGCATTGTGCTTGTGCGGTTGCACATAATCTAGCCTATGGTATTGAAATTTGTAGTTACATAATGTATGTTATTCACATTTGGATTCTCCACTCCAAACTTGGTTGTAGGTAATGACCTATATAATCTACCACAACAATAACGGCCCAAACTCCTCACATGTAAACACTACAAACCCAAACTTCAAAAATGTGCTGTCATCAAAAGGTCATTTTTGCTGTCCATAAAGGGCACATAGAACTGCTTATGGTACAATGATGTATATCATACAGTAATTTATGTATTTTCTTGATACTCACAATGAAGCAGTCATCTGGTTCATATCGGGCGCGGTAGTATACGCTCCCTAAATAGCATGGAGGAGAATTTCGTGCTACAGAAGGGGCAGTTATGAAGAGTAGCACAACGACAAAGTGTACGGTGACCAAGTTGAACACCATCGATGTGAAAATCTACAATATAATGCTAAAATGTTCAATCAGGTCTTGACTGTACCTACATGTAGTATAACTGCATGTACGAATTCATAAAAATTTCTCAATCTTGTTCATATCTTCATTCTAAGCTGACAGATAATTATGTCTAACCCATATAAATAGTGATAGGGCAGTTGCACTGTAGGCTATTGGCCATAGCTTAGATATAATAAATACCAGTAAATGAAGTCAATGTACATTGTAAAGTGTTTATAAAATTCAGCAAGAGTATTATAGCACTAAATAAAGAAAGTAGGCATAACTAATTATTCCAGTATCTACGAGGTTGTATCTAAGCCTCAAATAATGTGTAATATGGGTTTGACATTTTGCATTTGTGCATTTACATGTACCCTGCTTATAAAGATGTAGACTGATAACATAACACAAGTCATGCAGGAGACATTGAACACATATTGGGAAGCCTTAGTATTCTTAGTTATGGGGGAATTGTCTTTCCTTGCATAGTTCATGACTAATAATATCATAGTCAGTCAGGTATAAGGAAATTACGTTTGCCAATTAACATAACAATATCATTGGTTATGAATATAATTAGCTTAGAAAGGGTTCACAATGCTCTTCATAACTACAATTTTAATCTCTGGATGTACAAATATACAGTGTATTTCAGTTTTCTGTCCTAGAATATACAATAATGCTATTTTTAGTTTACATAACCATGGTAACGTTGGACTGTTACCAGCAACAAAATCTTAATACAATGAAAGCTTGCAAACGTGGGAATAAAGTTTATCCCTTCGACCAAATATAATTTCCAGTAACATTTCCAGTACAATGTTCTACACCTACTGACTAAATTCTTATATGATAGCCGAATTCTAACTCACCATACAGAAGGTATTCCTCTTGGCTGCACACATTCCGAAGACACCGGTTACTACCAAAGCAGTGCCGACCCATAATCCTGTGCCAAGATATGAGTTTGCTGTCATGTATCCGCTCTCGGAGTGCCGAGTAGACACTATAATGATGATTCCACAGACAATAGACAGAGCTCCAGTTATCAGCTGACCCACAGAAAGGCTGAAATACGAACAGATTTGTTAGAGAGAATAGAAATAAATACTGCAGTAGGTAGCCTACACAGCATACAAGCCAGTCTACCTACAATGTACTTCTCCATGGGTGAAAGTACACGTCCCAAATCTAGCCATAAGCATTCTGAACTTACAAATAACGAAAAGTTAGTTTTACTTATTACAAGTTTGGTAATGTTTTAACTGCTACATGACTTCGCATGTTTATTTGAAGTGACTTGACTTGACTTGACTTAGTTACTGCAGGCAGCCATAGAAATTCTTTTCTTGAGATATATATAGGACCTACATGTGCTACGGGCTATTATAAGTGCAATGCCTTTACCTACAGCTTAAAGTTTACAGCTGACTGCTGGATGCAGTGCTAACACTGATCAGCATCAAAGGTAGGCTCTCTATTATCACATGACATGATGTGGAAACCTACATTCATTCTAAATATTGTGAGAAGACAACTTAAACAAATATTTCATAACATAGTAGATGGTGATGTTGATACTACATCTCTGTGTACTCTACTGTGTGGTTGTTCTAATATTACATAACATTCCATGGGCCGTTCACTGCCTGTATAATGGTTTGGTGGCACACAATATAAGGTATAGTAGAGTTCGGTTTGGTGGCACACAATATAAGGTGTGTAGAGTTTTGTCGTCTGTGAGTTCATACCAGGAAATGCAGTTGGATATTGTAGGATTATTTAGGATAATGCAGTGTTCTTAGATAGTGTAATAACAAGGTTTCATAATAGGATGCAGGAAGTTGCTTATAATTGTTGTTTTCTATCAAAATAATTCTGTTTTGCATGTATATTTTGCTATTAAACTGTCAGGTGTTCCCTAATAACCACAATGTAGGCTCAATAACAAAGTACTAGGAGTATACTGGACCATTGAAAACAGAATCAAAAACAATTCTGAGAACTTGATGACAGTCTAAAGTCAGCCAGGAAGTCAGCAAGGAACAAGGAAAGTTGATTCACCAAAGAATAAGGATCTGAATAAATACTTTGTGGCTACTATTGCTTTATCATTGTACTGGTATAAGCTACTTGCAAGCAGTCATTTTCCTTGAGCTGTAATAGGCAGCATTCCAGGTTTCCCTCTTCCTTGTGAACATATCTGACCCTGTTGGTATTGACCTTTCAGAACATAATTAATATCCTAGTTTCTATTTATAGCGCAGGTGGGAGTGTTGGATGCTAGTAGTTCAGATCTGCCAACTCTCTCTTTCCTTCTGTCAGATTGGTAGATTATTCCACCAACTGGTATAGAAATCTCCCTCAGACTAGGGGAAAGCTGAGCATCCGTAAGTGTACGCTAGACGTCATTGCAGACCTCAAGATCATTTGTGTACGTGTACATTGCAGAAGCCAAAGCCTAAAATTTGGCCCTCTCCCCCAGAGAGCTCTATGGTATCACTACCATAATGGTTGTGTAACAGTTACTGCTCTCACAATTATAAATAATATTACATAAGACCCAAGCTTCTATAATACTGCTTAGTATGTACATACTGTATACTCTAGTACAGAAAATCCACTTCACCTAAGGGCCAGTTAGCAGCCTAAGCAGTTGAGTACAGTATGCCAATATCCACTGATATATCGACAGAGATTGATTGGTGATAGAAAAATGCACCAAGAATGATCAAAGGAAATTTTTGTGAGTCCAGAAGAGGCTGACAGGGTTGACAGCTTTTCAAGAGGGTACACCATTCATCCATCTTCCAAGAGATAAATCTACGATATGCCAATGTGTTGGGTACCATATTACATGTATGTTATACAAAAATTGCTTAGCCCGATGGTGTATTGGCTATATGACAAAATTTATATTTGATATATAGAGAAATATACATGTACAAGTAACCTACAGCCTTACATTCTAGGTTTCCTAATTTGCAATATTTTATATTGTTGGTGGAGTTGTCAGTTCTTGTCTCTCCCTACTATAAGAAGGTCAGTATTACGTCTGGGTGGTTAAATCACATGAGCAAATATATTTATTATGTCCGTCATTGTCAATATTTTGGTCAATCAACTAAATGTGATACAGTACGCTACCAGCACAAGACGAACTGATTACATGGGACATGATGTAATTTCTCATGCACTTCTAGCTGGTACAACATTTGGCACACAATTAGTGTTGGCATTTAACTTCTATTGTAATATCCTCTATATCCTATATCTTTCCTCTGCTAGCAAAATGCTTACGTAAGTTGTAAGTAAATGTGTATAAGTCTACACAATACTGTACATACCACATCGAACAAGTTCATTAACTACATAGTCAATATCACCCCCTCCCCCTCACTCCCTCCCACCCTCCATCCCCAGATAGGGGGTATCAATGAATGACCCATAAAACCGTGAGCTGATAAAATATTATTGCAACAATGGTCAATAATTGACCAAGTCTTTTTATTTATGCGAGTATTTTGCTCTTTCTCTGGTATTATTTCATTTATTAATGTTTCAACATGGAATATTAATAACTTTGGTTACGTGATCCACAGGTAGGCTTGCCCGAGCGGTATATGCATTAATATGCTGATTAGTTGACTGGTGTAAACATCATATTTTTTAATAAATTAGTGAGTTTAACTGTATTTTTTCTCACTAATCCGCTTGGGAATGAACATTATACTGTATATATCATCAACAAGGAAGTGGTAAACGTGCCTCATTACAAGTAATAGTGCAATTGGCCTGGGTCCCATAGCCTATACAACTGGGTCGTCCCTTTTAATGTGGAAGTATCTCTTTACTACAAAAATTCAAAGCACCTGCATATTATAGACCAGCAGTAATGTCGTTGGTTAAATGCTGGGAGAAATTTTTTAGGATTGTCTCACCATGTCATCATGGAGTGGGAGTTAATTCTCAAAATAATAATTTGGCATCATAGATAATTTTCACACAGTATGGAGGGAGGGGTAATTGTATTATAAACACTCACCCCCAAACGGACTTGGTCTGTAAACGAGAATATTGTCTAAGCTTTTTCTGCATTGCCTGTTGTAGATGCTGGTGAACCATCGTAACCGGTGGCACAGGTTGCACTGGATAAGGTGAAGGCAGTTCATAGTTCAGTGGTGGCTGAGTGTGTTGTGGTTCGGCAGCCGCCGGTTCAGGAGACTGTGGAGGTTCTAGAACAGACTGCATAGCGGTTGGTGGTGGTTCGGTGGCTCGTGGCGCAGGTGGTTGTATAGAAGATGGTTCAGATGTTTGTGAAGTCTCTGTAACCTGTGAACCGGTGGTATCCATTTGTCCAACCGCCAGTGAACCGCCTGATTCTTGTTGTACTGGTTCTTCTCCCATTTCTGACTTCATTTCTCGAGTTTCTAAAAGCATGTGGAAGCTACCTGCTGCAAGACAAGCACTGGGTACAATAAATATTGTTTAATGAAGCATAGTAACCATGGGCTGGTCTTTTGGCAATATTCCAGCAAAAGCAGGTAGCCCTAACTACAATACTTCATTCCTGTAAACACAACCAGTAAATTGTTATATACCAGTATACATAATAGCTGGAGTAATTTGTGGTAAGTAGTGACCCATACTTGGAAGCTATCAATTGTAACTCCACAATGAATATTCAGTAGTTGGTTTCAGTAATAAGAAATTTAATGAATAGGAAATGTCAAAATAAATTGCTAATACCTTCCACACAATTAATTGTTGCATTTCTGCATAATAGAATAGATAGTTTTCTTGTCAAACAAAGCACTTAGAAATAGGAAGCCATCTAATACAGAAAGGTCCACTTCCCAGGACTGTAAAATATGCGTCATGAGTGTTTAGTGACTGAATCGGTATTATTCATGTACATATTTATATTTTGTATTATAGAAATATCAACTTCTTAAATTATCACTACTAGAAGAAACATAATCAATAGTTTTGTCTCCTATCCTAGGACCTAAATAATTCAAATTTTCACTTCCATTGTCTACATGTACATGCATAATTATACATGTAGGTCCCAAATTTATAAGCCTCTCTGTATTATGTAACATAAAAAATATCTTGTTTTTACGGTTTGTCAAAATAACATTGGTATAACATACCAATATATTCATATTTTGTGTAGGTTAATAGCTAACATTTTCAAACCTGGTGCAGTGAGAACTAGAGCTGAGTTTGTTTACTGCTCCCTGTCCAGCTACTGCCTGTGTCTACATCCACGTGCTACTCTACAAACCTGTCTCTTACTGCTGCCACTGTATATACAATGTACACTACAAACCTGTCTCTTACTGCACTGCTGTGTATACAACCTATACTACAAACCTGTCTCTTACTGCTGCCACTGTATACAATCTATACTACAAACCTGTCTCTTACTGCTGCCACTGGATATACAATGTACACTACAAACCTGTCTCTTACTGCTGCCACTGTATATACAATGTACACTACAAACCTGTCTCCCACTGCTGCTGTGTATACAATCTATACTACAAACCTGTCTCTTACTGCTGCTGTGTATACAATCTATACTACAAACCTGTCTCTTACTGCTGCCACTGTATACAACCTATACTACAAACCTGTCTCCCACTACTTTGTGTATATTATATACATTCATACTCTACAAACCTGTCTCTTACTGCTGCCGCTGTTGTTGATAAATATTATGATAACCCACACCTTAGCCCTTTGATGGCTGAGAGCTAAATGATAATCCTATTCACCACTAATTATTTTGTTAGTGGCATGTCATAGGCTGTATCCTATAGCGTAGCTGGTATATAGCCTATATATACAGCCTACATTATGTGGTTGTGCTTAGTGAATAATGGAAACATAGATAAAGTGATGCCAAAATAATACCGAAGCATTGTATCCACTTGGTATTTGTTATTGTTTCTAGGGTTGAGATATACAGTACAAACTGCATAACATAATATGTAAATTAATGTGCTTATTGGAATATTCTTCAGCCAGCATGGAAATGTGGCATCCTGTATATTATATTATTTCTAATAATAGTAACAGTTTAATGGAAATCCAGCACTGCAGCAGTTGCTCACTTGGTGGAATAAATTTCATTCCTATAAGGATGTACCTTACCATGCAGTGTACATCCACAATAATAGTATCATGTATTAGTACAATCCCTACCTTTTACCACCTCACAGCTAAACTCATTACAGGGTTTTATTTATGAAGTTATTTTACAAAATACCAAAATATAAGTGTAAATATCACACTTTCATACAAGTATAAATTTTACATAATGTGTAGTCCATTATGATTGTTATGTATATCCTGTATTGTGGCATTATTGTATGGGATCAAAATACTATCACTAACACCAACTATTGCAGCACTACAATTGTGGTGCTGAAATGCTGATCCTATGATCATCATACTGCATGTAGGTCATTCACACCAATGTTGGTTATATAGTTATGTAATTGTGCTATGCCTATAATTTACTGCACAAGTGTGTTAATTGCTAGGTAATTACTATTTAGCCACAATATTTATGTGATATTTATGTGCAAGCACATGCAAATACTTACTTATTACGAGGAAGTACACAGTGTATTTGTAACAACAATAAAGTTGCTGTGAGTGAAATAATATCTAATATATTATGTACATGTACATAGCCTGGGCTCCCATTCTTCAAATACACTGAGTGTGCCCTGAAAGATTAAGGTACGCATACCACTCTCGGACTAGTGAGGCAGCATATCTATGATGTACATGTACATAGCCTGGGTCTCCATTCCCCAAATACACTGGGTGGATGCTGAAACTAAGGTTGAGTTGAGAGTGTCGGCCCAAGTTCTCAAACCAATTGTCAACATATTCCTCCTCTTGTTCGGAGACTTAGAGCCCAGGTTAATAGAGTTCAGCTGAAGAATGTACACGATGCTATTTTAATTCAACTACAAAGAGTTTGAAATCAACTTCCAACTTGCCAGGCAAGGGCTGGCAAGGGTTGGCAAGTGCTTGCTGTCAGTACCTCAGCCACATGGCTGTTTCAATTCAGGCTCCAGGCCAATATCCACTTTGAAACGAATGTAGTTATTTATCCTGTAGTAAAGGCTTGGATGGTTTCCTACAAAACCTAAGATCACACAGCCAAGATTTTCTGGGACAGGCTCTGACGGTATGTATTTAGTCTTATAATACTGGTACTAAGGGCGTGGGACTATTGGAAAACTGGAAAATCGGAAAATTAACCTGCGTTTCAAAATCAATTTTCGAAAGGCCCCATGTACCGTTCATTATTTGTGGAGCAAATGTATACAGGTGCGCTGATGACCTTGATTTTCTCAGAAGGTAAAGTCACTCAATCAGAAGGTAACTATGGATTGTTATCTGTTATACTGTGCACACTACATTACACAATGTTACTAGGCAGTGGACTATTTATGTAGGGCCTACTAGCTACTACTACTTGCTGCCATAACAACCAATCATGTACCACTGCTGGGCCATTGAGTGCATAAAATAAAAGGTAACATATATTATCATAACATTAATGCTTTTTCTCATATTTTAGTGCCTTGATGATGATATATCTATGTACATGTATGTGTGTGTGTAGCAAAGATAACATATCAGAATGTATATTGTTACAGAGTGTTATGCTACCGATTCCTATTCAGTGATTGCTTGGCCCTGGCCCCAAAATCTCTGCCAGCAAATAAATTCTTCAACAGGAAGATCAAAGAAAAATGTAAGCGGCTTAAGCATATAAATAGGATTATAAATGAAATATTACACTAATATTGATGGAGGTTGTGTATTCTGCTATAGATGGCTGTAATGCCTGAGAGTTGTCTTCCCATTACTAACAGGCTGTAGCCTGGATTCCAGATCTCTAAACTAGTATTATATACTACTAAAGTAGTTGATAACATGGGTTCCCTGATTTGCTGAGTCTTTGGCTAATTTACTAGTAGTAGTTCTACCTTGCATCATAGTGTAAAACAATAAGTTCACTTAGCAGGCCAGATTGCAACTTTGTACACAAAATATTCAACTACACAATAGTGTATAAAGTTAGTTTTTTTATTCTATTTACTTCCACTAGGAAGTTCAATTTGGCATGTTATTCAGAGTGGCAATTTATATGAATGTTGTAATACTAATATTACATTGTAACACCTTAGGTGGGGCTATAAATGTGGGAAGAGAACACACTCTACGGCATACTGCACACTACTACCCAAACGTAGTATTACATACAATATCTGTACTGGCTTAGAAATATAATTTACTACATGTATTTGATACAAAGAAATAGTGCATGTACGTAGATAGTAACACCGATGTCATTCCATTCTGTTGCTATTGTATTGTGGATTAAGCGATATATACCACAGGAGAAATAAATTAGCATCCATAATTATTTTTATTATAATGGAGCACTAATACTTGTGAACTTCTAAAATGCAATAAATCATAAACCGTCACTAAACAATGGTAAAACATAGGAATATAATGAGCGGCAGACGGACAGGCTGGAAATAATACGAGATTGATGTAAGTGCTGTAGACAGCGGACAGATAGGGTTACACCCATTTGGCATAGTGATGACACCATCAGACGTGCACGACGACACATGAGCACTAGATAGGGTGACAGATGGGAGCAGAAGACGCCCAGTAGTGATTTAGCATGCAGTTATATAATGTACATCTGTAATAAAAATAGTGATTTCTTTGAACAAAGTCACTCGGTAAGAATTTTCATGTACTCTGTACATGTACACAGAATTTTCCCCTGTTCCGCCCACATTACATAAGGAGTTATGCTACCTTTCAGCTTTCACAGCAATTCACCATGCCTATTGGGTCAACTCTGACCATATAATCTGTGGTACTTCCTTACTTCCCACATCAACCAATCAATACAAGCAATGTCTTCGTGACTTTAGTTTCAGACACAGGCCAACTTGCTGCCAATTTTCGGCCCACTTCAGTCACAGGGTCGCGAACACACCGATCTGGGCCAAAGGGAAAATCCTTGCTGTCGTGTGAGAAACCTAGGTGTGCCGGTGAGCTAGGGATGGTTTTCTCCGACCAAGCAAAATCCCAGGGCAATAGCCATCTTTGGATTTTTATTTACGATCCAGGTTGGTCCAAGAGGTTGCGAAGACACTATGGATTCAGACTAGTAGGAGCTAACCTAACGGCTAACCAGCTACCTGGGCATCATCAGAGGGACATGTTATTATCATTGAGCGAATCATCTTTGTGGACATGCATTACAAACAGCGGTTTGATGAAAAGTATTTATGCATACAAGAAAAGTTGAACTAAGCTGCACATTGATTGAAGCCACAGAGAAACTCGAGTAATTAGTTACACGAGTGCATGAGTCAACATTCCAAGTCATAGTATTTGCACGAATCTTATTGGAGCACGTAAATGGTAACATCGAAATTAGTGAAGTGCCAAGCTTGTGGTTAGCAATCATTGGCGTACAAGCACTAACTTTTTGTCAGACTTCCTCAAATTATAGCATAATATTAGGTTTAGCCAATCAAAGAGAGGACAACTTCATAGCAATAATAGTGTCACATCATGACATCTGCAGTAATGAGATCATTACCTTGGATTTGTTTTTAAGGAGAAATACCAGAATTACAAAACAGTTCCAGAGTGTGTACATGCTACAGGCATGTAATTGTATTATTAATCTGACATAAAACCGATTTCCTATTGGCTACCTCTTGTGTACTGTGATACAACTTTCTGCTTCCAAAAACAGTATCAGCACATGGGACATAGCAAATCATTTCCACTTCCAGATAAAGTGATCAATGCTCATAATAAAACCTGTCATATTGCATAACACAAGCACTATGCTGATCATGCTGACCATGCTGCGTGGAAAGATAGATACATGTACTATATTCCTCTACAAAACCAACATGCACATAGAAAAAATATTACTGTTGTAATATACTGTAGTATAATATTCATTACAAATTTAATAAATATACAACACTATAATTTCCTTGGCTAACTGTGGGAGCAGGGCGAGAAATTAGAATGGTCACTAAATACTGTAGCTAACTCGGATGATAAGATTTCATGTAGAACAGATCCATCATGTTTGTATACCCATCTGTTATCTATATAGTCAAACCTCTTTGGTCCTGAGACAGGGCTAGACAACCATATTTGTGTGTTAGGTGTCTGCTTGTTAATCACATATGTTCCATGACCTGAAATTGTTAATATAAAATAAACTTGTTGAATATTATGAGTAAGTAATAGAGCATGCCAATGTAGCCATCCATATATGAAGTTATTCTCTCTCTCCATTGATAAAGAGCAAACAACTACATGTACCTATTACAATTTGGGGCAGACTATACAGTATATTATAGTTACATGAAGTAATATGCCCTATGAAATAATAGACGAGTGTTGATAAATGGGCCTACTTGTAAGTGGTTAAGAGGCATTGATCAGTATAAACTTGTTGAATGTTAGCCTTTGAACCTAACACTAATCAGTATAAAACATGGGATGAAATGTAGCCCACCTCCTCATGAAAGTCTAACACCACAAGGCACAATCAAAATAATGTAGAAATGTGCAGCTTTGCACACATAATGTGCAATAAACATTTATAAAGAATGTGAAGTTGTCCTCCCTTCAATGATCAAGAGCAGACAACTACATATGAAATTTAATAGACAGTCATAATAAGATGTACTAACAGGGGCATAGATGTAGGTTATTTTAACATGGATTACTTGGTGACAGACTTTCAGTTAAATAGGGAGTTGTTAAGTGATTCTACATGATGAAGAAATGGTCCAGCTTTACAGAGCAGAAGTTATCAACTCATGTCTATGGGCAACCGTGACATACCTGGTATGCCCTACACTATTAGTAACCTTAGTAATTAGCACTAATCTATGCAGCAGTTAGTAATAGCCATGGTGACAGAGTGCACACACGGAATGGGTGGGGGGGGGGAGAGCAATCACCCAATTCATTATAGCTCAATAGAAGGAACCTAGGTCTCACCTCCTCCAATGTTAGCTGTCAGTACTCCAGCTGCATACGTTACATCAAAATCAGGAGGGCACGATTCCAATTCATTTAGTTCTTCAAACTTCTCACATAGGGATTCTAAAGTTTCCTCACTGATTTGTTCAAATGTGACTGCAGATAAAGTAGTGTATGCTCTCTTTACTTGCAGAAGCGAATCCGGAGGAGGTAACTCTGACATCCTGTGTGGTATTAAGTGAGACTGTCCACGTGTATGCGAGTGTGTGGTGTAAGATAGACCGCACATGTTACGTATTGTGTATAGTCGGGAATGGCATAATGGTAGCTGAGCTGGATTGATTTCCTGTCTGCCAGAGTGACCTACAAAAGCATTCAACAGACAGGCCTATAGTTAACGCTGAATTCAATTAAAATTTAAAAGCTCAGGCCCAAGGTGGCACAATCAACTTTGTCAGAGAGATTAAGCCCAAAACCTTTGGCTTAATCAATGGTACATGTGTCTATGAAGAAAAATTCGAAGGGGAGGCAACTACAACTTAGGAACAAATTTACTGGGAGTGAATATTGTAAGGGGTGTTACAGACAAGAGAAATATTGTACCCCATGATATGATGCCACAAACATTATGGAGCCTACTTTATAGTGATGTCAATGAGTACTCACATGGTGATAGAAACTGCCACCGAGTTGTTGCCTGTAGCGGAGTCAAAGTCCTTGATATTCGGGTGGCTGTAAGTACAAGTCTATTTGTTGATTTCATTCTGGGTTGGACCTGCTACTAGCTGATGTGGTGTGGTTACCGTGGCTACCGCGTAACTATAAACAAACAAACAAGCATTAGCAATACCAGGCATTAGGGGAGAGCGGAGTAAGTTAGGGCAATTTTTGGCTTTTTGGGAATAATGCGGAGTCTAGAGGTCATAGCATTATCATTTTTTGCATGGAGGTAGTTGTCTAACTATAGCCTGAAGCACACACATAGTGCAGTAACCCATGATTGGCATTGACGGGGTAAGTTGGGACAGGTGTGGGGCAAGTTGGGACACCATTGAAAATATAAATTTTAGATTTAGATTAGTCTCATTTTTCTATCATGAACAGATAGAATAGGAATGTTACAATAATATTACACATATATATTTAAAATTATTGCTACATGTATATGTCAAAAAACATGTCTGTAAAAAACTGTTCAGCCTCTAAGTGCTTAATTTCTTTTTTAGTACAAGACAGTCTAGGGAAAGTATAAAAATTGTTCTGATATAAAAGAGAATGTTTTATAATAATTATTAGAGTTTGATGAAAAAAATTGAACAACTGACACTCCAGATAAAATGAAATAATTGAGCAGAAAAAAGATTGTTGAATTGCAATTCCGCTTGGCAACCCAACCTAGAGTTCACGGCAGCATTTATGACACAGACGATAGTAGTCAATCCACCTTATTCATGTGATGGAGTCGATCCAACCTGCTTCTTTCTCTTGGCACTACATGTAATTACCCTTCCTGGGTCTTGGACATCTACAGATGGAAAACCTATAATTTTGTAAATAGATTATCAATGATGTTTGATTAAGCTATTCCTCGGTACTCTCTCCGAAGATGGTAGTTCGATTGGGGTTGGGTAGCAATAAGTGTATAAGACATTGATTGTATATAGCCTACTTGTCTAGTTTGAACAACGAAGAATGAATCTCCCAAACTTTAAAACAGGATTACTCGTATACCTAATAATCTATTGGATTATTAGCTTGGTGCTGTCTGATGGTGTTAGTTAGCCTGGTGGGGGTTTCAAAAGGCGCAGATACAGCGTTCGAAGTGTAGGTATGAGCAAGAAAGGGATGTAGTGTATATAATGTGTTGGTGCTACTGCTGTCAGGGTCCTGAGTAAAGTGAGGACAGAACAGAGATCAAAAGCTGTTATAGCAATGAGTCAGGTTAGACCTGGTTCTACTACGAGTAATATCAATACTACTTATAATGCCATCTCCACACAGGATTGGAGTTCTTTACTAATGCCAAAATGCTCTCCAAGAGTCACCAAATGACTTATAAAGGAAAGGTGAAATTACAGTGCCATTTTGGGTTCATATTATTCCACAAACATAATTTAATATCACAAACGGGCAAGTTGAGTGTCCCAACTTGCCCCACACTCCCAATTTTTTGTAAAACACAATTTTTTACTAAGATTTTTGACTTAACTAATTTTGAATTTAGTTGGTCTAACTAGGTACTATAGATCATCTATCTGCAAATTTTCAAAAATATCAAGTCATTCTTTCATTAAAGAAATTAGAAACTCGTCAGAAAAAGAAATTTATTCAGACATGCAAATTTTACGTTATTGCCAATTGCAAGAAAAATATTCAACTTAAAAACAAAATAGTGGGTTATGTTTATTAATGTTGATCTAACATTTGGTCCATACCATAAAAATGTGATGAGTCTCATAATACCTAAAACAGCCTTGTCCCAACTTACCCCGTTCTCCCCTAGATGGTAAAGTCAAGCTAAACTGGTGATTTCCCTGAAATGTATCTTTCACAAGGTGAGCAAAAAACAGTTTTGGTGTATAAAGACGACTTAGAGGCACTAATCAAATTGTGTTAAAATAACGAGCAGAGAAAAAAGCTAAAAACTACATGCCTAGAAAATTGGAAACACTTCATCTAGATAGAGACATGCGTAATTACTAGAAAGAGTGTATACAATAAATACTGGATTGATCAGGTCACTGTGTCACTGGCAGTGAACTAGGCTTACGCATGGCTCTAAATTGCATGACAGATAAAACAATGCAGTGGCAAGGCGAGTGGAATTCAACAGCAAAGGATAATCCAGCAAACATCAACCACTTTCCCCACTTTGTTAGGGTAACTCTGTTATCCATGCTACGTTGTAATACATCAAAAATAATGAAAGTTGACACAGTCACAGAAACCTAAATTAGATTGTTGACTGAAATGGCTTCAGTCACATGCTAAGCGAAGTGCTGGAGATCAGTGATTTGAGACCACATTGCCCCCAGGGAAAATCCACGACACTTTTTGCAAGGAATGTACCATTGGGCTGTCACGGACTCGGTTTTAGGCCTATAACTGTGTAAATAACCTATCCCTGACTGGGGTTTGAATCAATGATAAATTCCTTGCAAAAAGAAAGATCACATGGAAAAAGGATAGCCAAACCGCCTAACACCCCATAGATAGCAAGATGGCCATAATACAAGGGGTGCCTTGTGTGCAGTTGACTCAGTGCACAGGTACCGCTTACCGGCGAAGTTTTGTTTTTCAAGGCTTACGTGGACTTGTTGTCATACTAGATTGCCTGGGGGAGGGGGGAGGACAGGAGAGGTATGCCTCACATGGGACAGGAGTGGTGCATGGTTTGGCCAGTGTTCGATGGGTATGGACCAGGGGGTCATTTGATAGTTTGGCAGTGCAGGTTGTTATGACCTGCCATTTGAAGAAATTAGGAATATTTTCTCATGCATCATAGCTGTCCAGTTTTTAAATTTCGAATAGTTCGAGGCAGAAAACTCTGGTGGTATAGGTTGCTGTTTGCTCTCAAGGATCTCGGTTGGCTTTTACTTTGGGATCTAGTTTGCATCTGGCAGTTTTGTTGTTTGGTGAGCTCATCATAAGATGAATTCAGAGCAGGGTGAGAACCTTCATTTGAAATTATACCCGTCAGGAGATTTACTCTGCGCTTTCTCTGCCAAGGGCACCAGACCAAGCTTATGCTTAGCTTCCTCGAGTCCCTTCCCTTGATGTTAGCGATGAATCTAGTTGCACCGTCCTGTATATTTTCAAGCTCTTCGATGTCTTTCTTTGTGGTTTGGTCCCATACCGCAGAAGCATACTCCAGATGGGAGAGACATAGGGACTTATATGCTGCAAGTTTTGCCTTTTCAGGGGCCCAAAATAGGGCTCTTTTGATCATTCCCAGCTGCTTCCTTACCTCTCTTGTTTTGGTTTGCATGTGTTCGTCAAACTTTAGGTGATCTTGCAGAATGACTGCAAGATACCTAGTACTGGAAACATGTTCTAGAATTAAGCCGTTCATTTTATACTACGGGACTTTGCTCATTGCGTTGAACGCTATAATTTTGCTCTTACTAATGTTGAAGGACATGCCCCATTGTTTAGCCCATATTCCAAGAGAGTTGAGATTGGTCTGAAACCTCGTGGTGTCTCGATGACTCTGGATAGTTTGGTATATTAGAGTGTCATCAGCAAACAACCCTACTGCGCAGTCTATACACTCTGGTAAATCACTGATGAATACTAAGAAAAGGCCAGTGTAGTGGAAATGTGTTCTGCCCACTGTGCTAGGCGATAAATAGGTGCCGTAGAGGCCTGGGTGTAAACCCCGGTCAGGGATCTGGGCTATTTTCACAGAATGTGGAACTGAATGATAATTTTTTTGCAAATGTTTTTTATTCAAGGAATTCATCCTTTTGAGCAGTAGAGTATGCATGTATATAGGCCTATATATATATATATATATATATATATATATACTAATAATATAATAATAAAATATAATAATATTATTTTCATTATTATTATTAAAACCAATCAAAAGGCTGAATAGCTTGTTGAATAGTACTTGCCTAGAGCTATTCAAAATTGTCTGCTAGTGCAACAGCAGATGATGTCATCTGCCACAAATTGATCTCAAACAAAGGCACTCTATGTCATCTGAGTAACCCAGTTAACCTTGTTATAACGCACAGGGAAAGGTTTTGATTCAATAACTTTGCTATTAATCAAGAGTGCATAAATTCCTTCTACACTTTAGATAACATGATACTTAGTCACATATATTCACTTGTCATTTTTATTTCAAACATCAAGGAAGTGCAATTAGCACATAAACTTCTCATTTATTTGAGGGTATACTACAATGAGAGGACAACTTCTTCATATTTCTAAAAACTCCCATGAGTAAATAGAGGTAGTGGGTTGTCTATTTTCCAGTATTTTTTTAAAATACACGTAACATACTTGTGGTAAAACAATATTAGTGCCGGAAGAGAAATAAAGAACTAAATTTAGCATAAATGGTACCTAATTATATTTCTTTACTCATACAAGAGAGGACAACTCAGGAAGACTACCCAGCCTTTGGTCCTACTTCCACTTTAATATAAATTATTATTTAATTTAGATATTAATTTTATTATAAATAATAATATAAATAAAACATTTAACAATTCAAAATAATATAATTATAATACGCATATCTATGGTCATATGGTGTTAGGCTATTTTTATTTATATAAATACTTATAATTATATAATATTACCATGAATTGTAATTATTGCTGCAATTAGTTTTAATTCAATTTTTAATTTTAAAAAATTATTTTCTTTTGATGTAAGCAGAAGTCAAGATAAGCTAAGGAAAGAGAATCACATTGAGAATGCATAGCAGTTTTAGTTTATAATAATATTATATTAATATAATAAAAATTAAAAACTGTCCCACACAGGTGAAGATTTTTATCATTTTTATTTTAGTAAAGTATAATAATCAACAACAATCACAATGGATAATAAGATAGAAATTAGAAGTACATGTCCATATTATTGGCTCTTGTCACAAACAATAATGCTTGCCTCCCCTCCCTCTTATTTTATTTAATTTTTTATTCCTTTATATTAAATATAATATTATTTATTTATTCTCTCGTATAAATTAAAATAGCATATAACATGCATTACTGTAACTGTAGTATAATATCCTCTACTTAGAATATAGCAGGGAATATAACTGATGTGGTCAACAAGTTACTTTCAACAAATGTTATATGTAAATTTTCAGAAAACCTCAATAAATGCAAATGTAAATATCAACATGTATAAGAAGGAATTCACTAGTGAGGGACAAATAATATCCATAGCGTGCCACATTACCCGCTACTCAGAGCGTTTTGTACCTCCGGAAACCAAGGCCAGGAATAACCAACCAATTGCAGCGTCACAGAAAATGGCGATGCGATCACGTGACGGCAACTAGCTGCGCTAAAGTGGCTTACTCAAAAGTTGAGTTGAGAAATCCGAGTGGTGATTTTTATGTCAAACTTTTAACCTAGGCCCCACACACAATATTTATGCATGTGATGTGATAGGTTGGGTTTTATTTGACAGGATGACCATAATTTTGTTTCTGGTCGATACGAGTGCGTCCATGAATCAGAGAACATTTCTTGGTACTACGATATTGGACGTCACGAAAAACGCCATTGAAACTTTTCAGAAGGTGATATCTATATTTACAGTTTTTGCAACCTCATAAAATAAAAAATTATTTTGAAATAATTGCATTTAAATATGTCAATTTTTTAATGATCATATAGTATTTTTATGATTTTAGATTCGTTCTAAAAACCCTACTAGTAAATGGGATAGATTGATGTTACTAACTTACGACGAGCCTCCGGGAAATATCAAGGTCAGTATAGAGGTTAAAGCTGTCACACTTCCGGAATTTAAATTTACGCACATGTAATTAACAACTTTTTCCACATTGATTTATACTTTTCTTACCCAAGTCTGAATGTCTGATTGTGTTAAATGTGGCAACCATGGAGCCAGATATAATAATAATTAGCATTCTAATATTTATATCATGATACTTTAAACATAATATGGGAGTTTAACAGCTCATAAGATAATATAAAAAAATATTAATATTTTATTAATATGGTATTTGTCAGAGAACATTAACTCTCACTTAATGAGTATCAGTCCTGCCCTCAAGCCCAAAATTAAAATATTTAAACTGAATGTTTCTTGAGAAATATTACAATGCATAATAATTATGGTGTGCGTTTTCTGTTTAAACCCACCCTATTCTCCTGACATCATCGGTTAAATGGTTTGTGACAAACATTTAGAGCAGCATCCAGATAAACACTTAAGGTTATTCTCAACTTTGTTATTGTTTTCCATTACATTGTGCAGTTGATGACATGTGTTCTATGTGAATGCTGAGAGTAAGGTCTGCACGGATCAACTTTATTTTTTAACAATTTTAGGCTTATCTGTTGTGTATTATTAGCTATGAGTAGCATTATTTGCTTTGTGGTTTGATTTTGTTGCAGCCGAAAGTTATTTCAACATGGCTACAAAGATTTGAATGGTGTAGTAGAGAAATATAGTACTCAGTAGAAAGAAATAATGTAATATGTTTATTTATGTTATGTGTTTATGCAATATGTTTATTTGTGTACAGGCTGGGTGGAAGGAGACCCACCTACAGTTTGCTACACAGTTGAAGAATCTCACAGCTCATGGTGTGACCGAGATAGGACCTGCTCTCAAGAATGCATTTAATATGTTAAACATGAATAGAAATCAAAGTGGTATTGATACATATGGCCAGGTAGGCTTTCTAGCAGTATAATTTACATTTTCTTGATGGCCATCGTGATATTTATATATCCCTACGATGACCAGTATAGATTATTGTTGTTGTGGATTTCTTTCACATGATCCAATTCTTTCATTATAGTATAGTTGGCATTTACGTAATTGTGTTGGTGATAACTGCTAATTATTATGTTATTATCATGTGTTGGTTTACTTTGAAGGGTCGGTGTCCATTTTATATAGAGCCAGCTATAATCATTAGTTTCTCTGATGGAGAGTCTATGGTTACAGCTAATGGAATACATAAACAGGTAAGCCACAACCTCTACATTTATGTATTGCTATAGTATGACATCCTCTACTTAGAATATAGTAGGGAATATAACTGCTGTATGGTAAGGATAGGAACAGATTCCTATATACTCGTAGCCCTCTAAGACAGCAGGACTGCCAAGTATGTAAACGTAAACATGTAACTGGTGCATCTAGCCCATCAGAAGAGAGTAAAATACTGTGTTAATGTTATACACAGATGTCGTGGGTTGGTAGTATAGATTAGTACTAACTGTAGTAACACTATTAAATTTAAAAACTAGATTGTTTTTATTCAAATGCTGGTAGGCCTTTGATACGAGGCATTGCACAATATCTATTCTGTGATTTATGGATATAGTTAACATTGCCTATGGTGAACGGCCTTGTGGGAAGTGAGTTAACCAAGGAGCCATTTAGGTGGGATCAGAGAGTGTTTGGTATAGTGTTGAAACTACCTGCTGTCGAAGTACCTGAGCCAAACACAGAGACTACATTTATACCGTCTGCTGATGCAAGCCCTATAGATTCCATGTGTGAGGTCACTGGAGGTGTGTATAGCAATTTCAAGGTCGTATGTGTGTAGTGTAGCTGTGTCGCAGGGTATAGAGTAGAAGTATTATAACTCCATATTATAAGAACTGGTTTATCAAGTGTTATGTGATAATGATAGTTTATGTATTGTATACATATCCAGTTTATTGTAGCATCATTATTGGCTTAGAATATTCATTCCTCATAACTTATGACTGTAATGTAATATGATAGAAGTTATTTTCTTTTTGCACATTAATCTGTGACTTGATATACAATGTAGACTTATCCGGCTCTGCCACAGTTTGCTGTAAATCATGGCCCAATAGAATAATACAGTCTATATATTATACCTACATGTACATGTTCACTGTATATACATACAAATATATACCTACAGTGTATGCTGTGTGGTAATTTCAGGTCGATCCTACCTCGTATCTACACCCAAACAGCTTAATCAAACCTTGGAGTCTCTAGCACAGAAGGCTGCAATGCATGGTGTAGTAGTTAACTTTGACTACGTGGACCAACCACTTGGTTCTAATGATAGTAAAGGTAAGACAACTCTATACGCTTCAGTAGACGCTGTAGTTAATATTGCCACTACATGATGTAGATACATTTATTGCTGTGCTATCTATTACATAGCCATTTTATACATGTATACTTACAAGCTATACAGTGGCTCTAATACATACCCTTCTTGCATGCATTTGTATATAGCATAATATACTAGTATGTGCTTACCTACACCTGCAATAACAGTGTGAATGTATTACAGATGTACAGTTGTGTACTATATATTGTAGAAGTCTGTTATTTATGGAAACTAATATCATTATTATTATTATTATGTAGTGTAATCTGTATTGCTATTTATGCTACTGTATATCATATTTGTAGCTGTGGATATCTATATGCACATGTTATACCTGTAGATATTCCTGATGGAAATAGACCAGCGAGTCCAGCACCGTCCAGTAGCTGGAAGTCCACTAAAAGAATGATTTTTGTAAAAAGTTCTGCTCAAAGAGGTCACTCAGTTGGACACTGGCCACTACCAGAGGCTTACTGGCCTGATGGGAAAGCCAAGACACTGGTATGTCTGCATAGCTGTATTAGTTAGTAGTACATTACATTGACTAGATTATTGACTAGACATTACCAGTATGTGTGATTGATACAGTTACATAGCCTGTCTGTGACCCTAAGAATGGATTATAATGCTGTTATAGTATTGGTAGTTGAATAGGCTGCACCCTTGTTGACAAGTGTTCAGTTGTGAACTACTAGATTGCACTTGATGTACTAGGAGTGTTAGTAGTTTACTAGTAGCATATACTAGGAGTGTTCGTAGTTTACTAGTAGCATATACTAGGAGTGTTAGTAGTTTACTAGTAGCATATACTAGGAGTGTTAGTAGTTTACTAGTAGCATATACTAGGAGTGTTAGTAGTTTACTAGTAGCATATACTAGGAGTGTTAGTAGTTTACTAGTAGCATATATTAGGAGTGTTAATAGTTAACTAGTAGCATATACTAGGAGTGTTAGTAGTTTACTAGTAGCATATACTAGGAGTGTTAGTAGTTTACTAGTAGCATATACTAGGAGTGTTAGTAGTTTACTAGTAGCATATGCTAGGAGTGCTAGTAGTTTACTAGTAGCATGTACTAGGAGTGTTAGTAGTTTACTAGTAGCATATACTAGGGGTGTTAGTAGTTTACTAGTAGCATATACTAGGAGTGTTAGTAGTTTACTAGTAGCATGTACTAGGAGTGTTAGTAGTTTACTAGTAGCATATACTAGGAGTGTTAGTAGTTTACTAGTAGCATATGCTAGGAGTGTTAGTAGTTTACTAGTAGCATATACTAGGAGTGTTATTAGTTTACTAGTAGCATATTCCCTATGTCTCACTCACTGCTATCTCTTCATACAGCTGCCCAGAGATGCTCAACCAATGATCAAGTTCTGCTCACCTATTCCCCCTCCTGCCGCCAACCTCATGCTCATAATGCCCATAGACGTGTACGAACTGGAACCCAGCCCTCTCACTCAGTACATACTCAAGAACAAAGCAAACCTCTGTTACCAGGTAAACATATACCTACTAGCCTGCTGTTACCAAGTAAACATACACCTACTAACCTACTGTTACCAGGTAAACATGGAATTTGCGCTCATGTGTAGTTTTGGAGTTGTATTTACTTGTCCTTTTCGTAATTTCCTGAGGGGACAACTCCTGCAATTGCGAAATGTATGTAATTTCAACCTATGAAGTTGAGGAAGTTAAGCTGAAGTACACAATTGTATTCTACTCTAGGAGTGAACGCTAGCTCATGTTACCAAACAGTAGTAACCAAACTGTTTAAATATAGAGTGTCAAATAAAGTAACACTAAACTCCACCCTGACTGTTTTACTAGGATAGCAGGCCAACAAGGGGTCCCATACTTATGTATAGTATTCTGGGAGAACCTCCAATACAGTATTGATGATGTAGGCCTACTAATAATATAATATTGCATAGTACAGTATTTTATATTAGCATGGTTTTTGATTGTTATATAGTTATTTTATGCACTGCAGTAATGTTAATGGACTGTACATTGTACTAGATGTTTTGTATTCTATATTGTATGTAAAGGGCTTGGGTTGTATAATGGTGATATAGCCTAAGTGATAGCGTATAATTGTTACGCACACACAATGTGTATAGCATGTGGCATAAAATATCATCGCTGAAGTCACATAATTTCCTTCATGTGAACCCAAGAACTGCAAGGATTTGCTGTACTTTCAGTATTGTCTTGATGGCTTAGTGGAGTTTCATTAAATGACAGTACAACAGGCCTAAGGCTAGGTTTGACATGTATTATGTGATGTATTTCCATGTTTATCTAGACATATATAAGCCAGAGTGCTAAGTACAGTGATCATCCGTTTGGATTCCTTCAATCTCACAGTTCCAGTCAGAAAGTGTTCCTACATGTGATGCCTTACAACTACCCAGTATTGTTAGCACTTATAGGTGAGTTATCATTGTACATATATCCAGTCAGCTCAGTGGCAGGGCACTCTGTTGCTGCTACTGTTGGGTACCTGCTGAGCACATGTAAGCATAGTCTAGTTCAAGTTTGAGATTCAAACATTTTCAAGGCTTCACCTCTGTTCCTTATTGGCTTTTATTCCCAATACTTTATCCCATACTAAATGATATATCTAATTTAGGAGTTGTGTACCCTTGTTGTGTGTTCCATTTGTGAGTTGCTTGTCTGTTTGCAGATGAACTGAAGAATAACTTGATGAAACAACTCCCTAAATGGAGGACTGAGTTTGAGAATTATCTAAGGGCGATGCCAGGATATTATGCAGCAGTTAGTATACTATTATGTAATATAATATTATGTAATATACACTGTACTATTATATACTAGTATGTTGTTATGTAATATCATATAAGATTTTGATCAGTAGCTCATGTCCCTCTGGAATCTGCACTGAACTTCACTATTGTTTGTAGTACCTACGGAGAGCTTTAATTCGTATAGGAGCACACGGCATAGTACCAGAGTCCCTCGATAGCTGTCTTAGCTTCATGGTGGTGAGTCACCTCAAGCAAGTAAGAACCAAGGCTAAGCAGGAGTATGAGGCGTTAGTAGCGTCAGTAGGGCAGTGTGTGCCACCCACTGAGACTATACAGGTAGTAAACAAGTAAGTACAGTATTGCTAACGACTGGATCAGCAAAGTCGAAACTATTGTCAGACAACTTTATACATAATACTTCGACAATGAGTAAATAACTCTATAGCTAACGTTTCATGATAGCTGGTATTGATGCTAGAATGTTGGAGTTCAAGTTAGTAAACAAAGATTATAATGGTTCAAAACTCTACTATTTGGTAAATATGGCATTGTTGCGTCACACCACATCCACAAGTGAGTGCATGCAACAGTCATTAGACAAAGAACAATATAAATGCCAACATTCTGCATAGTGTTGTAAGCCCTAAGGGCAGCAAGTCCTTCAATTTATACTAAATGCTATGCCCTTTCTTGGAGTTGCTCTCCCTGATTATAACCGGTGGTGTATCTGACCAATGATCTAGTGTTTTCATGTGTATTGAGGTTTTATGTACTATGTACATGTACTTGTGATACTTATGAGGTTGGTTCTGCTTCATATTGTGAATTCTTGTATTATTAATATACACACATAATGTCATCTCAAATTTTTCCAGGAGTGCCACTTCACTTCTAGCTAGAAAAGACTTCAATGAGTTATTACAGTACTCAGGGGGAGACTACTCTAGTATGGCCTCTCTACAGAAGGAGTTGGTGAAATACGAGAGTTTTCCCATATCCGTACCACGATCTAATGCACCTACTATGAAGACATTCAACTACAAGTATGTCACTGGTCACTACCGCTCTATTTATAGTACTGTACAGCCTTATTCTGAACTCGAACAAGGCACCGTTTGTAAAGACCAATGATGTGCAGTACGGCACAAGAGACCTCTTGTGTGACCTGTTATTTACCTGCTCAATATGTTTAGTGATTATGGTATTTGGAGTTATTTTCTCCCTGTATGTTGAGGGCACAACTTGAAAGTCTCTATCAAAACTCTTCATTTACATGTGAGTCTGAACTGTTGAAGCTGCGTGTTCATTTCCTCATCACTTATTGTGCTGTTATAGGAATCCCTATGACATTGCACGGAAGGATTTACTCTCACAGATATCAAAACTCAGAGCTGCGTTGCTACGGCCCAACGGTTCTGGTGGTTCTTTGCTGAAACAAGGTAATCAGTTCACCTTGCTTATTCATTGGTATGTTCTAGTGATTCTGAATGTATATTTTTGGTAGATTGACTATTTTCAAGACGTCTAGCCGTAGACAAACACGTACATACACACACAGTCATATGCTTTATATACACTGTGAAATGCATGTATCTTGATGTCTGAGCGAACTGGTGTTGTAGAACATTTGCACAGCGTGCCCGTACAGAGGATGGGTATGTACCATGAGTACTTAGCTAAAGCACATCCTCCATTACGTAAACTAGACACGCAGCCAGAGAGGACGCATACCTTTGGTAATCCTTTCAAGGTCAATAAGGTACGTAGTCGTGCAGTGCGCTAAGATATAGGTCAGGCTGGTCTATATATCAACATGTGGGGGGGGGATAACATCACATTCCCCTTTAATGAGTCTTTACTTTACTGCTTTTACCTAGTAGATTACTATTCAAATGATAACATAACTCCATTTGGTTGAGTATAATGTTTGATGACATATTTTCGCGTCCTTCCTGCAGAATCTGATGATCGATGAAGCAGATGAAGCCATGCCAGGATTGGCCGGCTCCGGTAGCAGCAGTCCCAAGAGAAGCAAACGAGAGGCGCCTGATAGTCCGCCATCTTCTCCAGCAAGAAAGAAGAGAAAACCAGGCCCACTATCCAGACATATATCATTAACTAATCGTCCAACGACCCCACCCATACCTCCCCGTACTCCCACGCCCACCCTTAATGCTGAAGTTAGGGCTACGGTAGAGAGCAACGGGAATGAGGGTGGGTTAGATAATGCGAAGTTAAATAATACTAGTCCAGTTTTGAAACCCGATTCACAGGTAAGAATCTCAACCTTGTCTACTACAGAGATAAACTGTGTCATACAATTGTTCTGGTTTAGGGTGATCCGAGTATTATGGGTTTCATTTCTTCCAGCAAATTTTAAAGGTTCTGGTTCTGACATGTTTCGTCATTGTGATAATTTTTAAACTCCTAACTAAGAAGTGATTATTTAGCTCTGTGATGTGATAGCGTCATGTGAATATTAGATGCTTTCCCGACTAATTCAGGCCGAAACTGAACCAAATGGAGTCGTGATAAAGCAGAATGGAATCCTCGATGCAACCAAAGCAACGTCTGCTTCCATTGATATATCAACCAAGTCACCCGTGTCTCCTCCATCACCAAGATCTCCCACACAGTTTACAGCTAAGATCGTACAGCAAGGCAATCTAACGCTTCCCAAAGCCAGAACACTCACGCCCACTACTGGTGCTCAGCTTCACAACCATCAGCTCTTCAGAAATATATTAGTGAAACTGGTTAAACGTCCTGGTAAAGGTAGGTGCTCTATCTGTTGTATCTGTAGTGTGCTAATGTGTAGTTACTGTATGATAAATACTTAGGGGCCATGCGAACCAGTTGTTGTGTATTCGACTACTCAGTCTTGGCTTGCTAGTTCTGCTGTACTTGTGGTATTTATGGTAGTAGAAGCAGCTGTAGTGGTGCTAGCAGTAGTAGTAGTAGTAGTAGTAGTAGTAGTAGTAGTAGTAGTAGTAATAGTAGTAGTAGTAGTAGTATTAGTGGTGGTAGTAGAATGTGTAGTAATCAGCAACTGCTACTCTACCATGTTTCAGATCACTCAGAATTATTTAGACAGTTGGCCAACATACAAGGAGGTTTGGAAGAGAAGAAGGCTGTCCTTGACACGGTGATGTACGAGGCGTATCGATTCAAACGAATAGCTCTTATGGATAAACTATCACATTATAAGGAGCACTCCCTTGCTACCACTCCCTCCTCACAGATTAATGGCACTGCGTTTGCAGAGCCAACTGGGGCAGCATCCTCAAACACACCAGCCGTAAATAGCAGCAGTGCTAAATCAACAGCAGCTACAACATCTAAAGCATGCAAGGCTGTTGCAAATTCTAAGAGTGCAACAGAGGTCATTGGTGGGAAAGCAATGACCTCTACCACTAATCACAGAGAGAAGATACAGAGCAAGTCCTCATGAGGGGAATGACCTTGTGCAGGAGAGAGAATCCACCCTATTTATTTTAACAACTTAGTTGGTAGAAGTGGTGTTTTTTTGGTTTATTTCTCGGTCAGCATCTGGGTTTTAAATTCAGTTTCAGATTTTAGACTAGAAGTTGGCGGTCTTTACCTGTTACCTGTTGATTAGGGGGAGGGAGTTGCTTCAAAGACATAACAAAAACAGCAAGTTTGACATGACAGGAGAACATGACTCCACTTCCTCCCATAAAATCAAAGATAAGCTACAGCATACAAATTGCAAATAACTTACAAATGACATACCAATGGGGTGTTTTTTATGCAAGGGCAATATGAAGATTCCTTCTATTTAAGAGAGAGAGAGAAAGGGGAGTGTCTAAGGTGATATTAGTGATATTGTGCACGTGTACAGAGAGATAGATGTGTATATTATTGTAGAATATCTATAATTATTATACTTTGTATATTGAAATGACTGTACATAGAAGTACATACTGTTTATCATGTAAATAACAATGATATACGTTATATTACGTTATACTCTACTTGGATGGGGGTACAAGTAATCCATGCTCATAACCAGTTTCCTTCTGAATCAGTTCTACAAGTATATCTGTGAATAGCATTATTCTAATAATTAGATACTGTATTAATTATACAAATTCTGTGGTGGGAGGGGTGTGGCAAAATAGGTGCCGGTGGTAAAATGTAGGACTAGTGTCACAAAGTCTGAGGACAACCCTATGAGTAAAATATCGAATGGTCCTGTTCAAGTTTTGGTCTCCAGAGGATTGTTTGTTTAAAGAGAGGTCCAGAAACCAGACACTCTTATCTCTGGCTGGGTTTATCTTGGCTGATTATCATCTTATGGGAGAGGATAACTTCTAATTGCTTAAATGACATGGTTTGAAGGCTACTACATGTGATTACTATCCTAGTAATTATTTGCTTCACACCTGGGCCACATCCACTATTTGTGGAACATTAGGTAGAAGCAAGGAGTAAGAAAACCATAGAGATGATGTTAGGGTTTTGAAGCACAGTACCCTGTCTGCTATCTGTTGGCTGTCTTTGTCTTGCTCTTATCCTCTGGTAACTACAGGAACTCTACCCTCTTACAGCCCGCTCAAAACAATATTCACCACCTGTGGTGTTAGCAGCCCAAGCATCTTTGGCTTGGCCGATCAAACTGGCCCCATACATAGCCTGTTCCAGAAATGTTGCAATTGGATTACTCTGAACTCTGTATGTACTACATGTACTCATGTAGGTATTTGAGCCCCAAATCTAGAATTTATATAAGGGGAGGGGGTTATATAATTGAAACATTGTATTTTCTCATTTTTACTGGCAGTAGCACTGCAAGTAACCAAGCTGATTGTCTGTGCAGTTCTGGATATTAGTAACAAACATTGTAAGCACTGGTAACAGGTTATTACTTACTAAATCATGATGTAATATAGAAATGGTCTTTTGGCCATGGCTAACCTTGTAAACTCCTATTGATGAGATTACCTAGATGGAAGTTGTGTTATCTTACCAATATTATACAAGGTAACATCTGAGAGTAGAAGTTATTTTTCCCTACACTTTCACCAGGAGAGATCTAAGCCAAGCATTTATTGGCTGAGAGAGATGCATCTAATATTGTAATATATGGTATATATGGTTGAGTGCACACAAATTGTGCCTACAAAAGCAGTTCTCACAATTTGAAGGATCACAACTCTTTCCTTTACCCCATCAGACCTCTGCTGGTAAGTAGCACAAAATGTCAATTATAGTTTTTCAGACTTGTGGTCTTCTATTATAGTTTATAATGCAGTTGATTGCTATGCAGGAGCCATGGGAGAGTGAATAGAATAGATTTTTGTCAAATGTAGTATCCAACACTAACAGCAAGGCATTAATAGGTTTAGATGGGAACTGTATCTATTCTATGCTGCCGTACAGCCTACCATGCTCATGTATTGATGATATTATTTGAATTATTAGCCTATATATCAGGCAGAGTAGTGTACTTGCATGTATATCATTTAGTCATTTTCATAAAATGAGGTAAAGTTGAGGTGAAAATTCCCAATTGTGTGTCCTCTGAGTACATACCTAACCTTACCCACACGACTTGAGTGTTAAATGCTACTGTTTCCAATAAATTAATATTTTGCAGTATTTTGCATGCACACAAAGACAAGTCTGATTTGAACACCTTCACTATCTTAGTACATGCACAGAATTGTAGTTAGTAGGTGCCTATGTAAGTGTATTGTACTAAAATAATAAATAATCAAAGACAATCAACAGATTCAGTAACAAAGCATCTCACTTTAGACATCCAGTGGGTCATCAGTAACAAAATCTGAACTATTCTTACATTTACTTTCACAACTTCACTCCTCTGCTTTTTATTAGTTTTGAATTATTTGTTTACGCTTAAAGAAAAATTTCATACTCCACATTCCCTGATTGCACTAATGGTTAGTGATGTGGGAAATAATAGCCTAACATGCTAATTGCTATATTTTCAATATTATGGGTATGGGTTCTCTAAATGGGAATTTACATTTGTTATAATTAGCAACTTTGCACCATGTGCTGAAAACAAAATAGTAAAAGTACTATTTCTTATTATCTGTTTTTTATCTATTTCTAGGAATCTCGTGACTTTTTTCCAAAGGCGAGTTAACTAATACAAGGATAATGATTCGAGGGTTTGCTCCTTTGTTTGCTGCCTTCCTATTGGTTCTTAGAGTACACAGCCAAACTCCTGACAGCAGTTCACTTCGTAAGTTCGCTATTCTTCCATTACACAGTGAGCATGCTTGTTGCATGCTTTTGACACTAATGGTGACAAAAGCTTATGTTAAAGTACTTGTTTGGAAAATTTCCTCCTATCAATTGACTGCAAAGAGCCAAAAATCGGGAATGTGTGAATGACCATCAAAACCAATGTTTCAAAGTCCTAGAAATGTTACTGACCCCATTGCTGTTGCGTTGTGCATGGACTAGCATATTTTATATACTAGTCCGCGCACTTATATACGTTGGGGTTTGGGGCCTGATGCCCAGGCCCCAAACCCCAACGTCCAAGCCTATTTCCCATCATTTAAGTTTGTTGCAGAAAGTGTAGAGAAACCCAATACATCATCAGTATTGTGACAAAATTAAAGCAGGTATTTTCTCCATTTGCCCCTGGATAAGCCCCATCTAATTATCCCTGTCAAAAGCAAAGATCTAAAGCTATCAATATTATTATTTCTGCATTACTGTGCCACAAGACTTCTAAGATCCTGTCCATTTCTCATGAATTATTGTAGATTGGAAAAAGGCTCTGGTATTGCACTTATTTAACATAAATAACTAGGCAATAACTAGGCAATAACTAGGCAATAACTATGCAATAACTATGCAATAACTAGGCAATGACTAGGCAATGACTAGGCAATAACTAGGTAATAACTAGGTAATAACTAGGCAATAACTAGGCAATAACTAGGTAATAACTAGGCAATAACTAGGCAATAACTAGGCAATGACTAGGCAATGACTAGGCCATAACTAGGTAATAACTAGGCAATGACTAGGCAATGACTAGGCCATAACTAGGTAATAACTAGGCAATAACTAGGTAATAACTAGGCAATAACTAGGTAATAACTAGGCAATAACTAGGTAATAACTAGGCAATGACTAGGCAATGACTAGGCAATAACTAGGTAATAACTAGGCAATAACTGGGCAATAACTAGGCAAGAAATTTACACATAATATGTGATATTGGTAGCCATAGTTAGCTTATTCTATTCTACATACTGTCTACTTGGCTGCCCCATCTTACCCATGAACTGATAGAATAGAATACATAGTAATGAAAAATTGTAACACATTCAAATAATTACTACAAATTAGAAGACTTCTTGTGCATTTTAGTGCGTTTTTGACATGCATAAGGATACACTATGAATTTACAATGTTACTAAATCTATTAAAGTTGTCATGCGATTAATCTACTGTAAATACGACGACTTGGTGAATTGTTGGACCACATGCTAGAAACTTGGTGTAGGGTCGGTTACAGGCACCCCCAACAATGTGGTGCTCAGGCTACCTTCGCCCAGGTGTCCACATGACTATTACTAAATAAGCTAACACTATGCCACAAATTACTACATGATAAAAAGTAAAACTGAGAATTGCTTACCATGAATATATTGGCCTCACAAATAATTCTTTGGTTGGTCTTTCACTTGACCTGTGGCTAGAAATCTTGTTTCTGTATGTAAACGCCAACCGCAACTGTTATTGTGTGCTTCTGCCTTGTGTCTCAGTGAGCATTGTGACCTTACCAATGTATGCCCTTCCAGCCATAACTCATAATTGTCTTACCACTTATTTTCTGGTTGTATTCAAAATCTGTTTCTCATCATCAGGTCTATGCATAGACTCGAGGTCTACATGTAAACTCTATGTCTATGTGTAGACTCTAGGTCTGTGCGTAGATCGTTATAATTTAGAAGACTGTGTTTTTATCAATGGCAAATACAATTCCAAAGGCCATCTTTAAATGACAGTTGATACAAAACAACATGTAGCTGCTGTAGTCCCATGTTAGTAGAACACAATAAGTCGGTCAATACTTTCTCATCTATTATATAGCATGTACGTCACCGCCGATAGTTGCTAATGCCAATCACACAGATGCGTCTACAGCACCTGGGTCAGTAGTTACCTATACTTGTTTACCTGGATACGCAACTAGCGGAAGCAGACAGAAGACCTGTAGAGATGGACGGTGGGTCTCCAGTGGTCCGTCTCTATCTTGTCAGGGTAAGTGCTGATTATCCATCTGGAGCATTCATTAAAAAGTTTCAATTGATGGTGTTCAGAATAATACAACGTCTTTAGTATTAGTGCCTGAAAAGTCTCCAGATTTTAGGGCTTGAAAACTATATTGAGTTGAAGTTTAATAGGTAGGCCACTACACCCTCTTACCTTTGAGAATAAGTTGTGGATTTAAAAGCCTCATTATTGAGTGAAAGAAACTAGCTTATGTCAGTAGGTTACGTGTACATTATATTGTCTATAATAAAATCCTGTAGGCCTATAATATAATATAGGATATTGGAATTTAAAATACATGTAGAATGCAGACACATTCATTTACTTGTATAAACTAAATATGAATATATTTATTATTGCAAAATACATTATTGTAGATCAATTTAGATAATTGATATTCTGTTTTACTAATTACATGTATAATTTTGACAGCGCACTATCACATGGGTGTTATACTGTGCTGTCCTGTACTTGTATTCTGTTATACAGCTATTAGAGTTAGAAATAACAATCATTTTATTCGCTCAAAATTGATATTACTTGAGTAAAAATTGTGTAGCCTATCACAACTTCAATCTTTGCATAATAAATTTTTCAACAAATTTCAAAACATTTTCACCTCAATCTCAAGCCAAATATTATCGATAAAACTGATAGATGTAGCAAATCCTACCCACTTTGTTTCCAGGACATCTGATTTTATACAAAGGTTTTAGATAATTATCAAAAATTATTGAAAGTTTTTAAATGAGAACATATTAACTTTACTATCAGTCAAATAGGTTCCTGTGCCTTTACTGGTTTCTGTGCCCATACTTAGCATTGCTGAGGCGAGATATCCTGAAACTGTTTACTTGCATGTAAAACTGTTGAGCATTCAAAACATTTTATTGCAGTCGTCTACTGCCCAAGACCAAACTCCATCTCCAGTGGCAATTTTCGAAGCCTAGGTTCAAGGTAAGAGCCGGCAGGAATCTGCTTTTACAGGTTGCATATAACCTTACATTTGATTACCGCTTCAGTCAAACACTAGGGTTCTTTCCCTCTTTCCCGTGAATTTATTTTATTTTCACCCAGCTTGAGCTATCAGAGCATGCAACTCACCTCCTCGTGTGCTGACCTGCACTAAGCTTATAAATAATACCCATTCTCTCGTCGTTGCATCAGATATCTTTATTATATTTATCTACTAGAATATACTAGAATTTGACACCCCATTATCTATAGATAGCGCTAATTGAACTGACCTGATTTGCAGTAAGTTTGGAGTTATTTCCCCTCGTCTTTCTTGTGGTTGCTGCTATTGTAGTGTTTTGTGCTATGGGTTGCTCACACCAGTGCCGATATTAGCACGAGTGTGAGAAGTGCTTGGTAGTGGTAGTGGGCTGCCAAGTTGTACTTCCAACATTAAATAAAGAGTGAACAGTTATGTAGCTCTTATTAGTGTTGTAAGGACGTAGGCCGATGCTTAGGCTCGTGGAAGAGTCCAGGATCGGCGTAGGTCCGATGGTTTATACTCCTAAGAGTATAGCAGTTTTTAATATTAAACTGGGGACGTAGGTTCGATACTTAGGCTGTTGTTTATGAAATTAAAACTCACCAATTATACTTCCCACTATTAATCACAAGGTAATAAGGCTAAGTTTCTAGTTTAGGGTGGGGAAGGCACTTAACCAATGGAAAATTACTGAAGTAGCATTATAAGGTCAGATGCCTTTCCTAACACCACCAAATGACCTTTACAAGAATCGAACCTGGGGCTCATAGCCACATGAAAGCCCAGAGCTCTAGCTTTAGGCTACAGCTGCTCCCTATTGCTTACAAAATTATGTGTTGATATTGCCAACATGACGTAAAATCCAAGTATTAGGAGTCTGTAGCTCATCTGAATAGTAGTAACTTTGAAAATACTATGCAATTGGATGTACATTTTTCACAATAAGGTGTGCGCCCCCTATATATCTGCCCAGTATATATACATGTACATACAAACCCAGTAGAGCTTATAGGTGACTACCAGGCATTCTATAACCATGTAACCATGTGTCCACTAACCATGTAACCATGTGTCCACTAACCATGTAACCATGTATCTACTAAACATGTATCATGTAATCATGTAGCATCGCTGTCTCACCATAACAATTGTAACAACACTATTTTGTTATGGTTGTTCACTTGGGACTTGACTTGCGACTTGACTTGTGCAACCTTTCATGAATTAGGCTAAATGCACTGTAATTTGTCACATTCTGACTTTGTGATAGAATAAGATATCCCTCAAAAACCACAGCTGATATAAAAAGAATGAATACTACTAGTATAGCATCTGGAATGGTGTTCAACTTTAGTATCATGGGGTAAAATGAGCCAATAGGCCTCGGCATCTCAAGTAACTTTGAATGTTCTGACCATGTAACATGACTAGAGGTTTGAAAATGATTGGTTATGAGGTAAATAACACTGGACTAGCGCTCAAGGGTACATTCCACCTCCAACTACTGTAGCTACATGAAAAATCTGCGCTAACTATGCTGTTGTTATTGACAAAGAAATAATATATTGGCTATACAGAAAAATTGTAACATTGTTGCAAGTTTGTCATCGATAGGAAATTTAAAATAGAATTACCAGAGATAGTTGTCATTTCTAGTAAAGATTTCTCCATACTAAACATATTAAGGTGTGTTACCAAACCAAATAACAGAGATTGTTTAACAGAGTCAGTAATATTGTACACTACGCGTGAGACAATCATAACAAAAACTATAAGATGTTTTACAATTAGACAATGATGACAATTTTTTCAGAGAGGAGTCAGTATACTCGCTTAGACGTCTGAGCTTTCGATCTTCCTATTCTTATGACAGGTAAGGGCAGTGCCTGACAGGTAAGGGCAGTGCCTGACAGGTAAGGGCAGTGCTAGTCAGTGCCAGCCGTTCAAATATTTTCTGCATGTGAGCACGGCGAGCTTAGACATCATTATTCAACAGGACCATCGCATCGCAATCACCTCTTTGTGAAAGAACCAAAAAACTAGTCTGTTCTCTGACTATGATAAAATTTCTGCATCTCAACTGCCACTCGTTTGTTCCGACCTAACATCTTCACTTGCTCGCATTTTAAACAAACACCAACACTGAAAGCTGCCTATACCTTCTCTTCTTCAAAACCTCTACACAAATAAACTACAAGTAAACTAATACTAGTACTAATATAATTCAACATTGCAAAAGCTTGCACATTGCAACTTTAGACTCTGGTACAGAACTGAACATTACACCAATAGACGGAGATTCATGCTTGTGATTAGGGCAGTTGGGTTGGGACTGTCCGAAAATAAACAAAGAACGCAACGTCCCCTGCTTCAATATTTGACAGAATCCAATTTACTATTTAGTTCTGCACGCACATTACCACAGTGTACCTCTCTAACCCACTTGTATGTACACAAAGTTTGATGATAATGTATACTTATACTGTAACTATTGCCATAGTAGATACACAGAGGGTGTGAGGGTGACCTACTACTGTTACAATGGTTATGACTTCAATGGCACTTCACCAGAGATAACCTGTCTAGCTAACGCAACATGGACTACTCTACAAGGCATATGTGCAAGTAAGTTAATTTACAGCTAGTACTGTGTAGATGCAGCCATGATAATAGCAGCAGTTTTAAAACTGAAAAATAATGTTCACTCAAGTTTGCATTATTTTGAACTGAAAATTTTTGCTTTCAATCTTTAAATCAAAGCAGAACATATAAGTCATAAATGTAATACACACGTATTACATGCATGTAAGGCCTATGCATACATTGTATATTGTATCTACGATACAAATACGTTACTGTAGAATAGTGCTAGACTACATATCAGCGATACGAGTGATATACCAATAGCTGGAGAGCTCTAGCTAGGTATACAGTGCAACTTGGAACGATAACTCAGACTTCAGGGAACCAGTTAAAATGGTCTCAGAGATGTGAGTTATTCAAGTTCCACTGTATTACTAAGTTATGTCATTATATTGCTTTTCTATAAATATTACAATGTATAGTAACACCATGGTTTGCTTCTAGCTGCACTGATGGAGTATCATTTCTTGTACAAGCTCACAACAAGAGTAATGTTTATGTTTTAGGAAAATCGGAAACACCCCCTAAAATTCTTTACTACATCATTAATTCGCTTTAATATTTACATTTCTTCAAAGCTTGAACATAGACTGTGTTTCATTATTAGAGAAGGACTGTGGTCCACCGCCTGAAATAGCGGGAGGAAATGTGAGCTACACAACTACAGATTATTATAGTGGAGCAGATTATCGATGCTTGGATGGCTACTCATTGTATAACAACGGCTATAGAAGAAGCAGCAATAGCTATACCCTTAGATGTCAGAGTTCTGGGCTCTGGCCTCTGGCACCAACATGCAAACGTAAGATGTCCTTGACCTGCTCTCTACATTTACATTAGAATGCCGCTAGATTTGTTTCTCAATTTTAGTTCTTGATAAAACGACCATGTAAAGTTATAGTATTGAAAATTATTAGTTTTGTTTGATATTTTTGTAAAATATTGTGAGACATTGTACATGTAAGGATGTAAGTGCATAGAGTAGTCGCAATCCAGTAGCATTGGTCAAAGGGTCCATGGCTCAACCCCTGTCAAGGTCACTAGTGGTCAGCCAGTGGTCAGTTAGTGGTCAGTTAGTGGTCAGCTGGTGATCACTAGTGGTCAGCTGGTGATCACTAGTGGTCAGCTGGTGATCACTAGTGGTCAGCTGGTGATCACTAGTGGTCAGCTGGTGATCACTAGTGGTCAGCTAGTAGCCAGCTGTTACTTTTGAGGGCAGTATAACAAACGATAATCCCAAAAAAGACAATTAAAATATAGGTATGTTGCTACATCTACATCTCTTGTATATGATACATGTATTAGTATGTACTGCATGTATCATTAACTCTTCATATTGTATCGAACAGTATGACTGTACTTACCATTGTATAATTCCATCATATTCTACAGCTATGGACTGCGGGTTGCCACGTAACATAGCAAATGCTGTTCGACTCTCCCGAGGTAACCATCTATACGGACAGGAAGTGGCATACCAATGTGATCATGGGTATCGTCCAGTAGCTAACAGCTCCGTCATCTGCCTAGCTACAGGTGTTTGGAGTCCTTATCCAGAATGCATCAGTAAGTGACTGATAACCTATTCATGTACTTGTCTAATGTGTTACATGTATATACACGTACACGTCACTATTGCATATATGTATTTGTTTGTTCAGCCAATGGCTAATTATGTCATTACATTTTGTACTTGTAGAAGTGTCGTGTGCAGCTCCCCCTGTTGTTGCAAATGCTACAAACACAGTGGTTGGAAAAGCTGAATATGGCGCCAAAGTAACATATGAATGTGGCAAAGGGTTTGATCTTCACGGTTCCAATCATGTAACCTGTTTATCTGATGGGACATGGTCAGACCCACCCGAATGCATAAGTAAGTTTCACACGCAGATCCTAAGCTAGTAAGAGTACTTTCTTCTCTTACAGTTGTCTACAATGCACATGTCTTTGATACCTCTTGTATTAAGGCAGCTCATGGTGGTTGCCAAGAATTTGGAGAAATTATATCTCAACCTCTATATCCACCTATTTTTTGATAACTTTTGTAATATTTTAAAAGGCCGTCTCAGTTATTGCATTAGTATATCCTCTCTACTCCAATTATACTCCTCTTAATCAAATGTCAAATCTTCTTGACTTTTACTGAAGAATTTGGGTTCAGAAATTGGAAGAATTGGTACACTTGGTTACCACTGGACCTCACTAATATACGTACAATGTACTTGTTGAGTAGATATGCACTTATATATGCTGCTACTACCTATTACATACATGTATATAAATGACTATTGTATAGGGAAAGGGTACAGCTGTCCTCTGTAACTTGTTTTATCAGACTGGTTTGGCAGAGATGCAATTTTTTCAATAAAATTATAAACATAATTGTGGTTGTGTTAGTCACAACGAATCAATAATAGATTGCAGAACGTAAACACTTTTTATTTACACAATATATACATGTACATGTACATGTATATGTATAATATGTACGTTAGGCTACAGACTGTTCATGTAATCTAATATACAAGTACAGTAGGTTATCATATTTACATGTATGCATATGAATCATATTATTATTTTCATTGTTGATTTCCGCCATATTTCCTCAAAATACAAACTTTATTTGGCTAGCGGGTGGAATTTCAACAGCATTCTTGAGCTGCTACATCCGCCACTGAAGCTGGTACGAGTTGGTACTATCTGACAAGCTTATCACAGTCATAATCTTTTTAGCAGGATTTTTGCATGAAATAATTACAATAGCTAATAATTAGTTAGATATGACTTGTATATCCATTATAAGTCTTATCAATTTTAGAATAATAATATTTATCACACTTTCTACAGGGAAATATGATTGATTGACTTACTGCATGCTTACAGCTAGGTTACCATCTGGTTCCTATTTAAATATTTACTCAAAAATATGAAAATTATTTACATGTGGGAGTAAACTTACTGTCTTCCACATGATCTGCCATACTTTTCACATTTAACCTTATCTTAGTTGTTTGTATTATCTGTATATTTTATTATTTTTACCATGTTGTTTTTATTTAAGAACTTTGAACAAATCTATGGTGACTTTCATACATTGGTATTTCCAAGTAGCTAAATAAAATTTCAAGTTCTTTGAAACATGTTTATAACTTCCTCATGGTTTACAGTTTTAGATTGTCGTACCCCACCCGCAATCCATTATGGAAAGCACTCATGGAGCTCTACTACATATAACTCAGTTGCTGAGTATAGTTGTGATGAAGGATACACGCTAATCGGAGTTCCTCAAATTCACTGTAAAGAAGACGGGCAGTGGAGAGATGCCCCTACCTGTGAACTACCGCCAGGTAACGATCATTCACATTAATTCATACCTTGGTTTGCACCTTATTGGTGTTCTATGCAATTGATGCTGTGTTAAAGCTGTTTGTTGTTTTACTGCTTTTAAATAAACTACTAGTAGGTTGTATAACACATGTGATCAATTGTATATTATTATAAAACACGCCCCACTTACAGTTAGTCGACTTTTGCGACAGAAAAATTATATATGTGTATGGAAGTACCAGTTGGTCAGTCAGTAAGTCAGACAGCCAGTCAGTCGGACTGTCTGTCAGACGGATGGACGAACGGACGGACAGTCGGTCGGTCGATCGGTCGGTCAGTCAGTCAGTCGGTCAATATAGTATTCTTTATCTACAATTTACTTTGCTTTTGTAAATTCATCTTAATTTAACATTTTATTCACCCATAATTCGCAAATGTACAAGTATTATTCTATCCCTCTAGGAAAAGGCAGCGCTTCCGCTAGGAAGAGTTCATCCAACAACTCCGCCATGACGGGGTTGGCTATAGCCTGTGCTCTCTTCGGAGTTGTTACCCTCCTCTGTGTTATAGGTCTAGGATATAAATTGTTTTGTGAGGGAAGGTAAGGGATTTCCGTTTCTTCTTTCATACAATTGAATTGTCTACGGTCAGCACCTAGCCAAATTTTTACGCAAGGTGTTGGTGAAAATAGGTTCCACAGTGTGGGCTGTCATAGGTGCCCCTGTTATAGATTTGACACTGGTTGTGTAACAAAATGGATATATATGACACGATGGTTTATAAATATGTGTAATTGCATTTCCTAATCATACTTTGTACAAGAACATCAATCATAATTTTCATACTTTTGTTCACACCGTGTCACTTACAACCAAATACTTTTTGCTGTTATAATAGACTTTCAGTACAACATTTTAGAATTCTATTTCTGATACCATACATACATATATTATAGTAATACATGTATCCATGCAGTGTCCATTTACATATTCTCCAGCATCTTTTTGGCACAACTTCAAGTTTATTCTTCATTCGTGTGAACCTTTTAGGAAACTGATCTGTGAATTATGCTGTTTGCTTTGCAGTGCTGGTTTATTTATGAATCTGAAATTATGCAATCTTCTCAATTTCTCATGACCTACATGTGGGTGTAGCTCACTATGGCTGCATAACGCCAAATCTGTGCACATTAACTCACTCTAAACATGACAGTACCAGCAGCGATCATAGTAGGAGTAACAGTGGCTCTTGCAGTAGCGGCAACAGTAGTAGTAGCGGCAGCAGCAACAGCTGTGCTAGCCAAAGCAGGAGAAGTTATCTTCTCGATATTTTGTTAGTAGACTGACCTTACCCCAATCCCCAGCTACAAAGAAGGAACTAAGGCTATCAGAATTTCTGCACTACTGTACCTAATAACCAGCAGCCGTTACCTCAAACTTATAACCACAAAATATAGCATACATATTATACATTTAGTAGAGCTAAATGTAGTTGCTAAGTTCTCTGTATGAGTACGGGTGAGGTTTTAAACCTCTCAAGCTACAAGTTCCAGAATCTGGGGCCAGGGACTATCATCATCTCTGGCAGCAAATGATTTTCACATCAAGTTTTCTGTATTATAATTTAAGCTATTTGCCAAATCAACAGCCATTTCTATCTGCAGCATCGATTTAAATATTATTGTTATATGATGTAGCTAGTATCAACTTCTACGTATTTGCACGTACACATATTATATTATAGTAATACATATGGTTACATGTATGACATTGAGTATTCCAGTTATTGTGAGACAGTCAATATTATTATATAAAGACATAGAGAAATTAGAGATCACATGATTTACTAATAAATGATGTTCATTGTATATTTTTGTAGAAAAGGTAGACTGTTTTCCTACGCCTCCTACAAGAATGGGGACGACACAATCAATGGCATCTAGAAGATTTCATATTGAAACTTCACTGCTGGAATAAACAGGTCAAGTCTAATGAGGAAATAGTAGATAACTCTGACATACTTCATCCTTGTAATGTATCATCACACAAATACAATAATGTTACTAACATTATAATTATTATCTTTCAGTAATTTATGATTTATGATTCCAAACAGCTATTTTTATAATTGTTATGACATACATATAGTATTATTGTAAACAATATACATGTAGACACATGATACTGAAAATCAGGAAATCATACAGGCATCTGATAAGCTTGACAAGGTGCTGTCTGGTTGTTTGAACAGAAAATATTATTTCGATTACTTTTGAATTTTTCTGTCTAACCCATGCATCCAGGACCATACAATACATATAATATAATCACTATATGACTGTGCTTACATCATCTATGGACTTGGTAATAGCCGCTGTAACTCAAGGAAATCAGTACATGTACATGTATAAATAATATATTACAAAGAGATGATAATTACTGTATTTTTACCATTTTATGTATAAAAGTTGGTGTTATACTAGTTTGTTGCTAGACTAAGTTTCTATTCAGCACTCATATTATCATCATCATCTAAAATTATTATTATTTGTTAAACTGAAGACTGGTTTGCTCACAGTAATGTTTACCAAATTATTTTTGAATAGTTACACATCTATTTATGTATTCTATATTTGCTATTGTACTCAACTGAAACCTATTATTTGTGCAAAAATAAAAATTGTATTATCTTATGAAGCTTGTGTAAAGCACAATCAGACCTCAGATGTCCCAACTGCAACAACATACAATTTGGAAGCCCTATCCCGCCCACCCCCACACAATAAAATACCCTTCATTGTATGAATCATGAATAACGGTAAAGCAGTGAGGAGTTGTGTGCTCTCTGCTAGTGCTAAACTGTCTTGAGCTGATTGATTCCACACCAAGACTAAAGCCTTGGCTGCATGAGAGGTGATTGTTCTCTTTCGGCAAAAAGAGCCTCTTTCTCGAGTAAATCAGTGCTGATTGTTCAGTTATGCAAAGACCAATTGGTTGGTCTTTTCAGATCCCAGCATCACAGAACCCTGTTGTGATTGGTTAATATTAGAGAAAAGGACTTCAACCTATATAATTTATTAGAACGTACTTTTGGACTGGTGGACTGGTACTACACCTTGTTCATAGAGCCATGCCAACGAACAAGGGAGTCATTCTGTAGAAGCTCACAGCCTTTCGTGTAACCGAGCATTTAATTGTACTTATAATAGTTTAGTTTATCTATGTGTTGTGTATCCATGTATGTACGAGTATTATAATAAACATTGTACATTACATCCTGCATGCATGTACCAACCAGTTAAACTGGTAGCTTTATGGAAAAAAACGCTTTGAATTCACAAAATTGAGTACGGAATACATGTACATAATATAATGATATTCTTATATGTACACAAGATTTTACCCCATAATGTATAAATCGATGTAGTGTTGTGTAGACAACTCCATAAACATGATGTCTAATGGAAACATCCAACACATTAGTAAATATTCATTAATAGGCTACAGTATCAGTCATGTTGGCTGCTGTTACATGGAATCTGTTTCTCATCATTAAACTAAATGAGAATAAGAATAATTACTTGAACAGTGATTTATCATAATAGAATATTATACAATGTACATGTACCAGTCTAATAGATACTCCATAGACAGCTGTACTTGACTTCTCTTCATATGGAACAAGTTTCTGATTGGTTTAATTGAATTTGAAAAAGTTGTCCAAATTACCAGACAAAATAATAGATATAAAAAATTTGTGTTAGCTTCTTGTTTAGGACAGCCGGAACCCAGGCTAGTATGATACAGTAATCGCTTGTTGGTTAGGATAGCATGGAACCCATGCTAGTATAACCTGTTTATACTCAAAGAAGCTGAAATCTGAAATAGTCTAGTGAATACTAAATATTGTAATGGTTTCTGTGATTTGGTGCGGTCGTCCTTGGACGACTATCGACCCAGAAATGAAGTGCCTATGAGTGGTAATAGGACTTCGCATTACATGAAAGATCGAGCGGTCTCAGTAGCCCAAGAACTACCAAAGACGACCCATCTGGTCCCAAGTCTGACCTTCAGACTATACAATGAAAGAGAGTGATCCGACCTAGTAGGCGGTTCGCTAAGCGAATGACCTGACAAAAGGAAGTGAAAGTCTCTGTATCAAGTATAGATGTGTCTTTATTGAAAGCCAAGTGAAGACTGAGACAATGAACAGTAAAACAGTGCCCTTTATATAGTATAAGGACTTCCGGCCGACGTGACGTCGGGAAAAGACGACGTGTGGTCGTCCGGAAGTTGCGCAACAAGATGGCCGCCGGAAGCCCGACGGCCGACCCAAAATAGGTCGGGTTCTACAAAAGTTGCTTATAATGGTCCAATTCATGTACAAAATGAATATCAATGGATTCTGAGAGGTTGGGCCTCTGTACATGGGTATAAAAGGCATTAAAAAGACTTAGTAACATTCATGCAGTTATATAGTGGAGCAATACATGAATAAGTAGTGAGTATGAACACATGGAGACACGTATATAGACAGTAATTAATGGTTTGGACATGCAATACAGTTAAAGGTAAGTATACGAACACTAATTATGAGAATGTGAGTGTCAGATGAGTAGCGCTATAACAACTACTAAGCACTTAGGTGCGATGGAGCTTCGTCCGGGTGTTGGAGTCGTATACAAATGTCCTGTACCATCACAATATATCACGATAATAATACGTACAAGTGCAGAGTAATATCGGAGTTGTCTATCTATAAACAACATCAGTGTGAATCATCCTTTTCTTTTTCTTGTGAGCTCATGAGATTGGCTGATAATACAAGCTATAGTTAAAATATTCCTTGTTATTGCATGTATATAGTACACTTGAACAAAAATAATGTTTTCAAATTATTAGCTAAAATTCTTCTCTATATAAATAATATTAAACTTTAAGGGGGCAACATTAAAAAGTTTTCTTGTTCATATATTATATACATGTACATATACATTGTATTATATACATTTATTACATGCATTATATACATTGTATTATATACATGTATATAATGCATAATTATATATATACTGTATATTAATTCAGTCGCTGTAATCTGAGGCATGCATGTAAAGTTATTCTTCGGTGAGGTTATAGAAACGGAGTTGGTGGTTTACCAACCCACCCATAAACTACTGACACTAGAACCAAGGCTAGACTTGTCAAAGCTATCAGGAGGTCTCGAATTTGCTCCTTTGAAATCTAAACCCAGTGTTAGGTTTTTCTTAACATAATACTCTAATTTGAACAGGCCACCTCAGCTGAGATTAAAATAAAATACAGTTTTTGTTATTTTAAACAACGAGAATGTGTGTCCCATTACATAATACACACATGTATGATTTACTAAGTTGCAGTTTTTCAAGCGTTATTGTTTTAATAAAATCTTTTGTGAAAAGAATTTGTTCATGTAGATTTTCTATTGAATGATTTTGACCATTCAGTAAACAGTGGGTGGTCAATGCACCCTTCTTTAGTTTTCTATCATATTCTATTGACACTAAGTCTATTGCGTGGCTTTGAAAGTTTTCATTGGACAGTTTGACTCGGCACAGTCCTTCATAGCACGTTACAGTTTTATTTCATAAGTGCTTCATGGCAAATTCTTATATCCTGGCTGGTTGTGGCAGGTAGCAGTTCTTTTACCTTCTGGAACTTACTGCTGAAGAGCTACTCATGGACACTGTATGCGTATCTTCTTGCATATAGTTCACATTACCAGTTCTAAAAGGTAAGTTATTGTATAAATACGTAAATTGTAAGTGTGAGTAAAAGTAACATAGAACAGATCCTCTATCTACAGTGTGGTGTTGGGTTTAGCCATACATGTATTATTAAATTCGCTTCCCCTCTATACACAGCAAGGGAATGATAGAAGACTGCACCATATACGAATGGTCCAGTGTACGAATGGTCCAGTGTACGAATGGTTCAGTGTACGAATGGTCCAGTGCACGAATGGTCCAGTGTACGAATGGTCCAGTGTACAGGCAATGGTCATCAGCCAAACTTGCCTAGCTGGTGTGGGTGCTGGTGCAGTGACTAATGTGTCTGAACACTGTGCTAAGTATTTAGGCCGTAGAGCCTCATGGGTTCAAATTCTATTTAGAAATGGGCTATCTTTTACAGATAAAACTCAATAAATAAGTTTCTTCTAGAATTTGTGACCAATAGTTTTGTGTGCTTGTTGGTGTACATCCTTACCTTGCTTGATTGGTACACTAGATACTGGTATGAGATTTATATCATACAAAAACAGAGTAATGATGTTTATTTGTATACAAGGGATTTTTAAAAAGACATCCATGCTAGCCTGTGTTCTAGTGTAGAGGCTACGGAAGTTGAAGACTATGATACTACAATGTATGTGTGACAATATATGACCTGACGTCATTCCGAATGGTGCATTAACTATATGTACTTATGCGGACATAGGCCTAGGTCATATGGTGACGTAGCTCCTCAAAGATAGTTTACGAATAGATGTACGTGTATAAGCACATCGGTAACAGAATTTGCCCAAAGAATTATCCTACTATTTCATACCTTATACTATGTTTCCAACTTTAGATGTTCATCAAAACATTTTATTGGAAGTATGAGGATATATGATTAGCAATAGTCTGAGATTTTGTATTTCCTCTTTTCATGTTATACTATAGTGTGGTTTTGAGAGGATAAAAACAGCCATTACATTATGCTGTACTAATATAATGTTGGTTTAGAGTTTAGACTTTTCAAAGTTGACAAAATTCTGTTCCGAATAATCTTTTGAGTTTCTAATTTCTTTCCAGACCTTATTCGAAGAGGAACAATACTCATAGATGGCAAAGGCGGACATATTGAGCTTCAGCAACCAATCAATAAGGAAAGATGGCTTGTATGACGATATCTGGTCACAAAAAGCTCGTATCCGAATGACTACAGCAAGAGAAAGGAAGTCTCTAACCCTCACTTCTATGTCTGCAGGTCAGTATATGTATATACATGTATGTATATACAGATGTATACAGAGCAGGTCAGTATACATATAGAAATATACACTGTATACAGAAGTACACAGAGCAGTTCAGTATACGAACGTACAGACATACACAGAGGAAGTCAGTGTATGTATACACGTGTACTATATACGTACATACAGTAACCTAGCTGCTTTAGCCACAACCAGAAGCTATCGGAATTCCGTTACTGTTGTGTCCTACTCCATTGACACGCTCAATGTAAATGTGGCCAAGTCTCTTTAGAGTCATTTGGGCATCTCATCAAAACATAGAGAGGTGAAAAACAGACTATAAATGAAGAGAGATTTCATTCTTGTATAATAGTAGTTGAGTAATGGAACTCATAGGCTCAACTAGCAGTTTTCAAGTAAAAGTAGCAAAGAGAGCAAAGGTTCAAGTCATCATTAAATCCTAAGAGTAAAAACTCATAGTGCTTCACTTCGTTTGCGTCAAGTAAAATTATTTGTGACTGATTCTATATCCTAAATTCTACTACAGTATATCTAGTTGGCTAATACAAGTGTGGAACAGTACATTCGATCACCTGCAAATACTAATAAGTACCTGCAAGTACTTGCAAGTAGCCTCTTGACATGTCAGCATATTTGAATAATTTTAATAAACACCACAAAGTCTGGCCTGTATGACTAAAGAGTAAACAGGGTGCCCATTAATGCAGCATACGTACATACATGTACATGTACATGTATATACGTAATGGTGTATATACATGTACATGTACATGTATATACACCAGTCCACCTACAATGTATGCACAAATTTATGACATGTATGTATACACTGTATACATCAATGCATTTGATATGCACATGTACGTACACGTATACACACAAGTGTAATTTGCACTACATAGAATTACATGGAAAGTATACGAATAAATAAAATAATTATTATAGTATAAGTACTACATGTACTTCCAAATACAGTTTATAAAGTCGTCAATTTAAGATAAATACGAAGTTATTTTGCCATGTATGCATGGAGAGTTGCAAAGTTTTATATGAAATTCATTATCTACAATCTCACCTTTTGACACTTCTTTTTGAATTTGTATTTGTATATTATACATGTATTTTTAATGAAACTTGATCTTGCTGAATTCCTCAATAAATATAATAAGTTATATTATTAAAATTTATATTTAGCCTTCATGTTAACATTTATTATGTTTCACCGAATTTTCATTTCTATAGGTGGTGGTTGTATAGAGTCAAATTTAGTTCAATAGTGCACTGTCTTTAGAAATTATAGCCGCATTGTTTTAGTTCATTAAACACCTTCTAAAAGGTTATATCATAGCACCAACAATGAATTCTATAGCATAACCAATTTATACTCAACACTATATGGCATAGGATACATGCACGTGATTTAAGAGCACCTGACCTTAGGTGCCAGTCAGCTGTTGCCTGCATGTTCATGTCATACAGTGCTCAATGGATCAGAAATAATGGGGAAGTTTAGGTCGAATATACTTACCGACTAGACTAAGTCTGTATATTTGATGAATCATGCTCTCTCTATTTGCACTTAGCAACACCAACTTCTGCAATAAATTGGTGTTCATTCAAACTTAGAAATATTTAGTATCCATCAGTGGAAACACTTCAATATACACGTATATCTGGAATTACAATATCTGCTGAGTCATCCTGAGAAAGACCCCCTCTGCCTGGTAACAATTCTCCATGAGCTATATCGGTATTTCCGAGAGCGGCATACCTAAGCATCGTGAGAGGAAAGTCACATTGGCATGCATCAAATGATACGAATTATATCTTTTGTGAAATTATTAATTTCGTTGTTGATTTTGTTGCTCATGGTTATTTGACAGAGGCAGCCATGGCCATGCAGCAGTTATCCTCTCCTACATCCAATAGTAAACAGCTTTCTACTAAAGGTAAAAGAAGCATCAGAAAAACTACCAGCAAACGATCCAACTCAGACAGCAGTGAAAGGTATGTACTCGTACATATACAGCAGTGGTGTATTATATGGTGAAACTGGTAAGAGCTTGAAAAGACAACGACTAGTCATAGAAAATTCCTGAATAAATGTTCACTTATTCATACCATATATATGCACATGTCCGTACAGTATATACATATACGTATATACTAATTAGTGTGCATTACATGTACATGTACATGTACAATGTATATACATGTACATGTAGCTGTGGTATATCTGTTACCTTCAAATTTCTGCTATGAAATGGGTATCAAGGTGTATGTGATGCATTAGTACAATAGAATTGAACTACATGTAGTTAAGAGTTATACTCTCTCTTTTTCTCCACCTACATGTATATTATACTAATAAGCCAAGTAATAATATCAAAAGAAAGGGCAACTCCCAAGTTCTGTTTGAACAATGGTGTTTGTTAGAATTGATTAAAAATTGAATGGGATTCGGTCTCTCCACTATTACTGCTACTACATGGATACTGTTATACAGAGTACAGACAGCAGAGCATGTGTGTACAGTCAAACTGTCAGATGTATATGAGAAGTTAGGAGCAGAACAGAAGTTAGAGGGGGACATTACCGACCCTAGTACATGGGAAGAAAGAGAAAACCAGACTAAGTTTGTTTTAGGTAGGATACGCATATTGGATGTGGAATATACACTGTATTTAAAAGAATTAAACTACTTCTATATGTGTATCAAACTATCAATTCATGTGAAGGCATTGGTAATTATGATGTAGAATTTCGTCTCGGTTTTGAGAAGAGAGGACAACTCCCAGTTATAAGACAATCGTTCTATTCGAGGGATTCATTCAGTTGGAGTAATGCATCTATGAGTCATTTTTCAGTTTGAACTGTTGGAGCCTCATTGTGGTTTTATAACCTCATTTATATCCAGAATGAGCCTCTGCCAGCCAATATCGTCACACGTATAGACTGCAACTTATTTTTCAAAAAGAACGTAGTGTTATCAAATAGTTGTATCATGAACTCCGTTAGCTGTAAATGTGGTCTGTCACTTTCTAGTAAGTTGAAAATCATAATATGGGATAATTTCGAGTGCCTAATAGCTGCAATTTTATGAAACACAAGTAAAACCTAGGGTAACTACCCTAACCAATTACATTCTATGTCATTGTATTTGCATATGCTGTGTTACTCATTATATAGGAGGTGGGAAGATGGGCAATGCAATGGAGATCGTAGAGATTGTAAATGCAGACGATCCAAAGCCTGAGCGAGTTGAAGAGAGCAGTGACCTAGATGAGCAGGCAATCGCCGAGATTGCCAGGATCAACTCAATCAACAAGTGCAATGTGTGGTTTGAGGCTCATGGAGCGTTACTCGATTCAGATACGTCTGCTACAGAGCCTGGAGACTCGAGTAAAGAGTGTCAGCAAGAAGGGCCATCCTAACATCCTCCCTAACTTTATGTGTAGCGGTGGTATAGAATAACATTCATTAGTAGTCATTCATTTAAATGCTGTTAATATCATATAGTAGATGTATTTATGACTATTTTTAGCAATATTATCTTAATATTATTGTGGTACTACAATATAGATGAATAGCTTTAATCACTGTTTGTAAACAGTTTAACATGAATCAGTGAGAGTTTATTTTTAAATTATTTCACTAATTGTGTAGTAACATGTGTATTGCATGGTTAACATTTGATAGTGTCCAATGCGAAGGTTCAAAATCAGCAAAACATCTCAGCTAGTTCTTAGTAGTCCTGTAGTGTTAAAGGATTGTTTAAGATTTTTCCATTTTGTTAAAAACGGCCGCATAAGATTCAATAGACTCACCATTCGTGTCAACTTTTTACATTTTGTAAATAGCACCATCAGATGAATATGTGACAGTTTTGTAGAATATCACAGTTTTTATGACATCAAGTTCTGAACCTGGTCCTCTCCCACTCTTATTGATAGTCGTATAATGATAATTAGCTACCTCATAGACGTGAGCAAGTATGCTGTGCTGTATATTATAGCTCAACGTTTTTTTTAATTTTCGAACCACTTCCAATTATAGTAATTATGTTTTAATCAAAATTCTTATACGATGGTCCTTATTACACATATGTACATGTAGTTACTTATTAGTAATTGATGTGCAGTAATAAAATAATGAAGAATTGATACCTATTTTTACCTTAGTATAGTCTTGTTTATGCAGCAAGAAACAGCACCCTCTTTGTCAGCTTATACTCAAATAGTTGTGTTCTCGTTTCATAGTTTCATGCAGTGTATGCGTGGCATAACACATTATGGGGTATTTAAATATATGTGGCCTAAAGCTCACCTTGCATAATTTATTTCAAACATACTGTATTTTACATACTGCCAAATCTTATCGAAATATCTCTATAGCCATTGGTTGCCCTAGTACAACGTGAGTTGTTAAATAGGCTAGGTTCAGCCTGCTGTGTGTCCATAACTGACCAATCAAGTCTGTTAATACTGAGCTCAAGTTTTAGTACCTCCCTTTAGACAAGCACCGCCACTTCATCTTACTATTTTGTTGATCAGACATAAGACTGTGGTGTTATAAATATATATTAATTGTTTTATTATTTATAAACTACTGTAGTTGATACATGCAGTATCATGTCAGATGAAGTTTTGCAGCAATTAAATATAAACGATGAATTATACTTGAATTAATAGATAACACAAAATGTTAAAAGTCATCTACTCTGCTATCTTATTCTTAGAATTGTTTCCCGTGTTCAAGCAGAGATCTCCTTTCCAACTCCACAGGTACTGCTTACCATAGCTGAGTCATTACCATTCTTAAATGTTACATAAGAAAATGGTGATTTACCTTTTCTACAACAGAGACAGTTAAGAGCATTGAAGATCAGTTTTGATTTATCTCAGGTATATTACTAAATAAACATGGTATTTCATAAGCTAGTTGGTTATACACAAGTTGTCCTCTCTCTATCAATAAACTAGGTGGAAACAACTTCAAATTGTCACTAGCAGCTGGCATTTGATTGAATTGAGGTACATGCATATACTGCATAAGCAAAGACTAACAATAAAGTCTTTATTTGGTGCGTTGTTTACCTACTTCCTATCATGGTGTACTCTATGCACCAGGAATATAACACACAGCATGGTTATGACACCAAAGAGAGCACAGGCTATAGCCAAGCCTGCTAGGGCAGCACCATGGAAATGGGTGGAGTCTTTAGACGCCTGTTCACTCTGCTTATCAAAACCTCTGCTGTTCCCTGGTAGAACACAGTAAAATTACAGTCAACATAATATTTCTAATGTATTTATATAAGACATGTGAATATATGTACAACTACAAGTCATGCCAAATCACATTGAAGGCTGTGACTGTAGTCGTTTTACAGAAGTAGTTGTTTATAACACATTTTTGGGTACATAGGGAATGTCCGGCCTTCAACTTTACATGTATGTAGTGCACATTTTAAGTCATGAAAACACATAATATCTTAATGTTAATGATGTTTTAATTTAATCCCTATTGATATACTGCAACATAATACGAAAATGGAGTTATCCTGCCTTGAAATATCATAATCTACTTTCAGCAGATTTAATGACCATAGAGAGGTCAAGGCCCATTGAAGATTTACAGTATTATTATCTTTGACGTCAATCAGTCACACCAATTTAAAGGCAAACAGCACAGCACTTTAATTGACCCGAGTAAACATCTCATGACAGCGTATCTAATTATTTCACTATTCTTTCAAGAGCTATCTGTGCACATATTACAAATACATCAATATCAGATTGGTTGTACGTAGACCTTGACCAGGTGGCAGCTCACAAGTGGGGGTGTCTCCCCAATGCCCATCACTTCCACAGTGAATCTGAGGAACTCCGATTAACTTGTATCCTTCATCACAGCTATAATCAGCAACTGAGTTATATGTAGTCGATTTCCATGAGTGCTTTCCATGATGGATTGCGGGTGGTATACGACAATCTACAGCTATTTATCATAGAGGAATTATTAGCATATTTCAGGGAACTAGGTATGTGTTTAGGTTAGATTTTTTGAAAACATAAAAAAGTGCATAGGTAAGCAATGGTACATGAAAAAATATTAATAACTTAGAAGTAACAGCATTTTATATACAACCAATTAGATATCGAAATGTGTGATTATTGATAGATGACAAATCATGTAAGTTAAGTATTGGTACCGCATGTACCAATGCAAATGACCCAAAATTTTAAGCAGCTGCGAAGTATTCAGTTACCAACCACAATGTTCGAAACAACTGCTCACCAAATAATATAATAATGTTCACTACTTTGACCTAAAATGGCGGCAGCCATGCTGTTTGAAAAAAACAAAATAGCAATTTGTTTAATGTTCAATGGCCTCAATGTCTAGCAAAAAACTATTCTTAGGTCTGGTATTAAGTTTATGTACTAGCTTAGAATCTTGATGTGAAACTTACATAAACATATGGGTGGCTCTGACCACGTCCCATCAGAGAGGCAGCTAACATGCCGAGGACCATGTAACTCAAACCTTTTGAAACATTCATATCTTACTTCACTTTCATAGTCGACTCCTCCAGAAAGGGTTCTAGTTGCATGGGTTACTGATGGCGGGTCACCACAGGACACCTCTACAAATACAAGACATTCAAGTTATAGACCTTACTCTACAAAAACACACAAATCCTTTTCTAACCAGTACAACAGTGCAAACTCACTTCATTCTCAAGAAACGTTGCCTCGCATACACAAGTTATCTTTTGACTCAAATAGCCCACAAGTAGAAAAGACCGTTAGGATCTGATGTAAACAGGTTGTGATATGTGTTCATTGTAATTTCTGTTGGAATATATCTGTATAAAATATAATAAAGGTACTGATTTACTAGCTTACTGATGCATTCTGGGTAGGCACTCCATGAACCTGTGGCAAGACATATGACTGAGCTGTTAGCTATTGGACGATATCCATAGTCACATTGGTATGCCACTTCCTGTCCGTATAGATGGTTACCTCGGGAAAGTCGAACAGCGTTTGGGATATTTCGAGGTAATCCACAGTCTTTGACTTGTAAGTAAAATGAGCAGTTACAGGTTTTACTGTAAGCATGTTGTCTAGTCTACTACCAGGGTGTGTACTGGTAAATGGGTATTTTTCAGATCTGTTGTTCTTCTATTAACATTGGCCATTCGCGCATAAATGAAAGATTTATTAAACTCGGAAGCAAATTCAGTTACAGCATGACATACGAGTATTATATACACTTTTTGTAATGTATTTACAGCTATGTTCTGTGTTTTCAACATGATTTTGCCACCATTATAATTACATTACATGTATGACAGATAAAACGACACACATGTGTAAGGGCATCAGCCTCTGAGTATGATAAAAAGTAATTGGGAGCGATATTGATATTGGGGCGATACCATTATCAGAATAAAAAGTTCAATCTGCATCTTCTACAAATGCATGTGCATGTTCTTCGAATCTACTTTATGCTTCAAACAGAATGCAACACTCTTGCAAACTTGCGACTGCTCGAAAATTTCAGTTAGAAACAGGACATTTCAAAACCGTTCAAACTCCAAACCCCAACTCTCAACCACAATCATTTTCAGAACGCCCTGTTTCTACCTGAAATGTTCAAAATCTCTCTTTACCCACTCCTGCACAGACCAAAAAAGAAGGTTAGTGAGGCTGAGCAACACTTCATAGCTTATTTGAATCACTACCTTCCGTTCAGTCTAAATCAATTTTATAATCACAGTAGAGTATAGCTTCTAGAATTTGATATCATAGTTCTATTTCCACCGGCTGATGCTGAATAAAACCTATAAAATTTTTGGCTCAAAGGAAGTCTGCAAAGTAATAAACTGTAAATGACAGCTAGTCATAGAGCTTACATTTGCACTCTGGCACGTTTGTCCACTGTTTATCTGGTGCACATGTACTCATGATGCCGCTGACCTGGTTCCTTATTCTTGCACCAGATCCTCTCTTGTGCATTGTATAACCATCCAAGCAGAAATACATTGCAGTACTGTGTAAATCTGTAGATTCATATGCCCTTCTGCCTCCAGATATTTTGGGTGGCGGTCCGCAGTCCTTCACTAAGCAATTAATTTAGAACACAGTCTAAGTTTCAGTTAATGAGAGAATAACTTGTCTATTAACTTACAATTACGTGTTGAGTACTATTGCAGGAGTTATCTTTCCATAGTTGTGAGGCTACTTAGTTTACTACTACAAAGTGAAACTTTTTTAGAATTGCTGCTTTATTTCTACGCTGCGGGTTTGTCAGTAGAATCTCGAGAAAGAAGAACTATCTATGGCTCATATTGCTGAGTGTCATATAAGTATGTTTTAATGGAGGCAGCTTATATAAATGCTTTTCAACAAATCCCAGTCACAAAATATAAAACTGTTAACACTACTAATGGCAATATTAGGAAGATTAAAATAATAACATATCACCTTCTAAAATATGAGTGATTTAAAAAGTTATAACCTACATTTATATGGACAACAATGATGGCGAGTTAAGCAAAGTCAACGTAAGTTTAGTCAGTACGGCCATTTTCAATTCTTCAAGTTTAAGTAATTGAAACATCAAGTATGAATAGATTGATTTGTTTTGTAAAGAGTTCATCACTGAGCAGCTAAGGACTTGGCTCTACATTCTGTAAAATCAACTCATCTCTGACTGTGATAGGTGATTAAGTGCCGCTACCTCGAGTTACGTTCACAGGATGTGAAGCATAGTCTCTGGCTGCTCAGCTAAATTGTTTTTGTAAATTGTAAGATTGCATATAAAAAGAATTGCTAAGCCCTTTAATGCCCCATATATAGATACTTACTTTGGCACCTGCCTTCAGTCGTGGACCAATTTCCGTTATTGAGGCATGTGATGTGTAGAGAGGTGCCGTTTAATTCATAGCCTCCAAAACAATAGTAACTTGCTACCGTACCAACATCAAACTTGCTATGGCGCAATAGCAACAAACAAGAATATACATGCATTTCAGGAGTCGTCATCTTATGCACTTCTTGGAAATATGATTAACCACTTCTGCTCTCTGGTGAAATGTTCTACACTGTACAGTATTTACATGCAAATATGGGTTGATGCAAAAATTTAGTATTGCTAAATTGATCTGCGACCCTGAAACATCCCCTGGTTCATATTCAATGAGTTATCAAACAAGTGACAAGTACAATATACGCAGGTGAGTGACTACAAGACAAGGAAACACAACTTTAAACTTACGTTCCGTTTAGATCTGTTTTTAGCAGACCACCGAAAAGATTGTCTTTTGGCTTTTCACACCCCTTACCTATAACAAGTGTATCGTCAGCAATACTTGAGAGCGATTATGTCAACCAATGGCGTTGGAGGGAACAAATGTTTCTCTTTAGTATTACAGACAACAATGAACAATGCAGTTGCTATTTAAGTCACACAATTCATTTCTAGTAAATGCTTGATAGCAATCACAAATCAGTTTTTGGATGAATATTGGATGGTAGAAACCTAAATCTAAAATGTGTTAGCCTGTGTTCCAGGCAGCCTGGCAGAGTACTTAGTATGCATGTATCTAATACCTAACTATACCATTACATACAAGTATATATTGCTAACACTTTTTGTTTTTGCCAGTGGACAAATGCTATGCGCATACACATGCCATACTTATATTGATCGATATTGATATAGTTTTTCAATGCAAAGGGTAAATCAATTGAACTACTTCTATTTCGTATTGTGGGGACTAACACTGTATTGTAGCACTTAGCCATTTGGCTGGCAAACTAATGCTGACTACACCCCTACTGCATCCACATAAATCTTACTGTTCAATAAATCATGTTATTATACATTTTCGATAAAAGTCATTTTATTGGTCTAAACTTCATTACAAAATTGTATGCTGAAAAATTTAAATAGAAGGACAAAAAAATTTGTGCTTGAACATGTATATAGGCTACATGTATAATTTTCAAAGTTGTTTTTCTCTTTTTCTCTAGTTATAACTTATGCAAATCTCCACACTTTTGAATGTCAAATAACAAGCTATTATAAAAATTCACAATATTTACAACGTAGTTGCCTTTTGGAACCAAATATCCAGGATGCGGCTGGAATGTTCTTGTAATGAACATACATGTACATTGCAGTCTCAACCTTGATAGATGTTCTTTGTGGAACTAATGGTACCTATATAGAGGTGTACTAACTCAGGATAAAAAAGTGCTTTACTAAACTCACCAGCCTATACTCTTCGGCGTGACCAGCTTCTTGCAGCTTGCACTGCCAGGTGCCAGTGCTGGCCAACTCCCTGTAAGAAAGGCCCTTTTTTGGCAGGGGTGGAAGAGTTGCCTCGAAGCCATGCAGATTTGTATGACCCCAAGGACTTTTATATGAGGCACGGGAGCAATTGTGGCTGGATGCTCTTCCTAACACCACTGTGACCGGGATTCGAACTTGGAACCTTCCGCATGAAAGTTCAGCATTCTAACCACTCAGCCACGGCTGCTCCTTCTAAAAAGTGCTTTGCTAATCACTGATAAAATAAAAAAAATCTAGTGAAGAAATCTCAATAACAGGCTTAGCTTTTTAGTTATATAAGGACTTTACGGACGCTCTGTATAGCCTGTTATTGTGAGATGTGTAAAAGATAAGGTTTAGAGAACTAATTCAGCTGAAAAAAAGCCTTTTCATTTCCATCAACAGGAACAGAGAAGTTGCCATCCAATGATCATGTATATTACATTCACTGACGGTTATTTTCTCTGGCATAACTTACCATCAGAGTCTGAGCAGATAACTCCATTAATAGCCAGGGATATGCTGGTTAGAAATATAATATAGCCTTGGGCCATAGTGTTAAAGTTGTGGCTTTTCTCAAGTTCTACAATGGACGAAGGAAAGAAGAACGAAATGATAGAGCGCTTTAGCAAGGATGACTACATACATTGTTAGTGTCTTCGCAGCCTAAATTTTAGGCACAGGCCAACTTGTCAAAGAATCTATGGCCTACTTCGATCAAAGGGCCACGAACACACCGACCTGGGCCAAAAGCAAAATCCTCATATGCATGCCAGAAACCTGCATGTCGGTGTGTGGATGAGCTAAGAATGATTTTCTCTAACCAAGAGAGAGAGAGATCCCAAACAATAGCCTTTTTGGCCTACGCCGAACAGCCATCTTAGAATTTTTATTTGCGGCCAGTTCACAAAGACTACATGGTACACTTTGATGCACAATATGTCTTCTTATAAACAGTATTGCACAGACTGTACTAAATACATCTTATATAACTGCAAAGAACCATTTGAATATCTCAGCTACTTGTGCATTTCCGTACGCATATCGTACATTGTACATAACATTTATATCATCATACAAGCTAAACTAACTACAGGTGTACATGTACATGTATGTTCATCATCACTGTATATGACTGTTTAGTCACATGTACATGTAGTACATTTGATTCAACTAAAAGCTTAAACTTTAAAAAAATTCCCGAGCTCTGACGATTCTAGAACAACTCGAAATATCTAAAAGTTTCCAGCCTACACCTACTTTAAAATTGGACACAAGTATCTCTTGATGAAAAACAACATTACCATGGATCATACAAGATTTATATAAAATAATATTCTAAAGTCTATAACTCGTTGTGCATCCACTATACATTGCATATATTGAACTTTGTGAACGTGTGAATCAGTTGAATATGAAACAAATTTACTGATTAAATAAAATAGGTCTCACAGCAATATTATAGACCTTCTGGTGTCCAATTCTGCCAGTAGAAGTCTCTGATAATTATCATTATCTCTCAGCTTACACATTGTAGACAGTAGAATGGAATTATTTCCTTAGTGTATAAATACATGTACTATGATGGAAGTTATTGAAGAACTACATGTATTAGTCTAAATATAAATAATATATTATATTTACCACTTGTATAGACACTCTACATTATCTCATAGTCCAACACTCTGTTTAAATCTGTAAGCTTTTGCGTTACTTACCTGCTGGGGCCGGCCTCAGGCTAGGAGTTCCAAGCTACAATGTAGTGTTGTGATCCGTAAGACAGTAAATTATATTTTGTGTGCATCCAACCATGCATTTTACAGTTTACAAGGGAGATGACTACACATTTAATACAGTGTTATTCTATTATTATAATTCTCGTATGTTGCACGTGGGCGACATGCCATACCATTGCTGTAGGATGCACCAACCATAAACTTAGAATATACATACATACATGTACAAATGTACACGGGGGTAATGTGCATTATATATTAGTCAACTGTTTCCATCTATAGTGTTAGTCGCGAACCACAATATGGTATTAGTTTGACTATGCTATACTGGATCAGGTACACTTAAATAAGCCATGTAGTACAAAGTCAGCATCTAGTATAAGATATTGCAAATCCAATTATATAATGTGTTAGAAGTGAGTCTTGGTTATTGGCTGAATAAGAATCAAGGCAACCGGTGAGTTAGTACAACACCTTGCCATACTGGAGCCATGTCAACGAACAACAAAGTGGGATTGCCGAAGCTCATGGCTTCCACCCTCAGTGAAGCAGAGATTTACGTGCAAAGATGGAAAAAAAAAGATGGTTTACTCGAGCCAAAATCTCTATGTCCCCTGCCTTGCAACTTGGTCTGGATGAAGTAAGGAGTTGTGCCACCTTGTGTGAAAGTTCGCCATTACTATTGGTGCTCCGTGGACCAATCATAGACTACATCAGTTCCGTATAAGCACTCTACATTTATAGTACCTTAATTGTCAGTCCTTATTGGGCTTATGTTAGCAATTCCGTGACTAACAGCAAGATTTCCACCGTTCGATCAACTGTCACAAATGGAAGCCCCAGTTGGGGTTTCTATTTGGCTTTTTTTGGCCTTTGTGCAGTTTTTCCATCATATTGTTGAAAAACACTAATACGTCATGTACAAAACATGTAGCTACATAATTCTGATTGTTTGGTACTTTTGACCTTCCAACCTAATATAGAGCATTCGAAGTGACCATATAATTCGGCTGTGTATATACATGTACATGTACATGTACATGTACATGTAAGTACAAAATGTATATGCAACACTGTAGCATTATAATGCTTCTAATATTGTTTTAAGTAATAATAATTAAAAATAATGGAAGCTTGATATATCTTACCCTAGACAAAAGCTTGTTTATGTAACAGAAAGCAACATAACATTTGTCAGAATGGACACAAACTCTAAAAACCTAGTGTTTAATCATCCTCTGTAGTTGTATGCTGCTTACATGTCGTACATGACACAGATCTCATATACAATGTAAACTAAATTTTACCTTATATGCATACATGTATGTACACCAAAGTAATATCTGACTTCCAAGATATTGCTGAGTGACATAATACATGTATATTTTACGTAAATTTCAAACATAGAGCTGAGCTACAGTTTTAGTACCTTCTTTTAGACAAGCACCAGCACCTTCGCTTAGCTCACATTTTGTTAATGGATTAGGCATGAGACAATATAGTTAAGATGATAATATATTTATAACAAGCAGCTTTTGTTCAATTATATAACTGGTTGCGTCTGATATAATATCAGTTCAAGTCTTGTGACAATTAAATGCAAACGATGAATTATACTTGAATTATTTAGATAACACAAATGTTAAAAGTCATCTACTCTGCTATCTTATTCTTAGAATTGTTTCCCGTGTTCAAGCAGAGATCTCCTTTCCAACTCCACTGGTACTGCTTACCATAGCTGAGTCATCGCCATTCTTAAATGTTACATAAGAAAACAACGATTTACCATTTCTACAACAGAGACAGTTAAGAGCATTGAATCGTCGTAGTTTAATTTACAATATTACAATAACAACTGTAGACAAACCAGTGAATATATCATTTAGTTTAACGTGTTTTGATAGTGCACACGGGAAAATATAAAACTACACTATACTGAAATACACTGCTGCTACTACTACTGTCATTATACCATCATCCAGTATCATGACTGTGCTGCCGATAGTGTTGCTATGTTGCTGTAGCACATCTCACCACGCCACATCACGTCACAATACATAATACATGTGCATCCTGAAACCTTGCTATACATTTATGTACTTGAAATACTATTGATAACTCAATTCGTCTCAGACACACTACCAAACAAACATACATGTACATGGTGTACAGTACATGTTGTAATTCATAAGCTATAGCTGGTTATACACAGGTTGTCCTCTCTCTATAGACAAATTAGGAGTAGACAACTTCAAATTGTCATCAATAGCTAAAATTAATTTTCTATAAAAGATAGACAATTGAAGGTAGGTTTTTCAAATTATTTAGTTTGTTGTAAACTATAACTTACTTAATCATTTCTAACAACAAGCTTGTAATTGGTGCGTTGTTTACCTACCTCCTATCTTGGCATATTTTATGCACCAGGAATATAACAGACAGCATGGTTATGACACCAAAGAGAGCACAGGCTATAGCTAAGCCTGCTAGGGCAGCACCATGAAAATGGGTGGAGTCTTTAGATGCCTGGTCACTCTGCTTATCAAAACCTCTGCTGCTCCCTAGTAGAACAAAGTAAAACTACAGTCAATATAATATTTGTAATGTATTTATATAACACAAAATGCGAATATGTACAAGTCATGCCAAATCAAATCAAAGGCTCTGACTGTAGTTCATACAGTAATATTACAGTCAATATGATATTATTTGTAATGGCGACCTTGCTTGCAGCAGGAAAAGTCAAGGAGAGAGGAAGAAGAGATTATAGGGTGTTCAATTTCATGTAGTGTAAGCAGTGGTCAAAGTTAGGGGGGTGTGGGGGACGCAGTCCCCCACCATAAATTTTAGGGGGTCCCTCAGACTGATAGACCCCTCTACAGATTACTATTATAATAATAATACAGATTGGACTATATTTTACCTTGAGATCTTGGACCATATTTTAACCTGAAGTTTTTGGATCTTGCACCATTTCGGTGTCTAATTTTGATAAGGTTTCCAATTTCCAGGAGGGCGCTCAGGCACCCCTCCCGGACCCTCCCCGCCAGTGCGCTTCGCACCCTCAAGTGATTATGTCTGCTACCCTAGAGACCCCCCACCTCTTTTCTTAGACTTTGACCACTGAGTGTAAGTCATGAAAACTTATAAAAATTGACCTTGTTTAAATATATTCTTTAATCTTTATATACAGCAATTTCTGGAAATTGGAAGTATTTAGACCTTGATCAGGTGGCAGCTCACAAGTGGGAGTGCCTCCCCAACGCCCATCACTTCTACAGTGAATCTGAGGAACTCCGATTAGCGTGTATCCTTCATCACAGCTATAATCAGCAACTGAGTTATATGTAGTAGAATTCCATGAGTGCTTTCCATGATGGATGAAGGGTGGTGTGTGACAATCTACAACTATGTACCACATGGAAGTTATTAGCATGTTTCAAGAAACTAGGATTGTGTTTAGTTTAGCTTCTTTTGGAAACATGAAAACAATTTACAACTGAGCAATGGTACATAAAAAAATAACAACAATTATTTTCAGTCGTGGTATTCCACTTACCTAGCTTACACTTAGGACCTTGATGTGAAACTTACGCAAACATATGGGTGGCTCTGACCATGTCCCATCAGAGAGGCAGCTAACATACGGAGAACCATGTAACTCAAACCCTTTTAAACATTCATACCTTACTTCACTTTCATAGTTGACTCCTCCAGTAAGGGTTCTAGTTGCATGTGTGACTGATGGCGGGTCACCACAAGACACCTCTATAAATACAAGACATTTAAGTTGTAAACCTTAGTCTACAAAGACACACAAACCTTTTTCTAGCAAATACAACTGTGCAAACCCAACTCCTTCTCATGAAACGTTGCTAGACATCACCTCGCTTACACAAGCTATGTTTTGACTCAAATAATTCACAAGTAGAAAAGTCAGGTAGGACCATGTAAACAGGCTGTGATATTTGTGCCATGCAATTTCTTTTGGAAGATATCTGTATCTATATAAAATGTATATAAAGGAGATTTACATGTATTAGCTTACTGATGCATTCTGGGTAGGCTCCCCACACGCCTGTGGCCAGACATTTGACGGAGCTGTTAGCTATTGGACGATATCCATAGTCACATTGGTATGGCACTTCCTGTCCATATAGATGATTACCCCGGGAAAGTCGAATAGCATTTGGTATGTTAAGGGGCAGTCCACAGTCCTTAGCTGCAAGTGAAATTTGTAACATTTTGACCATTCTACGGTCAGCCTTGGTACTTGTAAACTGTAAATATTGTAGGTTGTGCTATTCCTTGGTTGGATGTTGCCTACCCTATTCCATCAACTCCAGAGGCTATTATACTAAATCCACTGTTCTTTGAGTGTGTGTGTGGAGCGTTGAAATATACAGTATAATCAATTTTTTCTGTATCTGTTGTTCTTCTTATAAACATTGACTATTCGCACACTAAAACCTGTCGCCTTTTGTCCTTTTAGTATAATGTGCCCCGTAATATGATCCATGTATAATGGATTGCACATGCGATTAATTGTATAACCGCAGTATAACTTCTAAAATCTGATGTTGTAGTTTTATTTCCACTGATTGATGCTGGATAAAGCCTATGAAATTGTTGGCTAAAAGAAAATTTGCGAAATAATAAACTGTAAATGAGAATCAACCATAGAGCTTACGTCTGCACTCTGGTATGAGTTTCCACTGGCCGCTGAATGTACATATACTCATGTAACCTTGGGTTTGGTTACTTAAAACATATCCTCTCTGGTACAATGTATATCCATCCAAGCAGTAATACGTTGCATTCATGTGTAAATATGTAGATCCATATGTTCTTCTTCCTCCACTTATTTCAGGTGGTGGTCCACAGTCCTTCTCTAAATATTGAGTTTAGAACATAGTCTACATTTCAGAGAATACCTACTAAAATACAATTACGAGTTCGGAACTAATACTGAAGTTAGCATATCGTAGTTGTAAAAGTTATTGTGTCATTAATAGCACTCACAACTCCAAAGTAAAATCTTCAATGTTACTGGATCTATTTTTACACTTTGGATTTGTCAGTAGAATCCAGAGAAGGACGAACTAGCTAGGAGCAGATATTCTTGAGTGCCGTATGAGTATGAGTAGGCAGCTCAAAAACACATTGTAGCTTATAAACGGCTATATGAGCAACGATGTGCAGATATTGGCGGCCATTTTAAATTCTTCAACTTTAATAATTGAAACATAGTGATCAAGTATAAATAGATAATTGATTTTCTTATTGCAAGGAATTCATTACTGAACAGCCAGGGACTTAATTCCACATTTGATCTGTAAAAATAGCCCATCCCTGACTGCCCTAGGTGATTAGGTATCGCCGAGACCTCAGGTGCAATTCCAAGTCAGGGTGGAGCTATTTTTATAAGATGTGAGGCCGAGTCCCTGGCTGTTCAGTAATAAATTCCTTGCAATGTCTATGAGAAACAGCTTAAATAGATACTTACTTTTACACCTGCCTTCCATAGCAGACCAATTTCCATTGACACAAGTGATATGTGGATCGGTATCATTTAATTCATTGCCGTAGACACAGTAGTAACGTATCATCGTACCATTCTGGAATCTCCTATGGCAGAATAGTAACAGACAAGAACGCAAGTTCTAGTATTTTTGGAGTAATCATCCTATTTTCATTGACCACTTGGGTACTCTGGCAAAGTATTCTGCACGATATTCAGATATGGATTGCTGCAAAAATTTGTTAATGTTAGAGTAAGTTCCAGAAAAATGCGCTGATATACAGATACATAGCAAGTACATGTGAGTGACTTTAGGAAAACAGAATGTAATTCTAAGCTTACTGTCCCTCTAAGTGTGTTAATATTTCAACATCGACAGTCGAAGCTATTTCTGGATCTCCACACTCCTTACCTATAACAAGTTTATATGTTGTTATACTAATAAAATATCGTCAGCAAAATAACTTGAGGACATGGTTGCGATATTATCAGTCAATGGCGTTGGAGAGTACAAGTTTTCATTACAGACAACAATGAACAATGCAGTTGCTATTTAAGTCCACACAATTCATTTCTAGTAAATGCTTGTAAGATAGCAATCACAAATCAGTTTTTGGATAAACATGGTATGGTAGGAACTCAGATTTAAAATATGTTAGCCTGTGTTCCAGGCAGACTGGCAGAGCCCTTGGAATGTATGTGTAACTCTGCATTGACTATTAATAGTTGAGTAACATAAATAGTAAATGATCCATGTAGCTGAGTATACAATTTTGTAGATTCTTTATTTAGTTTATGGGTGAAATAATTGTATATTTGATGATAGATGTACATACATAATAAATATGGAGTTAGCACACCTTTGCTAGATTAGAAACTTACTGCATACATATAAATATTGCTGTTCAATAAATCAAGCGGCTATATAGAGTCATTTTCTTAGTCTACACTTCATTACAATATGTATGCTACTACGGTTCTACAATTTAAACAAAGGGACAAACAATTGTACTTGTAAAGATACATGCAAAGTTATTTTGCTTTTGAGTTAGTAAACCTATCAGAGTAGTTATAACTTACGTGAGTATCTCCACACTTTTGATTGACAATCAACAAATCATTACTGAAGTTCAAAATGTTTAATTGGCATTTAAATATAAATTTCCTGAACATTACTAGAGATTTTCACTTCAATTTAATTTCAATGAGCATGCATTGTAGTCTCAGCCTATAACTTGTTATTGTGAGGTGTGTAAAATACGTGCTTTAGAGAACTAATTCTGCTGGAAAAACTTTTTTATACCTCTACTAGTGGAGTGGACCATCCAATGATCACGTATATTACATTCACTGACTGTTATTTTCTCTGATATATTATAGCTTACTATCAGGGTCTGAACAGATAACTCCATTAATAGCCAGGAATATGCTGGTTAGAAATATAATATAGCCTTGGGACATAGTGTTAGAGTAGCTGTTTACTTTGAGTTGTTGCTTTCCTCAAGTTCTACAATATAGACAGAGGACAGAAGAAAAAAATTACCCTATCAACTCTATCAAAGATGACTACTTGTACATTAAATTGACCGTGTTAACAATAAACATACAAATGTATTTTCCACTGACATAACACTGTATATTGTTTCATAGTATAACTTTTTATTTAAATATATACATGTATGTATGAGTTTTTGTGTTACTTACCAGCTGGGAACGGGCTCAGGCTAGGAGTTCTGAGTTAGTAATGTAATAAATTATATTTGTGTGCACCCAACCATGCGTTTATACGTTACAAGGGAGATGACTCCATATTTAATACAGTGTTTCTCTATTATTATTCTCGTATGTTGCACCAAGGGTTGCACGTAGGCGACATACCATACCATAAGCATGGATTCACCATAAATTTAGAGATATACATTTGTACATACATGTACATGTACATGTACTTGGGGCTGGGGGTGATGTGCATTATTTATTAGCCATTGACAAATATGTAAGTTGGGTACGTTACAAACAAATATTTCTTTACTGTCTCATTACTTCTCTAGCCGCTCAACTGCTTCCATCTACAGCATTAGTCGCGAACCACAATGTGGTTTTACTATGCTACTTCAAGCGATAAGCTCAGAGTTCAGATTGTGAAATCCCCATCGCTCAGTTGAGTGTTTCTGGTAGAGTTTAGTATTAGTAAACTAGTATAGTAAACCAGTCGAGTAAAGTGGTTTTACTAAAACAACATGGCGTTTAGAATACTGTTCTTTACATTCCAGTTTTTCTTCCTTCTGGTCCTGATTGTTTTTTCTCTTTATTTGTTGCTTTTGTCCCTGTTTTTATTTTGGCCTGTGTAACAGTATAACAAATATGCAATGTGTTCACCTTACACATGCAAAAATACATATTACTAGCATAATGTACTTGTATATTGTGCGATATTTATTGCACAACAAATAAAGTCTCATATAATATGTACGTATTATACACAGTACACAGTACAACCATTGGTCAAACAAGAAACAGAACGCATGTCACCTACATGTATGTTCCTTCATGTAGGTTATATTTATAATTATGTGCATGTAGATAGTGATATGCAGTACGTATTATCTAGTATATTGCAATGCATCATAGAACATAGATTTACAGTGTAAAACTAAAAATAGTCGGTCAAGTGCTACTATCGTAATAATAAATAGTGTTTAGTGAGAGTTGTGGGCTCATGTTTGCATAACATTTGAGGAGTTGTGTCTTCAATGACGAGAAAATATTGTTCAAAATTTTTGTAAAAACTGTTTACCAAGCCAATTATAATTGGCTTTACATGAAAAGATCTGAGAAATTTGACTCGCTGTCATCAAAAATAAGTAAAATTAATGTGCAAATGAAAGTTTTTGAGCTTTTATAATCTAAATCTTGATATTTCATATGAATTTCTTAAAATATCTCCATTTTCCTTTCAGTATTAATCTGCCGGTGTTTGAAACGTAGCTGGATTTTGAATTTTTTTGCATAGACATACAATAACAATACAGAGATAAAGAAATAATGAACTCCCTGACGTATGTAGCATTACTTACTACTTCTACTACTACTACTAACTAGGCTACTCTACTACTACTACTAGTCTACTACCACCATGATCCTACGACTAATTCAATTAAAATTAACTAATTGATGCTACACTACTAATTCAATTAAAATTAATTAATTAATGCTATACTTAATAGTAATGCTGGTACACCATGTAGGCCTAGCTAAAATAATAATGGAAAAATTATTGAATGTGAACTAAAACTGCACTACTGTGTTGTACATTTAGCCTAATGCGGTTTTACTTTACTTACCGTTACTTACATGTAGGCCTACAGGCTAGAGGATAAAGTGCGGAATCAAATCTCAGAAACTAGATTGTGGTCTACGGTTGGTGATCATATAGCTGAGAAATTTTCTATAGTAAATAAGCTATACTCAGTAACTCCTTCTACTGTTGTGGAATAGGCTGACGCTGTGATCCATTAAAGGTGAACTGTACTGAAATTTTGACGTTATGAGTTGAATACTCCATTAGAAAGCCTAGTAGCAGCTGAACCAGCTGGCACTATACCAGCTGGGATACATGATGTCATCATGGTACTCAGCTCTGTTAAAACTAGTGAATTACAGCATTGTGGGGAGTGAAAGCCAGACCACTCATTATGTTATTATGAACAGGAAATTTTAATTGAGTTTTTATCTTTGTTGTACTAGGAATACCACAAAACGAAAAAATGGGTCTGTGGAACAAATGCTAGTTAATATTCCTAGAACCAATAAAAAGCACAATTTGTTGCGAAAAATTATCAAATGACCTTTGAGTTTGCAATTTGATCGGTCAATAGGCTACTTGTTTATCGCATGAATAACATGACTACTTATTAGACTGGTGTGTTGAACTAGTAGAACATAGTACTATAATTGCTAGTATCTGTTTTATTGAATGAACACTGTATTTCATATAAAACAGTTGTGAGAACTCAATATTGCTTGTATATAGCTTGTCAGAGTTGAGATAGTCAAAGAAGAAGTTTTGAAAATTGATATAAAGTTAGGTGGAGATAACTCTTAATGCCGGCATCACTATGGTTATTTTAGAAATTTTGGGGCTACTTTTTTACAGTTTAGCATCTATTAGCTACTACTAAAACAGTTTAGATATGTTTGTAGAGGTATCAAGTAATACTAACATAGTTAGCTTGGTGAAAATAATTCTGAAAATTTTAGTACAGTCTATCTTTAAATATCCACTTCGTTCATAATCTGGAATAGAACAGAATAAATCTTTGATGTTCATCAATAGTATATGGGAAGCCCGTGTGTAGGTTAACTTTCAGACACCAACTGAAAAGCAAAAATTTTGCTCACTGAAACTAATAATAAACTTCTTGGCAAACGAAAAGTTCCATAATTCCCTCTCATCAAACTGTGGTATGAGGTATGGGGCTCTTGGATTACCATGGAATGTAGTTCAGCACTTCGAGTTGAACAATAATGTAACGTTCTTACCATATCAGATTCCTACTGCAAACAGTCAGAGATATCAGAAGAAGCTCAAATAATGCAATCCATAGCAACCAGTAGTAGCATTAAACTAAAAATTTGTCAAACGAACTGAAACTGTATTGAAGGCACACGTTTTATTCATCTTAATTGGTGACCTTGGGCGGTCTAGACCTGCAAATTTTATAGTTAGTTATAGTTAGCCCTACTAGGCTGATGCGATTCTATTCATCAAAGGATGTGCGAGCAACAGGTAGGCCATGTCTGAAAATCTGTGCCAAAATCATCTACACTAACTCTCAGTGAAACTAGACTTCTGCAATTTCAAAACGAATATGACTTCATCACTATATAACCAGCATACGGTGAAACCATATGACTAACCCACATGACTACGACTGCTAGATCCGCTGCTAAAGAAGAACTCAGATTAGCGGATAAAACATAATATGAAATATATTATGAAAGCTTTCTACCGAGAACTATCAAATATCTATTACAACATAGGCAAAGGAATCACCCCCACTTAGGATTGAAGAGTGAAATTGTTGCAATTTTCAATATCCTTTTGTCTAATGGTAATATCCAATACTTTCTTAATGCCAAAAAACTAAATAAATTGTTGCATCGTTAAAATCAGTGTGTTCATTTTCTTTTTCCTTAGTCACCAGTTGCATCAATGGAGTAGGCCTAATTATATTTTTAGAGCGCGTCTTTGTACACTCTTCTTATTATGCTGTTAATTTGCTAATTTCTCTCTTAAATGTTACAGCAATGCAGAGAACTTGAAGAAGTTGAGTGAGAGGGAGATAGAGTTGGGTACTGCCGGTACTAAGAATTCATGGCACAATATATACAAAGACAGTGCCTGGATCTTTGTGGGTGGTCTACCATTTGACTTGACTGAAGGCGATGTCATCTGCATATTCTCACAGTAGGCATCATTCAATCTCTCTTTATATCATTTGATACTAGTGTTCGATAGTACCATGTTTACACCCAACATCCTCTCCAAGTCTCTAATTAGACTTGAGCTGCCACATTATATCCCAATAAACTGATGTTTGTGGTCTAAATTTTGGTGTTTGATTTAACTTTCATTTCATTTTATGGAACTGCTTATTGTTTCCTTGGCACCCTCTTATTTTTGATCACATAGTGATAGTGCGGTGGCTGACAACATCCATTTTGTGTAGACGAGTCTTGTCTTAAATGTCTACATTAGAGAGATTGAACATAAGTGTGGCAGTGGAGAGATTTAGTAGGGCAATCTGCGAACCTCTTTCAGGGAGAGACTAGGGGAAACCTGGTGAACTGGGGGAAACCTTGTGAATAATTGAGATAGAGGTTGCTTAGCGTTCTTGCTTCTTTTAAATGAGGAAATAACTCTACTAATTGTTGTACATGTGAATACACTTACTGCATTCAATATATTCTTAGCCTGTTTCCACCACTTGTGTTGTATTCGGTTATAGATATGGTGAGATTGTGAATATAAACATGGTTAGGGACAAGAAGACGGGAAAGACCAAAGGCTATGCATTTATATGTTATGAGGATCAGAGGAGCACAATACTGGCTGTAGACAACTTTAATACAACAAAAGTAGGTAGTAGTAAGTATATGAGGGAGGTAAATTGTGGGGTAGGTGCTGTAACCGGTTATATATGGCAAGTTCCACCCAATGGCTAACTGTGGTTCAACTGATGATGTTGATGATGATAAAATTCAATTGTGGACCCATGAAAATACCCATAAAGCTTACTAAAGTTAGTAAAAAGCCTGTACATATATAGATAGTATAGATTAAGTGCTCTGTCTAATAGATTTGCAAATGGTCGCTTTTTATAGATGCTATTAAAAGCGGATGGTAGAATTGACTTGCTTGCCACGAATTTTAGTTTATCCTACATGCATGTGGGTAACTACATGACTGTATCTCTTTCTAGAGTTCAATGTCTAAAATGGAAAATGAAACTAGTAAACTAAGAAGTGTTGAAAATATGGTTGGGTCTACACAATTCTCTGAATGACGGAATAAAACATTGGGAAAATGGGAGTTGTCATACAGTGATATGTAAGTTTTCAAGGGAAGGCAAATCTAATATGTCACATATGTCCATAAAAATGAAATGATTTGTGAAAACTCAGATTTTGCTATACACAATAATTTCAAAGTCCTGTTTTCAATGATGGTTTTTGTTTATACCTGCATTATATAAAAACATTGAGTTTGTTATTCTAGAATTTCTAGAATTAAATTAGAATCACCTATTTAGAAATTAATCTTATTAGTAAAGGAAAGCTCTGGAAGTTATGAGGGTTACTCAGCACAAAACGATGCTCCCTTGTTCCATACAAAACAGGAACGTAGCTTTTAGTTAGATATGCACATTAAAATACATAATAATGTAGGCCCTGCAGAGACATTCATAATGATCCCCATTACAAGAAACTATTTGTGGAATTTATTATTGGAATTCCTCAGTTGAACTTTTTCCTTTAGGCTATATAACAAGTATTGTATTCTTACATATTTCTTTCAAGTTAATCAGCTTGTCATAAGATTGGAAATTCCTTCTCCCTTAAGCTGTTATTCAGTCTATGGCTAGGTAAAAGGAAATGTTGTGTGACATCTAGTAGGCCTAATATACAGAATATCGGTAGTACATTATTCCCCCTTGACCCCTCCCCAGCTGAGCCGCGCTTGTTCACTCGTCCAGTGCTGTGTTTACACAGCTCTTATCTTTTTCTATTATTTACCTCTCAAACAGACTCTGGCCATAGGTGACTGTAGTATGCTACGCGGTGGGCATGTTTGCTAGCTGATAAGCCTGGATCTCAATGACGCACAATTATATCTTACCATTCAATTGGAAATTCGTCGGGGGAAAAGTTTTGGGTGTTGGAAGATGTTAAAATGTTCATTGTACGCAGAGTAGTGACTGTTTTACATTTACGCTAATACTTCGACAGAATGGGAATTGTGAAATGGGGATGTAGACATATTTACATGTCAAAATGCTATCAAACCGACTGAAGTGTTAATTTACCTTGTACATCATGGTGGTATCTTGTATGATAATTGTTATTTTTGGGGATTAAATTGTTTTGGTGATAGATGAAGGTAGTTGTGTAATTTACACTAAGTCCCAAACAGGGAAATCCTCAGCACAACATCGTTACACTAACCATAACATGAAACTAAAATCAGTTTATTAAACTATTAAGATAATTAAAATACTATAGTCCAGTCAACTGACATTAGTAATTAATGCTATTAAGTAGCATAATTACTAGCACTGCAAGAAGAAATCCATTGCATAAGGTCAGAATTGACTCAGTTGACTCAAACCAAGTCACCTGTTCCCAGATCAGCAGGATGGACTTTGTTCTACTGGTGCTGTCCAGTCTAAGGATACTGATTGTGCTGTAGTATGCATAGTGGAGGAAGTTTATATGCATTCAGTTAGTATCTGCAATCAAGATGACAAGTTGGTGTCTGGTAGAGTGGGTGACAGGAAGGTATAATCCTCAGCACATGGCCTAGGGAGACTCTGTTACCACATTTGGTGATTCTACAAACCTCGTAATTAGGTGCAAGATTATGATGAAATACATAACTTGATAACTGGCAAAGGATTTAATGTTAGTCAGCACCTGGTTTCCCAATTTTTTCATCAGGTATACATTCGCTGCCAGCATGTTACTCATTTCTAGGCCATCTTATGGCAGAAATAAGTACTTGACTTTAAACGTCAGCAAAATATAGTTGGTGAATGATAGAGAGGATCACAAAGTCTGTGTATATTGACCTTCAGCCGTGTCGATCTGGAAGATTGTCTGCCCGTGTCGGCTCAGTCGCTGTAATCTAATGTACATGGGGCATGTGGATAACCCTAAATAAATAATGTTCATGCATGGGAGGAGTAATTCGGTAACTAAAAATAGAAAGGTATCGTGGGTGTGATAATTTTGTACGATGTACTAAAATTACTTTTTACCTTTTTCCTGAACCTTTGAATGGCCTCTCATTGCATATTACTTTCATAATATGCACGGTGCGTTGTCACGTTCACTGTTCCCAGGACCCATTTTTTATAACATATTTCTGAGCACACTTATTGTTATCATGAAGCTTTTTGTAGGGATGTCATGTATTCGTGCCAGGGAAATATTATTGTCAAATCTGAAACATATTTCGTCTTGTCATTGAGATACCATCAGTAGGGAAGATGCAATGATCTGATTGGTTGATACAAGTGAAGCTATTCTAATTTGTTCCTGTTGACTGCGGATGCTATAATTGAACGTCATGAAGTATTGGCTGATTGCCACCGAAATAATGATCAGCCATGCTTTCATTGGACATAAGCAACCAGTTCTAGTGCTACAGCACTTGACAGTTGATTGCTAGTTACTTGATAGGTATCCTGCCCTGTAGTCCTACTAAAACTGCCACCATCTTACTTTATCATGGTTGGAAACCCAGTACACCCTTGTCCACTTGTGTTCTAGTCCCTCAGCTCAGTATTCAAATCTATAGAAGATATTGCTTTTGACCTTTAAACCTGTATCAGCGCCGCTCGGATGTTGTTCTCGGTTTTACTGTTCCCAATCTATGTGGGTGTAACTTGCATTATGAGGAAGGCAAAAGTACTAAATTTGTGTTCCATCTGTCCATACCTATTACCCAATCTGTTTTGTTCCATTGTGTTATGAACTGTTAACCCTGAACCCATACAGGTACCTTGCAAAGTTGCCAAATATCGCATTGTCATGATTAATCCTCAGTAATAATCTTTGACAGACTGCGAAAAGCATTAATCTAATTTAGTTTCCATACTGACGTCACTGAATTTTTCATAGTTCAAATATAAATTATAAAGCGAGATACCCCATAACTGCAGTGTCCAGAAATATGCTTCTTGCTGTGAACTTGAAATTATGCCCTGTATGCAGTTTGCAGTTGATAACTAGAAAAAATGTACATTACACTTGAACTAATGCCCTATTAGTACACAGAGGATAGTAGTCAGCATCTATGATGTCACATCCTTCCTGGTTTAGTCAAATCATTACTGACTAGGCCTACATCAATCCCTGGGATTCATAAAGCACTTGTTAGCTGGGAGACAGTATTCCAACTCTATAATAAAACTTCACCTGCAATGAGGGACGTATACAACAAACGATGTACCTACCCGTCTCGACTTCCTTAATGGCCTAAGAAGGATGTTAGCTAACTTATTAAACTGTTATTGGTTTTAATACCCTCAGAATTTCCTGAGGCTAATCTTTAACCCTCCCCAGTGTGAGATTATCATGGAGTCGTTTGTCAAGTCTTTGTTAGCAGAAAGTCATTGGTGACAAGATTGTTGAGGAAAGACAATATTTTGTATCCACAGCACTCACTAATGACCATATTATATAAAATGTGGCTTCCTCTGTTAATCTACCTAGTCCAAATACATTTGAAAATGAACTAATATAAAATAAAAATATAATTAAATGTCTTAATAACTAATTATAATTAATATTAAAATTTAATTACAATATTATTTTTGCAATGTTTGCATTTCCATATTGGATTATGAGGCTTTCTTGGAGAGAGTGGTAAAAGGCTTTCGGTACGAAAATACGGTCACTTTGGTTATTGCTGTAAATTAATTAATTAATGTCAACTCAGCGATGTTCAACTCGGCCTAGCTTGACATCTGACACCATACTTTGCTCAACTTGGTGACTTTTTCAACACTATCAACCTACTTTTTAGTTTAAAAATATTAATTAGTTATTGAAGTGCTATAACAAGTGAAAGTGGAAGGCTGTAATTAGTGTTGAATTGCGATATTGGACATGTCATTATAATTTACATAATGTTTACTAACCTGCAGGTCACATGATAGCCTGCAGATTATATGATAGCCGGGTGACCATTGAGCAATGAACATACAAATTTTTGTTCAGAAATGTAGGCCTATGGTCTAAAAAATTATCATGTGGTTGCAGGGTGCACGTTGTATTAAACCTTCATCCCCTTCGGCTGATTTCAAACTGAACAAGTTGCATATTTTGCTATTGAGTATATTACTCATAGCCTTAGCGATGTCCTGTACGACTACTATGAGAAAAATTGATCAACGGTTCAAATGACTGTAGGATTGTTTTTAAGAAAATTGTTGTTAACCATGTGTCAGGCTAGTTATTTGCTAAACCATATTTAAATCTAGAGGAATTCTGGTTTGGTTGGAGATAGGCAAGTTTGTGAAAAATCGTGCGCAAGTATTCTGGTAGACCTAATTTGCATACAATAACATACATTTGGTATTAAATGTAGGTGTTGCCGCTATCAGAAGGCACCAAATGATACGCTGATTTTCATGGCTGCCCGTGAATTTATAAATGTAGACCTATGGTATCGGAATCTCAATTCCTCGTTAGATATATCGGAGAAGACACATCATTAGGTTATGGCGGTATAATATAATGTATGCTGTACATGTACACTGTATATAGGATGTCCACTGCATGTTACACCCTTCTCTCTCATTTTTGCAGATCTTACAGCGTACCATACGTGTGGACCATGTAAAGGATTATAGACCCCCAGATCAAGATGATAAGAACGTAGATGATGTCACAAAGATAGTGCGCGCGGAGGGTGTGGCACCCCGCCCTTTAACTCCTTCTGCAAGTGAAGATGATGATTTCCTATTGCCCGCTGAGGCTAAAGGTGCGGGCAAAGTTTTTATAGAGCATAGTAATTGTTGTAGTGATCAAGTCGGCTATGCTGAGGACTCAAGAATAGTGCGTCAAGTTCCTTATTTGTTTGCATAAAATTATCTTGTGTCCGTTATAGAGTATTCACTTCTATCTATCTATCAAACAGTTGTTGCAAGAGGTGGAACTGTAAAATGATTATCTCTGCGTATTTTTGTCGTCGACTTGGTTTATGACAAACAATATTTTTCGGAAAACTAACATCGATCAAATTAAGTCCTGTTAGTGATTCTGGTGCCTTTTGCCGACATGGTGGGGCCATTGTCAACCGCTAAATCGGCAGGTTCCAGCTTTGTCACCTCCGACGGTTAACCGTGGGAAGTAAAACTGGTGACTTGAGTTTTTTGTACTTGCGGGTTCTAAAAATTCTTGAATATGGAAAGTATGTTGCAAAACAGCAAGGTGTTCAAATGACAGGTGCTCTAGTTGAATCTGACACTTATGCCTAGGTGTTTGTAGAATGGTACCCCAGTTCAAACTACCTATGTAATATGGTCCATTAATTCATGGGTTGCAGTTGGTTGGTTGCAGTAGGCCTATTCACCATGCAGTGTTTTTGGCCAATGTTCCTGTTTTTCTTGCAACACACTTTGGCCTAGTGAGAAATAAAGGTGCAAGTTTTATCGAAAAGATTGCACCATTTGTAGGCTGATATATTTTATCATGATATCCTGTTATAGGCATATTATATAATCTAAATTATAAAATTCCATATAAGTTACTTGGGTCATATATTAATGTATAGTCTATGTACTTGATATGCTTATTTATGTTTTACGTCACTTTCCAAGTCTTTCTTAGAAACATCTAATGAAATATCATGTTATGTGTTTTGTCATAGCCTTTACTATGACTTCATATAATATAGGCTACCAGGATGTGTACTATTTTGGCATTACCCCATAACAATAGCTCCATAGTGCCAAAATAATGTTATCGGTTTTTTAAATCAGTAATGGACTAGATAATTTTGATTGACTAATGTGACTGTTTGAAAATTAGCACCTGATTTAGCAGATACTAATTTCTGAATTTTATCAAAATTTATTTTTAATGCAAATAGTCATTAAAGAATTCATTTCAGTTACATTAAGGTTTTTCGTGGAAACATAATATATTATTCCTACTCACAATATTGTAACTAGAGCTAAAAGTTCATCATAACTAAAACATGTGACATAATAGATAAGGATGACATTATGCACATGATGTATATGTAATGTGGCAACACATAGCTTTAATATGTCTGTAGACATGCAGTATATTACTATAACAGTCCCACATCTAGCTATCATCTCTGGTACATAATTGCTATACCACTTGTTTTTGTCCTCAACATTTTATTTTCACTCCCCAGCATGGGAAATGATTTTGTTGTTTTTATTTTTTCCTTAATTTTTCTTCCGATGGTTGCAACTGTTTCTACTCATCAAAACCAGTGTCTGGTTATGAGTAGGCATTGCTATCTCAGACTAAGTGGGTGGGGTGCATGCCTACCTAGCCCTCATGACAACTGTCTGAGGTCCATAGTGCCTAAGGCTAGATGATTGAGTGGGCCCAGGTGATCAAAACATCGGCAGCTGAATTAAGTTGAATCACCAAAAGACATGCTACCTACTTGTCCTAACCACAAACAAGCCATGAAATCACCTGCGTGCTAAAAATAGCACACCTGTTATAGAGCTGATGCCACAAGATATCTAAAAATAGACAAATGAGAAGATACTGTCCTTTAAATGTAAATATTTGAAATTAGTCAGGTATGTTCTACAGGGGTCACAGAAAGGCCTCATACAAAGAAAAAGGCTGTGAAGATGAATTAAGGACTGATGCTTTTAGCTTTGATGACAGGGTGTTTATTGCTGTTCATTAATATTAATTATCTATTTGTGTGTTTTACAGACAAGAAAAAGAAGAAAAAGGAGAAGAAATCTAAGAAGGATAAAAAGAATAAGAAGGAAAAAATCAAAGCAGAGATGATTGATGAGTCTAACATAAAGCGTGAACCTACCATAGCCACTAAAAAACAGGTTGTTTCACTCATTCCAGGTAGTAGGTCTTTCTATTTACTAACACAGCCACCCACAAGTCTAGATAGTCTACCATCCACCACCTACTTTGTAGTAGATAGGTCATTTTGTCTTCCCACACGCAATCCCATGTTGGAAACCCACTAACTACCCCCTCTTTGCCCTTATCGTCCACCACTTCATTGGCCACCCAACCGGACACCACTGCACTCATTTACAGCCTGTGAGTTAGTAAGCTGTAAATTCCTTCTATATTCGTGAGAATTAATCTGTTAATTTATTAATTAATTATGCACTACCTTGTAGCTAATGATATCCCAACTAACCAAAGAATGGAAAAACTTTGTATATTTTATTGTTTAATTGATTTTATTTTAATACAAAGTTAAAAATTTGTACTTGAAATTTAAGTCATTACCGACAAGAAATTAGCAGAGGTAAATTAAATTCGGACTTGAAAGTATGACAAATTGTCAACTAATAATATTTGTAAGAACAGGAATAGGAAATATTTTGTTGTCAATGTACCAAAACTTAATAAAAATTAATTGTAATCAAGTTTAATCATAAAATTATTGCAATGTATATTAAATTGTTTTATTATTTTCATTGTGTTAACAACTTATACTAACTGGATTAAATTATTGCCTAATGTTATTTCATAACAGGTTTGATATAGTATTCTATGTCAATTTAGATTGTACTCGATACAGTCACATACATACGACACAGTCTGGCCTATCTCATACAACTATATTCTTCATCTTTGCACCCGTTTCTATTATCTGTAGCAAAGAAAGTAGATTGCCCCTGAAAAGTTTTGTTGACTTGTCGAATGCAAATTTGTAAATTGATTTTTAACACAATAATGTGTCTGCTCAGTGAGCCTATTACACAGCACATGGTGTCAGCAACTTGTGTAGGGCAGTTTTAATTTTTGATTCTAGCTCAAGGGGAAATATTAATTTTGAGTAAACTTTATAGCCTACTTACATCTTGTTTTCACCTTACACATAATATGTTGAATCAGTTGTTGGTCGTGTTGATAGTAGAAAAATTGATAGATCAAAGGGCAAAACTCGAATAATATAAAAAATTAAAATTAAGTAATTTTGTTTAATAGTTGAGTAGGCTATGTAGTTATGCTACGAATTATAACATACTTTTCTCAGCCAAGTAAAAAGTTATAATACTAGTCAATAGTCATATACGGTATCGTGTACAGAATTAGATATTCCAAACGTTTACATTTTAAAATGTGGTTTTAACGAATTGTTTATTTTGCGATGATTAGCATTCAAGTAGCTTTTAATCAAATCGGCAAATCTTATTTCAAACCTGAATTTTGGTTCTCAATGCCTGATCATGTCAAAAATTATAAATGTTTTGGCCATAAACAGAATCAACAAAAAATATTCGTATAATGCTGTAGTCTTCATTAACGATGCCAACTTACTTTTGAAGCTACAAACATTTTTTTTCAGCAGAAGTTATATTAATTTAATGATAAATTATGAATAGGCCTATATATAATTTATTTACACATTTACAAGTAATACGATGCATCCAATCAACCTTGAGCATGTTATGGTAATTTAGATAATAAATTTATGAAATGTAACAACAGTAGGCCTAATAAAACATATTAAAACAATAAAATTGCCAAAGCCTTGAACTGCGCTCTATAATAGTGATGTTTTGTCATTGTGATTATTTTGATGAATAAAATTATATTATTTTGTCATAATGCTTCAATGTTGCGCCAGCCATTATGATATCTACAATGTCTGTGTCCTACGATAGATAAAATTTAACTTATCATTCAATTCCCCTAATAAGGATTTACATTGAAATTCATAATAGCATTAACTGTCTCAGACCTTCAATCCATTGTTGTAGGACCAGATCTGTATTATTGTTCTGTAAAAAAGTTGAACATTGTGGTTTATATGTAAGCCAAATACAAAGTTTCATTGCAGTCCATCTTTTGCATAAGAGTTACAACACAGAGAGAATTTTGTGTGCATAGGCAAAAAGTTTTTTATACATTTAGATAAATTTTGCTTATCATAATACAAATAATGTAAATGCTGTATTGTTGTGTCATTGGGCTTGCGATTCTATTTCTAACACAAGAGCTTTATTTTATCCACTAAACTTTATTTCTTTCTTTAGTATTCTTTCAGAATTGAATGAAATCTGCTTTAAAGCGTAGTACTAGCAGTCATCTCATTGATTAGCAATTTTAAATTTTATTACAACTATATTTATTCTGAGCGCAGCTATTTTGACATTATCATTACTTTTTAGAATAGCAGCTACACAATGCATATTAACATTTAATGGTGAGCAGCTCCCATCTTATTATTAAGTAGGATTTCTCCAAACTGGAAATTTTTTCACATAATATGCAAGCTGGATCACTTTTCGCAGCCTCCCTCTGTTAGTTTTCTCAAGGTGCAATTCCATAGGTTACCGAGTCTCAAGGTGCAACTGCATAGGCTACTGGTCGTAATGTGTAAATTTAAACCGAATGTATAACCTCCAAAATCAGCTGAAGGAAACATTTGCATACTGATTACCCCAGACTAACATTTTTGATGAAAAAATGTGGAGCTTTGGTAATCGTAATGAATTGAGATGGAAGAATTTGTTTTCGTTCATATATCTTGGATTTGTCTCACCTCCACCCTGTTAGTTTTCTAATTTGGATTCACTTGCTCTAACTTAGGTGTAAAAGTCGGTTTGCATTCACTAGAAAACCAGGACCGGGTCTTGGTCCAATGTGGGTAATCATCTCATTTGAAAGGCGGACATGGATAAAGGAGTAGTCAAGTAAAAACAAAACATTGCCAACGAAATGCAGAACGATAAGTCTGAATGAATGTCAGTCAGGTCTTTGAATGGAACAGAACTGTTACTCTTACAGAGTTAGGATTTATCTGCAAAAAGCGGTACTATTATTGTTTTGTTGTGTGCCCTGCAACACTAATAAGTCATAATTAGTGGTAAAACCCATAGAATTATTAAATAATAATAAAATATTAGCCTACATTAATTCCATGATGAACAAAGATCACCTAATCAACACAGAAGCTTTTTGCCTATGCACACAAATTTCATAGTGGCTTAAAGAAAATGTTGAAACTTTTTACAAAGGGCAGACTGCAATGCAATCTTGTGTTTGCTCTACTTACTTACCACAAAGATGCACGTTTTTACGGAAACAACAATGTAGATCCGGGCCTATAACAATGGCTTGAATGTCTTAGCCATTTAATGCTATAATACGTTTTAATGCTAATCCGTATTAGGGGAATTATTTTTCTTCGAAGTATGAGAAATAGATTAAGAATTGTAAAGATCTAATTTTATTAGTGTCAAGTTCTGGTCAGTATTTCGGCATATTGTTATTATTGGTTTGAATAATCTTGTTGATTTTTCGCACCACCCTAGACCCCGCCCAACCTTCCTTCCTACCTACCTACCTACCTACCTACCTACCTACCTACCTACCTACCTACCTACCTACCTACCTACCTACCTACCTACCTACCTACGTACCTACCTACCTACCTACGTACCCACATACCTACAATGTACCTACCTACCTACTTACCTATTGGTGGCTACCTACATATGCTTACCTAACTACTAACTCATGCTTGTGCCATGCGACAGAGAAATGTATTGTAAAAACGGATGATCATAGGCTAGACTGTATTCTTGATTTTCATGGACTTTATAAAAATCCACCACCTATTATAGTTATAGCAGGCATACGACATGGAATTCAGCTAACCTTGGGCAAACAATTACCATAAATGTCATACTGTATTAAACATAAAGCTCAAGAAATATCTTAAAACTTTGACTTGTAAAACGTTTGTGCACATTTTGGTGTTGGCATGTACATTTTTCTGCTAACTTAGGAGATAGAACATTCCAGAAAGTCCAAAGAAGGAACACGAGACGCGAGAGGTGATACAAGGAATGAGCTTGGTAAGGGGCACAGAGAGGTGAAGGTAGAGCGTCTCGACCCAGGCTATAGTAAATATGGTATGTCAATGTAGGCTATAGTTTTATTCAACAGTAGGCGCATGTAGATTTGACTACTTATTCGCCAACACAGACTGGAAATTTTGTTGAAGAAATTCAAAATTGTATTTTATGTTTTCAAAACCGGTGAATTTTTATGCGCCTGCGTTTCTTTGCAACCATCAGTTGCCTGTCTCTACAGCATAAAAGCTTACACCACCGCTGCACCGGAAATTGTAGGCCTAAATTTTTCATCAGCACCATTTCATCCAACCAATTTATGCAGTAAAATGAATTCAGTGTTAGGTTTACAATCCTATTATGCACATTATATATAAGGGTTCCATAGGAAATGGAGATAAATGCTGCATCAGTAATACTATGCCTGCAATAATCGTGTGGGTTACAACTTTTATTTATTGCTTCTTTGATCACCAACAAAAATGTTTACAATAATGACATATTATTAAATAATTATAATGGAGATTATATATTAACTCTAATCATATGCACCTGTTGTGGATTATATTGATCTGTGGGTGTATCAGAGTTCCCCTCAAATCTGTCTCCGAGCCGACGCCGTGGAACAGGACTCCATCTGTAACAACTGGTAGTTTACTCCATGCTGCTACATTACGTCATGAGAAATAGTAATGGGTCAAATATTTTGGTAACGTATTAAATAGCATTAAATTAAATTACATTCTTAACATGACTTTTATTTGTAATCTCAACATTGGACAACTTATGAAGGTGGTCTTGGAGAAATGCATACTCGTGATTTTTGATGTTTGTTTGGGGGGGGGGGGGCTTTTAGGGTAAAAACAGCCATTTGTAAATTTTTAATTGTCGGCCAAGATAATCTGAAGCCCAAACATCTGACGAGGGTGCATACCACACGGGTGGTATGTCGTACATATAATATTAGAAGAATATACCCCTGGGTTTCCATCGGTCCTCAGCGTCCTCCTATATGAACGGTTTTACCAACATCATAGGCATTCTTACGAATTACTTTATTGAGATACAATATTTCTATTACAATTAGCATCCACCGTGTAATTACAAAGCATTCCGAGTCTGTTTACCAAGTAGCCTAGATGCATCGAAACCACCTGCAATACAAGAGTTGCTGGGTAAAATCCAGGACTAGATGTTACTGTTGTGACATCATCTATGGTGCTGGTACTGGTGCTGGTACTGTTACTGTTACTAGTACTGTTACTAGTACTGTTACTATTACTGTTACTGGTACTGTTACTAGTACTGTCACTAGTACTGTCACTAGTACTGTCACTAGTACTGTCACTAGTACTGTTACTAGCACTGTTACTAGCACTGTTACTAGTACTGTTTCTGGTTACTGGATCTTTTACTTTAAGATCGCCATTTTATATGACTGTAGTATATTCTTTCAATGGCAGCATATTTAGCAGTGGGCCTATGGCAAACTACCATCAGTCATATTAAGTAAATACATGTGGATATTATATCTAGCTAAGTGTCTTGCATAATTTGTAATCTCCAAAATATTTAAATTGAAAAGTTTAATTTACAGAACGAGTAATAATTTAATAAAACTTGAACCAACAGTACTGTGGGTAAGAATATAATGAAACCTGCAGAATATAATAATATTACATCACTATCGCACCAGTACCTTGTACAAGATTTTCTTGGTAACATAGCGAGGCAAGTGTTCTAGTAGTATTACAGCAGTTATAGGCATTTTTTTCATGTAGCTCGTGGACAGTTCATAGCTCTATGTATAATATAGCGTAACTGCATAAAATATGTAACTTAGCATTATACCTGGCACCATAGCTTGACTGACTTTAAGAATGTTTTTCACATGCTATATATAAAATAATAATTACATATACAAGGAAATAACCTCTATTTATTGCTAATTTATTAGTTACTAACGTAAGCAAATATTATAATACCGCACTGTCCACAGTGAAACTACAATTTATATTGATATGTAGTGCGGAACATTCATTATATTCACACAAATGGATCATGACAGGCTTGAATCCTCATATACAATACATTTCTATTGTCATGTGATTGTATTATATCTGTCAATTTTGCCGAATAATGGCATTATAACCCAATCCATCATATTATTAAGCTTTAAAATCTATCCTTTACCTCTAAAAATATATTATTAAGAAAAGCGGAAATTTAGACAAAAGCAAATCGTGGGGAAACAATTTAGTTTGAAAACCTATTACGTAATATTGCTAGTCTTGCAAAAAATTGCAAACTGTCTTCTCTAGCTTATAAAAAATTGCTATTTCATTTGATCAGGCAAATGTTTAGCCTACTACCGTTTAGTTTTTAACAGGGAAATGGCAATGTGTGCCTATACATGTGATGCTGGTTGCCCATTGTAGCCCTACATAAATACAAAGATGGAAAGTGCAATTTTGAAACTATGGCTCTTAGATGTGGGGGAGTATTGATCATTTTAATTCCTGATTGTAAAATGATAAAAACTCCAAAAGTAATTTTTCATTTTTGCTGTGGAGAGCACTTGAATAATGGCTAATAGAATAACTTACAATGGCTCCATTGCTTCAAAGATAAAATTAGAACTAAATTGCTTTGCTTGATGTAATTAAAATTATATTTTCTTATTGGTTGTAACTTATCTGGTAACATATTTGGATTTCATCACGTTATCCTGCTTGTCGTCGGACAAGTCTCCAATTTAAGCAGCCATATTCAGACAAGTTTTGTGAGAAATTGTCCATTGTATTCCGGCTGCACCTACCAGGACCTGTTGCCCACTTCAGACATATCGTCTTCCAACCAAGTTTACATAGTTTACAAGGAGACCTGGTAATGTCCCTCATATATTGACTCTTCGATGGGCTACTTGGCTCCCATTGGTAATTCAACATACAGGCATGTTTGAAGGCTGGAAATTAATAGTTAAACACCAGATGCACAATTGACTCTGGCACGTTGGAATATACATGTAGCATCACCTCTTCTCTAACGGAACACTATTTTGGACCACAGGAAATTTTTCTCATCGCTCCAGTTACAAGTCTAACATCTACAAGAGCTTTTAAGTAATTATTCTGTTATAACATGCTCTGCCTTCGCCATATTACATAACTTCCTCCTTCAAACCTCAATGCTGCTATTGATAGGGTGAGCTTCTATCTTTCCCGCTCGCCTTGACAATTGTGCTAAAAATAGCTTTCTCCGCTTACCCTTTTGTTGTCAGTGTACTGGAACAGACTGACGATACAATACTGCATCAATAGCCTACGTACACCCAGCATTGGGATATGCACATCTTCATGACCACGCAAAATGCCAATATGGCTGTAATAGTAATGGGAGAAAGGCATATGTCTTAGAATGACATTATAACATATCCACTAGTCACGCTACCGCCCTATGTGCCCATTTCTGAGATTCTTACGCATGCGGAAATGACATACCTGGACGCCTTGCTTGCTTGCCTCCCTTGAAACACCTACCTTCCAGTTTTAATAGCAGGTGACCGAACACTTACCTGCGATGTTCTGACTAATAATGATGTGTTAGACACGGAAATCAGTGGGAGAAAATCATCTCCATGATCGAGCAGCAGTGTGTAATTGTAGCTTCCATTGACTAATATCTGCTATATACCCCTACTCGTAGCTATGTTTACCTGCCTACTCTCAAACTTAAATTGTTTGGAAATAATTCTGGGAATGCAATATGCAAATTTGTGTATTGTCAAAATGTTACACCAGTAATATTAGTAAGGTTTTGAGTTTGATTGGTGTACAATTACAATAACCTACATGCATATTCATGACTATCTGTACAATTTTAAATTCCTTCCCATGAACATTTTTGGGTCAAATGTAGAATTCTTTAAGACTAAAAAAAAGGTCTCCACTTGACGTTCGGGAGCAGCGATTTTAATGTTTTGACCACAACGGCAAGTAGTGACTCTGAAGCAAGGCAGTAGCTTCAGGTAAAATATTCTTCCAACATTCCCTCCTTGACCCTAGGAAAGGTTTGGTCCCTCCTGAACGTAAACATTTGTAAAAGAATATTCTGGAAAACCCAAGGCTATGTCTTTATCCGCAGTACTAAATGTTTATTATAATTATTGGCCTACTACTGTGTTAAATATTTTGCACAAGAGTTTAAACTGAAATACTTGAACTTTTCTAATTAGAAAATTCCTGATTTGTGTGCTAGGCCTTTAATAATAATGTATAAATTGTAATTATGTGTGCTAGGCCTGTGTGCTAATGTAATTATGTTACGTATATGTACATAGTATACATGTACATTTGTACATATATCTAATATAAATTGTAATTATACATGTACGTAGTATATAATATAATAATATTATGTATACTTTTATTAACATTCATGTTCAATGTACATGTAGGTCATTCTTTTTTTTTTATTTCAAATAGATATTGTTTCTATCACCTAAATGGTAGGCTTAAGTTACTGATTAGCCAAGTTTTTTAATTAAATTAAAATAAAAGTTGTTTTAATTCAATTAGATTATTTAGAAATTCTTGGATATTTGGCTATAAAACATGTAAGACTGTGGTGTGAGAAGTCTACATATTGGCTTACCACTCTTTCTCAGCTCATTAACACAAGTTACAGTAATTAATTAGTAGAAAACTTGAGTGCCTACGGTCTGTTCCCAAGCTATGGCTCCTGATTAACACGGCCATTCGAGTGGTTATTGAAATATTTACCAGGTTAAGCGCCACATGACCACTGGGAAAATTGGTAAACTGCCATTAGTAAATGAAATTACGTGTCGACTGATTGTAAATATACAAGATAAAGAATAATCTTCTGGATTAATGTTAATTAGACATGTGGGTCTTGTCACTCCATCTTTTTGGTAGTCTTTGATGACACCAGTAATGCCATTAGCCTCAGTAAAAATTTCAGTTGTTATTCGCTATTGGGTAACAGGACAATTTGAGTGAAGGAGTCTGTTTACAATATGAATAGCAAATGATAATGAGTACAATATTTATCCTTTCACATTGTGTAAACTGATACAGGATAGGACATAACAACAAAGAGTAGATAGTAGAGCCTTGGACAGGCTAGACATTTTAAGATAGGAGTAGATACGGAAGCTGCCTGGTTCCTTTAGCTATCAGGTGTTGGTCCACTTACACTCAGCGACCTCGTAACAAGATTGGCCTTGCAACAAGCTGTATGGAGCTTGGATCAGGCCAAATTTGTTCACTCTACTAAGAATTAAAGTGTTGGGTGTTAGACTATGTATGCAGGTCTAAAGCTACGTCTGTTTCGTCTTGAGTGTGAGCTAATACTGTGTAACAGGTTTGAGACAACAACTATTAGTAGTGCAAATTGGCCAGGCAAAATAATACTATTAACAAATTGGATTCTAGAGCAGTTTGAACTATCATGGTTTCCATGGGCCCAACTTAATTTGCTGAGTTAACAATTGTTTGAAATATATTTCCAATTTTAAAAGTTTTGCAATTTGCATTTTCAAAGGAAAAAATGCTGCAATCCTATATATAATGGCAGGAAAGCCTGGATCAGGCTAAATTTGTTCACTCTACTAAGAATGAAAGTGTTGGGTGTTAGATTATGACCTTGTATGCAGGTCTAAAGCTAAGACTGTTTAGTCTCGAGTGTGAGCTAATACTGTGTATGAGCTTTGAGACAACACCTGTTAGTAGTGCAAATTGGCCAAGCAAAATAATTAGATTGTATAACAGATTGAACTATCATGGTGCCCATGGGCCCAAATTATTTTGCTGAGTTAACAATTGTCTGGAGATTATTTTTAATTTTAGATGCATTTTTGAAGGAAAAAATGCTGCAATCCTATAAATAATGACAGGAAAGCCATTAAACTATATTGACTTGTCATACAAGTATGATAATGCTTTTTCATGGATAAAAGTAAATACATACGATTATCATCAAATTTAAATATCATCACACCATTACTTGCTGTATAGCCTTGTCACTTTTAGGTCATCCCTTTTTACCGTTTCCTTATTTGCTGTCCTGTCCGTTAACAGGTCATTTCACCTAGCAGCCAATCAAAATCTTTGTGTCAAATAGTAGTAGCATGTGCTAAAGAATTAACCTATTGCTCTTTCCTTTCAGTGTCACTGGTGTCATTACTATACATCTGGTAATAGACTTATAATAGCCCATGTGCTGCGGAAGAGTAATAGCATCAAAAATCGCTGCTCTGAATATCCGTCCAAACATGCCTGCGTAGTTTTAATGGCCAAACCTTACGATATCACGCTACCGTAACTAGTACAATTTTATAGCACTCATACATAACTTTCTCACTGGAGGCTTGGTTCATGTTAGTTATTGCTAGAGTCGGTATATTTATACCACCCAGGGTACAGCAATGATATGGATACACATACAATGTGTGTAGGATGGACAGTGGTGACTGACATAGGTATACCATGACTATCGCGTAACATAATATGGCACTATGCCCTCATATGTCATGTGATATTTATGATTTTCATTATTACGTCCTGTCATCACTTATGTAAATTATTTTCCTTCTACCATGTCGAATTTGCTAATTTATGCCCAAAAGTTATAAATATTATGGTAGTGTACCTATCTACTACATCTCCAATAGCCTACTTCTCCTCCCTTGCTGTCTATACCACTACAAACATGTTATGCTGGCATACTTGATACATTATTTCTGTGATCCTGTTAGAAAATCACCTGTGCCATCTATTTGTAAACATTATGCAAGGATATCCTACTGTGTTAGATTTTTGAGATCAATAATTCATTTTCGGACAAAAAGGCAAAGGTCAGCGATTATTGTATCTCATCTGTGTTATTTGTGTTTGTTTTGCAAATTCACTCTTGTGAAGTGGAAACCGTTTCAAATTTTGAGGTTATTTTGTAGAAAGAGACGATACAAGAAAAGATAGACTGAGGGACACTTCTGAATATCGGAGGGATCGAAGATCGTCCCCAACTTCTCGCTCCAGGCAATCCCCTCCCAGAACCCACTCCTCTGGTCACTCCAGGGGACAGGTTTGTACCCCATAGGGGCTCTCTTTACCCTTGACAGTAGAGACGAGTGTGAGAAGCAGCAGGTCCTTAGGCTAGACAGGTTATATGGCACCAAGCTATAGAATAGTTGGCACAACTAACTTAATCCTCTCAGCAACTCACATTGTTTTGTTGTTTTTACATGGTATGATGTCAACATTAAGTGATTATGATACAAGTTTAAACTTTTAGTGCCCTGTTGTAGACAAACTATTATCAACACTTTGAAAAACTTGTTTGATTATTTTTGACTAACAGCCAACTAAAATTATAATAGGTGGGACAGACTGAACCCTGGAATCTGTTAATTTTAATCCCAAATGATTTAACCCTTTGTGTCACTACTGTCAAGGGTTCTACAACCCCCTTCCCCCTCTGCTCGCCTTTTCTTGCATATGTGCTAGGCTAGCATATATATTACAGTTTGTGTTAGATTTATTGCAGGGTTAACCGTAGTGCATGTCATGGTCTTAACCTTACCACCTGGTACTTGTTATTACATGTAGGCATGTAGTTTCAGTACTACATACCATTCTGTACCCCTAGTTGATATAAGGTTGAATATATTAGGTATACCTACTCTAAATCTGATACAGTATATTATGTACATCAAAAGAAGCTATTACTTGTTGGCCATGTTATGATGGAGTCAATATACGTGTGCATGGGTATGCCTGGACACATAGCTGTCTTGAAGTGGAGGATAATTAACATTCCTTTGGATGTTGATAGGTAGCTTCAAACAGGAAGTCCTCGCCTCAACGTAGGCGTAGGAACACCTCCCGTAGCCGATCCCGTTCGAGAGAACGAAGGAGACGATCAAGGTCAAGGTCACCCAACTACAGGAGATAGCAGGTGTGTGGTATAGTAGACTAGGACTGTATACATACTCTAGTGTTCCATAGAGATGAAAAATTCCCGGTGTGGCCTCCTCTCTCTCCAAATCTTACAGTGAGTTAATTAATCCAGTAAAATATGTGGAGAGTCACTGTACAGCTATGTTTAGCTCCCCCAGACATAATCCACTATTGAAAGTGGTTATATAATGGGATTAAGGCCATGATGAGGTTAAGACTGATTAAATTTGAGGAATTTTGAACTTTTAATTTGAAAATAAGAGCTGTGGAAGTTAGTGGGTATTTAATCTCCATACGGAATCAAACCCTGCACACCTGTGTCTTCCTCTATGTACAGCAATTATGGCTTTCCTGTGCCTAGTAAAACATTCGTACAACATAGGCATACTTCAAGTATGGTAAAATCCACATTGTTAATACTAGTAGCTATAATATTTTGCATTACTACAATATCTTACCGATCAAAAAGTCAAACCATCTGTTGGAAAATCCCAATTGAGGACTGATCAAGTCAAACTGATACTTCCCTTTTAAAAATATGCATACCTACATAATATATAGTAATAATAGTATCTATGCAAATGATATATAGCATAAGATGTAATAACACTAGTAATAATATACTACACCAGCACTCTAACCTGACTGGGATACAATGTTATCCAATCACAAGTGCATACAAATCTAATGATCTCAAAGTGTCATAATTATGTATGAAAGTTATTTTTACTTCTCATGCTGAAAGGAATGCAGACAAACTGACAAACCGCTTAAAACTGCACATCTATCATAATATTTTTGCCTTTAATATAGGCCTATTCCATATCACTCATTGTATAACAAGATATACTAATTTTGGCAGCAAATGTGCTATAATGTATTCACAAGAATATAAACCGTTCATGTCAACATTTTGAATATGTGATTACTTACTAACAGACATTTGTGCAAGCTGCCACAACATTAACTTGTATCACTACATACACATTCACCCAACTACATACTATACTGCCCATTATCCTATACCAGGGATGCCCAAACTTTTTGGTCGAAAGGGACAAATTCTAAAAGCGTACCATAGCAAGGGACACTTAGATTTTGTTGCTGCATTTATTGAGGTTATTAAATGGGCAGTTTGATTATGATACAAAACGAGTTATTTTACAGTTTTAACACGCAAATTTATTGGTTGTGTTTTAACCAAAGTATAACAGCAATTAATCATCTGCGTTTGAAGTACACGAAAACAGAATCAAGGTAGAAACAGATTAGTGAATTGTGCACTGTTATTAGCTGCCAAATGACGGTGGAGTGACAGGGCATCACAAAATTGAACGCAAAATGCCCTGTTTGCTAAATATCAAGGGTGTTTAATCTTTTACGTTTAGCTATTAACCACACTGACTTCTGATTGGCAGGCAAAACCTTTATCGGCTCCATTCCCCACTTTTGTCTGTATACGAAAATTTCAAATTGGGTTGCTGTTATAATGTCATTTGCATGTAGGAGACATATATAACAACAATTACCTGCCTTGGCACACATGGAGGAAATAAAGTGGTCATGCTGGCAAAATGTGGTAGAACGTGGCGAAAATATTCGATATTCATATTTGGCCTTGAGCAAATTAAATGAAAATTGTAATGAATTGCTGTCAAACTGATGACACTCTTTGGTAGCACATTATTGTGTGAGAGTTTGTTCAGTCAAGAACAAAAGTCAGACAAAACTGACTGACAAGCATACTAGGCAGCTACTAAAAGAGAGAGTGTGAATGTTGCAAGAGAAAGGACAATTCCATGTTACTCACTAATAATTATTGTATTCACAAGTGTAACATACATGTATAGCCTGCATAGAATGTCTCTTTTAGTAGCTGCCTGGTATGTTTGTCAGTCAGTTTTGTCTGACTTTTGTTCTTGACTGAACAAACTCTCACACAATAATGTGCTACCAAAGAGTGTTATCAGTTTCACAGCAATTTTAGATAAATTGGGGTAGCTGCGCTTTTCACTTTACTCTTCAGCTCTTGACAATGTGATAAGGTCAACCAGCCCATCAATTTTTTGTAGCTTTTAACTCGTTGACAGAAATCTACTTCTGTGTCAGCTAAAAATACTTTGGGATTTCCGAATTTGGGGATTTTTTAACATTATGATGTACATTATTTTTGAGTTTAACTTGAGCGGTGCAATTGCTTTCACTGCTCAGCCACAAAAACACATGTTTGCATGCAAAATTTGAGAAGTGATGAAGGGACACCAAAATCCATGCAAAGGGACACTGTGTCCCTTAGGGACACATTTGGGCATCCCTGTCCTATACATATATAGCCACGTAAGTAAGCGTACACTGCACTGAAATTTGGCCATATTTTGTTAACTAAAGTCACAGCAATGATTTAGCCTAGCACCTATGATTAGAAGAATTAATTAATTAGTAAAATCATAAATGTCTATTTTTAGAATCATTTAATCACATTTCTCCTTATTCAGAGATAATTTAGATAAATAATTAAACATGTAAGTATATTCAATGTCAACAAGGTAGAGTAGTGAATCACTGCTAGTTAGTAATGAGTGTTACAGAACAAGGTGTATCAACTTACTGAATGACAACTAGTGAACATGTATCATATCACATATCTCCATTATAATACACTTAGGCTATTAACTGCAAACAATATTTTGGTTTGAATGACTCTAAGCTGGTTGATAAAATCTTGAACATCTTCCTTCCGATTGGTGATGAATCACCAGCCATGGTGAGCAATATTAACCATCCTCTCCAAATAATCAACCTAAATAATTAGATGCACTTTGCATGGATAAACAATGTTTACTATGCCCAAATGTTGTTAAGAAATTCAGTGCTACTGCAGGCTGCAATCCTCTGCGACATATCCAATTGATTGATGGAGTAAAGAATTCTAACTTTAACCAAGCCCACCTTAGAGTGTCAATAGGATTATATAATATATCGTATACTATGGGCGATCCATTCAGGGCCCTACCACTTCTGTTGTGGAAGGTGCGCTCATTCAAAATTATGGGTAATTGGGAAAAGTAGCGAAGATTGAAGAAAAAAATGCAACACTGATTCGCATGAAAATTATCACTAACTAAAAAGTTCAGGTCATGTGACAATGACCTACACGTGTGTACAAACAGATTGCGTTAAAGGAAGACAAATAAACGAGCAACATTAATTCTGTGCTAGACTGTACAATGCTATTGTGTTAAAACTAAGATTAAAATTACAAAATATTAATTATAATGAATCTCGTGACATCGTGCAAAAAGTGTGTATAATAGGTGAAGCTCTTGGTTCTTGCTTCAATATTATTCAACCACTCACAAGTCAAGGAATCGAGCCGATTTCATGGACTTTTTAATCCCTATTTATTGATGATAGTTTGGCTACTTCCTTCAAGAAATAAAGATATTTATTTTACAATCTTAGCCAATAGATAATAACATAAATAATATGTCAATGTATATTATATATTTTTTCTGTGGTCTATTTGGTCATCATATATAATGGATTTCACACAATTAAGCTTTTCTGGTTGGAACAATGACATCGATTTCAACTCACCTTGTGACCCTATAGGTAATTCCTGTTTCAAGGAGTTTAGTAGCTGCAATTTTGAACCATTTAATATTATATGCATTTGTAGACTACATGACTATAGCCCATACCTCTTATAATGAGGAAATATAAAAATTAAATTAATATAATATTGAACACACAGGATACCAACATACTTAACTTCATATTTTTTGTATGCAAATTTGCAGTGGTTTTTAACCATATTAAAATTTTGCCGGATATTGGCAAAAATATTTAGTAAAATATGACAATTAATTAATTGCTTGTAGACCTAATGAAAAAACTCGGAAAAAGTGCAAGTTGTATGTTAGAGAAAGCAATCCTAATTGACACAGAAATTCAGGAAGTCTAAATGAAAATGATAGATTTTTATGTAATTAGGCTTGGCTGTCTGGTGATGATTATTTTTGAGGAATCTGATCATGTTTGGAATGAATATTTTTATAAAATAATGTGGGAAATATTACATTTGGGTAAAAGCCCGACGAACCGACCAAACATTGTTGATTAAAATTCCGGCAACAGCTGAATTTGCAGTTTAGTATAATTTCATATCACTAGCAATACTGATTAGACATTCGGGAAATGGTAAACTCTAGTTCCAGGCACTTCTGCATCCTGTGATTAGGACATCCCGAGAAGGGAGGGCTACATTTACTGTGCTGCCTTTTCAATTTATATGAAATTTCTAATATGCATGATAGATGTGAAAATGATGGAAAACCAAAATCAAATCCAATGTGTCACTGCATGCAAAATTTAGTGTCATGAATTTTTATTCGACTTTTAAATGAACTCCATGTGTGTATGCATAGTGCATGAACCCGCTCTACTAGAGTGAGCCAGAATACACTAATGAGCAATGTAGCCTGCATGCTTCCATGGAGTAGAGGTCATACTTTACTAGATGTATCTTGCATCTCACAAATCATATAGGGAGTTCAGCCATGGAGACCGTGCCTACTGATACCAGAGGTTATATGTACAACTTAAACTAGTAATTTACTATCATTGACTCATGGAATGATGCAGAGTAAACTAGATTTAGGACATGTAGATAATAAAATGGTCCGAATTATGACTCTTGGGGCTCAGTTACAATTATTTAATAAACCTATTGTGCATTGTTAGGGCGTGGCAGGTTAGCTGTCCCAAGGCATCAACCACACCTTTGCCCACAACTGTAGGATTACCATCGCACTGCTGCTTTACAACTCATGTTTACAAGCTGAATTTATGGGCCCACCTGACCCTTTTCCATCACTACTAATTAATTAATTACCAAGCTGCATCATCCAAAATTTTTGTAACAATTATCTCAATGAGATACAGCATCATATTTCAAAAAGTTTCACTTTGCACCTAGGCCTTGTAAATGAGGTTGCTTTTAATATTAATACAAACCACTGAACACTCATATTGTAAACATTGCTGGCCTCACTTTTGGGCTAAAAAGAGTTAAACACTCAAGTTTCGGTAAGGAAAATATGCACAACTCACTGAGAATTAGTGAGGTATTAGTCACCATTTTTATTAGTGCAGATCTACTGTTCCGGTGGCTTCAACCACAGATGAGTGGAGCAAGTCATTAATATAAACAGAGATAGAAAGAGTAAATAAGACACAAGCAATCTGCCAATGCAGTAAAATACTATAATCTTGAAAAAGTAGACACAATTTTAGGCCATACCATATAATAATACAGAAAGGTAATCGCTTTGAGGCATGAAGGGTCTAAACTCTAAGTGATGAGTCATTCTGCCATGCCTAGTTTTTATTTTTCTCAAGAAAATATAAGTAGATATAAGACTGTGGTATGTATCTATGTGGTAGTTATGTTAAAATGACAATTTGTATATTGAAAAATAGCTGTCTGGGTTATGAAAAGATTGATTGATATGACTATCTGGACCTGTTTCACATGACACGGTGAGTGCCTGATACAAGCCAATGATGTGTCTCGAACTGTCTCAGCCTAATAAAAAGGTAGCACGTGTGGGCCTCGAGTGGGGATTTACGTACTTCCCTAAACTGTATAATAATATTCATATATTGGGTGTTGCCTAGACGGTCTAAAACGGTATTACATGACACACCAATTATCCGTAATAACCGCCCACCTGCAGAACCCGGTCTGAAAACTTTATAATTTGCACTGTACACCCCAAAGGTGACAAAGAATTCCCAATACAGTGAATTCAAAATATATCTATGCCAGCTGTATGCATTATATACACTATATATGCATACAGGTGGTCCAGATACATTCTACTATATAATAGGTGATTGGGAGAAAGGAAATGGGGTAAAATTATAAACGAAAGTTTTAGCCACGGTTTATCACTTTATCATAATTGGTAGAAAGTCATTGCAACATTACCAAACTAATGAAAATCAGCATTTGGTGTATAATAACTTAAAGAAAACAATAGGCTCAATATATGAATGAATTTATATTAGCATATATTTAGGGGTTCAAATATACACATATTAACAAAAGAAGCTTTGTATAATGAAGCTAATAACAATGGGATTAGGTAACTGTCAATGAAAACCAATTATCAAATTCTGCAAAAAATCCTTAGTGCTCCGAGCATGGTTATGTTCAACAATGGTAGTCGAATAAAAACTTTCAAGTTCATGCTTTAAAGCAGGTTTGCTCTTGTACCCACTGCAGCATCAAATTGCTTTTGGTGCAAAATTCAGTATTTTATCCTCCAAAAAAACCAAATCGTTCTTCACACTTCATAATATGTGGCCTAAATACTAGACATGTGTGAATAATTCTTAGCACCCTTCACTCCTAATTAGGACCAGATATGCACACAAAATAATAACTGATGGAGAAGGACCATTCATATTTTGATACGGGCATGGCCATCCAGCATAACGTTATTGAATATACAAAGTTTAAAATGGTGGATAGGGGAATTTATATCATTGTTATTTTGTAAGCTACTCCATGTAACTTTCTTTTTTGTCTTAAGTACAAAAATATATAGCAGGGCTATGAATACCACTTCCTTTCACATGCATTCCAAATTCAGCATTTTGTTCAGATTAGCTGTAAAAAGTAGTAATTTGTTGTGTGTAGGCCTAAACCCTACTAACTTCCTACTGTCTACACTCTACAATTACATGTATGTAGGAGGCCTAGATGGTAAATTCTACTTTAAATACTTTTGTGGACAGTCAAAAAATTTTAATTGCATACTTGGCATTCCTTAAATGATACATATACATTAGCTAGTGGTCTACATGATGAATCCACAACATTACTAGAATCATCATGTAGTTGTGGTATCGTACCCAACACACCCTCTCTGATGTAGAAGGTACAGAGTTACATAGAACACTTGTATCTCTAACTGAACAATAAATCTCTTCAGTTCCCCAATAATCACAAGTCATGTAGTAGTATTACTCCTAATCTCATTATACTCTTTATCTAATCATATTCAAGTAATTGAGCACGATTTTCAGCTGGATTCAGGTGGGAAATTATCCAGAAATGACCATAACAGAGGTTTAGATGCACTTGCCTGTTGCTTTATGCTACCAATATAACTTAATGACATGCTACTTTCACTACTAGTGGAAACTAATTATTACTAATTAAATATAAAGGAGATTGCCTGATGTCAACTGTACAGTTTAATGATGATCAAGTACTCTATATGGACGTTGGTTATGTCATGAGCTTGGTGGTACATCCTTACCTTTTCTCCCACCACACGGGCTAGAGAGAGGCCTCCATACCTATCAACATCAGCCGTCATTCTCATGGCTTCACTTTATCAGCTTCCTTCAATAGTCTTATCATACCAAACTCTAATTTATTACTTCTGGACCAGACATCTATATGTATACATTTCCTCAACCAGTAAGGGTTTTTTGTCTCTTAATACAATACCTCTCAGCAATAGCATAAGCATTGCGTCTATAAATAATATTGAAGTACACTTCTTCGGAATATGTGGTTATTAAAACAAAAATATGCAATGTTTATAATTTGTATTTATAGAAAGACAGAAATAAGTGTATTCTCACCTCCTACGAAGGTTTATATGGCAATATGCACATTGTTACTTCCCTAAATTATCTATTGTTAGGCAAAAATTGGCACTAATCTATGGACAGGATTTGTTATCTGTTTCACGACATTAAGTAGGCAATAAAAAGTTCAGAAATTTATAGAGATGCCCAATTCACAACTTGCACACCAGAAGACTTGCACCTAACCAGTCTGTGCCGATCTGATAGTTCTCGCTTTGTCACTGTACATTTGGGGTAGCCTTCGGTTCTATACGCTCAGAGATATTCTAGAGGGATCAGTCAGTTTGTCCAACACCACATCCTGTGCCTGCCATCTGTGGGTGTACAATTGCTGGCAAACTGCAAGCAAACTACATCATTTTCATTCAAAACAAATATCTACCACCAAATAACAATAATATATGTTGGACTTGTGCCCATAGATGTACTGTTAGCCAGTGGTAACAGATCCTGTTATATTGGTTTCTGTAGACAGTGATGCAGCTCTCTTGTCTGCATCTGGTCGAATAGACAAGTAGCAAGCATTTGAGTTCCTTCTACCAGTGACAGTTGTTCTGAACCAACTGGTGATTTCAAGTTACAAAATTTCAAATATACATCACTACAGTAAATAAATTAGTGAACCAGCCAGCGGTGCCTACTATTAGAAAGTCACTTTCCAATTGTAATATTTGTGTGAAGTATTGTTACATATACAACATCCTCCATTCAGGTTAATGGATATTTTATACAACCAAACAATTCACAATTTTACTAGCAGCTATGCATAATAGCAATTATTTATTCAGCAACATTTATGCATCATTTACCTAACCCAGATGAGAAATTCTGAATGATCTAGGGTGCTATGCTCCTACAAACCATTGCAATATTATATAAACACAAAACATGTGTACATATTAATATGGGAGGTTAATGACCTAGTATCACGCTTGACAAAGGGTGCCATTGCTGTTAGGTGAATGTCCTCCTTCTTAGTCCACACCTATGGTGACCTCTAGCCAGACCCCTGGCACCATCTAATAACGATACATCTTCACCTTTGGCACTCTAATTTACCAACTTTGCCTTTGCACCACTTGTTCTCAAACTATCATTTGCGAACGGTCACATCGTCATCCGTCATAGTTGATGATTATTTGGAGGAATTCGGCTATTTCCCTGATTGTCAGCAACATCTGATTTATCATACCTCATCCCATACCTCGTAGGCTGTTGAGCTGCCCAGGCTATCGAGCTACCCATTGTATTGTTGTATACAAGGGCATGACATGACAACAACCAAAACAATGAGTCAAAGTATTCAAATCTTTCACTAGCTAGTCATCTTGACAATGTTCAAATCCTCGGACACACCCTCTTTCTCTGTCTGCTGCTTTTTCAGTATTTGATTAGAAACTTAAATTTCTCACAATTATGATTTTGCAGATCCTATATAATCCTTATACTACCATTACACTCTAATGAGCATTCAAGTCAATAATCTACATGGTAAAACCCATAGTTAATCTAGATTGTGGAGACAGGGCCATTATCAGTTCCAGACCCTGTAAACTAATGTGCTATAAGCTGACTTGATCTGAAAATTCACTTGAAAATCTACAAGTGACAGTTGGCTGTGAGTCAGTTAGCACAGGCTAAAGTAGGAAAAGCATGTAAAAACAGGAATATTATAATTATTTGTATTTTGGCTTCTAGTCAATTAATTTTCATTGAGAACGGCTGTGTCTATAAGCAACCGTGACTCATGCTAAGCCCACTTCATTAGTCACAGTGATGACTTGAAGTTTGGCTGCGATTGTTAGAGTTCCACCTCTCCTATCACCATCCTTTTGGAGCATACAGAGCTTGTGTGTCAAATCCATGGATCAGATGTGATCAAAATAAGCTAAGCTTGCAATCATTACTCCCAATCTCAGTATAGTTGAGGATGAGTCATAGTGGGACTTAGAATATAGAACTAAGTGAATGAGGCGTAGAATATGACAATTTGGAATTAGTTCGACCCCTTCACACAACTTTTGCTTAGCTAGGATATTAGCTCTATAACAATGTACAAAACAGTTCTAGCATAGCCAGTGTATATACAGAACATACTAAAAACGAGCTAGTAAAATATAGTACAACTCTAGCATAGCTACAGTGTATAAAACTATTTGATAATGTACAGAACAGCTTTTTGTCTGTTGGCTAGTTCTGTCCCAATACAAGTCTACAATTACAACTAATCTTTGAAAAGGTTTATAAATGTTCAAAAGTATACAAATGAAACGAGTATGTAAGATATACAAGGGTGAATATAATTAATGACACATCATCAGTTACCATAGGATACTGTTGACTTCAAACAGGCAACATAAATCTATCGATATTGGTAGTCTGGTACTGCATTGCTGTGCCACCAGTTAATAAGATGAAAAATACCGGAAAGAATTTAAATTTGTGTTAACTTGTGCTTGGTAGCGTATGCTAAGCCACAGCAATGTATGCATAACATGACATCTAAATATTTGTTGAATCAACAGAAATTCTGCATCATCACAGCTATTTATTTTGATTTAGTTGGCATAAATTAATATAATTATTATATACTATAGTGGTGGTCGCCAAACGCCTGATACTCTCTCATTCCTCTCAGAATGTGCCCGATTGGACTTTAGTTAACTTACCTCACCTATTATAAATGGAAAACATTTCCTGGATTACATGATCACATGCAAGGCCCCACATTCCTGACATAGTTTTGTCGTCATCACCAGAGTAGGGTAAATACAAACTTTGATCTCATAGCATTCAGCCTTCTTCAAACACAGTGATTCCTCTTGCTTGGTTTCATTCTATCTCTATAGTTTCCCCTTCACTCTACTATTAATCCAGAAACTGTTGAGTATGGTGCTTTCATTGAACTTTCAAAAAAATTTTTCTTTTAAGGCCAAACCGCAATACTACAAGCACTAAATCTGTAGTAAAACAGTCAGTGGCAACTTGCTCTTTGTCAGTATGTCATTGAGGAATATTTTTCACCAGTTAACATTATTACGTCATCAGAATCTGACATCTAAATTATCTACCTGATGATTTCTGACGCAATGATAGTGAGACCAGGATATGCCTGGACTGGTTGTATTATTAGACATAATTATAATAAGTATAGCTACAAATGTCCAAATATAACATGTAGATACAAGTGCATCGTAGAGCCTGCAAATGTTCTCATGCAGTATTGCAGGTAGGCTATGTGTAATGTTGGCTTCACAGATCATAAAACGTAGTAGGTTTCTACTATTTTTTACCTTCATAATAACAACATCGTTTATGCATTGTCAGTAATCCCTATTATGAGTCAAGATTCATCCATTAAAAATCTTGGACTGCAATAAAAAGTGATAAACTACACTTTTTGCTTGAAAACAACAGTATTTGTCATGGATATTTTCACTGACATTAAAATTAAGTAAAATTTGTAGAATAGCTACTCATAGTTTGCATCAGTAAAGAGACATGTCGAAGATGTCAGTAAGAAACAGGATGTTCCAAAAACATTTGTTTGGGTTAGGGGCTCGAACGTTTTCGGAACGTCCTGTTTCTTACTGAAATTCTCAAACAGTCACAAATTCGTTTGCATCATGCTTAGCCTATGTCATTGGAAAATTCTTTAAGCTAGTAACTTAGGCTAAATCATGACCTTGATTCTTCTAAACATAGGTATATGGAAGAACTTGGTTTCCGTTTTCACTGTTTGGTTTTTTTTCTTAGCACACTTTCGTATTTGTTTTTTAACACTAGACTTGATTATTGTTCAATGAACACATGATTAGTATCACGGCACTGACTGCCTTTGTGCTGTTTCATTGGCTAAAAAGGTGCTGATCACAAACTATTAGATTATTATCTAGAGCAGATAAAGTAACTCATTGAAACAGCAACAAAAAAATACACTAAGCTTGCCAATAAGCTGTAACAGCTTTTTGTTAAGTTGTTCTGGAAGTAGTTCTAGTAATACTGTGGTCGATGTAGTGCGTTGGTGGATGTTAGTTGTGACAAACCTTTAATCCTTTGTCTAAATCTACTCCCCCACAGCTTTGTCTTTCACTTCTACATGTCGTTGGTGTTTCTATTATACTCATTTGACTAGGCATTACTAAGCTGTTGCTTAGCTCCATTTTGTTGCTGGAAAAACAGGTGCTCGTAGAATTATCTCCCTTTGTATCCTAGCGATAAGACCACAATGTCAACTGCATACCTAGTGCATTCCGGAGTGCTAATGCATTCCTTAGTAATGATTAGTAAGTGATGCTAAAACATTCATACAAATGTAAATAATTGTAACTAACAGACAACATACATTGATTGTACTATAGTATATAAATAGTAGCAAAATAATATGTAAATGTAAATTTAGAGATGCTATCAAAACAATGTAATGCAGTGCCAGGACAGATAATCTAATTTACTAGCAGCAATAGCTCAGTACAAGTAATAACACACAACATTTCCTCCTACGGCTTCTGCTACTCATTTCTTTCCAAACAAATATTGAAATGAAAACTTTTTCCAAAGTCCATGTAGGCTGCCTGTATAACCAGATTTCCTGTTTGCTCTAGTATTAGCATCGTGTATGCATTTACTGCGAGGATATTGCTTAATGCACAATCAAGGCGATGTTGCACCTCTACTTCTCTATTACATATGCTACAATTGTTTGTAAATAAAAAATATTTCTGTTGCATATACATGTAGGTATAGGATGTGTATTAAAATTCCTTCTATAGTACAATGATGCAGGTCTGCATACGGGAATACAAGTATATCTAATAATGTATCGTAGGTGTAAGTGTAGCTACAGCTGAGTGTAATTATGGTGCCTTGAAGGTTTATGCTTATATTATAAAAATTTCACATACACATATTACATACACATGTTACATACACATGTCACATGTATAATACATATAATGTATTTGTTAGTCACATAGGTAGAGAAAAACCAACACATGCACATGGCCGCTGATATGACTGATTTAGCTGCTCCAGAATCTAGAATAGCACAATTCAATGACCTGGCATGTATTTTATCTCGATATACATGCAGGTTAATATACATTTAATATATTATGACAATGAAGTTGAATGGAACCACGCCTAAGGTTGTCAGTGAAGTAGGGGCACTGTGTAACACCTAGCACTTCTCAAGCCTACAATTATATATGATCATATACGCACCTAACACAATCCAACCAAATACTGTAGGTACACCCCTTTGCACCTAACAATTATCGACATACCCACACATCCTTAGTTCCTATTTGTCATCGCACCACCCTATTACAATCTCACGGTTTTCCCTACTCTGTAATGAGTATTAAAGCAAACATTTTATCTTGATACTATGGTGGCAAATTATGTATGTTTCCTCATTGATATATGCTTGTATGTTTTAACTTATTGCTAGTTCCCTATACCGTTGCCAAATAACAGTGCAGTGTTCCGGTGCTGCAGCAGGTTGGGGAATCAACAAGCTACCCATAATATGATAATCATCTTCTTATCGTGTATACAATTACATCTCATAATCAAACCCTGTCAATATTCACATACATGTATAATGTTCCTCAATTTCAGTTTGAAGAATTAAATTGTTAATATTACTACAAGAAACACCACCATCAAACACTTAAGTTGGCTCCAGTCATAAAATAACATTATTAAATGTGTATAGGCACCACTGTTACACATTCTATCCATCCAGGGCATGGTAACCATCTGTAACTGTACTCTGTATCTGAGAGATAAATGTGTTATGTTTGACTCCAATAACTGCATAACGTACCTGTAGACTAAACATACACCTCTATTACCTATTTGTGAATCATTTTAAAAAAGCATTTTTGGAGTGATAATACAGAGAGAACAAGCTTATATTGGCATGCTTAAGCAAGTTCTCTAACACTAATTAGTATAAACAGTTGGATATTATTTATATTTGCGTCACAATATGTCAAGTGCGTTAGACTATCAGTACCATACATCTACACATAATGTACATGTAGCTATTACATTCATATAATATTATATACATGTAGTTACTACATTCATATAATATTATATACATGTAGTTACTACATTCATGCACTAGTCTCAAGGATCATTTAATTTATTTGAATATATTTTCTTTGATGCTTCAAAATTTGCATAAATATCAATAAATTATTCAGTGAGATTTTTATGCAAATAAAGACACGCAAATTATTTTCACTTTTTGTGCTTTTCAGTGAATTTTTCACCCTAAGTGCATGGGTGCCATTTGTAATGGGTCCGTCTAATACATGTAGGTTACACCGAGAGGTGTTCAATTTTACCGCCCTATTGCTAGTTGCCTTCTGCAAATGGCTACAAGAAAGGCGCACGTCCTGTCAATTGTAAATATCTAAATGAAAATAGTTTTGTATCCAAAAGGTCTAAACTATAATTACTGCATCTATTAGGTTAATAACTCCTACAAGTTGATAACTATTTAATAAATAATATACAAATATACACTATTCAATAACTGTTCATAGTACTGTTCATAGACATTGTTGTAAAGAAATTTGAGTCATCCAGTTTCTAAGAGAAAACTTGGAGCCACTGATACTCTACGTTGAATTTTATTGATGAAGTATTGGTGACATAACAACCAATTGGAAATATTAATCTATTATGTGATCGATTTCTCTAGCCAACAACAAAAACTACAGGTATGACTGTAGTTCTCACCATAGTATATGACAAATATGACTCAAAACAGCTTAATGACACCCATTAATACTACAGTTATACGACATTTACAAAGCTGTGAAGCAGATGTGGAGGTGCAACGCTAGTCATACATGACTCTCACTACACTTCCATTACTGTATTATAAATAATAGGATTCAATATGGTGGACATACCACCATTTGTATCAAATATGTTCACATTAATTCGACCATGAAAGCATGATCATAATATAGAATAACATAATATGATGACCTCAAAGTGCTCTTTAGGCCCGGTAGATCTTATGATATTAGGTCAATATAGTGTGACTTAGCATGTAATATTGCATGGTAACATGTGATATTACATTGTAAGCCTACTGTGTGATATCACATGATAACACTGTCATAATGTTGTCTGGTAAAGCCTTCACATTATCAGTCTATAAATCACATAACTACAGTTGCACTACAAATACGTGTAGTATTAACTCCCCTTCTGTTTGGATGCTAGTATTCCAATACTTTAATCCGTTGATTTAGAAAAAAATTCAGAATCTCAATAAAATGTCAATTTAATACATTCTTGTTGCAGAACTTTTTCAATGTACATATACATGTACCTACTATGTTGCAATTTACAATAATATTTATATGTTCATAGTGAAGGGTCGTTGGAACTGAAAGGTCACTGGAAAATCGTGGGAATTCACCCTTTCTACAGGATAACGTAATTTAATACATGTACGCTAAATTTTACAAATGCAGGCAATGATTTTTGGGTGAAAGTCTAATTGCTGTTGAACACTACTTTCTATTGATGTGTGTAAATGTGTAATTTGTAGACCTATAGAGTTCTCCAATTGGATAGCCAATGTATAGACCTAAGTGATATAACCTATAATCAATAATAATATTATCATGATGATATAATCCGTTTCCTGTGAAATATAAACATCTGTCAATATTGTTTTGTATCAGTTGAAATTGTTTACAGAAAATGCAAAACGAGATAGTGACTATCTCTTGAGGAAGAATAATAAATATCTGGGATAAAAACCAAGTAGACCTGGAAATTATACATAAAATTTTTTTCTAAAATCATAACAATCATGCCCATCACGTACACTTCCAACTAAAGTGGTACAGAATAAACATAGGCCTACTTGTGTATATGCACTTCTGGCTTCACCAAACCAGGGTCTGACACGTTCTAACAACGGGCTAACATGCCTCTCTATATTTCCTGCTGTTGAGGATGTTTTTACGTTATGCTAATATAATTTGTCTATCAAAAAATGCATTGATGAATTTTATTTCCAAAAAGTGACTTGAATGTTTATTAATGCCAAAAATTATTTGTCTAGAAAATCGTTAAATTTGTGCTGCTATGTCTCGCATACCTCAACGGTTATAATAAATTCAAACTTGGCAGAAAATAAATTGTTTCTCGAGCTCTGTATATGCCATATTTGCTTGATTAGTTTTGTTGGCTCATTAATAATTGCACTTTGGTGGAATTCCAATTTACATTCAGATGCATACAGACAAATTTATCCAGTATTTTGAATTAGAATTTGCTAGTGCATAGATTATCCAGATTAGGGTGTAATTAAACAGATTCTTTACCACCTTTACTATACCACATTTTGTTTGTAGGGAAATAAATTATCTTAATTGCATAGTAACAAAGCAAAAAATGTGTGCCACAATGGATTAGATGAGAACGTTAGTGCTCTAGCTGGTTTCTGGTGGTAACCATATCCAATACCAGCTCACCACCTGCACCACTCTTAATCACCATGTTTAGAGGCAGTAAAATACCTCTACCTGTGCAAGGCACACCACCAATTACATGAGTATTTGCAGCAATTCTTGCAAACTCTGTAGGTCTCTTAATAATTTCTGTAAAGTCACACTAGCGGCTGCAGCCACATATTTGACAAAACTATTTTGTACCATCAGCTGAATCTGTTGATCAACTTGAAATTTACAAATTGCTCTGCAATGTACAATGTCATATTTACAAAACTGCAATCGTTTGAAATCATGATTGTTTCAGTTTGACATCGTTCTCATTTTGCAAAATTTGGGCTGACTAATCATGAAATTTAGTACGGAACAAAGTACATCTAGTATGTGGGGGTGTTTCAACCCTCTATCCTCAAATCTTCAACTGGTATTGCAATCTCAAACCCAAGTGAATATTGGCCCACTGTGCCCTTTCGCAGGGACGCAGTGGGCTGCAGCATAGGGTGCTCGAGTGTCCTGCTCAAGTCCTACTAGTAGGTCCGATATCTTCATCAGTAGCATACGATGATAAGTGAGACTAGGTCATCCAAGTTGTTCAGTGGTATAAATCTTTGAAAAGTGTGCATATATGTATGTGTTGGTCCTCTATTTCCGATTTGACACGCTATCATCAATTCAGGACTGTTATGTAGGTTGCAACTAGTGCTATTTGCAATTTGAGAAATATAGCGACAAACAAAGGATTGGAAAACTCCACAGGCCTAGAACAAATATAGCACTGTATCAACGTGCACGTGACATTGTCATTGTGCAGCAAATAATGTTATCGTCTGGATATCTCACAGGTAGTGACAGAACATACTCTTCAATTAGCTTAAGGAATGGATGAGTCGACGTGTACATGCAGATAAGATATCAATGCATTGTCAGTGAAACTACCAGTTGATTTTTAAAATAATAATAGTAATAATATAAAGGCATTCTTCAGGTAGTTGAGCGTCCATTATATTCAGCTCAATACCTGTTCTCAAAAATTTAATGACTCACCAGGAAAATGTAAATATCTGAAGGAGCCAAAGCAGTCATCAATTACAGAAAAACCTATCAGTTTCATCTGGTAGGTTTAGGTTTTTAAATTTATTGTTTTATCATTGAGATTAAATAATTTTGAACTTTCGCTCATCCCACACACTAAGTGACCCACGAGTAAAACCTACCATGGTTTATTCTCTCCAGTAAACCGGTTCAATCAGAGGGCTATAATGACAAGATTTGCATACTAATTGGCTACTATTTGTACAGATAGTCTACTTGCACAGGAAATTATCATTTTATGATAATCAAATATAATCCCACAGCAAATTAGATCAATCTCTTCATATTTACCCTCATTTGACGGAGGACACCCAGACAGAAAAATGCATATCAATCTTGTAGTTTACCGTTTACCTAGATCTTTTAATATTCATTGATTCATCAAACATTTTACCAACATTAGCTGCAATTCTCCTACAAGCCACTAAAGCATATAACCATCAAATTCACCTTCAATTCATTTGGAGTGATAATAAGGCAGCACCATTTATGAAAATCTAAGGATTCATTTGATAATCATGCAAGCTCCACTGAGAACTTTTGAATTCAAATAGTTTTTCGGTTTTCCGGCACTCATCTCGACAAAGCAAACAGTTAAAGTTTAAGTGTTTTGAAAGTCTAGGCTCTATGTACATAATGTAAAACATTTATTCATTAGGAGATAATTTGACTTCCGTCGCTGCTATAACAATGTATCATCAGCATTCATGAGTCACAAATGCACCTTCAATGGACAAAGGGATAACATTTTTCATTCAGAAAGTTTGATTATATTAGTACTGGCTCTTTTCTTTCATATGTGAGCACCAGTTTACATTAGATTGGAAAGGAATGTTAAGGTACTTGAAGATAACAAGCTGGTGTTATACAAGTCCTGATAGGTTACGTCTCGGGCTTGCCTAGACAAGCACCTATCAATCAATGCTCTTGCCTAGCATTAACTCCTGATCAACTCTATTTACAGCAACAGTATAAAATGCTTTAAACATGTATTTTAAATTAAATTAGTAATAACAGTATACAGTAGTATATTTAGAATTTCTAATCGTCGGAGAAAATCTACATGATGTAGCTCATTTAACCACGCAAGTGTTTGATTGTCTCCACATAATCATGTACCTGGTACATGTGCACACAGTTACCTTACCATGTAATACGCATCAAACAACTCATTACCGCATTTCCTGTTTCACAGAAATAGCCATGCTACTGTGTAACAAATGATGATTCAATTAAAAACTACTTATTTTTACATACTTTTTAATTTTCATAAATTTGAATAGTACTTTATACACATGTATCTGAAGCTTGTTCATTATTTAATTGCAGTATGAGTTGAAGATGAAGCTGAAAATAATCTCTATGACAAGATTCGTTCTCAATCACCGAGCAGGGTTTGTTCATTTTATATACCCTTGAGGCTCAATGTATATAAATCTGTATTATGTTGTAAAACACCAAAACTGTCAATATTGTAAAATCAAACCATGTCGCATCTTCAGTTATTTGCAATTAGAAAGAGTGATTTGTAGCACCTTTTTATACTTATAGCTTTTATTCATGAGTTCAACGTAACCAGTAGTAGAAAGTTTTGGTTCCCATACATGTCTGACATTAATCCATCACCAATCCATTATTGTCTGTGTCAACTTTGGATTTGGTTAGATAAGATGAAATGGCACACAAGTCATTTATATGACACTACTATTATAGCTTACTCTATAATTAATAGTAACATTTTTTGTAAATTGTCTGTAAAGTTGATGTAAGGGTGACCATTTGTGGTTACAAATAAATATGCTTTGAAATTTAAACCATACATTTATTTCAGTAGTGGATGAAGAAGACTAGTGGTAAACCCCATAAGATAGTACTCAATGATGTTAGCCAGACCCTACCCTAGGGGTTTGGTATAAAAAACAATGTCTACATTTGTATAAATTGATAAAATGAGGAACCAGAAATGCCAACTGGTATTTATAAATTTGGTTAGAGAAACCAGTCCTATTTGGAATAGAAGTCTCCGAAACTTGAAATGTCATCAATTGACCTTGAAATTGGACTGTTAAGGTCATGTGCTATAGGCCTACTCTATCCCCAAAATTTAGTACTCTTTCACCAATTTACTTTCACAGCTTTATTGACATAATATGATTGATTCAATCTACAGCTTAGCCTGGCTAATGGTATATTAATGCAGAGTCAGACGTCTGGTGCCAGTCTGTGAAACAAGGTCTGATTGTGGTAAAGTTTGGTGTTCTCCAGACATGCTATTCATTCAGCTCCAAATCTATTTTGTACTCGCTGGCCTCTCACACTTTTGGTAATCTTTACTGGTGGTGATCAAACAATGGCATTTAAGTTTCAGAGCATATTAAAAATAACATTGGATTTTGTCAGAAACCTGTACTTTGGGACTATTTGTGGACCGAGTAGAGCAAAACCTTACTAAAGATTAAAGTCTTAGGATAGTCTCACTATTCTGCAGCCAAACGCTGTTCATACTTTGCAAAGAATTCTGCAATAGTTATACAATGTATTACGAATATTTCAAAAAGTAGAAGGGACACACTTAGCATGAAATGAGCACTACATTATTATCTACTGAAAGGTCGTTTCTACTTAAAGGTCGTCATTTCAAGGTCGAATGTCTCCTATTTGATCTACTGATGATTGAAATTGAAGAGCCAAAGTCAATACCATCCGAAATAGCACATCGTTTTTAGAAATCCTATAGGCCTAGTAACAGTTCTATTTGTTACATACTGGTGTCATGGCATGTGCTTACATGTCAAATCAGCAAAATCGTCATGTACTAAGTGCGCCAAATTTCAGTTAGCGATATTTTAGAAAGCTGAGTGAATAAATAGGCCTACCTACCATTCTGCATGCAAGGTGAAAATTCGGCCTTTGTTGGAGTGTTATTTTTTACTAATAATAAATAATAACACCCCAATTATCACTTCATTAATGTTCAGTTACTTGCCAATCAAATAGCTCGATACAAGTTATTACATGTACAGTATTCAGGTTATATCAGCACATGGCCGTTCATTTCATTATGTTAATCTGGTGTTTTGTGTTACACCATTGTGTCAAAGCTATCAGTTAAGGTTACACAGAGCATACAAGCCACGTGTTTGGTGTACTTGGATCACTGGTAATCAACTAATCTGTGGGTTGAAGTCCAAATTCACTCCGCTCTTAAATTCCCTGTTGCTGAGTGTAAAATTTTACCTAAAAATTCCAAACCCACCCAAGTCTTCATTATTCGGTTGGGTGCAAACTTATCAGGTGATCGCTGACTACTTGCCAAGGTTTGTTGGTGGAGTGCGCACAGTCTAGTACTGAATTCCTAGTTTGCTATGTCAATAGTCTTCTCCATAGTTTGCTGAAATAATATTTTATTATTCATGTATACCAAGTCTGAGATGATATGTTGTTAATGGTGATGTCATGCACGCGCTATGAATACCTGGAACTGGGGGTTTGGCTGCTGCCAAGCACGCATGTTTTCTTCTAAAGACAACCAGATTGGTAAATTAACAAACTGACTACAACAACAAGTTGGTTTACCAATTATTTACCACCTGATCATTGTTATGTCTAGCAGTATACTCTGTTAACGCACTTGTTAAGATAATAAATCAAAGGTTCAGACAGCCGATTGTTCTAGCTTGTAGTAAACTAGCTTTGACCAGCTCCTGCATTCTCTAATGTCATTTGGACAGCCGTCTGCAAAAGTTGCAGACTTGGCTTCTGCTACCTCCTGGTTAGTAACTGCTGCAGTTACTAGCCTATTTGAGGAAATCGGGGCTCAACATCTTCCATTGATCTAACTGGCGGCAGAATAAGAGGTCATTTTGTCTGAGGGCGACAAATCCGAGTGCTTGTAACTTCCTATGAAAATATTGGTTCATGTTTCATCATAGTTGAATGGGATTCGAGAGAAATAGAATTTCCGACTCGTTCATCATTCCCATTGGTTATCACAGTGACATGTGTCGTAGTTTGAGTGACTGAAGTGATAGTTGAACAACACTGATAGTGTTCCAGTGCTATTAATTTACCACCCAATCATTGTTCTATTCTACTTTGATAAGGGAAAATCCATGTGCCTAGCCATATAGCTGATGTCACTAATGAGGAAATTTAATAACAATTTAGTACAATAAAAAGTATTTATGTCACCTGTATAGCTGGTTGGTAAGGAAGTTGCTTGGCATTTGAAGAAGTGTTTCCCTCTTAGATACTCATGCCAACAGGATTGTAAATTATAAATCAACCACTGTCAGTGTACCTCATCTTTATTTAGGTGATTATACTCTATGCCTAATCTGTCAGCTATCCAATTACAGATTATCAACAATTCTTAACTTATGACTTAAGTTTATGGCACTGTTGCCAGTGTTGTTTGTTTGTTATAGTTTGTAGTACTGCAAGTATTCAACAAGTCAGGTAGGTATATTTATGAATAGCCCAACACTTCTTGCACTGTTGACCTGACCCCTTCTTCCTCGGGTGTCAGATTGATTCTTTGAGGAAACAACATGTTTTCAATGTTTGCACCGAAAGTGGCCAGCAACTCTCAGTACCTACCTTAATATCGCCAGTGTTTAGGTAAATAAGAATCATCTCTTATCAGAGAAAGCATGAAAGCATTGCAACCTGGTTGCTGTAGAGGGTCAAGAATTTGACAAACATTGCCAAACAAGGTTGAAAGAAAGACATGGCCTGACTGCTTGAGGTTTATCTAAACAAATCATCGTTCTGATTTTTGTACACTGCTGAATCTAGGTACTGCTGTTCAGTCATCAACATGTTTGCTTTACCTGAAGCTACATCATAAAACTCTCATTATATTCTTTATATCAACTTGTTCTAAGCCAACTAGACTCTCATTAATCCATTAATTACCTTGTTGTATAAGTTTTATAATTTATACGCTTAGATCCTTAAACTAAGTGCCTACATCTTTTCTTGTCTTTGTTCATCAAATCTTGTCAGCTTGACTGTGTCCCTCTTCATCTCTTTTACATGATCAATTCTTGTTTCAGTATTCTGTTTACTGCCTTCAAGCAGACCTGTTTATGGTATAGACATACATGGTACTTTATTATGGACTTGTTTTGGAAACAAGTCCATTAGTCTCGAGCAATTTTAGCATTCCTGGAATATGCAACAGCGGAAGTTCTTGCCAAAATGCTGTCACAGACAAGTAACGTTGCTAGAAAAATTGATTTCCTCCATGCGGAACTACTAGTGAACGTGACCAATACAATATTCTCTATTTATAGCCAATTAAATATGCAAGGTACAACTCTGTCCATGGTAGGACATTTAGTAGTGGAAGCCATGATTTAGTCGTTCCATTCTAGCTGTGGCAGGGAAGGAGAGGCCCTCTTAAAACCCCACTTCAATCCACGCATTATTTGATTAAAAGTCTGTCAACTGCGTCATTCCTATTAGACTAATGGTAGTCAATTCGACTTCCCTCTTTAAGGCTTTAAATCATCGGTGTGACTGCTTTTACACATCCTGCTAATAATCTGTGTAGCTTTATATGCACTGGTTATGCAGAGGATAGTATACCATGTAGTTACCAACACTAATTAAACTAATGTTTAGTTGAGGTTGTGCGATGGTGTTCCAAGCTACAAGGACTGTTACTGGCTTTCTGATTCACTTCTCTCTTGTGTTTTGACGTTGTGTGCAAGCTTGCACCAAAGATTACTTGTATAAACTATTGTTGGCCGCTACTTAGAACCCTGATCATGATTAAGCAGTGCAAGCTGTAGTTTGTTTTTCTTCTAGGCAAAAGAACATTGTCAATGTTGCTGCTTTGTTAGAAATTAAATTGCATTCGTTGGCCAATTTTTTGTTGGGTTTTGTCATTTCAGTCCATGTCTGGTTTAGACTGCAGGTGCAAAGCGTTTCATGTCAGAAGTAGATGTCAGGCCAAGGGCTATATTTTCTCCTACTACCGTGCCTGGAGATTAAATAAACTTATATTTTTTTTAGATTGCAAGCAGCTTGAAATTTGACATTGCCTATCGGTGGGCATTGAAAACTGATGCCTGTGGTTTGTCATTTTGTATCTTTGTGTTATAAATAGCATCTTTTTGTCTCTAATTAAGTAATTATGGGGTCTCATAGCAAATGGTGACTAGTTAGCTACCTGTTTATAGTCAACCAGGTGCGGAAACAATTAACTATAATCAAAAAGGTTAGAGCACAAACAATGGCCCCTATTCAGTTTCGGCTTGCATCTTTTCTGCACATTAACTCTTGATTTCCTAAAATGAAATAATAATTAATAGTGTAACCCAGTAAGATAACATATGTTCATAGATATGGATTAGACGGATTTTATTTTCACATCAATATGGGGCTATCTATACGCACCTACACCCAGCCAGGTGTCCAGTGTATGCCAGTACTGCCTACATTCACATATTCATTGACTCTCGATTGAGTGAATCACTCCAAGTGCAAACTTAGTAGAGGATTAGTCATCACTCATGCTAGGTGTGTTAATATCAACTACTATAACTACACCATTAATTTATTATTCTAATTAGTAACTCAACAACTTGTATGTATAAATGCATATCAAATACTATTTACAAGTCCAAATGCAGGTGCACATAAACACTGTTGCCCAAAATATAGCATGCTGCCTAGGTAACTCACGTAACATATTTTAGAGTTAATTGTGTTACGTCAACTATGATTTGCTAAACTGAAGATATTCAATAAATAAGGATCCCCTACCCACCCTAATGACATCAATACTCCTGAAGCTGACTGCGCAAATTATATCTTGTATTATAATTATCTATCATCTCACTGATATTCCATTTTACCAGGATTAAAACTTTAATTCAGAAATTACTTCGTATATTAGTGTTGGCACCATACTCGTACATCGGCTGCATTTTAAGCACAAAATGCGCGAAGCCCTTAGCATTCAGTGTGGTAAATAACTTTTATCATATACATGTACATACACATGTATAAACTCATCAAATCAAAGTGTGCAAGTGGAATATAATAACTTACTATAAAACCATCAACACAGGAAATAAAAGGTCGCAGTAATAAAACAAAATTTATATTTGCTTTTCTAAAACACACGATTACGTTGTTTTACAAGTTGTTACTATGCTTTAGCACTGTTTTCAGGCTAATAATCCAGCAATTTATTGTTGATTTAAAGGCAATAATGTGCATGCATCACTGCTGATAAAATTTTAACTGCATCTATTGGCTGAAAAATTCGAAGGGGCGGGACTTAGGTACTTTCCCAGTTGGTTTATCCATTATCCACGTGTATGAGTCATGACTTACCGACTATAGGGACTATAGGATTGAGTGCTTGTTACGTGAAGCTGTGTCAGTATTTATTACCAGGTTGCATGCAATAGCAGTCATTTTTAAAGCGCTTGTCGTATTGAGAAGATGCATGCTCAAAGTCGTTCCAACAAACACATCAGATCAATTGTAACTCGTAAACTGAAAAACAGCATGATGCATATTTTGGACATAGTCAAAGCTCGAGTATCACATAAAGCAAAGAAGGCATCGGCAAAGAGCTCACATGCAGCGCAGCTCTCAACGCATACTGAACAAATGAAGGCACCGCTCACTCGAAAGTTGACTCAGGATGAGATTACTGAAGCCGAGTTAGCTTTAAAGAGACTGCAAGCAGAGAAGAAACGCTTGGAGAATTTATTAAATGGTTCTTCAGATAGACATTTGCATACAGCTACTCAGCAAAGTACATGTTCATACACAAACAGTTGTGAGGATGTATCAACAAATAACAACTACGAAAAAGAACTTGTACGAGTACCAAGATATCAACAGAAAGTAGCATTCATTCTTCATAACATGTTTACTGAACAGGTAAGAATAACTTTAGTTCAACTCAACATAACCGCCATTCAGTAAATTTTATTGTATCAAAATTCACGCAAAGGCTGGAAATTCCATTGCATAGAATTAGCAAATAGCTGTGTCAATGGGAGGAAACTTCCTTATCACGTATTTGCTCAGCAAAGAATATACTCTCCACTTGGGGAAAATTTGTTTCCACATTGTAAACTCCAACTTAGTAATGTAACTTAATGAGCTTTGAACATGTGAGCACATGACTGTCAGTTTTGTTGGCAATGTTTCAACTATTTTATTTTGTACAAATGAAACTTGTTGATTGATGTTAATTAAACATAAACTCCTACTAGAGGATTAACAATAACGGTGTTGTTTTCCAGAACATAATAGTTCACGACCTCAAGTGTTTAAGTACAACAAAGGTATCTTGTACACAACTTATATTGACCTTTATATCTCCTTTCTTTTAAAGGAATGCAATGAACTGTCAAAAGAACTCGAAGCAAATAGCGAAGAAGTCAAATCAACAGATTGTTTGGAAACGTGTACAACACATAGTGAAGCAATGGTTAGCAGATTGTGGCCTGCTATAGAAAAAGAGATACCAAAGACCTGGATGGGAAATAAACTTCTAGGATTATCTAATAGGTAAGCGTCTTTATTATTAGCATAAAAAATAAATTAGCTGATTTGGTGACTGCAAGTACCCATTGAAATTAACTAGATTTGGGAAATGGCATAGCATTCCTGAGCAAGTGTTACAAATGTGGGAGTCGCTTGATTTAATTAAACATTCTACCACAGATTATTCGCTTTCCTAATATACTTTCGATTATGATTGATGAATTTATTATATTCTTTCCGTGCTATTTTAGATGTGTGTTGGAGAAACAAAATAGCGGTTATAGTCACAAGCCACGCATGGATGAGGCTTATGAACCCATTGAATTCAAGGAAAAAAGCTTCTTTTCGGTCTACGTCTTTCTCAATGACGACTATGAGGGAGGTCAATCTAGTTTCCTCAAAAACTGGCAACCATCGATCCATGATGTCCAAGTGAAACCCACTAAAGGTAAATACTCCACACAACTTGCCTATGCTTCTATCAATAATGATAATATAATTTGGAATGTTATCAATAAACTATTTTTTGCATTTGAATTTGTTTATAAACAAACCATATTCCGTAAACTTATATTTATTTTTGTTTTATTTTCTGTTTCAGGAAGTGTATTTATTCACCAACACAACCTACTACATCAAGTTACTCCAGTTACTCAAGGAAATAAACACATAGCTCGCCTGGATGTTATGTACGATATATGTAAAAGAGATATACTCTCCGAACTATACGACTAAAATACATTCGTTACACACTTAGCTGGACATGAACTGGTATTGTTCTACTTAGAATCAGCATCTGGATATGTTCTTCTAAGACGTGGCTACCTCAGTACTCCCTCCGTTAAGCATCCAAATCAAGTGATTGGCACCTATGGACACAAATTATATTAGAGCAACAGAAAGCATTATTCTCTCGTAGAATCGTACTATGCGACAAGCTCTCAAGAGTTTCTATGCAATATTAGCCTCTAGTCATTATCCCAAGGATAAGTTGTTTCGAATTTTCGACTCCAAGGCAATTTCGTTAATGTAAACTTTTTGCATATGCCTTGCACATTTTTGAGCTTATGTTCCCCAGGACACTGTTTTAATTTGCTCAGTAAAGGTGCAACTGGGTTCACTCTTCCAAGTCAATCAGTTTATTAGATGCAAGTCTTTTGTATTATAGTAATCATATTTGTACATAGTTTGTTTATAAGCTATTTTATAACCATTATAATTTATTTATTTTTTTCATATTTTATTGAATAATTTATTAATTGCTGTCTTCCGTTCCGACATTTTGAATTGGTGCAATAAAACTTAAAAACTTATTCAACTTGTTATTTCGTATTTATGCAGAATAAGTTCAAGTGAAGAATCAGTAAACTCACTCGTAATAACCCTGACTCATAACCACTCATTCATTTTATAGGCTACTAATCAGTTAGTAACACTGATAACTACCAATTCAATCAGTGCAGGAAAATATGCATGATCTAGTAGAGAAAGTAAATGCTAGTTTTAGTCTATGCATATTTTCAATACTAAACTTCTCCAAGTTGAAATGTTGCCAGCATTGTGACAAAAACATAATAATGAATTGTTTCTAACATGGATGGGTCTAACAAACAAAGCAAAGAACTGTGGGGATGTTATTAAGCTTTAGTCGGTGATATTTGACCCAAGTACTAGGATATGCAGATTAACGTTTATGCCAACAGTGTCTGTGATCAGTCGCTACAGGTGGCACTCACTTGGACAGAAGATAAGCAGCAGCTTTCCTACTTGTTGGGTCTTTACATCACTCATAAGTCATGCTATGGTGGATTTCCCACTTCCCCCATCATCATGAGCACATTATGTATATTAGCTATTGTTATCTAACATCACCATATACCCTACTACAAAACCTGATGGCACTAAAAGGTGCAATCAAACACAACAAGTCAAGTGGCAAGATTGGGCTTCCTTCAGGACCAGTATGGCAGTTGGTTTATCTGGCCGTCGTACTATGTATCAGTTAACGTATGCATGCATTGACATTTACAAGATATCTTCACAGTTTATAACTTATAACCTTGTACAATGAGATCACTTTTGTTAAAAAGCACGATTCCAGTCTTTGCTTTATAGGGCTGAGCCGGTGAAATTTTGTTTCCATATTGTGCACCAGCCCTATCTCTAATATTAAACATGCGCAGCAATCAACACCTTGCTGCAAATAGGCCTCACTCTACAATATTATATGTTGTCGGCTTGTAACACAATGGCCTGAAGGGAGCACATAACTCCTAAGTATAAAACTCTCAATAACTTCTACATGTAGATGTACATTTAGAACAAGTACATGTACATGTACATGTAAAGCCTTGGTGAAAAATTCATGGTTTAGACTGTCGCGCTCTTTTGTATTAGAGGTTTAATTGACTGGATGCAGTGAGTATCAAGAAGGACCCTGCAACGCTGTGAGTAGCTAGTATAGAGCTCGGTAAAGGGACATTTCGAAAAAGACAGTTCGAAACAGGAGATTTCACAACCGGACAGTTCTAAACCAGACAGTTCGAAACTGTGTAGATTACATTTAGAAGAACAAAACTCACAGATAATTGATTTTAGTTAACTATAATTTAATTATTTAAATAAAAAAAAATATTAAAAATAAAAATTAGCTGAAATCTGGTGGTTGGGGTTTGGGGTTAGGCGTTTCGAACTGTCCAGTGTTGAACTGTCCACTTTAGAAACGTCCTGTTTCGAACTGTCTTTTTCGAACAGTCGTACATTCATAGAGCTCATCTCTCCTATCAAGAATCACTGTCAAGTTTCTTACTGGCAAATATCTACAAATATAATTTTTCAACCAAGGATTGATATTCACTAGCTTAATTGTTGCACCTAATACTGGTTAAAGATGAAATTAAATATCTAAGGTATGATAAGTTAGAAAGTATAATATTATCATAAGGAAGGAGAGCTTTCAATTTTCGACTATATCAGGTGTTAATGATCTTACCTTTTCTTTCGGAGAGAAGATTAAGAGGCAAAAAATAAAACCAATTCAAATATTCCTATCTATTGTTTTTTATACTTACATAATTAGCTAATACCCACAACATGTGGTCTTTAAATGCAATAATGTAGCATCAAATAGACAGATGATCAAGTGATAATTAAGCTTAAAGAACAATCAACAGATTTTTGTAAGCCTATTATTTCATTCACAAGCAGAAAAGGAAAGGAAGGATTAAAAAAATTGATAGATCCGTTAGCTGGTTCAGGCTGAATAAGAGGAAATAGAAAATCTTTAAAGGGGTAGGCTAGCTATAGCTTTTTATCTGGATACTTGTTTTTATCACCTGCTTGTAACTTGTGCAAATCCCACTTGTGTGGGTCTCCATGTAGGCTAGTGTCTTGTGCTAAACAAGCATTTATACATAGTCTAACTATTATACAATGTAGCGCCATATATTATGTACATGTATATAAATCGGTTTAAAGAACAGTAACAGCTATTTACATTGTATGTACATGTAATATACATACTATATACATCTAGACATGTTTGTGTGTGTTACTACACTGTAGGTGTGCTCTATATGGGTTAGGGGCATTGAATAGCTTACACTAAAATTTGATTATTATAGTCTTTTTAACCATTCTAGCTGGCTGTGGTTAGAATGCTGGACTTTTATGCTGAAGGGTTGAGGTTTGAATCCCGCACGGTGGTGTTAAGAAGAACATCCAGCTACAATTGCTCCTGTGCCTCATATAAAAGTCCTTGAAGTCATGCCAGCCAGCATGGCTTCAAGACAACTCCTCTACTCCTACCTTGCCAAAAAACGCCATTTCATCTGGGCCTTTCTCATGGGGATTTGGTCAGCACTGGCACCCGACAATTCAAGCTGCGTGGGGCTAGTCACGATGAAGAGTATAGGCCCGTGAGTTACTAATATCATACTATCGAAGAGGTGCATTATGGGAAACGGTGTATAAAATAAAAGTGTTGCAAACAACTTGTGTTGGTGCATAGTCATGGTAAATAGAATGAGTACTACACCTTTAAGGAGAAGAAACCTGTCTGTGTGTGTCACATTAGACTACCACCTGGCTAGTGATGTTGTGAATAATATGATATAAATCACGATTATCTGCCATTCATTTTCTATAATATGTAAAAATTATCATAATTATTCGTTTACTACCGTAGCAGCCTTTGTTTATGGCATGCATCAACATTTGACATGAAACAGTTTTAATCAAGCGTCAGATATTTTGATTCTCAATATGTAGAAATTATCAAATACTTCAAAAGGCTCTTCATAACCAATATGTATAAAAATTAATGAATGCTTATATGGCCTGTCAGATTAGTTAGGAGGTTCAGCTGATTGAATATTATAGGATATCAAATAAGAGTGAAAGTTGCAGAAAGTGTGCATAGCTAATAAAATATGTGCAAGTATAATCAGTGTCTTGAGATACATAACATTATGTGCACCACAAAATATCAAACTGGGGAGACTTTGCATAAATTAAAGTTCCACCTCTTTCCAGGAAATGAAACATTTTAAGTACAGAGGTATTATACCACTTCACATACTCTCTGTCACCAATGCAAATATGACATTGTATATAACTGGTTTTGGTGAATTGAGATTTCCATAGGGAAGTTTTCAAATTGTTGTACCCTCTCTCTAATACATCTATTGCATGTATGTAGGCTACTAGATGTATCACTATGCTTTCCATTCAATCGGTATTTGGTTATACTGAGAAAAATCCTATGTACATACATATAATGGAGTAGCTCTGCACCCAGACCCATATGTACATTGCATGTACATGTACATGTATACATAATGATGACATAACATGCTTCATGCGCAAGTATTGGCTAAGGTTATCACTATCCTCCGTGTGCTTTCAACGACAAAACATGTGCAGTGCTGGCCTTGATTATGCTGTGTTAGGTCAGGCCAAGTTCATTTAGCCAATGCATGGCATCTACAAACATGTTACTGTGTACGCTGTACTGTGTACTTTACAAGTAAATGTCTTCTCTGTAATCTGAAGGCGTTGGTTCAAGTCTCATGAATACATCACCCCATACTTGTTCTCTCCCGGCCATTTTCCAAGTCACATTGATGAGCTGGACGTGCCGAGGTTGAACAGGATAAATCACAAGCTAGTAGCATAGGCCAAGCTTCCAGGCATCTCAGCATATAGACCGAGGTGGGTCTGAGTAGGCCACCTGAAAAGTGAACAAATATAACCAGCTCTGAGACTATTCATGCCATTTCATCTGTTTTCAATTCTGTGGTGTGGCCAGCTGTCTTCTCACATTAGCAGTATGCACCAATTCAAATACCTGAGCTTATGTTCTGCCCCTAGGCCTAGGTATTTAAAACTTGCAAATCAAAATTATACACATATGTAGCTTGTATTGTACTACTTGTGTAACTCTTATTTCGAATAAGGCAATTCTACTTGAATGTATCTATAAAGACTTTAAATTTGAAATTGGTACCCCATGTACTTGGCTATTTTATCAAGTACAAATGACAGCTGTTGGTGGTGCTTCGCAGGTACAGTGCAAATGCCTGCGTTGATCACTTAGGTCTTCTTAGAACTGTGACACGATCACTATCTCATTGTAAAGCTCTATTGCTCCGTGTGGTATGTGATATTAGGCTATTATATAGGTAGGTAAGTAGGTACCCCACTTGACTTTATCTTATCCTATTATATTTGCTGTCACATACTTGTATGATCAGGTGAAAACTGTAGTTTCTACGAACGCCCTCCTATCAATTATACAACATAGTTATACAATATCTGATTGGCTAATCTACTGTAAGGCATTTATGGAAATAAATAATGTTTGTCGCCAATTCTGTGCCTAATTCATACTTGAATGGGTGTGATGGCTATTTGTCGAATAGATATTGGCCGATTGCTGATAATATATTCACCTATCTCTTTGTGTATTACAAGTTTGTTATCTTCAATAGTGCTCATTTGTACATTCCATGAACTTCACAGGTATTTCTTTGTCCAAGTGAAGGAATTTACATGCGTATTCTCTTGCTATTTTGGACTATCTTATCTTCTAAGTAATATGCTTCAAGGTTAACGAAATTGTGGAACTTGGTGGGGGAGAGGTAACAGAACCCCCCATCCAATTTATAAACTGGTTGAGAATTTGAACTGTGAGCTACATGTACATACATCTATGCTGGAATTGAAGATACAACCTGCACGGAAATAATTGATGCTAGAAAAAAATTTGAAGTTGTCTACCCTCTGATGTGTCATATTGTACTTGGACAATTCCTCTATTGGTACAATGGTCGGCATAGCCTCAGGTTAAGGACACCTTATAGTTGTAGTTTTTCTTTCATCGTAACACGTTAATGTTCCTAATTGTTGATGTAATAACTACTATTATCAGGCATATTCAGAGAATCAATTAGAATGTTTCGCTTGTGGGTATTTCATAAGCATAACAATATGCATTGTATGCGTTCACATTTTAGGGTTATACTTATCTGTCATTCAAGGAAATCCTATCCTATAATTGGTTACATTTGACATCATCATATTGCAGTGAGTTATTATGTATAATACACTATATATACATATCTGGTAGATATACCTTTACATTTAATTGGTGCAAAGCTAGACTAACCATGCTATTCTGACATGGACGTAGTTACAATGATGTAATATTTGGTACATATGCCCTCATCAAGTCAAAAGATGCTACAGGTGCTCTTCACTAACTTGGTACCCACTACACTGCACGTCTGCAGTTAGTCTAGGTTCCGTTGAACAAAGAGGCCTCATTGTGAGGTTCTCAGTGCAAGATGAAGACGCTGCACACCCTTTGGTGTGCTTTTGGACCGAGGCTATAGTCTGGTAAACTATGTAAATCAAGAACTCCAAAATAAAAAATTATTGTGCTTAATTCTGTTTTGCATGGCCTAAGTAGACATAGAAAGTGATAATACGGTTCATCTTCACATAAATTTAATGAGTGTAGCTCTAGGCTTCAACAGCATGTTATGTGAAATAGTATATCCGCATACATGCTAAATAACATGCACATGTGTGTATATACGCATACATTCTAAATAGCATAGATATGCAGTAGGTGTCTATGTGTAGCTTGTGGAAACCTGTGTCATCTTGTCACATCTTGTGTGTTCTGTATGCAGCCTACATGCCCTACTTCATGCATCAAGTACATGAGCAACCACATGGCTGCAGATCTCCACACATATCCCTATCTTCCGCTAGCTCATTTAAGACAGCATGGATTGAAGGTTTGTATGAGCATTATCCATTCACCAAGCGTATTATTGTATTATGGATCAGTAACATAACGCCCGTATTAAATGGTATAGAATTGGATTAACCGGCGCATTATCACGCCCTTGACAAAATCTCCTGCCAGGCATACTGTTCTAGGTTGATGGCAGATGCCAGAATTTATTGGCGTTCAAAATAGATATATGTGTTGTAAAGCATGTAGGTCTATCAAACTTTTGTTGAACATGGCTTTATAAAGTACAAGACTAGTAGACTAAAAGTTATGTATTGTACTATAACTGTCTGAATGGCAAGCATAACTAAGGTTAGCCAATGACCGCAGATTCGATGCGTTGTTTTGTCCGTTGAAAAGTTTATGCGTCATGATGATGTAGTTATCGTACACTACCACAACCAATAGTATCGCAATATTGATATTTTTGTTGATTATCGAAATTTATAATAAAATGTCAAAAAAGAGGAAAAAATACATCCTTTTCCCTAATTTTAATTGAAACCTTCATGTACATGAAATGCTAATGAAATACATATACATGTTATAATATACAGGTATCAGATTCTGGTGGACTGACATTCCTCCCTCAGCAGGGGTGAGTGCCAGTTGGTTACATCGGTCAAAATCATCCAATACAACGACTTCAAGTCAGTTAGTTAAACCATTGATGCTGCTCACTCTCACTGAACCCATTTATGTTAGTGACACTTATTTGTCAACATGACCAAGAAAAAACTCGAATTATCAGGAATCTGTCTGTCATACGCACCCTGTCTATTCGGATACATTGGTATAATTTATCGCGCATTACTCTCTTTCTTTTACTTCTATGTCCCACCCTTCTCCATATTCCCAGTTTTAGCATATTCTTTCGATTGTCGACATGCGTGATGAGCATTTTTTTATGCCGATACCTTTCCCAATACTATATTCAAACCACAGACCTCTAACCACTTGGCCATGAATGCTTCCAATGACAAAGCAAAAGTACACAAGCTCTTAGTTCCATGTCAGTTGAAACTGGTCAGGCACAACAAACAGCGGCTGGTTTCTATATCCAATGCTCAACAGGGTTAACACGGCCGGGCAGTAGTAAGCCCCTTTTCTACAAATCAAGTCAGTCATATTGTAATACCCATAAAACACAGCATATATATCATGCACTAGTGGTACCTGCATACACGTGTGCCTTCCCTGTAGTACAGATATACTGCAGGGGGTTGGTTGCCACGGCCCACCCTATAATGGGGCTTCTCAAGACCCTGGAATATCTAATATTTCTTACATACCAATTATGCAGGTTTCATAAAAACAGTAGAACTAATCAACTAGAGTGTCAGTCAAACACTGTGGTAGATAGCTGTGGAATGTGATATTCAATGACACTCCTTACGTCATACAGATGGTAAATGAGATGTAGCTGTGGCAAAGGGTAGAGCAATAAATCAACGAATTGAGGATGCTTAACCAGTTTAATAATTCACAAACAAGTGAGAATCAAATTTAATTTTTTGTGCAACAAAAAAGTTGATTTGTCACTCAAATCAAATCAGGTGGGAATTTTTGTTTTATAGAAAAATATCTATCCAGACTGCACCCAATTGGCACAGATTGAATATTTACAATCATTGTTTCTCCCAAAAAACTCTCTTTGTCAATTAAAACAATACATATTTTATTATTTTTCTATTTTGGCTCTGGCTGTGAAACCCTTCTACTGCATTTCAGACAGGCTAGATTAGCAGTTGGACAGAACTATAAACCTGTAGGTTGGGTCATACCAGAAAGCGTCACAAAAATAGAACATATTCTATATTCATGCCTTCGTCAGTAGTAAGGCCAATCAGTACATGTACCACTTTAACTCTGCAGCAGAAAAATGCAATCACGATAGCTGCCATCTTGTACGAGGGTGCATTGTATCAAAATTGTGTCTTCTAAGTTATCCTAAAAATGATAAATTTTACCATTAAGTCTTGATTTTATTGTACATAAATTTGTTATTGTACACAATAGCCATTTCAAGACTTGAAGACATCTTCTCTAAGACTGAGTAGATTGCAGAGCTTAGCTTATCAATCCTCTTAGGTTGAGATGGTTCTTGGTGCATTTGGGTGCTTCACAAGACGGGTGGGCGAGGGGATTCTAGGGTGAGACAACTACTGTCAAAATTCTGTATTTTAATGGTCGATTACTAGAAAACTCTCCTTTCTGCTTTATGTTGCAATAACAGTGAAGTGCACTAAAATCCAGTTGTTAGTTCATTTTAAAGACAGCAGCTGCTTTCTCAAGCATCTGCTAACGAGATAGGTCGCAACGTTATTATTATGCATACTCATTTCTATCAGCTTGTTGTGAAATACAATTTTAATAAGTGCAAATTTATATTTAAAATTTTTCATTGTAATTACAATTTTTAATCTTTAATTATTTATTTTCCAATCAGCTCTTAGTGCCATATATATGTAAATTAACACCCTTCCTGTGAAGATTTACTGGGCTCAATCAATGAGAATTATTGTTAATTAGTGTTGGCTTGCCATCAGAAAAAATATTACACGGAATGTAAAACTCAAAGAACAATGGATTAGATATCATAAGAACACCTTGAACTTATAATTTGCTATTTTCTACGTTATGTCATTAATTTACATTTTAATATGTATAATTAAATCTCGTGATAATCCAGAAAAAAGGTGATTAAGCAGGTATAATCTGTCCTTTATTAATTCATACATATGCTATTATATCCGAAGCTGTATAATTATAATTACTATCAATATAAATATTCTCATGGGTCTACATTTTATAGGCTAATAATTTATCAGTGATAGGATGTTGTTTTTACTTACAAAAAACTCTTTATCATTGCTGTAAACATCCATTAGAATAATAGACCCCAATTTATTTTCATAAAAATGTTGGAAGAAGACTTTTTTATGCGGACACATAATTCTCGTAGACCAAATTCACCCACATCCATTTGAGCTGCTTCATAGCAGATAGTTTTACGTTACGTCATAGCGCTTCCCCAGTTGGCATATAAATCCAGGATATTTGGATCAGCTGATAATGTAGGGGTGTTTAGTGTCAGCACATAATAAATCCGTCTTTCTCCAGCTCAAAAGACGATTAATAAACATTGTAAACTCCAGAGAACTCTCCATCTTGACCCCTGAGTACAAATAGACAATAAAGGATAGTACTAGTGATTGTAACAATGGGTGGTAATTTCAGCACTCAAAGGTTATCCTAACGGAAGGGTCTTGTCTCCTAACAGCTCTCCTGATTTAGAGGAAGAATTGCACGTTTAACCTGGCCTACCTTAGGTCGCTGGCTGAGTAGTCAGGGCTTAGTATTACATCTACTCCAGCGTAACATGTTGGGTATGGGTGCCCAGGCTAGTATCAGTCTCAGATGATTTAATCGTGTAGTTAACCGGATAGACTAGCACTCTCACAGACAACAGGAGTAATAATTTAACTTCGGCCTGTCGGCGCAGTTCAGGTCATTAAGCAGTACTTCCTGTCTTTTGTTTAAAGTTTTTGCCTTCAAAGAATTCTGAAAGAAAGTCGGCTCAAAGCTTGGCTAACACCAATCACAATATGATGTAGTGATGGAGTTAATTGGTGTTATGTTGATGCATGTCGTCTAACAATGTACTATATGACAAGTCAGTTTATATACCATTCATCTATAGCCTGCAAAAACATAAAAAATAGATAATTTGCTAGTTGTCTTGAGTTAATGGTTACTTAAGTTACGTTCCATTACTTTCTCTTTTGTCAAATGGTGCGAACGTCGGATTCAGTTTAAAAACCTCTGTTTGGAAGTTTGCCAATCAAGAAATCTGCAGCAGAACCATCAGTTTTACAGCAGTAAATATTTTCTTTAAAAAATATCATCCTGAGTCTAACATAGTGTAAGAAAATTTGTATTGGAAACACAATCAACATGCCATCGATGAAGCTGGGATGTTTACGTAGGGAGAGAGCATGTTATACTGCATTGCATAAAATTTGTTGTTTCTTCGTATTCGAGGAAAGCAACTGCAGCAAACAGGGAATACATACATGTATATTAGGACAATATAGCATAACAGCTTGCATTCCAGAAACATTAGTTGCAAAGGGTGGGATAGAACCCTCTCCCCCCCCCCCCCCCCCCCCCCCCCCGCCTTTTATGTTCTCAGTATAAAGGATGGCTACAAAACTTCCTCCAGACCACAGGATAAACCGCTCAGCAAAATGCTGATATAATTATTAGAATTGAGAAATCTTCTGTCTTCAATGCTGACTTATATAGATTATCCCTTTGGTTAATCTAACTTATCCATTGTAAGACAACTAATCCAGTCTATAGCTTACATACTATAGACGTATTATAGGCTTATAGACCTACATGTATATCTGTTCTATGCTGGCTGCAGACATCTCAGTTGATAGCTCTGCAAGGCAGTCATATACTGTACTCTGTGAAATTATCCACCCTAGCCTCCTTTTCTAACTGCAATGTAGCAATGGTTTCGATCAGAGTCATTGATTGTGAGAGCTGCATTACCTGAAGTCAAAACAGCCATGTTTGATCTATCACACCAATCACATTCGTTAAATCGTCTTTTGACCATATAAGGATAGTATGATTCTATACCTCCACCTGTTGTTCTCACAGGCCCAATATGGTGCTCTGTGGCCCACAGGTGGACAGCTCTGGTTTGAATATTCATGTTAATTCTTGTTCTAGAGGAAAAGGTAATATTATCGCTGAGCAACATAATAAATATTATAATGTGGTGCTGTATGCTGTGCCTTGTTGTATAGTCTATGAGTCTCACTAGCTATACCTCCCACATTGGATGCCACCAGTTTGTCTGCTGAATTTATCTTAATTTTGGAGTTACCTCTGTTGAAATAATATTACTGAAACAGCTATGACTCTCAGGTGCTTGTAGATTATATATTACAAACTGTCACTGTCACAATGTGCTTGTTTCTGTCATGTATCATTAGGCTGTCAGCCAAGCAAGTAGTCTCTTCCTTGTAGAGGGAAAGTATGACATTGCAATTTTCTCCATCCAACTAGTTAGAAGACCGTAGCCAGTTTATAGATTTATACGGATGGAGGGGCTCATAATATAATATTCCTGTAGGGTCATAATCAGTGTTCGAATTGTGGTTATACGGGAGTATACGGCGTGTACCCACCTCAATTTTGGTGGGTACACTGTCAGCAGGCGTGTACCCTCATGGTAATTGGCTAGTTTTGCTGAAGACACGGCAGTTTTCGCAATCGAAATAGGTTTACTGGTTGCTGAGTGACTGCTGATCGGAAAATTTCCCTCTAATCTAGCGATCGTTTGACTGATAACAGCGTGTTAAGTCAATCCCGAAATGTCAAAGTAAGTTTATAGTAGCTTGAACCAGCAACCTGCACACAAATAAATCTTTCTGCTTTACTAACAAAGTTAGTCATTGTATTAATGGTTTCACAGGACTTGAATATGGGTTCCACTTTCTTTAGTATTTTCAGCTTTCCGAATGCGTTTGCAGAACCATGAGAACTTTTTGATAAGGACAGTGGCCAAACAGTTGAATCTAAAAGTTTTTTAGCTCTAAACCTAAATTTCAAAAGTAAATTATTGTACTCTATTGGAATTTGACGTTTGACTGAGTGATAAATATCGGAGATAGTTGTATTTTTCTTACTTTGCTAATAAAATATAAAATTATAAAATACAAAAATTAAAAATAAATATTAATATTAATTTAATATGATCATCCATGATGTTGTATATAACAATAACATAAATATTCGTATTTGTTAGATTATCACTAGAGAAAGAATCTGTATTCAATAATATAACATATAAATAATAAATCAAACATTATATTAATTATATAAATAAATAAATATAATTATTTATTATTTATAGTGATTATTATAAATTATAGAACTAGAAATGGAAGTGAATCAATAGAATTAGATAATCAAATGGTTAACATATCATAATGATAACCATAATTATTTATATTTTCATTAATTTTTATATGAAATAAATTATTTTGGTAATAATTGTTGTAGCAATACGCCTGCATCAAGTATAAATAAAAATATTGCTTACTGGATTGTCACAAGAACAAGAGTCGATATTCAATAAATAAAAATGAAAATATAAAATAGAAATAAATTGTTTTTAATAGAACAGGGAATTAGATAATTAATTTATATTTAATGATCATTATTGTATCGAATATTTAATGCAAATAATATAGCAATTGTTGTATTGTTTTATATAAAATATTTTAATCTCATGTTGATATTTTTATTCTAGAATAGGTAGGAATACTATTTGTTTTTGCACATAGTATTGAATTTCAACAGCTATAGGTATTGCACTACTATTACAAACTACTTCCAAGTTTAGTAAGTGAGGCAAAGAGTGAGGTTATGACAAATTGGAATTCACAGAGAGCTAAGAAGAATCCTGTCACTGTTTAGTCTAGATGGTACTAGTAGAAACTATGTATTTCGATTGAGTTTGGTTTTACTGGTTGACTGCAATTAAAGTAATCGTTTTGTTTGTATTCTCTATTTTTGTTGTTTTGAGGTGATTCATTGCTTTCAGAAGTCCACAAAAGACCACAGGTAATGAAGTTGTATGCTGCCTATTAGTGTACTTGCATGCCGCATATTAGTGTACTTGCATGCTGTCTATTAGTGTACTTGCATGCTGCCTAGTAACCTACATGCATGATAGTTTGTCGAGTATTTTAGGTAGCTGAATAGTCTTTTAGGCAATACTATATTTTTAGTTTACATTGAATTTACTGTCAGTATGATTTGATATTTCTTGCTAAGGTCATTTTCAGCCATGGATTTAACTTTGAGGCCAGTTTTTACTAGTGATGCCAATTTATAAAACATTTAGCATTTTTGGAAGATGTTGTCACAAGTGGTGAGGATACTTGTAATACAGTGTTTAGTGATCCAAAGGAAGCTGGTGAGGAATTTAATTTTGCAGAAATGATACCCTAATTTATATTTTTCATATCGACTGCTCGCTGGTGAAGCTGTCTTTTTCTAACATTGCTGTACTGGTGTTGTGGCAATGTCTTCTGTTCACTTTTTCAGGCGATTAGGCACTGTAGAGACCATTGGTTCAAACCCCAGTCAGGGCCCGGTGTTTTCATGGATTTGATGCAAGACCTGACAGCTCTCACAGATAAATTCCTTAAATTAACAAAATTATAATAGTATTAGAGAAAACCCAGTGAGTAGTACATGTACATGTATATATCCTAGATAAATTGGTGAAACTCCTTTACACAGGTATGTATGTTTTATAGGCTTTAACCTTTTAACTTTTCCTTATAGCTGTTGTTCAAATAACATTACTGGTGTTATATAATAAAGTCTACAGGTAGGTTGTGACAAGGGAAATACATGTATTTTATTGTATAATACTTTTGTTCATTATAATTTTGTTGATAAACTTCAACTCCTCCCCCTCTCTAATGTTGATGTCAATGTCATAGCTGTTTTGTTGAATTACTATAGTTTTCATACAGTTGCAGTTACATGCTGTTGTTGTTTGTGTTTATATACTTTTGACAAAATTTACAACTGTAAAATGTTGTAGTTCAGCATTTTGTAATAAATAAAGAAGTTGTTTTCTCTTTGACTACATGTACTTTTATTACAGTGAAAGAAAGATAAGGGGAGTTGTCGTGTTTTAAATAGTATAGATCTATTCATTCTTACAATCAATGCAGCAGTAATACAAAATTGAAGGACACAAAGCACACTCAGTAGTTTAAAATATAAGGAATGGTCTACATTGGTACCATGTACTCTGTGTAATGAGGTAAAAGAGCTATCAATCATAATTAGAAATTGTCCTCCCTTGTTTTGTCTTGCTGAAATGGGAGAACAACTTCTAATTATGATCTGCAGCTACTGAGTGACCAATGCACCCTTTAGGAAAGGTCCTAAGATTGCAGGTAGGAACCGTGTACCCACCTCATTTGTTCCACTTCGAACACTGGTCATAATCCAATGTACATTTTGTATACTTCACTCATAACAAAATTTATACAATTAAACATAATAAATATTTCCTGCTGACTCTATTTTATCCCTATTTTATTTGAGAAAAGTAAATGGAGATTAGGCCAGATTAGGTTAAGCTTTATTATTTATGCTGGCTTGAACTGTTATTATATTAAACTATATTATTACACCATATATCATGTATAGGCTAAGTACACCATGGGTTGGTTTAGATTATTTCTGCAAGTAATCCAATATTATTTAACTATATAATAATAATATAATAATAATATAGAAACAAGATTAGAAATAAAGTTGGATAGTTGTGGTGGAATTAGTATGTATTTTGCTAGGTGTAGGCATTAGTGTGACTCATCTATGTTATGACTAATTATCAAAAGTAGGAAAGAGGAAATAGTCTTAATGACTTAGACTAGGGTTACCATTCTTAAATCCTACTATAATATAGAGTTAATGGTTGTTATATCCTATTATATACGTAATTATAATGTACACCAAGCAAACTATTTACTATGAGCTTTGTGTTCTTATAAGATATTAGTCTACATTATATATCCTGTCTAGTGGGCTATTGTATAGACACACACGGTTACATGCAATAAAGTTGCTGAGTTTTTTTTTGGAAATTGTCTGCTCTCTCACAATGAAAAATCTCAACTTTATCTCTGAACTAGCTGAAGTACAACCAGGCTGACAACTAGCCAGTACCTGTACCTGATTACATGAACAGCGTTGCCAATATTCAGTACAGAAAGTATATTTTGGTTTTTGAGTAACTGACGTTGGTCAAACTAAACCAAACAAATTTATTCAAATATCCTAAAATAGTGCTCAAACATTGAATTAAATTGTTTAGTAAATCATAATGTCAAACATCTTAATAGAATTACTGCCTCAATATTCCATGTCACAATTATGAACAGACGTATTTGATGAAAATCTGTCTCCTGTGGGTCAACGAATATTTAATGAATAAAAAACAAAGAAATTTTATGCTACTCTGAACTACCTTGTCTTCAGTATAAAATTTAATATTTAGGTTAAGTTTTTGCACTAGCTGCCCCCTATATTGACAGCAAACACGACCATATGGATGGTAGACTCAGGTACAATGCCTGTATGCACCTCTGTAAGTGGGGTGACAGCTGTCAGAGTGTATTCTCTAGCCCTAAAACCTTGCAAGGTTTCTTTCACAGGTGAGCCGAATTCAGTGCTCCTAGCCTATAGGAAGAATATCATTTGAGCTTTGTCCTTTATTTTTAATCAACGAATCCCCCCCCCCCCCCATCTGGTCATTATAAATGTCTCATTTAAATTAGCTTTTTGGTATTCCTATGGTTTTTTAAGCAGTTTGCACACTGTACTGTGACTAAAATGACGTCTGATGTCTGCTGAACAAGGGAAATAACTCCCGTGTTTCATTCTCTAGTCTAACAGACAGGTGTGAAGTAATATATGAATGGATTGTATCAATTATTGCAACATACGCTGTATATTATCCTAACGCCTATATTAAGGTATTATGTTTGTATTTATCCCTTATGTGTGTAGAAATAATTAATGTTTTGTTTTGCAACTATCAGCAACATTTTGTTATACATAGATAAAATATAATTTATTATAAAAATAAAAATGATTTTTATGATAATTACATAATAATTCTTTTTAAAATAATTCAATGGGCCTACATAATTATTGTGTATGAATTAATTTGCAATGTCTATGCTAAATATTCAAGATTATATAAAAATAATAATCATTAACACATAATAACATTGCAACAGAATTGGGAAACTTTAGTCATTGTTATGGACATAAAACAGCTTACATTATAACATAATATTTGATCAATATTTATGTGAATTAATGCAATTTATATCCGTGCAGTTGTACTCTAGTACAACGAAGAGTAGACAAATCCCAATTGAAGGGTCTACAAAATATTATTATAATTCATCTACATTCTGATAATTGCATTTGAAATTTGTGGACTCGTATTTAACATACGTAGAGGTAGCCTTGCTCTGCTCATTGCAGGTTGTGAGACTCTAAGTTTACCTGAATCGGTGCTCTCTGTTCTAAACAGACCCTCATACTATAGAAAGTGTATACTGTATCTCAAAGAGAGGCTGGTTTATCTTATTTAGTAAAGGAAGTATTGTCAAGTTCGGCGGTGGGTAGCGCACGACCTAAATCTATAGAGTGCTCTGAATTAACAACAGAGCTCTAGGGCCGACCTAACACAGCTTAAATACTGAGAGTATCTCCTATCTTATCCTTAGTATGAGTGACCTACAGGGCCGAATGTTATATTTCCTATCTGTATGTCTATATCATGTACATGGGTGTCTGTGCAGTTAATAACATGGTAAAATCTAGACCTACTTCCTAAAGATGTTGCAGCGACTAACTTGCTGACTTGTAGGGCTGAAGGTCAAGTCAAGTCGGATTCAAGTTCCTCTTAGTTCTGTCATACGAATTGTGAACTTGATTCAACCACAGCTCAGCAACTGTCACTCTTAACAGTTTTGGCCATAATACAGACTAAGCAGCATACAGAGAGAAAAGTTGGTCATTTTTGTACTCTGAGAGTATAAAACAAAAAAACAGGCAGGATGACAAGGTGGTAAATTAACTATCCACAATCGAGTAGAAAAGGAGGCACCTGCTCATGGTTGACATATGTCTGCTGCAGCCGCTATTCAAGCACCTGCTTTTTCAGTCATACATTATTCATTGGATTTTTGGCAGAGGTGAGCCGTTTGATTTACCATACCACAGGAAATTGACTACCAATAAGCTGTTGAGGCTTTTGAAAATTAATTTGTAGGTTGAATGGGTTTCCATCACCTACACCATTTGTTCTGAACTCAGGATATTTGAGGTTACATTTGAATTGATCTGACTTGGCAGTTCTACATCTCAATGAGAGATTCCCAGAGTCTATAAGTTATGCGTTCAATAATCATGTTGTATTTTACTAATTACCCTTTTCTCATGTGTAAAATCTCATCATTCTTGTTGTCAAGTCTGTAGAGCATCCTTGAGATGCAGTACAGAAAAACAACGAACACTTGGTAGTAGTACATTATACAATGCACATACAGTATGTACACGTAAATGTACTAGAGAAAAGCTACAGAGCCATATATGATCAGCCACGTTTCCAAGGAAGCAAGTGAAGGATTTGCAAATGTTTTAGGGTGTGAGCTTGCGAGACTCCCACCTTCCCCCTTTCTATTGTAAACAAAACCCAGCCTGAGAGACACTTTACCTATCAATCATAATCTGAATACCTGCATCATCCTGACTGCTGAAATGTACGTGTCACCTACAGGGTATAAAGTCTGTGCCCAATATAGTATGATATTCTAGGCCTTACATACCTGTAGTACATCTGCATGTCCAATATATAGGCTGTACGTGTGCCGCCTATAGTGCTACCTCTCGACTAGCCTCAAAGGCTAACATACATTTGTGTGGCTAGAGGGTGCATATTACATATTTACATATACACGCAACTCCATGAGTGATGTTTGGTTGAGAGCTCTTTGTAACCTTGAACATTTAGCATCTCATGAAGCTTTACATGTGTATGTGGGTTAGGGTTGTGAAATCTATTAGTCATCTTTCAGATATGGGTCAGCATAATCTATTACAACATATTTATTTGGTTTTATATTTTGACCCAAAGTGCTATTAAATATAAATTAGATTTGCCTAAATTCCATGGTTGTACGTGACTTGCATAAATTTCTCTCTACTAAGCTGAAATTGCTGAGGAAAGAGGAATGCAAAGACTAGACTTAGTACTCCACCAATCTGGCAAAGGTACAATTCTGTAGGCTGTATAATTTGTATACACACATTAGGCAGAATTAGTTCTGACATCATAACGACAATATAAATTTTATCATACAGTATATCTACAGCATCTACCTACCTGTGTACAATAGACTTGCATTGCAGTATTTGACTATCAGATATGAGCAAGCAATTTTTCATAGTATACATGTAGGGTATTTAGCCAATGAAGTAACAAATCATATTGTGTAGATTTACTGAACAATGTAAGTATAGGCAGTGGGTGTGCGGAATGACAATGTAGCCAGGCCAAAAATTAATATTTTTATTACAGATATTTATCAAACAAATGGGAAACTAATAATCAGTTTCCTGATATATGCACTTCAAAAAGCAAACGGCTCAAACAGATTCGACCAATCATATCTTAGTACATGCAATCACATGTATAATATCACAATGTAATGGTATTTTTCAATCCAAACTGCCAAATCTTGATATATTGAAGTGGGATTATGGTCTACTTGTTATGAATTTTGCTATATTTAGCTCTACAAAATGTTTATCATAAAGTTTCTTTCAAGAGTTTTACACTTAGTTTTCCTACACGTATACCTAAACTAAATGATAAGACAACTCTAAAATAAGTAAATAAAATGTGGCTAGTTCTGCAACTAAATTTAGTAGAATCTATTCACATGTAGGTAAGAGAAGATAAATCCACTAACTTTTCTTCGTGTCTAGGGCATTAAGGAAAGGTGGACATGCTGACTGGGGGAACATTCTGTGCCATGTTGGGCCCTTCATAACCAATCAAAATGACCGAAAGACAAGTTTGATCAATGTAATCCTTTGTCACTGGGTCCAATATGGCCTCTTGTTTACAAATGGTGACACAACTCTCATAATAAACGGCTCTGTATTGAATGTACTGTAGAACATGGAATGAGAAGAATATTATGGGATTTCCACCCACTCATTAGCAGAGTTTTGGAACGTAGGCTAGTTTTTGCTGCCTACATTAATTACATTTTACATTATTGTGCACCTGTTCAACCAGATTTGGTGACTGTTTTAGACTATATTATATTGACTGTATAAAAGTTCTTTAGTAAATTTGTCGACCGAAAATAAAAACGTTTGGAGGGAGAATTTTGATGGGCAATGGCTATGCAAAACGCACTTAGTGTAGATGGAGCGGGATATGTAATCAATCGGCAAATGTGATGACAACTGATATTCATTGAGAACTAAAACACCCACTTTTGGCTCGCCTGCACTTTACTAAATTTGAACTCGATTATACATTAACCAATCAGCGACACACAAATAGTTTTAGATTGGCGAGGGTCGGATGCGTTCTCAGCTTTTACACATCCATGTAACTTTGTAGAAAAAACAGGATCTAAATGAACTATGTAGCTAGTGACATTTGAGATTAAATTACATACCAAAACAAAATTTGAATAGTGAATTAGATTCATAGCGACTTGGTCGCCATCTCAAAGATTTATAACAATAATAATGATGTGTCAGACAAGGGTGACATTGGTATCAGAGTTATTAATCTGTATTATTTATTTGCTAGGGGCACAGAAAAGAGTCATAAAAACACGTAAAATATAAATTAATTATCAAAGACATGTAACTTCCATTCTGTTTGAACCTAATCAATTCTGCAACCAGTGGTTCAACTGTGTGTCACGTTGACTATGTAACTCAAATGACACCACAGTTAGCGCTATTTTAAGTGTGTCCATTAAAACAGGACATCGAAAGAATGTATACCTTCCTTGGCAATCAATTTAAAGAAAACAAAATTTTTCTAAATTTGCATATTCCAAAACATACATACAGTCCATGTTATTATATTATTTAGTTGGCGTAGTTGGCTATACACTTCAGTTTATACTTCATTAATCATATAGCAACGTATTAAATATAGCAGCTTCTTTTAAATAAGTCATGAAACATAATATTTAACTAGGGTTGGAATTGTCCACTCTTAGATTGCTATTATTTTCCAGCACTAATATATTAACCCTCCAGAGCTCTGTCAGGACCCAAAAGAAGATTGCATTCAGCTAATATGTCAGCATGTGCATGTACAGGCTGCATGAGGTCTACATGTGCAATGCATACATGTACAACGTATATATATGTACAATGTATATATGTACAATGTATACATGTACAATGTATACATGTACAATGTATACGTGTACAATGTATACATGTACATATATATATACGTACAATGTATACATGTACAATACATATACGTAAAATAGCAAGTACAGGCTTTACTGCTGCATGAGGTACATGCATACATGTATTAGTGTCTTCGCGACCCAAATTTCAGACCCAGGCCGATTTTTCGGCACACATCCATCACAGAGTCGCGAACACACCAGCTTGGGTCAAATGCAAAATCCTCACTTTCGCGCAATGAAATCAGGTGTGTCAATGAGCTAGGGATGGTTTCGTCTGACCAAGCCAAAATCCAGGCCAATAGCCCTTCTGGCCTAGGTCGGACGGCCATCTTGTAATGTTGACTTGCGACCCGGGTCCGTCCAAGAGGTCGCGAAGACACTACAATGTATATATAGTATAATGAATATACCCATTAGCACTGTAAGTGGTAGTTTACTTTTGGTGCACTGAGTTATCTTCCCAATGCTGCAAAGTAGTAAACTTTACATGGTACAACCCTTGACACTAAACTGTGCACTGCTGGTGGAACAAGTGGATGACTAACATTAGCCCTGTGAATTGGTCATTTTATATCTGTTTCTAAAACTTTTTGCTTAGATACAGTCATTATACATGCTTATGCAACGTCCCAAAACAAAACAAAACCTACACCTGAATCACCTTCACTTCTCCGAGTCTCAATCTCTCTGTAGCAGGCAGATCATTACTAGCTTGACTCCAATAGTCCATCTTAAAATTACAAAATGAATTTTGTAATTTCAATAGAAATTACTGTCAAAAGCCACAAATAAACATATCTATCAAACATGTACGCTTTCCAGAACAATATAGATCATACCATTGACATAACCAATAGTCATTTGTCCAGTTTTTGCAAAGGTCGTTTGTAGTTTTATTACTCACGGACAGCGACATTAACTTATTGAAATGTTTTAATTGCATGTAATATATTAGAATAGAATTATATATGTTAATCCGTGAGAACAAATTATAACCTATTTTCATATCATAATATAGATTGATAGGGTGAAAATAAATGTCATTTTTTATTTTATTTTTTACAAGTTTTCCCATTATGGGTGGTACCATTTTATGTGGAAAACAATAACCTCGGTCTTCCAGGATGCTGAGAAAAAGGTGTATATGAGAACGATTAATTAGATACTCCTATTTGGTCATAGCTGTCAGGTATATCCTGTATAGAAAATGGATCATTCTACAGATTAAAGATAAACGTAATTGAATTAATGGACAGCATCAATAAAAAACACCATGAGCAAGTACTGTATTGGAGTTGCGATTCCATATTTTCAATATCTAGCAAATAAGGAATATTTATAAATTATTATGGCGGCAATGACTAGAAGGGTTGTGGGACCTGAGAAATGGTGAGAATGGTGGCATTGTGTACTTTTATGAGTTAATAATCACAACACATACATTACACATGTAGGTCTTACATAGTTACACTAGAAGATTCCAGTTTAAAACTGTAATCCACAAACTCAACAGTAAATCTTAGTAGTATTTTTGTGATTCCGCTGTATTAAACTGACTCAAATATTGTAATACGGAGAAATCTGCTCATACAATACAGTATATACAGCCGTACCTGGTTTCCAAGTTTGTTTTCGTAAACATTGAAGCTGCCGTGTTAGCAGTACTGCACTCAATCCCTTTATTTCAATTCCGTTGTTTTAGGACTGTTACTTTCACAGCTCTCCGACTAGCATGCTATTCATATACAACATCAGACTGTCTTTATCTAAATAATTGGGAATTTACATTACCTATCTTAAAAGAAGACGATTCCCAAATATCAAAATATGTAATATTCAGTTACCCAGTCCGCACATAGGCCTACACAATCATGATAAAAATAGTAAGTTAGATCACTAATTAGATGGATGTATCATAACATGTGGTGCAGCACAAGTACTGAAGAAAGTAAGAACTTGGCTCAGATCCAAAATCCTGTTCATGAGAAAAACAAAAATGGAAAGGAGGAAGTGCCTAAGTTACTGAAGTTAGAATTGACAAACAATAATAATCCCATCCTTATTATTAATCATAATTCTACCTTCAGAGATAGTGAGAGAGGAGTTATCCACTGGCCTTTTCCGTGCTTGTAATATACTCATTTACCACCTATAATGGATTACCTACTGATATCTGAAGTACCCATTTCCATGGCAGCTGACTGTACTGTAATTGCATACTCATTCTGATGTTTGCATATGTACGCTGTTATGTTGTAAATACAATCATGCTGTAGTTGCAATTCACAAAACATAAACTGTCGTACTACTTGTGTCCCGTTTATATCGAACCATAATCACACCTTCAAGCTAGCGAAATTACGTGCTGACACAATACTACAGTAATTCAAAGAATTAATTGAACGTAATAATCTTCCTTGTGTGTATTATATAACTGAGAAAAATCAAAAACTATAAAAATCTTCATATACCAAAACCTAATGTCTGGCTGTCATACATGTAGTAGGTCTTTTACATGTAAGTAGCTGTCAACTAAATTTACACAAGTAGAAAGTTAGCACTATTATATAACAATATAAAATCTCTTCAATAACATGGTTGGAATTACTACATCCCAGTCACTCACTAGATTAAATACCTCATCTTCCTCAGTGATAAATATGTTCTTCCATCACAGTTGTGTGCACATCATGGGGGTATATTTTATGGTGAGGGCAATGAGAAGACCAGAGTCTCATGCATTCTAATGCTGTAGCCGAGTATATGGCCATCAATATTGTAAAGAACTCCAGACTGGAATCCACCAACCCAATATCTTGCAGGTGCAGTACCCAAACTAACTCTTTGATGGAAATACAGAGCTGAACTGTTTACAACAAGAGTGAAACTTGAACCAATGAGCATGAGTAAGCAGTTTGCCATTACACTGAGGACTACTTAAAACAAGTCCCCATTTATATGTTTATTAATGGCCTAGTTTGCTAGAGCTCGGTAAATATAAGCCCTTGCTGTGCCATTATCATAAATAATTGTTAAAATTATATAAATAGTTTTGATCATCATTCACTTCAGCAATGGTCATGATTACTAGAAGTAAAACTACCATCACAGATAGTAAGTCATTAGTCTGGCAACAGAAATAATTGTGAATATAATAATAAATATTATATTGTTTACTATATAATGCATTTTTATTTGAGGAAACTTAAAGAGAGAGAGAGGATAATTACAAATACATAGCATAGCATGATATTATAAATATTTAGGTTAATTATACCACAACTAACAACTTGACAATACAACATAATAATAGTTTTGTTAGCTTGTTGCAGTACCATGACATATGTATAATAATAGTCGGAAGTAAATGCATTGGGTTGGATAGCTATTAGGTAAGGAGTTGTGTTTCCTTGGGATAGCTGGGTACCAGATATAAACCATGGGTACTTGTAGGGGTATATATGGTGCCTCCTGCCAAGAATACCTCAACTAAACTGAATCTAGTCAGCCAATACTCTAGATGTACAGAACATACACAAAACACAAATCATGTACATGTACAACTAGATAAAAATTAATGATGATGGATGTAACAACATAGTAATAAACTGAGTGCCAAGGAGAATGATTATTTGGCTCAGATCCAAATCACAAGAGGGGATGGACAATCTCTCAAGTCTAAACACTTGAGAATATCCCAGGATGCCTAGGAATAATCTCAAAGATGGAGCTAAGAAGGAAGCCACACTAGTACATTGCCTGACAATAATAAAAATTATATATTACTATTGCTCAATGTACTCTATAATACTATAAATCTACTCCTTACAATCTACCAGGGTATTAATGCATGGCCATATACAGTGACCAACTGACCATTGCATTATTACTTATTAATTTTAGTATAAATTGAGCCTTAATTCTTCGAATATTGTGAAGCGGTTTGAATGAATAAATAGTTTGTTTCATATAAACAGAGTTGATAGCCTGTGAACTCAACAAGCACATTTAGATCCGGACTCCTCCTGTGGTTGGGGTTCTTCAGGGCGTAGTGTAACGTCTATCATATCTGGGTCCTTGTTCTCTGAGTCCATTCCTGGTAGAGCGGCAGCCACTTGCCTGAACAGCTGTTAATATGCAATAGATACATCAATACGAGTCAAAATAATCAACACATGTGGACAAAAATCTGTGGAAAGTAATTTATTAGTTTGAAAGTCTCCTTTCTTGTCTGTTTATGGACAAATTCTGTCTTATAGACAGATATAATAGAATGGAAGGAAAAGCCAAAAGAGAAAGAAGACGAAGAAGAAAAAAAAGAATAATTTATCCCTAGACGCCGGAAAAGTATAGCCTTTGCTTCACACTTTAGTTTTAGCTACATGTACATGCAAGTATAAAAGACAAGTGCAGGAGCAACACAAGTCACATCCTTTACACTCAAGTTCCATCACTTGTGGATATCAAGCAGCTAAGGATTTTACAGTGGACGGAGGTACTGCCAAGAGTTGATGGCCGGAGGTACTACTAAGAGTTGATGGACTGAGGTACTACTAAGAGTTGATGGACCAATAATTAGAAGAAATAAATCACACAGCAGATAGTCAGAGCAATTAATCATGCTTCAAAGTTTAAATGGATTATAATTATTCACTTGTGTTTATTATATAATCGAACAGAGAATTAATTCCTACTTGAAATCCAGGTGTAGTCATTTCAGTTTTTAAAGCTTCAAGATTGAGAGTCCATTAATCAAAAACCAAATTAAAATGTTTTTATAGAACTATAAGATAATGCCATTATACTTGTACATGTAATTCAGTCACACTTCAAATGAGATGCCCAGCCTAGGCTACTACAGGCTTTATTTATAATTGTACCTGCAGGCCTATTCATTTAGGAATTAACTTCTCATTTCTATCCTCACAATTATCTGAACACTTGACGATGAACATTCCATTTTGGGGTTATCCGCACATGCAACATTGGAATTCCTGAAACCTAGTAAACCCATAAATATTACCTATCAATTGATTTGTGACCATATGTATTTTATATTTTTATTAATTATTAAACAGCGCATTATATAAGATAATATAAATAGTAGACTATATAAATACTAATTGTTTTACATAGAGATATGAATAATAGAAGTAAATGATGTACAAATAACTGAACAGTTTACAAAGTGATAACATCATTTCTTTTGTTATTTCGTTGTCCTACGCTCTGCAAAAAGAGGTAATAATTGAACCCTTGTTGTCCACAATAATTATTTGGAATAGGAACTACAGCTAGTTGTTAATAATTTATATATTATATAATCCGACAATGTCCACAGATATCTATCGGGTACAGTATAAGGTAGGCTATATAAATATTGTGTTAATGAATCAGTCAGTAGATAGGGAAATATTGCAATGGACAACTGGAACTTTTTACATTTACTTATGGCAATGACATTTTTAAAAATTACATTGGAGTAGGATTTACACTCAGATAGAGTGTTTAGTATAATGTTCTCATTGCCCCATAGATAGCTCACACTAAAGTTGATGTTTGTAAATTTTAGGATTAAATTCAGGCTACACGTAGAACTCTAAGATGTTGGTAATTCACTTTATACCAAACAGTATTATTTACTGTTTGACTAAACCAGTTCATAACGAACACAATTGAATTCATAGGTGAAGCAAGGAAGAGAAATGTCCAGAAAAAGTAAATTTGTACTACATGTAAATTCATTTTACACCTAGTAAGTACTACTGAACCCTTATACTGAATATTGTGGATGTTAACCTAAACATAGAAATATGAGGTTTGAGTGGCCCTGTGATAATTACATTATTTTTATACATGTGAGCGGTCATGGAGTGTGAGTGTGTAAAACTATGAGAGGATTGCGCATGGCACACTATATAAGAAGGATGAGAGGTGAGAACTCCCAAATTAGAAAGTAACATTTTGTAACATCAACATAGGGAGAGGAATGACAACTCCAATGGAAGTAACTACTGTCTATTCGCTAGTTTAACGTTGGAATCGTTGCCAGTAGCAACATATAAACAGATTTGATCTCTAACATGAACATCCAGAGGATTCGGCCTTCTCGTACGTATTACTCTGTGTTTCAGTGATTGTAACGGTTTTCTCTACAGGATTGGGTTCATCGGGGTCTTGGGCCACCAGAGCAGAAGACAGCCGCACAAAACACTAAAAAATAGAGAGCACAGTCTATAGTAGAGCAACATTCACTAGCCAGAGTACCTACAGCATCTAGAGCTGAGAGAGAGGGAGGAGCTACACCCAACCCATATGAACTACACTGACCACAGTAACGTCTATTATTACTATGACGTCACTACGTTAAACGGGTAAGACGGACATTTATCTGGCTCTGCTGACACCACACTTACAGAATGTGAATGATGCTCTACTATTTATAGACTGTACTCCTCTCTGACAAAACCCGGCCTGCCTAGTGACCTTGACCCATGTGATTACGACGATATTTTGTTGATAGAATATTTTTGTAGAAAAATAAACGCCAAGCGAAGGTGCCACGACTTTGAGGTACCTTCACTCGTAGATCGTCTCTACTGTACAGAAATCAGGTGTGTAACGCTATGTCATGCATTGTGTAGCAAAGGTTTATACCACAGCAAAGAGCGTGAGAGAGGAGGGGGTTGTGGGAAAGGTGTAGGGGTTGTGGGCAGAGAACTAAAGAGATGTGGAATATGTGCAATATACATAAACAGCACATACAGTGTAGGTACACATAAATACAGTTAGCGAGACAAATCTTTGGGGTACAAAACCAAAATATCGTGCAAAATAAATAAAAGGTGATTAATCTTACTTCTTTACTATATCCGATCAATTGCATACTATACTAAAGCATCACGTGATATGTAAATATAGTCAGTGGTAAATTACTAGGAGTTGTTTACTCTTTCCCTACCATGCTTGGAAAACCGTAATAATAATTATTATACAGTAGTGCATTCAACTAACCTGTTTGACATTATATCCAGCCTTTGCACTTGTTTCTATAAACATCACACCCAATTCCTTGGCTTTCTTTTCACCCTCTTCAGTTGAGATTTGTCTATTATATAAACAAAATCAAATACACAGTGTGTAACAGAGAGAGGAAAATTCCAGTAAAACTCTCTGCTCTACTTTCCAAGTAAGAAAGTGCTCACAGAATCTCTACCCCCCTGCTCTTCACCATGCTAGTAGCGTGCCAGAGTAGGTAGGCTACATCTAATATGACACAAGGCTAGGTGTGGGACATGCGTATTAGGCTCACATGCCACCGTCAGTATAATAGAGAAGGCAATTCCAGTAAACTACATACAAGTGACAGGAGAAAGTAACTCCAATGAGTAAATGCACAACATGTCTGTTGAAATTTGGTCAAGCGCACTTACCTTTTATCTGAGAGATCGGTTTTGTTTCCTACCAGCATTATTATGACATCACTTCCCCTTTCTGACCTGACGTCATCTATCCACTTACTAGTCTGATGAAAGGAATTTGCATCTAAAATGAGAAGTTGTCCCCACCATCAATTTACTGCTTCACATACAATGTACATCAACATAGAGATAACTACATGTTGCTAGACATTACAAGTTATTCATCTGATTCATATCGAAACAAGTGGGTGGCCTACCTACTAGAAATCTTTACACATTAGATATAGGCTAATCTGTTTGCACAGTACTAAATCACTACAGCACCTATTAAAAGTGTTAGGCCTATAACGTGATAACCAGTAAAATGTGAAACAGTATAACACAGCAAAATGTATAGACCTACTAGTGTACATGTAGATGCATCAAGACCATAAATAGAGTTTGGGATTTTAGACCCATTCACATTTGAAAAAAACATGAAAGCTCTACATGATCATCTGTTGAACATAGGCTACATTATAACAGGTGCTTGTTGGTGACTCCATTTCCATAACACTACATGGGCCTTCAATATACTTTTATTTAAGCTTTACAGATCTTCCATGCCGTGTGCGAATGAAACTACACAATGTAGAAGGCGCTCCTACCAACTATGCCTTCTTATATGTGTCTACATTGTAAAGCAATTTCAAAAAGAGGTTGTCTAGGTTCACAATAAAAATGATATCGGATAGGATCAATGGTAATTCAGGTACCAAGAAAATCATAACTAACTTAGTGTCTTCGCGACCTCTTGGACGAACCAAGGTCGAAAATAAAAATCACAAGATGGCCGTCTGGCCTAGACCATAAGGGCTATTGGCCTGGAAACTTGCTTGGCCAGACGAAACCATCCCTAGTTCATCAGCACACCTAGGTTTTTCGCAGGAAACTGAGGATTTTGTCATCAGCCCAGGCCAGTGTGTTTGCGACTGTGTGATGGATGTGTGTTGGAAAACATTTTTGCAAGTTGGCCTGTGCCTGAAATTTTGGCCGTGAAGACACTAACAGACGTATACAGCAACTACAGTCTAGCACTACCAAGTGTATCATCCAAGGGCACACTAAAGCTATTGACTAGTTTGAAGTTGTCCTCTCCTAGTTCAATTTCTTATTTTAATAATATATTCTACCAAGGTGCGAAATGCTTTTCTATATTTTGGATTATAATAAAAAGCCTGCGAGGGCTACTTGACCAGTTGACATTAGAATTAACACATCACTGGGCGCCAATGTTCCACAACACATAAACATATCCACAGAGAGTATATGCTATATTTAGGGCTAAAACTACTTACTTGTTATGTCATAAACAACAACTGCCACGGAACTGTCTCGGATGTAACTTGGTATTAAACTTCTGAATCGTTCCTGTCCAGCCGTATCCCACAACTGTAATCGTATCTACAACCCAAATATCACAGCACCAATAATAGGCCTGCAGTAGAGTAGGCTACAACATGAACAAAGTTGACAACATGGTTTATTGGTTTGAACCAACACTTGATCTGGATCGGGGGAGAGGAAGTAAACATCGACAATGATGATGTGTTCACTACAGCTCATGCTTTATTTTTCAGACCAAATATGATTAATGAACAAAGTAACCCAACACGAAATACAATAATAGTTTTATCAATTGCTGTATCAATAACCAATGTGCATGTAGCATGTATATCATAGCATGATGAAATAGATATGTTGATAGGACTATGCACATGTGTGTTGGACTTGGACTAGCACTCTATTACAATGTGTAGTCCTATATAACGATGACTAATTATCATGAACACACTGTGTTTCCATGAGTAAGATGTTATCATGGGCCTAGTAAACGGTTCATACAGCTACTATACTAACTAGCAGCATTGATTGCTTTCTCTGTCTAATCAATAAAGAACATGATATAGGCCTACATGTATGTAGATACTACAACTCACAGAGTAGTCTAAATACATTAGCCTCCCATCATCAACAATAGACTTAGCTAACATTTAACACTAGCTCAAGGAGATTTCCATTGTAAATTAGGCCATTGACATCAATTTATCACCATGGTGATCGTATAGCAGTTTCAATCATTACAGTCATTGTATGTCTTACGATGTGTTTCTAACTAGTAGACTGCAATTAGACACAGCGTATATCTCAGTGTAATAAATGATGTTGATGGAAACAACCCATCTTGGCTCAGGCTCAGAGTATCAAAGTATTCAATTAGGTACTGCATCACTGATAATATGTATCAACCTTATGATAGATATGAAAGGTCACCACTGTTTATTCCACTAAATACTAGTGCCAACTAGTCCAACATACTAGTCATGTGCTACTTACTGTCAGGTAGTCAACGAAAATAGCATAAAATAATTAGACATGCTTGACTGGAACCTCTAACAGTTTCCATACATTGATTGGCGGTGCAGAAAGAATAGGTACCCACCAAACTATAATGATAACATGTTACTGGTGCAGTATATAGGCTAGTAAGTCCATATTGTAAAGTATATTGCTCATATCAACATAATATACATGTTTTTCACTTAGACTTTGACTCGATTCTAACCTTGATCACAAGACATTGTAACCAGTATAAGTTATCTAATGTATAGTATCGCCCGAATCTGCCTACCATGAACTCATTCCTGGTTAGTAACCTACATGAAAGCAATATAAAATAGCCTACCGTTCTGTCTTCCAAGTACATAGTCTTTGATAAGAAGTCTATACCGATGGTGGCCTGATATGTGTTATCGAAACTGTCATACATGAATCTGGTGATAAGTGAAGTCTTGCCAACTGTAAAACATAACAAACACTCAGCATAAAACCAAAGAAAAACATAATCTGCTATTGCTGACAACATAATGGCACCCCGGTTATCCTTTGAAACGATGCACTTCTTTGCAATTAATCAGGCCTTAGTATTCGGTGCTCACATCTAACATTGCTGTAGCCTTTGTTCATCAACTTGCATATCAAATCGGCCTTGTGGGTATTACGAGTGTTGGGCTATGAGTACAACTTTCACCTTCCGCAACATATGAATCAAACCAAAGCAGGGTCAAATTTGGTTAATGTGCAGCAGAATTATTTGTGATGATTCTAACAACTGAATAGCCTAGAGTGACGATGTATTCTACCCTGAATTGTATGTGGTAGAATATCCCGATAAAGCACAATGGAGAGGCATATTCCAGCTTGATAGTTGGAAGATCTCATTACTTATGATAATACGGGGTGTCCTGATACAACTTAAAATATTTATTACCAAGCCAGCTGTTGAGATGTCTTAATCAAATATTTTATTTTTATCAGTGATTAGTAAAACTTTTTCACCTGATTTAAATACACATTTATATGAACACCATTAGTTGCAGGAAGCACATCAGGGCGATCTTCCGTTTTTGCTATGTTTGATGTAGGATATCTTCATCAATGGTGGTAATGGCGTTAGAAATTCTTTTTTTCAAGTAAAGTAGGTCATGAACCTTTGTGTTATAAATGATATTTTTCACATAACTTCACAGAAAGAAGTCTAAGGGCGTGATATCTGGTAAACGTGGAGGCCATGGATTTGGCCCATCTCTTCCAATTTAGAAACTGACAAACATGCAGTCCCCATGTGGCGGTGCCTCATTAGACACATGGATTAGCTGTGGATATCACACCCCTGGACTTCATTCTGTCAGGTTATGTGGAAGATATCATTTATAAAACGAAGGTTCATGACCTAACTAACTTGAAAAAAAGGATTTCTAATGCCACTACCCCCATTGATGAAGATATCCTACAGCGAACATGGCAAAAATAAAATATGCTTCGATGTGCTTCGTGCAACTAATGTTCCCCGCATAAAGGTGCATTAAATCAGGCGAGAAACAAATTTTGCTAGTCACTGATAGAAATAAAACAAATCTGGTTAAGACATCTTAACAACTGGCTTAATAATAAATAATTAAAGTTGTATCAGCAATCAGGACATTACGAGCACTCTCTATAGATTAATGATTTATGATTAAAACATCATATTCAATAAATAGCAGAGATGCCAGACTCGAGTTAAAGACTCTCACTCGAGTTAATTCAAGCAACATTTTATGGCTTATTATAAAGACTCGTAACTTGAATACACAACTGTCAAAAACTGGTAACTTGAATTGTAATTCAATTATGGTTATGATCAAAGACTCTCAACTCGCACATCATTATGTTGAAATATTCAATAACTCGAGTTTTCATTGGGCAGCTGTGAATTGTAATGAATAGAAATAACCACAGTTATAATCACCAACCACAACCACAATTATAAGATATTTTACACTAAAACTGTGGCATTTTGCTTTGAAATTTGAACTGCTAACACCATTTCCTAACAAAATTTCACCATAAGCTAAACAATAACCCAATAACTCTATAAAAAGACTCGAGTTAAACAAGCAAAGAATTGAATTGAAACTTGCTTGTAGTTAACTTGGATAACTTGACAAAAACTTGAGTTTCTGGGGACATGTAAATATTTAACTCGTAACTTGAAAGTTTCGATCTGTCACTGAAAGAATTGACTTGCAACTTGAAGAGTCACAACCAGAGATGCCAGACTCGAGTTAAAGACTCTCACTCGAGTTAATTCAAGCAACATTTTATGGCTTATTATAAAGACTCGTAACTTGAATACACAACTGTCAAAAACTGGTAACTTGAATTGTAATTCAATTATGGTTATGATCAAAGACTCTCAACTCGCACATCATTATGTTGAAATATTCAATAACTCGAGTTTTCATTGGGCAGCTGTGAATTGTAATGAATAGAAATAACCACAGTTATAATCACCAACCACAACCACAATTATAAGATATTTTACACTAAAACTGTGGCATTTTGCTTTGAAATTTGAACTGCTAACACCATTTCCTAACAAAATTTCACCATAAGCTAAACAATAACCCAATAACTCTATAAAAAGACTCGAGTTAAACAAGCAAAGAATTGAATTGAAACTTGCTTGTAGTTAACTTGGATAACTTGACAAAAACTTGAGTTTCTGGGGACATGTAAATATTTAACTCGTAACTTGAAAGTTTCGATCTGTCACTGAAAGAATTGACTTGCAACTTGAAGAGTCACAACTAAGAGTTGGCCATGGAAACTTGAGTTTCCAAAATAAAACTTTAACACATCTCTGGTCACAACTAAGAGTTGGCCATGGAAACTTGAGTTTCCAAAATAAAACTTTAACACATCTCTGATAAATAGTAATATAATCATCAGGAATTGAAGTTACTATTTGTTCACTTTCTTTTGCTGTTATTTCACTTAAAACAAATGAAAAAAAAGTTAGGTTTATGACTATTACTAGTCATTATGATAATCATCATGATTATTACCTCTGAAACGTTAGTTTTAGTGGCTTAGGTTGCCGATTTACCAACCCTCATTGATATCGGGAACAGATGGCAATTACCATAAATTCATACAATGGAAAATACAAAGAGATAAACTACAGCTAGGCTTGCCCTTTCTGCCTACGTTTCAGTGTCTACCAACAAGCAACAACCCTGACTTACCACTTTGTTCTCCAAGAAACACTAATTTAAACTTTCTCAGCGGATTTCCAAAATCGCTTGCCATGTTCAAAACTATATATATCCTTGCTAAATTTTTACTGAGTCCCTGACTTCTCTACAGATATTATTAAATACAGACAGCTTCGCCAGCTATCTTAACTTATGATCGGGAATTAAATATACCAACAAGAAATTTTCTATCGGAAGTTGTCACTCTTCCGGTGAAAGGAACGCACTTCACAATTAGCTCAAATAGCATTAGTCAGTTTGTTTACGCATTCTTGTTTGCAGGAGACTAGATTGCTCATTTCAAAATGTCTGCCCCCATGAAAGGTGGGAAGAAAGGCAAGTCTAAGCAAACGAATATTGTACCAACAGTGAAATGCCCAACTCTTGGAGCTGCGAATGTAGGAGAAAAGAAAAAGAAGAATAAACCGGCAAAGCCTTTTTTAAAAGCGCCTTTTAAATATGACTGGTCAGTAAAATTGCTATTATGTATTATCATTATTAGTATTAAATTATAATTGTTTATAAAAAATATTTATTAATTTATTATAAATAATGATAATCTAATGATAATAATTATTACTATTACTACAACTTACTATAATAACTATACATAGGCCTAATACAACTACTGCAGTGGAAATATTATATAATTATTATAATTAATTTAGTGACTTCAGTTGCCTGCTTCTTCCAGTGAGTATTACACTGATTATTGTTCAACTATTAAATAGCATTGTTTGCACAACCAGAGGGAGCTATATTAACAGCTTGCTTCCAGGAAAAGGCTGCCAAATTCCCACCCATAAAGAACACCCGACTAAATCTGGGAGTTGTTGTATTCTCATTCATTTGTCTGTGTGTTGCCTCAACTTCAATCCACCTCGAGTTGAGTCACAGTAGTAGTTAGATCTACAAACGTTTGGGAGAACCCCGAAGGTAATGGAGTGTGTACCCTTGCCCCACTGGCAGTACTTAGCAGACAACTTCTATTACATTATTTATAGGTAATAACTATTAATTCTTAAAATTAATTATTTAGGCCTATATTTTACTATTTCTTATTTAATAATTAATTTCTTTGACTTTATTTTTACCTTTTCTCATAAAGACCCAGAGATGTGTGCAAGTTTTATTTTGGAAACTCAAGTTTCCATGGCCAACTCTTAGTTGTGACTCTTCAAGTTACAAGTCAATTCTTTCAGTGACAGATCGAAACTTTCAAGTTACGAGTTAAATATTTACATGTCCCCAGAAACTCAAGTTTTTGTCAAGTTATTCAAGTTAACTACAAGCAAGTTTCAATTCAATTCTTTTCTTGTTTAACTCGAGTCTTTATGTAGAGTTATTGGGTTATTGTTTAGCTTATGGTGAAATTTGGTTAGGAAATGGTGTTAGAAGTTCAAATTCCAAGGCAAAATGTCACAGTTTTACTGTAAAATGTGTTATAATTGTGGTTGGTGGTTATAACTGTGGTTATTTCTATTCATTACAATTCACAGCTGCCCAATGAAAACTCGAGTTATTGAATATTTCAGCATAAAGATGTGTGAGTTGAGAGTCCTTGATCATAGCCATAATTGAATTACAAGTCAAGTTACAAGTTTTTGACAGCTGTATATTCAAGTTACGAGTCTTTATAATAAGCCATAAAATGTTGCTTGAATTAACTCGAGTGAGAGTCTTTAACTCGAGTCTGGCATCTCTGTAAAGACCACACTTGCGTGTGTAAGGTCATGAGAACTCGGTTATTTCTTTTTAGTGCTACATTATGTGTTATATCATATGGTTCGGGTTAAATTAGAGTCTCTAGACCGCTCCTAGAAGGCCTTTGTTTGTTATAAATAAGAAGCTTGAACGAGGAAACCCCGAAACAAAATAAAATGAAAGCCTCTCGAAGCACAGAGACTAAAAAAGGAACACGCAATATGGATGTAATTAGGCTATGTACTAAAAGAGCACACTCTCATATCTCTAGCTTTTCTAACAACAAATTCATTGAAGCTCATCGTGTTGTTTGTGGGAATGGCCACTGGCAAACCTTTCAATTGTGATCTAGCATTTTGCTGTTTTGGTTTAAAGCAATTGTCTATAAAGTCATTCAGCTAGAAAAAAAGAAGCACACTCAGATTGAGTTGAGATAAAATGGAACATATTTAATCGTTCATTTTTACAGCGGTTTTCCAGTAGCCCAAGACCTAGTTGTTCATTTTTGTCTGAGACTCCTGACGCCGCCTATAAAGCGCACAGCCATGTTTTGAATGGCTTCCAAAAGCTTAATAGGCTTATGCTTAACTAAAAAGATCCCACACCTCTATGGCATGCTCTAGTAGCTTTGGTCAGCACAGAATCTTGTATGCTAGACATTTCACCTTCTCTGGGGCTAGTGGCAGTGTGCATCTCAAAAGACCCGTAGTTCTCAATGTTGCTTTCACCAAAGTTTTGTTTGGACAATTTAGATGACTGTTCATCAATCACTGGTCGATTCTATCAAGAATGAAAGTTGATTGAAGCGTTCGGAAGTTTGTGCAAAACATGCAATATGGGTTATCATAATATGATAATATATTAAATATAAGTCCACAGTTATTGTAGTAGTGCTACTCAAAAAAGCAGAATCACAAATTTTGTGATTCTGCTTTTTTGAGTAGCACTACTACAATAACTGTGGACTTGGGTATTTCTGAGTGCACTTATGTTTAAAACCATATTGTTTTCTTAGGCCCCATGTTCCAGAGAGTGACACTGGATTTATTGTTAATACTCTCAAGGAATATTTCACTAGCCATGATCTTCATAGAACACTGTGTGTCCGTGGGGGAAAGAAGGTGAAAGAAAAGTCTGCTGCATCTTCCGTAGATCCTTCAGATAAGAAAGAAGCAAATGAACTGTGGTAAATATATTTGCATACACTTTGTGCGTATTCAACCCTATTATGTGTCACACAATATTTACATAAAATTTTTTTAATCATTCAATGTGCATATTCCTGAGTTGCCATCCATTTATATTGACGTTATTAAAATTTTATAGCGTTATACATGTAGCCTATTCAGTATAATAATGGACCAATAGTGTTGGCTGTAACTGGGTAGAGAATAATTTGCTGTAGTAGTAATTCCGGTTGTTCCATTTATTAGTGTAGAATTCACACATTCTATAATAATGGCTGTGGTGCACAGTCCAATCACTTCAGTTAGCCAATGGTCAGTATACCAAGCTATAATAATGGCTGTGGTGCACAGTCAAATCACTTCAGTTAGCCAATGGTCAGTATACCAAGCTATAATAATGGCTGTGGTGCACAGTCAAATCACTTCAGTTAGCCAATGGTCAGTATACCAAGCTATAATAATGGCTGTGGTGCACAGTCAAATCACTTCAGTTAGCCAATGGTCAGTATACTAAGCTATCAGCCATCATGTATATATATAGGCATATATTACAGGAAATACCTAGTGTTTGGGGTCAATGCTGTGACAAGATGTATTGAGAAAGGAGAGGCTAGTCTTGTATTATGTGACAATGCTGTCTATCCAAACTTCTACACTACACACATTCTAGAGATATGTCGACACAATAAAATACCTGCAGCATCTATAGCTGGACTATCTAGTATTGGGGAGATTGCAGGGCTTCGGTCACTAACCTCTATGGCTTTCAGAGAACTGGTTTGTACTCTTTTTTAGTTTAACTGTCTAGGATATTTCATCTCATCAAGTCACTGGGGGTGTTAGGAAGGGCATCCATTATAACTTGGGTGTAGTTATACTTAATCATAGGAAGTGGAACTAATAGACTCATTAATGCCAACCATTAGTTTCTGCATATTCTACTGTTGAGTGTTGACGAATAGTGCTTGGATACTGTAATCTAATGTGTCTACTACATGTGTTATAGAATTACATAAAGGAGCAGAGTCTCTGTGAGTTGATATCCAACATAGTTAGTAGAATACCAGAGTTGAACAGTCCAATAGAGCTCAAGGAAGAGATCAAGGCTGAACCTCTGAAAACAGGTAAGACTCTTACTGATATTATATTCTATTTTCAGTCGATGGGTGTTATTAACCTACCGCCAACAGGTGATACATCTACTGATTAACATTTGGCACAAGGGTATCATCTCCAGGGTGTTGTACTGACAGTGGGCAAGTTCTGCATGAATAGAACTGCTGTAACTAGTATTTTCTTTACAAGTCCACTGTGTTTACTAATTATCATTGGTAATATTACTGTGGATTGTGTCAATCTAGACTTCCTGGAGAAGACTGAAACTGCTATTATTATAACATTCACTGTTGGTCAAAGTCTCAGTATTATTATCAAAGATAGCATAAGGAAAGATGGCTCACTCGATGATAGTAACATGTCCCTCCAAATACGCCCTTTGGTGGTCCCGAGGCTCACTTTCTCGCCATCCATCTGCTGGGTTGTTGTATAGCTGTTAGAACAGCATGCTGGTTAATTCCTGCGCATTGCGTACCCAGTGATAAGTTTTCATTGTTTATATGTGCCATGGTGTGAAAGCGCTTCCCATTGGCCCGGGTTGCACCAATAGAAATGGTGTGTTTCTATACAAGGTAGCATAACTCCTTGCTTAATCCTAAATGCATTTAAAGGTGGTAGAGGACTCTTGGCTGGAGTGATCCATATTTTATTTTGCTACTTTTCTTATTATTCTAGACACTGAATTATAGGGTAGTATTTCTTTTACAGATGACACAATTATATTAGAGAAGGCAACTCCAAATCCAACCAATCTACCGCCAGATGATATAGACTTTGCTTCACTATATGTATTTACTAAAGACCTACAGTTCAGTGCTGGGGAAGAGTTTATATCTCTGAGCAATACATTGAAAAGGACAACAGATGATAATATTACGACACAATCAAATAAAAAACTACGATATATTCATGTAGAGATGGGTAAAGTCAAGTTTAATCAAGACAGACCCAACAAGAGTAAGAAGATAAAAAGGAAAGGGATGAAGAAGGGTGCCACCTGATCGTGCCTGCGCTTATTTAAATGGAAAGCTGAACTAGCCGTGTACATGGAATTATTGGTGTGCATGGAATTATTGGTGTACATGGAATTATTGGTGTGCATGGAATTATTGGTGTACATGGAATTATTATGGTGTACATGGAATTATTATGGTGTACATGGTGTTATTATGACTAAATATACTTGGGATCTTACATAAGCCCCCTCCCCCTCCAAGACATACCTGGGAAAATTTATTTTTGGCCCGGAGTTTCTCATGAATTATTAAGGTTCATCATGACAATAATATTGTTTATTTTTCCAAAGACTATTATATAATTTTGTCAAAATAAATGTTGAGCTAAAACATTCACTGACACTTACTATCAACAAACAAGACATATAAAAATGCACTTAAAAATATATGACTGGTATCAGTTACAACATATCACAGGTAGTGACTACGGTGTCATATAAAACTATGACAACACGTTTTTATTACAAATAATTAGAATAATTGTAGCAAAATAATGAAAAAATCATAAAATACTGGGAAGATTGATCTGGGATGGAGATCACCACCTGACTATGCCTTAATTTATCACACAGCTTGATCCACCACTGTTACCCTGTGAAGAGACAAACATATTATGATAATCATCAAAACATGTATTTGTAATATTGGTAAATCAGGTCATCATTGATCAAGGAAATGTATCTTAGTTTGTCTTATTTATAACATAAAACGGCACAAAACTGAAGTTGCAATGGAGCTTTAAATTAAAACGAGACAAGACTACTTCAAATACATCTTGTTCTTGTGACATACACATAATATAATTACGTAGAAAAGAAGTGTGTTTAATAAATCACCTGATTATTTGGTGGGCGGCGGCCACGCTGTTCTTGTTCACTAGCAGCTATAGCCTGAGCTAAGGCTAAATCATCTTTCTCTTGTTGGGTCATGGGCCTGCAAGGGTTCAATAATATAACAGGCTATTCCATATAACCACAAATAAAATAAGTATGTCTGGAATAGCAACACTAGTCGGTCACTAAATACAAAACTAGAAAATATGTTGGGAACATATCACGACTGGAAACTACAAGAAATAGTGATTTCATATGACGACTTACTTTTGAGATGAGCTGGCAGCTGATTGGTCAGCAGTTGACATCTGCAGAGCCAGCTGTAGAGCCTGTTCTTCGGTCATCCCGGACTGGAAGTTACCTACAGGTACGGACGGAGGCTGTGTTCTAGATTGTCGATCTCTAGCTAGTGATGAACCTATTAAGTAATAGCAGGTCAAGGTCACGAGTAGTGTAAATTGGATGATTCAGTGAAGAGGAAGAAGTAAATAGAAAACAATTTGTGTATTTTAACAGCTGTGCATCAAACATGCGGGAAATCACAATCGGCGTCCCACAAGGCTCAATTCTGGGGCCATTACTTTTTCTTATCTATATCAATGACCTTTTAAAAGCAGCCCCCTGTCTCAATTATATACTTTATGCTGATGATACAAATATTTTCTCCACCAACCCGCAAATTTTAAACAAAGAGATTGAAAACTGGTGCATAGCCAACAAGCTGGTTCTAAATTACTCCAAAACTTTTCAAGTACTTTTCAAAGCTCCAAACAAACAAATTAAACAGTCACAGTACACTGTAAAAATGAATAATACCCCTCTGGAATTTAAAAATGAAACAAAATTTCTTGGTATCACCCTCGATGCTAACATTACTTTTAAACCACATTTGGCTTTACTTTATCGAAAACTGAAGCTTATTTTATTAATGATGAAAGCTGTACGATCATTCCTTAACCAACAAACAATGGTGGAACTTTATTATGCCTCTTTTATCCTCATCTTTTATATGGAATCAAATTCTGGGGGCATGCGAATAAGGCCGCGCTTAAACGCATCGCGGTCCTCCAGAAGGCAAGTGTTAGAGTAATTTTAAACATTAACCCGAGAGAACATGTCACCTCTCATTTTAAAACCCTAAAAATCATGGCAATTAAAATGCTTTTTGAATTCACCACTTTAAAACTACTCCTTAAAACCTTTCCTCCAGAATTTTTATTCTCACTGATGACAAAAAGCCATCACAACAGACGGCAACAAAGCCTTAAAACAAAGAAAGCCAACAACAAACGAGGTGAAAGGTCCTTGTTGAACACAGGAATTGTCCTGTACAACAAGTACCTAATGGGGGTGAAGACTGGCACCGCAGCCTGTCGCGTGGATGGTCTGGCTGCCCTCATGTGGGGGGTCGCTCAGGGCCGGTGGAGACTGCATGTCCCTGCCGTCCTTGCGTGAGGTGGTTCTGCGGCGGTGAAGAGCTTTCTAGTTGGGCAGCCTTTTCTCTAGCTTCGGGCTATCTGGTTTGTTCCTTTGCTTTTTTATATATATTGTTTTTCAATACCTTTTATGTCCTTCAAAAATTATGATGTTATCATCGTACATCCGGTAAAAATTGTTTTCAGTGGAAAATTGGGCCAAAATTGTAGCTATTCATTACACATGTGATGCATAAATCAGCAGTGAATACGACCCATGTTATTAGAAAGTAAAAGTTACCCGCTCGTGATCTGTATTATAGGTAGCTCTGGAACACAATGGGAAGGAAGCTACATATAGGTCAACGACTGATCCCAATTCACTGTAAGATTACTTTAAAACTTATTGCCTAAAGTAGAAATGTAACAATGCAACATTGCATTTTCTTTGCTATTTGGTTCCATATCTGTCCTCTAATTGTTCTTTCCTAGGCTAAAGGTGCTCACCTATAGAATTGAGTAGAGATTGCTGAGGCACCGTTGGTCCACTACGTCGTGGTGACTGAGTTGATTGTTTACTTCTGGCAATAGCAGCATTGGCAGCTCTATAAAAACAACAACATAGATAGATGAAGAACTCAAGAGAACACAAATATATTAATCAACTAATATCCAAATGTAGAAGCTACAAATAACACTGGTGATAGGGTGTAATTGCTTGTTGTCTAGATTTATTGTTTTAATTTTTGTACAGAAAAGTTGATTGAAGTTTATGTACTATGTGAAAACTCTATTTGCTTGGTACAAGTTCCCCATCAGCAAACAGAGCACTGTCTCAATTTCTTGGCCCTAAAGTATAATCAGTTACCATTGTTTCAATAACTCAAAAAGACAATAATACTGTTGTATTCTGTCTTATAATATAATGTTATATGCGTACACCCGGATACGGTATGATTAAAATAATATTACTTTTGGTAATTTTAGCACAAGTAGGTCATGTGAATTGGTGGTAGTCACAGTGGCATACAAATCTTGAACTCGGTTAATTTCGTTCAGAAACTTTCTAGATCAACTACAATAATTGAGGAAAGAAACCTCTTTCCTTTGATTATGTAACCTAAATATAATAAATGTTGGCATTCAGATCTATAGCAAAATTATCACCATGATATAGTTTATTACTTGTCTACAAGAGAGCAGACAAAGAGCTGGTGAGATAACTTACTGTGACCTAGCAGCAGCAGGACTATTAGTTCGGGAACCAGTAGGACAGTCGTGATCTTTCTCGTGTCTATGTTTAAGACAGTAGTTCATATTACATCTATCACACTTAATGCTAACCATTTCTTTCACCTTACACCCTTTCTTACTACATCTGTTTGTATACACCTGAAATAGATAGCTATAATAAATTCTCTGCAATACTGCTCCTCTGGTTAAACAGAGGTGAACAGATCTAGGTGAACAGCTGAATCTGGATCTGCCACCTATCCAGGAAGTAGACCTTTATCATCTATATTTCAGGGTAACTTACAAACCAACATACTATAGATGCCTTTGGAGAATTTGGGTCTTTTTAATTGCGTGTAGTTTACGCGCACTTCACCTTGAATCAATATTAACTGCACATAGTACGTATGTGTGGAAATTATGAGTGGCCACCAATATCCTACTCTAATATTTATTACAAAATAATTATTCTCCAACAAACCTGCCTATTCTGTAAATTAATAGAAAGTATTTAACAGCTGTGAGATCAGATCTAATTTACATAGGCCCTACTGATAGTAATGCTGTACTTTTACCTTGCGACGTTCCTTTGCAGGATCAGACTGACAATCAGAGTCTATATGTGCCCCAACTTTAACATCTGCCACTTCACCAGGTTTAAGAGGTATTGGTTTGTCACAGAGTGGACAGACAGGCACCTGCTTGTCTTTCTTCCATGATTCAGTGCAAGAATGTGTTGAGTAGTGAATGTGATCATTGCTGTGTAGTAAAAGAATCATAATGAATATAAATGCACTCTTAGCCCTGATCTTTCCAGTTGACTACGAAGTCATATACAGCTCTATATAGGCTATCTTATGTATTTGACAATAAAAACTTGTTCAATTTTTTGAAGACGAACACACTTCCCATGCCATCAAATATGGAGCTTACAAACTACACTAACAACGTTTTGTGTTGCAACATAAATCTGTATCCGATGCAAATAGCTATATGTCTGGCATTATTTTCAGCTGTATCTTTCAACCCAGTTACATTTGGGCATAATTTGACATAGATCTACTTTTTTCTATGTTGCAAAAACCAAAGTAGAGTCTACAATGTGCATGTATGCTTAAGCACTAAGTCAAGTTCTTTCAACAACTAACAACAAATTTTACTAGAAATAAAACTTTCCGTGAAAATTAGTTGATCTATTATAGCCCACTTCTACGCTCAATGTGTTAACAGTTGAAGCATTACCTTACATACTACTTACCAAAATATTAATCCGCATGCATCACACTTCATTGGCAGGAAGTCTATTAAACAGAAAAGAAACATCAATGAAAGCATCACATAATGATGGAATTGTCACCGTTTGAATCCACTGTGATACTTCAAAAAACACTTCTCTGTTAAGAAAGAAAAGTAGAAACAGACCTGTATAAAAATTGATGAATCATGATGACAATGGTCTTAGAAGAAAAGTTGAAAATTGCACGAATTGAATGCATATAAGGAAAAAAAATCTACTATTGACGTTACGTTAATCTACATTGAATTTTTCGTATTGATATTAGGTCATCCGACTTCAATTAAAATAATGCCGGCCAACGCACATGGATATTATTATAAATAGGCATATTACAACAAGATAAAATACAATATTGAATATACAATATTAATATAAATATTGAAAATATATTTATTAACTATGATTAATAGTGTTAAGTTTTCGAGTTAAAGCTAAACAGCTCCCACTACAACTGCTCTAAAATCATAACATTGAATACCAATTAAATACGATATTTCCATTTATTTTATATTAAATTTTTGATTACATGGACATCTTATTCAATTTCTGTTTTCTGTTGACTATTATTATTATAATTATATTTTAATTTTATATTATTTTATTAGGTGTATTTTCCTATTGTGTTTAAACATTTATATTTAATTATAATAAATTTTAATGGTAAAACAAAATTAAAAATAACAATAGCAATCACAATAGTTATATCAACATTTAATTAATGTCCAACAACTATATTTTATACTATAATTATAAATATGAAATTATTATTACTTACTTTACCTTTTACTTTATTTTAATTTTCATTATTCTTTTCAAATAAAAAGAAATAGAAGCTAATCGAATATTTTGAGATGACATTAAACGAAAATACGTATTTTTTTGCTTACCTAAACGTTTACATACACCATTGGAACAATGTTTGCCAAGATCTGGGAACTCCATGTTTGCTGTGTCATCCAACAACTTTATCAGGCACAACAGAGTACTAATTCAAAACGGAAATGGTGTTGTTTATATATTCTTAGCATGTTTTGATGACGAAATACCCAGAACTCTCTGGAAGTAGAATGATGTCTTTAATCGGAGACGTCAAGGAGCAATAACAATCCGTTTTCTACAGTACAAACACAAATTTGTATATAAATGGAAGGCAGCGCCCTCTATGCTCAGTCAGCTTTCATGGCTGATAGCGAAGTGCAGAGTTCTGAAATTTCTCTGAAATAAATCTTACTTTAACCAATGCATCTTGTGTCTACAGATTCGAGAGAATAACTCAAGGTGGTTAAATTTACCAGCAACACTAAAATTTAAATAATTTGCTTGTTTTCAACCACAATACGCGTTCTCATGCGTAATAAGCTGATGGTTATCTTGCAAGGTCACGGTGTGAAGCTGTTGTTGCAGAGCCAATGGAATATTTATATTCTAATTATCAGGAATGGGTCCAAGGTCGTAGTTTTGACTTGACTTTGGACTTGTTGACTTGACTTGTCTTAGAGTTGTATATTAATATGACTTGAGTTGAAAAGTGAATCATTTCATTCATTTGTGACTCACTATCACTATGATTTATTAGTGGGTTTACCAAGTCAATATTAATATTGCAGTTTTCTGAAAGTCTACATATTGATATTACATTTGTTAAGAGTAACTTGTTGACCACACATATGAATATATAATTACTATATACAACTTACAGGAGAAAATAAATAAATTAAATAAGCGAAGAAAAAAAAGGAGGGGAGGCAAGCATTATGATTATCATTATCGTTTTTTATGACGAGAGCCAATAATATAATATAAATATAATAAATTGATACAGGCATATAATAAGCATGAACAGTGTATACACAGTGACAGTGGATTATAGGAGCTTAGTTGTAGGTAAAATGGAGAGACAGGACTGGTGCTATGTTAGTGTACATGAAGCAATATCACTATTACTAATAAATAAATTATAAATATACAATATCACAATATGAATATTGATAAATATCCATGTACTCAGTTTAGAATATCTGACCAATATTACTACAGTGTATGCCTGGACAATTTATTTATCATAATTGCTTTCATGACTTAGAATGAATTTTCTTATGAAAGAAATAACAATTGTGGAACATTTTTCAAAAGGTAAAATTTTTGTGGCTTCACCTTCCACTTAACTTGCAATTTTACTTGACTTGACTTGCCTCCCCAATTTTAGAAATAACTTGACTTATTCAGTTGTTGACTGCAAGTCCGACGTTGGCCCACCTCTGATAATTGTACTGTTTGTATTTTGATAACTGTTACTATAAATCATTACATTCAATTTGAATATAGGCCTAAATATATATGGCTATTAAATTAAAATTATATTCTCTCTGTCTAAACTAAAACTAATTTATCTCATTGCTCTATCAACTACTATATCTGAAAATATAGCCTATATCTCATTTCACTAGTGCAATGGGTTCCAACTATTCAGTATTTACCATTAGTAACCAATAAATCTTTTGGCAAGCGAAGAAATGCAAATGGGGTCCAGTGTCTTGGGCAGCCCTCACCAACTTAAAGATGGAACATAAAACTTTTGATGCAAACCACAATACATGATATAAAAACTACTCACTCATACTTGAGTTCGAGTGATCCTGCATGTATATAGGCCTAATTGCTCTAGTAATTTAGCATTACTGGTAAAGTAAATTTGGAGTATATACCAAGTAGTTAGGCTACATTACAATTTTTGTGATTTAGTTTAAATGTCACAAGAATACCATAAGGTATTAGTGGTATCTATATTTGTCAAACAATACTGTCTTATCACCAGCTTTTGGCGTAAATAATGAACAATTAAATAATAACAGTATTGACAGTTACCCTTTATTTTCTACATTTAATTATTTTGATAACCTTCCATGAGGTATTACTTACATGTATGTAATGTTGCAACATGAGGTACTCTATGCATGACTAAAGTTACTTTTTCATTTGCCACATAAAAGTTTTGTGTAATGCCATAAGTTTTGGTAGGCTTATCTCACTCCAAAAGATGCTATTATGTAAATTTTAGGCACAAAGCCAAAGTTCAAGTTACCATCAGACTTAGTTCAACAGTCTTACACAACGAAAGATGGCGACAAATGCCTTAACTGCTGATTCCAAAGCCCCTGTGAGGGATGTCAAGAGGGTTCAATTTGGAATCCTTTCGCCTGATGAACTGGTGAGAATTCTCGATTGATTAGCTTTGTTTATTATTAACTACTCAGTCGAAGAAAACAATAATTAATTTACCTCGAGGTTTATTAGTGTATGTTCAATGTGTAGGGTCTTACTCACTGCAAATCTATCTTTTTTGCAGCGAAGGACGTCCGTCACAGAGGGTGGTATCAAATACCCAGAAACAATGGAAGGTGGACGACCCAAACTAAATGGCTTGAATGACCCCCGTCAAGGCACGGTTGACAGAAATTCAAGGTTCGCAGTTGAAACTACATCCCTTTGACAAACATTCGTAAGACTAAATAGCGTACAAGTTTTTGTCTTTATGATGACAGCGTCATGATTCCGTTTTCTGTCTATTATTAATAGAGGGCATCTCTTTATTGTTGGGTGATTTTACAATTAATCATGCATATCATTCACAGGTGCATGACCTGTGCTGGCACAATGACGGAATGTCCGGGACACTTTGGACACATAGAATTAGCTAAACCAGTCTACCATATTGGATTTCTCACAAAAACAATTAAGATTCTCCGATGTGTTTGCTTCTATTGCTCAAAAATGCTGATCGACTCGGTAAGTTAGGTTGTGATTGCACATGACATATTAGTTGACTGTGTATTCGGGGATTTCTGTGTGGAGAATGGAATAATAGTGGACGGTAGATTATTAGTTCCAAATTAGAATAGGCTCAGTTTTCTTATTGGTATGAACTTACTCAGTTACATACGTATGTTTCGTCAGATTTTGGGTTTTCTATTTGTGAAGATTATTGATTATGACATTTGTATGGTGTAGAATGGAGCAAACGTCAAGAGTATAATCAGCAAGACAAAGCTACACCCTAGAAAGAGACTGGCCTCTATATACGATCTTTGTAAAGGAAAGAAGCTATGCGAAGGAGGAGATGAGTTTGATAAAGAGAATCAGGGAGACTTGGAAGGGGAAGGAAAGAAAAAAGTACGTGGATTACTCGTATTTGGTAATCGGCTAATATTAAATAGCTAGTGATTATTCACTCCCAGAAAACAAATGATTATAATGTTTACACATGCCTTGTGCTAATAATTTATTAGGGCCATGGTGGGTGTGGTAGATATCAACCTAAGATACGTAGAAATGGTTTAGAGCTCACTGGAGAATGGAAAGAAGTCAACGAAGAATCACAGGAAAAGAAAATGGTGCTGACAGCTGAACGAGTTCACGAAATATTCAAACGTATATCAGGTGAGGGCCATTTACTGTCGACTGCACTCACTTGTTTATTATAGAAGTGTGATTGGCTGATTTAGAGGTTAGCAGAGTTTAGGGTGAAGGTCACAGGAGTTAATATGATGAAAGTATCACACTCTCTGATTGGCTGAGTTCAGGTTTAGTTACTGTTTACTAATAAGTATCTAGTATCCAGACCTTAGAGCTCGCTGTGAAGAGATAAAGAACGGATATCTGATATCATGTGACCAACTACATAGTATACACTGTATCACATTCTCTCTTGTTGTTCCGTGTCTTACTGCATTAACATCTACAATAATATATATTACAGATGAAGAGATCATTGTACTCGGTCTGAATCCTAAATTCTCACGGCCGGATTGGATGTTAATAACAGTTCTACCAGTTCCTCCTCTCTCAGTTAGACCTGCAGTAGTTATGGGCGGTACAGCTAAGAATCAGGTGACTAGAATGCTTATGCGTGATCTGCTGCTAGATCAGTTATTTATTTTATCTCAAAGATAGTTTGTTGTTGTGTTTGTTTTATATTTATAATTGTTGCTACTCCCCTTTAGGATGATTTAACACACAAACTGGCTGATATTGTAAAAGCTAACAACCAGCTAATAAGAAATGAACAGAATGGAGCAGCTGCACATATCATAGCGGAAGACGTAAAGCTGTTACAGTACCATGTGTCTACATTTGTGGACAATGACATTCCAGGTAAGGTAGTAGCTATTTGATTGGTTCTGGTACTGAGCAGTTAAAGCACCTGTTGAGGGTGTCAGCAGTGCTGATACACGTGTATGTGCCTATCAGATATATTGTTAATACTATTACAGTATGCGTTGTAGGCCTACACGTATTTCCATGCTTGTTGGTTAGTGCTGTATATTCTATAGGATTTTGCTCTCGCATAGGTCTAGATATTTAGCCAATAAATTGGTTGTAGTTTTACATACTCAGTATATGCATAAATCGGTAGCTATTGACTAGCGGGATGTCCATAATAAGATAGTAATGGAATGGAATCTATTCATGTATAAACACTAGTTTCTGTCATATGATTGGCGAGCAGTTACTTAGAGACTCACGATGGTATCGTTAATAGGTTTGCCGAAGGCAGTACAGAAGTCGGGTCGTCCTCTGAAAGCTGTTAAAGCTCGTCTAAAGGGTAAAGAGGGAAGAGTACGAGGTAATCTCATGGGAAAGAGAGTAGATTTCTCAGCTCGTACTGTCATCACTCCAGATCCTAATCTAAGAATAGACCAGGTTAGTGTATTCCTTACCACTCTCTTCTCTGTATGGTATCTGAGTTGGTAGAAGCTTGTGTGTACGTGTTGTACAGGGAGGGGGGGGGGTGTAGGGAGTACATCAACTTCCTGTTTGTGTTATACAGGTAGGTGTACCCCAGTACCCCTATTAACTTCCTGAGTGTGTTGTGCAGGCAGGAATACCTCGATATATCAACTTCCTGTCTGTGTTATACAGGTAGGAGTACCTCGATCTATTGCCCAGAACATGACCTTTCCAGAGATTGTCACTCCTTTCAACTTGGAGAAACTCCAGGAACTTGTCTCTAGAGGGGATTCCCAGTATCCTGGAGCTAAGTATATCATCAGGGACAACGGTGATAGGATAGACTTGAGGTACCATCCCAAGGTAAACATTCTATTAGGTTATACTTGCCATGGTAGGCCTCCTTGTTGTTTGTCGACAACTGCATATTTTGTCAGGTAGTAATGTACTGTACATATATGTTCATGGTTGAGTTACCAGTTGTTCTGGACTGTAATGTTGTAGCTTACATGTATATATTTAAAATATTAACATTCTTGTTGACATCGTTTAAAACATGTTCCTCAGGCTAGTGACCTTCACCTTGAGGTCGGGTATAAGGTGGAGAGACACATGCAGGATGATGATGTCATCATCTTCAATCGACAGCCCACACTACATAAAATGTCCATGATGGGACATAAAGCCAAGATACTGCCATGGTCAACGTTCAGGTTGAACTTGAGGTTTGTATTCTACCGTATTTGGGTTTAACATCTAATGGTAATTTCTCTATTAGATATGAATGTCTCCCTCCTACCTAAATGTATATCTACATGTACCTAAATGTATATCTGCATGTACCTAAATGTATATCTACATGTACCTAAATGTATATCTACATGTACCTAAATGTATATCTACATGTACCTAAATGATGTTATCCCACTCTGACAGCTGTACCACTCCATACAATGCCGACTTTGATGGGGACGAGATGAATCTTCACTTACCACAATCTATGGAGGCTAGAGCAGAGATTCTACAGTTAGCCATGTCTCCTAGAATGATTATCACCCCTCAGTCTAACAGACCGGTTATGGGTATCGTACAGGACACCCTCACTGCTGTTAGGAAGATGACTAAACGTGATGTCTTTCTCACCAAGGTATGTTCAATAGTAGTATATATATGCGAGTATGTATATATATAAATACTGTGTGGTTTAGTGATATCAGTGTTACATACCCTCTGTGCATACATATAATACATATACCGACCACTAACTCTAGTATGTAATATCTAACAGGAGGAAATGATGAACCTGCTAATGTTTCTACCCAAGTGGGATGGTAGAATACCTATTCCCGCTATACTAAAACCTACCCCCTTGTGGACAGGTAAACAACTCTTCTCTCTCATCATACCTGGTAGAGTAAACTGTATCAGAGTACACAGCACACATCCTGATGATGAAGACAGTGGACCCTACAAGTGGATATCCCCGGGGGACACTAAGGTGGGTAGTGGGCACTCACTGGTCACTCTATGATATAGTATCATATAACATGCTAACAATACATACTGATATACACAGCGATAGGTACAAGTCTATATATATATACGTATCTCTGTACAGGTGCTGGTAGAAGATGGAGAACTTCTCTCTGGTATTGTCTGTAAGAAGTCTTTGGGAGCTTCTGCTGGTTCAATACTTCACATTGTAGCCCTAGAATTGGGTCATGAAGACGCAGGTCTATTCTATAGTCATATTCAGACTGTGGTCAACAACTGGCTTCTACTAGAGGGACACAGTATTGGTATTGGTGACTGTATTGCAGACCAAGACACTTACGTCAACATCAGGAAGGCTATCAGGAAAGCCAGGGTTAGTTGAGTTAGTTGACTAGAACTTTATTCTATGTAGAAAGAGCTGTGACCATTTTTATACTCCTTGTTCGTAATTAAGGTCTAAAGTCTGTCTTTTTTTCTAGGCTGACGTGTTTGAGGTGATTGAGAAAGCTCACAATGATGAACTGGAACCTACTCCAGGTTTGTTTTTCTTATTAGTTTTATTATTTTCCACAGCCTTATATTGTCATCCACTCAAATGCCCATTATTATGTTGTACCCTTTTTTACAGGAAACTCCTTGAGGCAGACCTTTGAAAACCAGGTGAACAGGATTTTAAATGATGCTCGAGATAAAACTGGATCACTGGCGCAGAAATCTCTTTCAGAATTCAACAACTTCAAGGCTATGGTGGTCTCTGGTGCTAAGGGATCCAAGATTAACATCTCTCAGGTGCAGTACTTCTCCCCTGGTCTTTGCTTGTTTCTATACTGACTATGGAGTGTCTTGTCATAACTATATTGGTTAATCATGAGGGGACTCATTCATTGTATAACAAATGTTTCAGGTCATTGCCTGTGTGGGACAGCAGAACGTGGAAGGTAAACGTATACCATTTGGATTTAGACATAGAACTCTTCCTCACTTCATCAAAGATGATTATGGAGCCGAGTCTAGAGGGTTCGTAGAGAACTCGTACTTGGCCGGTTTGAATCCTACAGAGTTCTTTTTCCACGCTATGGGTGGGCGTGAAGGTTTGATTGATACAGCTGTGAAAACTGCTGAGACAGGGTACATTCAGAGACGTCTGATCAAGGCCATGGAATCGTTATCAGTACGATATGATGGTACAGTACGTAACCAGGTGGAGCAGGTCATACAGTTGAGATATGGAGAGGATGGACTAGACGCTACTCATGTGGAGTTCCAGAGTATTCCTACAATCAAACCAAGTCAACCCGTGTTTGAGAAGAAATTCAGATTCGACCCCACAAATGAGAGGTAAGTTTGGAGATTGGCCACACTTACAGTGTAGGTATGGAGATAGATTATCTGGTGCGTATAGATCATCTCAAACTGTTTCTTATGATAAATCATAACATCCAACTGGAATCTGCTCTGTATTTCCAGACAACTACGTAATGTTCTCTCAGAGGAGGTTATCAAAGATTTGGCAGGAGATACAAATGCTATAGAGGAACTTGAGGCAGAGTGGAGACAACTATGTGAAGACAGATCTGGTATGAGAGAAGTCTTCCCTAAAGGTGACATGCGTATTGTCTTGCCCTGTAACATCGACAGACTCATCTGGAATGCCAAGAAAATATTCAGAATAAATGCTCGTAAAGCTACTGATCTGAATCCAGTAAAAGTCGTGGAGGGAATCAGGTGCGTGGTTGTAAAGTGTTGTGTTATTTCCTGTTAGTCGGCGACCGATGTAATACAAATAATAGTGTAGTCAATAAGCAAATCACTGTCTAATCGGACTTAATATTTGTCTTGTAGAGGTCTTTGTGAGACGTTTATGATAGTAAAAGGAGAAGACAGGATCTCTAAGCAGGCCAATGAGAATGCTACAATGCTGATGAAATGTCTGGTCAGATCAATTCTTTGCTCCAGAAAGGTGATCGAGGAGCACAGGCTAACATCTGAGGCCTTTGAGTGGCTCATTGGTGAGGAAACATTTATGACATGAATAGTTATTCCCCTCCTCCCATCATTGGTGTACATCTTATTGCTGTCCACTCCTGTCTCATTAATGATACAATGTCCATGTTTGTCTGTAGGTGAGATCGAGAGTAAGTTCCAACAAGCCCACGCCCATCCAGGTGAGATGGTTGGTGCCTTAGCTGCACAGTCTCTTGGTGAACCCGCCACTCAGATGACACTAAACACTTTCCACTACGCTGGTGTATCAGCTAAGAACGTAACCCTTGGTGTGCCAAGACTCAAGGAGATCATCAACATCAGTAAGAAACCCAAGACTCCATCTCTTACCGTATTCCTTCAAGGACAGGCTGCCAGAGATGCAGAGAAAGCCAAGGTGGGTGATCAGATACCACTCTACTGATATGCTGAGTACCATGCTGTAACTGTGTCAGTATCTCATATACTTACACAGTGTACATTGCTAATAAAATGCATAATATTATGTGTACTTGTAGGACGTACTGTGTAAACTAGAACACACGACACTACGTAAAGTAACAGCAAACACAGCTATATACTACGACCCTGACCCCCAGAACACAGTAATCAATGAAGATCAAGAGTTTGTCAACGTCTACTATGAGATGCCTGACTTTGATGTCTCCAGAATATCACCATGGTTACTGAGGATCGAGTTGGACAGGAAGAGAATGACAGACAAGAAGCTCACTATGGAACAGGTGACCACTTCAGTGTTGTACTTGTGACTATTGGGAATTCATTGAATACATTTATATACTACATCATGTTATTAGTTACCCTAATCATGATTACAGTATCTGCCATAAGTGGACATTGCTTGAGATATCATTGTACTTGTTTCATACTCTACCAGACAATAAGGTGACCTAGCTGACTGTGTTACAGATTGCTGAGAAGATAACAGCTGGGTTTGGAGAAGATCTGAATGTTATATTCAACGATGACAATGCTGAGAAACTTGTGCTACGTATCAGAATCATGAACAATGACGGTGAAAAGATGACAGACGACGAAGAGGTGGGTCATTATGATTGACTTGCGTGAAGTTTGACAACTCCATTAATTTCCAAAATGGCAGCATGGTGTTCAGAAGGATTGTTTCAGTTCCCATGTGTCTATTGTTACAGTTATTTTGTCTATTGACCTTGAGAACGTTCTTCGTTTGTTCATGCGGAAAATTGTTGGTTTAAAATTTTTGTTTTCATTTTTGAAATAATTCTTTCAACTTTGCCGTTTCCTGTTGATGTAACAGATAGCTGACAAGATGGAGGATGATGTATTCTTGAGATGTATAGAAGCTAATATGTTGACAGACATGACACTGCAAGGTGTAGAACAGATTGCTAAAGTATACATGCATCTGCCTAGAGAGGAGAATAAGAAACGTACTATTGTAAGTAACAGGATGTATATTATACTGTATAATAGTCTTATGCCCTGTACTTTACTGTATATACAGTGTACATATATCAACATGTGTTTAGTGTAGCCTGAGGTATTAAACTATTGTCATATTACAGATAACAGCTGATGGGAAGTATGAGTCAATCAGAGAATGGATTCTGGAAACTGACGGTACAAGTCTAATGAGGGTTCTTTCTGAACCAAGTGTTGACAAAGAGAGGACAACTTCTAATGATATTGTTGAGATCTTCTCTTGTCTAGGTATGCCCCTGTGTCGATATTACCCATATCCTAGATAGAGTATAAATTTCATATAGTAGGTCTAGGTATTATAGTACTTATTCAATTACTCAGTTTTACTGTAAATATTACAGGTATAGAGGCTGTACGACGCTCTATAGAGAAAGAAATGAACCATGTGATCTCATTTGATGGCTCCTATGTGAACTACAGACATCTTTCCCTTCTCTGTGACATCATGACATGTAAAGGTCATCTCATGGCCATCACTCGTCACGGTATCAATAGACAAGACACTGGGGCACTTGCAAGGTGCTCTTTTGAAGAGACGGTAAGTGTAGCCTAGCCTGAGTTCTATTAGCCTTAGATTAACTGCTTAGTTGGGGGTATGTCTCTATCACCCACTGTATTAGTGATGTGTACTAAGTCTATGGTGTCTACAGGTGGATGTGTTAATGGAAGCAGCAGCTCATGGTGAAGTGGATCCAGTTAGAGGTGTATCAGAAGCTATCATGTTAGGACAACTAGCCAGAGTTGGTACAGGTTCTTTTGACCTTCTACTTGATGCTGAGAAATGTAAACTTGGTATGGAACTGCCTATGCCCAGCAGTCTAATGGGTGAGTGATAGTTTGGTATATAACATAGTAGTACATTCTCTCTTCAATATCAGCTGATTATACCACATCTGTTTTACTTGTTACAACCTTAACCACCTCTACAGTGATATATCTGTTTAATTCTGTAATATCGGATGCTGTTTAGGAGGCCCTGGTCTGTTCTTCAACGCTGGCTCTCCCAGTGCAGGTATGACACCAGGTATGACTCCGTGGAACCAAGGAGCTACTCCAGCCTACGGTAGTGCTTCTCCAGGCTTTGGTAGTGGAATGACTCCGTATGCAGCAGCATTCTCTCCAGCAGCTCAGAGTGAGAGTGGCTATTCTCCTGCCTGGAGTCCAAGCAGTCCTGGAGGTGCTATGTCACCTGGAAGTCCTTATGGTGGGGCGTCTCCTGGTTATAGCCCTACCAGCCCTGGTTATAGCTCATCTCCTGCTAGGAGCCCAGGCTACAGGTGAGACACCAATTCCAAGTATATACATTCCAGGAATTCAACTGGGATAATAACACTAGTCTGTTTCAGTAGTAATTGAAGTCACCACTGTTTATACACAACATACATTCGTGTAAATAAGTAATGTTTTACTATGTAAATGTAGTTAATACCTCATTGATTGTAAATCAACATTTTAGTCCTGCAAGTCCTGGATATAGCCCTACTTCTCCAGGATATTCCCCTACAAGTCCGGGCTATTCACCAGCGTCTCCCAAATATTCTCCAACTAGCCCAGGCTATAGTCCTACCAGTCCAAGCTACAGTCCCACATCACCAAGCTACAGTCCTACTTCACCGAGCTACAGGTAAAATCTGTCACACTAGGTTTTTGTCATGTGCTGTAATTTCGTCTCTACAAGGTTAATTAAAATTGTGACATTCTATCAATGCTCGTTGTCATCAGCTTTATAAAGGTACGGTACAGTATGATAGGATCTACCTCTATATCATAGTATAGTGTATACTAGAGTCAGCTTTTCAACTTGCTAAGTGGAACTCTGATTACCTGTTACATACATGTATAACTGCTGCATTTACTTTACAGCCCCACAAGTCCTGGATATTCCCCAACGAGTCCATCATACAGCCCAACCTCTCCATCATACAGCCCTACAAGCCCGTCCTACTCTCCAACAAGTCCAAGTTATTCACCAACGAGCCCAAGCTACAGCCCCACAAGCCCTAGCTACAGCCCCACATCACCGAGTTACTCTCCGACAAGTCCATCATACAGTCCCACAAGCCCCGGCTACAGCCCTTCTAGCCCCAGTTATAGCCCAACATCTCCAAGTTACAGGTAAGAATCATTGATTTATATGCTTTGTTGTTCTTTTGCTGTTATATTTACACCCATTGCCTGGTTATCTCTAAGCGGACCAAAAATGACTATAAGAATGACTAATCTAGGTTTTATATACAATGTACTATATTCTACCAGATACAAAATTTGTAGTATATTACACATTATACCATGATAAGGCTGTCTTACTCTTGTTGTATGTTTATGCTTGTAGCCCCACCTCTCCGAGTTACTCACCCACATCTCCATCATATTCCCCCACCTCACCCAGTTATTCTCCCACCTCTCCCAGCTACTCGCCAACATCACCAGGCTACAGCCCCACCAGTCCCAGCTACAGCCCCACCAGCCCTCAATACTCTCCACAAAGTCCCCAGTACTCACCGCAGAGTCCCAGCTACTCACCATCTAGCCCGACGTATAGCCCAGCCTCGCCAAGATACAACCCGACGAGTCCAGAGTACAGCCCGGCTTCACCAAACTACTCTCCTTCTAGCCCTCAGTACAGGTAAGTTATTCGCTATCTCTTAGAAATGTCCATGTAAGACAGTGTAACTCGCACCGTCAGTATGGTGTGTGATCACTACTTTCAACATGCACCGTGTTGGCTTTATAGTCAGTGTTTTGTTAACTTCTCTCATATTCACTGCATATTATATGCAACTCATGTGGATATAGTCCTTGTGTATGTTACAGCCCAAGCAGTCCTCAGTACAGCCCAGCATCGCCTAGTTACTCTCCTTCCAGTCCACAGTATTCTCCGACAAGTCCCACCTACTCACCCACCACTCCCACATACACGCCCACTTCTCCAGCTTACAGTCCTAGCCAGGAGCAAGATGATGATTAATCTGCTTCAGATATACCCTGGTGGGCACATGGTAAGTGCGACTATGGTGTACCCTGTTGATCACACTGTAAGTGTGAATATACTGTATCCTGTATCACATGGTAAGTGTGACTATACTGTATGCAGCGGTCTTATTCACTGTAGGCACATTTTTATCGTAAAGAGTGATTGTATTATCTGACAAAAGCAACACTATATTTTGTAACTGATGTATGATTGTAGTTTAATCTTGTGTTTTTCTATTTTGCAGGTAATTACTAGTTGTGATCATCTTATACAGGATTATAGGATGAAATATTTCCTCTCCCATAGAGACATCCCATTTACTAACTCTGTATATTATAATATCGCAATACTAATTTTATTATATGGACAGTGTAATCACAGGTGGAGAAAACCCATAGTATTATCTTGATTATATACTACATGTTTATGAGTAGGTTTACATCTCAATTTCATCCTAACTGAACACTAAAAACATCTTTATGTTATTTGCAATGTATTGAAAATAATACTAACTTTTTTAAACATAATGGTGTTATTGGTTTTATAGTAATATTACACCCATTATTATACACAAGTATAATTGGTGTTCTGTCATTTTACCACAAATTCTCCTGTATATTTGCAATGGTGATAAAAATCTGTTTAAAGATAAAAATAAATATTGTACATACTGTAAACAATCTTGTACTCAGTTTATGGAATGGCCCACCACTTCTAGACTATACTTTGCTATAATGTAAAGCTGTTCACTCCTGAATTGGGAGAGGGTAAAATTCTGGTCTGCAACCCGTGCAACTAAGATAGATCAGAACACTCAAGCTATTGCAGAACCGTTTATTCACTTTATTGCTTCTGAAGCTAATGTAGTTAGAAGTTGTACTCTCTTAGTTGGGAAAGGACAACTTCTAATTGTGATCAATAGCTTGTGAAAGGCGGGCTCTCGGGTACTTGGACTGCATGACTGCCAACATTTAGTTTAGTCAGGAATGTTTTTTTTCTGGCGACTCTTGTGCCACTAAACAGTCATGCATTCCAACCTTGCTGCCAAATCATACCCAAACCCACCTAGACAGTAAGCTGAGAACAAATAATGGAGTCTTCGAGAGAAGACAAAAGTGTACAACTCCTATAATAGGATAAATGAGACTTGTATTACTAAATTGACTGAACCACAGTTAGATTATTCTTATGTAAGGTAATATTAATAATAAGCTATACAGAATAATAATTATAGATGTACATGCAAGTATTATTGGGACTATTTATATTCTATACAATATTGGATATTTATAATACTGGATATACTTAACTGTATGTACAAAACAGCAGATATTTGTGCCATAAAGAGTTTAGAAATAAAAATTAAGAAAACCATTTACTGGTTAGAGTTAGATCAAGATGACTACACATATAACGTAGAATAAAAATAAAAAAATACAATAATATTATGTCTGTATATACAACAGATGATATCTGTCCACAGAATGGAGTCTTTCCTAGCTGCAAGAAAACTAAGTTAAATTTACAATAAAATGCAAAATGAGACAGTTAGCCTACCTACAACTAATAACAATGATAATATTTGATTAGGAGCTGAACTAGAGAGTGTTAGCATAATCTATATTTGGTTGTAGTTGGTGTGTGGATAATAACTCAGTTCAATAGACTGAGCGCCTTTACTAGACAGTTAGGGTGGTCGGGTGTACGTCACTTGCTAGCAGCCTTGTATACGGCACTCATGTCTAAATTAGATAGACCTAAGGACTTGCCTCTTTTGTACATCTGTAATGATACCAGGTCGTTATGCTATTTTACAAATCTTGGAGGCACCAAATACAAAATATGAAGCAATCGTAACCAGTTTATTACTGATTCTCTTTGCCCAAAGCGTGATATTTGCTATCACTAACTATAAAGAGAAGACAACCTCAAATAATAACCAATAGTGTATAAACTCCCATAAGAGTTGTTACTCCTCAGCAAAGAAGTCACACTGGAGGCACTGTGTAATGCTGCTAGGGCAATGAGCTCTATGTTACATAACATACTTGGTATAATCTACACGGTGTGCGCATGGAAATCGCTAAAAACACAGGTCAGTTGTAGAATGAAATTTGCGAGTTAAATGGGTGAATAACTATCCAATATTCATACGCACAAAGGTGCAAACCTAGAGCAGATTAGTGCGCATATTGAGGTACACATTATATGCACATACCTCATTAACTGCAGAAGCCATATGCAATGGTTGGTCATACATGTCGGCCATTTCAATAGCAAACTTCATGTCTTTCTGTGTGTGTTTCAGTGAGAGTTGAGACGTGAAGTTCTTGGCAATGATACCTGTTATAGACACACAGAATGAGTACATTCATAACACAGCATGTACTACCTTATCAGGGATACCTGTTATATGCACACCAAATTAGCATATCCATAACACAATCATTACCATAAAAACGATATAAATATGTATAAATAAAACATAAACATTGGCATGTCGGGGGTGTACCAGAATATGTGTTGAACAGAAAGCTTTCAAGGTTCACCCGCTGCTACAGCATCAATGTACATACATACACGTACATACGTACACGTACATACATACACGTACATACGCAAATGTACATGTACATACATACACGTACATACGCATATTTACATGTACATACGTACACGTACATACATACACGTACATGTACATACGTACACGTACATACATACACGTACATGTACATACGTACATGTACATACATACATGTACATACATACACGCACATGTACACCTATACGGGTGAGACGACAGTTGCGGGGACATCTGACCCAAGTGCGTATTCCGGGGACCACCACTTCTAGAAGGGCTAGGAGCTTGTTTATTGGCTCATTGAAAAGACAACTTCTCACCAACCAAGAAAACCAGTTTCATATAATTTCATTTTAGCAATTGTGGCCACAATACTTCAAAACAGTTGTGGGGTCCAGGCAACGCACTTTCATAATATTTTGCAGATGATATAACAGTTGCGGGCACCGTGCAAAAAGTGTCATCTGCTAGAAATCCACAAAGTGGGGACCGCATAACCATCTGCATTTCTGAATAAAAGCGGGGTCCGCTAGTTGCACACATAGCTGTGTGTGTGCGAAATGGTCCCCAAAAAGAAGTCATGCACACGCCAAGAGAAGACAATTCAGAGGGGTTTCTAGAAAATTGTCAGAGGGATGGCAAAGTAAACATGCCAGGGGTCCAGAGCGCCGCCAAGGCACCCTGGAGAGGTCCAGAACAGCAATCCAGCCTATCTACATATATAAGACCAAATTGTGGTCTTTCAAAAAGCTCTTTCTTGGATGTTGGTGAAAAATATTGTTGAATTGGATGAGGAATCCTTGTCAGCCATGGTAGTTGCCAGAGACTGGAGTCTTCAAGTGGGAAGGAATAGACACACATGTAAATGTTATGTCAAGTCTTATGGCAAGTCTTTTCACTGGTATCGCTTAGCATAAAGCTGTGTTGCTCACCAAACATAAGGTTGCAATGGTAATATAAAGTCTTAGCAAGGCGTTGTTAACCATTGCATGGCCATAGGGAGAATATTCTTTGCCTCGAGCAAATTTGCAAGAACCGTAGCGCTTGTTTATGTTTTGACAGAGCAAAATTCACCCCATTGTAAAGCTTTTGCTGGTAAAGAAGCATTCCATAAATGTTAAAAACAAGGTGTTTCAAAAACATTAGTTCGCGTTTGGGGTTGAGAATTGGGGTTCAAATGTTTTCAGGACGTCCTGGTTCTAACTAAAATATTCGAACAGTGGCAAATTCTTTTTGTCTACACACCTATCAGTGATATTGTGGCAACGTATTTTGGAATTTTAGTACTAGGAATGCCCTCTGGCCTTTGGATTTGTGAGAAGTTTTCTGCAATTTGCTTCAATGCCTATGAGCCTTGCATGGCATGGCGTTGTTAGGTAGGGAAATGACTTAGGGATTTTTGGTGGGTGTTCTGGCTGTTTCCCAGAGGGTCAATATAAGCTCTCTTCCCATGACCTCTTGTTAAAAGGATAAGCACTCTCCTATCCCACTTCCCTTTAATTTTTATAAGCATGACCTTAATGAAACTACTTCACAAGGATAGGGTGTTGGGGGGGGGGTGGCCATTTCTGCACATAATGTATTTTTACGGAAGAAATTTATCTTTGAGTATTCGGAAACAGCTTTTTAAAATCAATAAAAATTTAGCCCCTGACTGGTGCCTTCACGGAACCGAATCGCCAGCGCAGTGAACAGAACATGCCACCACTACACCACCTAAACAGCCTTAAAAAAGAAGCTTCACCAGTGAACAATAGACATGCTCTGAGCGATCTTCACGCAATACACCACTCTTACTACGGCCACCTTGCTATGTATATATAAGATGTTAGGGTGTTTGGCCATCTTTTATAATATATTATTGCAAGGAAAGTTATTTTTGAGCGGTTTCAAATCACTGTGCTAGGCTACTACCTATCATAGACGCCTCGGATTCAACCCACAGTTGGGGGGTGGCATTTTAATGGACTTGAAACAAGTCTCCCGCCGCTCAAAAGTAAATTTCTTTGCCTAAAAATACATTATCACTAATAGACATATACACGTACAAAAATGTATAGGTGTGAGCGATATTATCTAATTTATTTAGTTATATCATGACCACTTTCAAGCCTAATCTAACTTTCGTACGTGAAACACAAGTTATGCTAAAACTTAAACACTCTCCAGATGCTGGTTTTACTTTAAGAATGAAGAGTTGCAAGAGAAAGAGAATATCGTATAAATATATAACATGACTGACCACTAAGCGATCCTGCAATAACTACATGCACTAAATAAAGTATTCTAAGCGTGCAGTCAATAAGACATAACTGGACTGTGAGTGGTCCCCACAAGTACTCTGATAGAGAGTATCACATGCACACACTCAATATAATATAGTTAGACTGCTAGCGGTCCCCGCAAGTACTCTTATAGAAAGTATCACATGCACACAGTTTATATAATATAGTTAGACTGCTAGCGGACCCCACAAGTACTGCCATAGAAATCATGTCATGCACACAGCGAATACAATAACTTTAGTCGGATGGTGGTCCCCACAATGACCATCAATAGGAGTATCACACACACACAGCCAATATAACATAGTAGGACTGCTAGCGGTCCCCACAAGTACTCTTTTAGAAAGTGACACATGTACACAGTCAATATTATATAGTTAGACTGTTAGCGGTCCCCACAAGTGCTCTTATAGAAAGTGTGACATGCACACAGCCAATATAATATAGTTTGACAGGTAGCGGACCCCACAAGTGCTCTTATAGAAAGTGACACATGCACACAGTCAATATAATATAGTTAGCGGTCCCCACAGGTGTTCTAATAGAAAGTGTCACATGCACACAGTCAATATAATATAGTTGGCGGTCCCCACAGGTGTTCTAATAGAAAGTGTCACATGCACACAGTCAATATAATATAGTTAGACAGGTAGCGGACCCCACAAGTGCTCTTATAGAAAGTGTCACATGCACACAGTCAATATAATATAGTTTGACAGGTAGCGGTCCCCACAAGTGCTCTTATAGAAAGTTACACATGCACACAGTCAATATAATATAGTTTGACAGGTAGCGGACCCCACAAGTACTCTTATAGAAAGTGTCACATGCACACAGTCAATATAATATAGTTTGACAGGTAGCGGACCCCACAAGTGATCTTATAGAAAGTTACACATGCACACAGTCAATATAATATAGTTTGACAGGTAGCGGACCCCACAAGTACTCTTATAAAAAGTGTCACATGCACACAGTCAATATAATATAGTTTGACAGTTAGTGGTCCCCACAAGTGCTCTTATAGAAAATGTCACATGCACACAGCCAATATAATATAGTTTGACAGGTAGCGGACCCCACAAGTGCTCTTATAGAAAGTTACACATGCACACAGTCAATATAATATAGTTTGACAGGTAGCGGACCCCACAAGTGATCTTATAGAAAGTTACACATGCACACAGTCAATATAATATAGTTTGACAGGTAGCGGACCCCACAAGTACTCTTATAAAAAGTGTCACATGCACACAGTCAATATAATATAGTTTGACAGTTAGTGGTCCCCACAAGTGCTCTTATAGAAAATGTCACATGCACACAGCCAATATAATATAGTTTGACAGGTAGCGGACCCCACAAGTGCTCTTATAGAAAGTGACACATGCACACAGTCAATATAATATAGTTAGCGGTCCCCACAGGTGTTCTAATAGAAAGTGTCACATGCACACAGTCAATATAATATAGTTAGCGGTCCCCACAGGTGTTCTAATAAAAAGTGTCACATGCACACAGTCAATATAATATAGTTATACAGGTAGCGGACCCCACAAGTACTCTTATAGAAAGTGTCACATGCACACAGTCAATATAATATAGTTTGACAGGTAGCGGACCCCACAAGTACTCTTATAGAAAGTGACACATGCACACAGTCAGTATAATATAGTTAGCGGTCCCCACAAGTACTCTCATAGAAAGTTACACATGCACACAGTCAATATAATATAGTTAGACAGGTAGCGGACCCCACAAGTACTCTTATAGAAAGTGTCACATGCACACAGTCAATATAATATAGTTAGACAGGTAGCGGACCCCACAAGTGCTCTTATAGAAAGTGTCACATGCACACAGTCAATATAATATAGTTTGACAGGTAGCGGACCCCACAAGTACTCTTATAGAAAGTGTCACATGCACACAGTCAATATAATATAGTTTGACAGGTAGCGGACCCCACAAGTGATCTTATAGAAAGTTACACATGCACATAGTCAATATAATATAGTTTGACAGGTAGCGGACCCCACAAGTACTCTTATAAAAAGTGTCACATGCACACAGTCAATATAATATAGTTTGACAGTTAGTGGTCCCCACAAGTGCTCTTATAGAAAATGTCACATGCACACAGTCGATATAATATAGTTAGACAAGTAGCGGACCCCACAAGTACTCATATAGAAAGTGTCACATGCACACAGTCAATATTATATAGTTAGACGGTTAGCGGTCCCCACAAGTGCTGTTATAGAAAGTATCACACGCAGACAGTCAATATAATATAGTTAGAATACTAGCGGACCCCACAAGTACTCTTATAGAAAGTTACACATGCACACAGTCAATATAATATAGTTTGACAGGTAGCGGTCCCCACAAGTGCTCTCATAGAAACTGTCACATGCACACAGTCAATATAATATAGGGCCTAGTTAGACGGTTTGTGGACCCCACAAGTACTTTTATAGAGAGTATCACTTGCACACAATCAATATAATATAGTTAGACAGTTAATACTATGAGTCCTCAGCGCGTTCCTATGTGGCAGACTGTGTGGTTTTGACCATTTTCCCTACTTTCCATCAACATTTTAATCACACTAATCCTTGATGTACCTATACAAATTATGTATCAAAGTGAAGCTTAACACCTGCAGAACTATTAATAGAAACAGACCTGAGCCATCATGCATAGCCATTAGATGACAGCGAGATAGGCAAAACCTATTTTTATCATTCTGCTAAAAACTCAATACTAAAATAGTATTATTTACCAAGCAAGTACTCTATTTCCTATCAAAATTTAGTTAACATCATGCTAAAATTAGCTAAACATACTTGGATCAGTGTTTGAACCAAGTTCTGGCCCCTCACAGCCAATAATTTGATCAATCAAACAGACAGCATCGAACCTACTGAAGGAGGCCATTTTTACTCTAAACAGCAAGTGCCAGGCCAGAGGATATACTATAGGTGTTTTCACAAATAAAAATCACAAGATGGCCATCCAGCTCAGCTCCGAAGGGCTATTGGCCTGCGATTTTGGTTGGCCGGACGAAACCATTCTTAGCTCATCGGCACACCTGATTTCTTCGCGCGAAAATGAGGACTTTGCGACCCTGTGACAGGTGTGTGCCAGAAAATATTTTTGTAGATCGACCTAGGTCTGAAGTTTAGTTCACAAAGACATTTAATGTAGTTGTTTTCATCACCCAATTAAATCCTTTGTATTAGCGCTAGAATCCTGGAGATTATGTGTCAACGCAAAAAAGTATGCTCTCACTAAATATTGCTTTACTTATACCACAAACCCAATTGTTTTGCTGTTATGAATAAAAGACTGCAACTGTGAGTATGCTCCTCTTCAGGCCCCTGTTAAAAACATAGCTGCGAGTATACTCGTCCTCATGGCTGAAAGTGTTAGCGGTCCCCACAATAACTCTTCTTGATAGTAACACATGCACATAATCAATATAACATAGCTACACAGTAAGCGGTCCCCACAAGAACTATAACACAATGTATCACATGCACACAGAGGTCCCAATATACAATGTAGTTATACTGTTCATGGTCCCCACAATAACTATTATTGAAAGCATCACATGCACGCAGTCAATATAGTATCATTATGCAGTAGGCGGTCCCCACAAGAACCTTTACATAACGAGTCACATGCACACATTCAATATAATATCAATAAACGGTTAACGGTCCCCACAATGACTTTTATGGAAAGTAACAGATGCACACAGTCAACACGATGTTTTTTCTTTCTAACATACAAGAGCACTTCCTGTCAAGCGGTACCCGCAACTGCATTTCCATGCGCAATGGGGAGACCTGCAGGAGATTATCAAAGTGGGGACCGCCACCTGCCAACCGTCATTAAAGTGGGGTCCGCGTTTTTGCTTGACTCAAGACATACAGTGTGGGGTCCAGGCCATGCACACGCCTATGCACACACCGTCTGCGCACTGTTGTTATCTCCCCAATATTTGTGCAAAAGCGCGTGCATCAAAAATGGTCATTGTGGGGACCGACCCAAAACTAGGTATATATCTGCTCAGAATGAAATTTCCTTTCAACTGAGCCTGTTGCAGTTGTGGGGACCGGGCCGGACCCCGCAAGTCAAACTGGTCCCCACTTGTCGGGTGTGCGTGCAGACGAATGTCCCCGCAACTGTCGCCTGAGCTGCGCATACATACACGTACATACGCACTTACCTTTACTAGTTGAAGTAACTAGCTGACTGTTACAGGAGCTGTTAGACAGCACATCAAGTAGGTCAGCGTGTTTAATACCAACTCTATCAGCTAGGGCCATACCCTCAGCTACTGCACAGTTTATAGAGGCATTGATCATACCTAGGGAGAGAACCATCCTCGTACCGTGTCCCACACCACCTGAAATTGGAATCATTATTACAGTGACAATACGCAGAAGCGTATCACCAACCAAGTATATCTCCAATATAAGCTGTCACATTCCACACCTTAACCGCAGTGGTATGAGGTATATTGTCACACTAAAGAATCAAATGCCAACACTGATTAGTGTAGCCGATAGTCTACAGGTGACAGTTGATAGGCTGTTTGAATAAGCTACTTAAACAGAACACTGGTTGATGACATAGTGGCAACGAGCATAGCTTTGCTATTATGTACCCAGGTAGTAGCATTGCTATTACGTACCCAGGTAGTAGCTCTTCTTGCCCATAGCTTGAAAGCATGATAGGCATCTTTTATAAAGATCTTCATTTCCTGCTGCCATTATTAGCAGGGTTCCATTGATAGCGTCCCTTTTACTACCCGATACGGGGGCTTCCAGATACTCCCCACCAGCTCTCTTTATTTGCTGTACAAAACACAAGACAAACACTTTTTAAGGAGAAAGCATCAACAGATAGCCAGGTAGATAAATGTAATAGTGGATTACACTTAACAGCCAATACAGTCTGGTAAAGAAAAAGATCCTATAACATATACAGAGAAGACTGACAGACTGGCTAACTGACTGGCTAACTGACTGACTAACAGCTTCTCCAGTTCACATCCTTCTAACTAATTCTTTAGCAAACAAAACATAAAAGTATAAGCTCGATCACCACTCACTATACACACTGCTTAATACACAATGATGTGACAGTCTGGGATTAAAGGGAAAAGAACACCTTATTCACAGCTTGGCTTAAATTAATGGCAACCAGCCAACACTTACACACTCGGCATCACTGGCTGTCTCCACATCAACTGTGGTCATGTCTACAAATGCTTTACCAGGTCCCATACTCTCCATCACACCATTCTGACAGAATAGCACCTGCAATACAATGCCATTATTATGTCAATTATTTTACACTAGAGCACCTGGAATAATATACCAACATTGTAATAAATGAGCACATGCAATCCAATGTCACTACTACATCACCACTCTGATAGAGAAGCGGATGTGATACAATACATATCTTATTTTGACAAAATAGCAACTGTAAAGAGATATTATCTGTCAAATTCCAGGACAGCCTAAATGGATAACATTTCTCTTCTAACACAATTACGAATATGTGTATAATATCAACAAGTATACCAACCTCCTTAACAGCGAAAGGGTCAGCTAAGCAGGCGAATACTATATCACACTCAGACACCAGCTGAGCTGGAGTGTCCCGTGTTTTCACATCCACGTCTGAAATCTCCGCACACTGTAACACAGAGTAAAGCTGTCTTAACACATGGCACACAGTATACCAACTACACAGCTACATAGTAAAGCAACTGGTGCCTTGCAGTTAGTCATACAATTAACTAAACAATGTTAAGCATGTGTTTAATGAATGTGAACTAACCTTGTCACTCATCTCTCTCCGCTGTACACAATAGACTATACCAATCACAGAGTATGCGTCATATTCATGGCTCAGTTCCAATATTTTAGATCATGGAGAGATGAAATTATATGCACATGGACTAACACGTGATACGCCTAGCAATGATATACACGAGAGCATCATGTATATCAGCCCAGGTCAAAAGGAGAACCAAAACAACCACAGGATAATCTTCAGCATACCTTGGCAGATGTCTTGTTCCATACGGATACTGTATGTCCATATTTTATGAGATTCCTGACCATTGCCATACCCATTGCACCCAGCCCTATGAATCCGATCTTAGACGTCGTAGCTTTAATATTCTTTTTGTTTGAGAGTATTTGAGACGATATAACTGAATCATCAAAGTCATAAACTTGTGCCTAAAATACGAGTATAAAAAAGAAATAAAATAAAGTAAAATACTTCAAATAATCAACATGAGCAAATTCAAACACTAAACATTTCTAGGCATTACAAATGGATTCAAACTTTCAACACAAGTAAATGGTTATCAAGTCAGTGAAAACGCATTGCATCCTTCATATTTCATGCCAGCTAAGAGCTACAGTACACGCAAATAGACCAAAACAATGTTTAGATAAACTTAGCTCACTTTTATCTCAGTGCGCCGAGGGCTCGAGTGTGTTCTGGGCGGTAGTTTGGGGGACTTTGTTACTGCTGACATAACTGGTGATGTTAGAGTTGGAGAGACGTCGCGTTTAGCCTGCTTCCCGCTGTTAGTTGGTTTAACAGGAGGATGGGGCTCTCCATTAGCTTTAGATACATTATCAGTACTCGGACGTTTTGTAGGTGGCTCCTTTTTTGACTGTGTGGTGGCTTTTCTTTTCGTAGTTGTTGTAGGTTTCTATAACGAAAGGGTAAACCAGTAACTAAAGCTACTGTCTGGACAGTAAATAAACAAAGAGTACCTGCCTTATCAGTGTCAGTAACAGAGAGCACCTACCTGATCAGTGTCGGCAAAGAAATTCTTGTCTACCACTGCAGGTCTACCTTTCTTGGCAGCACCAGAGGGTTTTGCTGCTTTCTTGGGAACTATTTCTGTCAGCAAGAGTTCATGATCAGAAGCTGGTAAATCTTCCTGTAAGATTATAGAAAACACAAACTGTATTTACTTGTAACACGACTGTATTTACTTGTAACACGACTGCATTTACTTGTAACACGACTGCATTTACTTGTAACACGACTGTATTTACTTGTAACACGACTGTATTTACTTGTAACACGACTGTATTTACTTGTAACACGACTGTATTTACTTGTAACACGGCTGTATTTACTTGTAACACGACTGTGTTTACTTGTAACAAGGCTGCATTGCAGTGAATAAAACCCAGATTTGGATAGAAGCAAATCCAGAATAATTGCTATTCCTGAGTCGTTTAGAGTACAGAAAGAGGATATTCTGGAGGTAATACAAAATTATCCCTCTGTGCATGTGATAAACTATTCCATGACGTAAACTTCTGCTGTACTGGTATCTTCACCCCAACTGTGGAAAGGCTTAAAATAATATTGCAATAGCATGCAAGCCTATGTTATCACATTACACCCAGATTTACATACCGGTCCTAACGTGTCATACTCTTTGTCAGCTTCCTTGACAGCCTCTCTAAAAATCTGAGTTGCTTTATCTTTATCTCCAAATCGCATCCGATACTCTTTATACGGCCATATATGTGTTTCATAATCCACCCAAGCACTGCAGTTATCAATCATATAAGATAATAATTAATAAAGCAGGCTACACGCAAGATTGATATGGATTTTGAGACTGAATCAACTTACAAAATCAGCCCAAGAAGCATGTTTGCTTGAAATGTCTTAAGAGACTGAACTCTGAACTGAAAAGCACACCCTCCCCACAGATTAGCCAGGCAAATATGAACCTGGGATCTCTGAACCCGTCACCTCTGTTATCTAGTATACTATTAATTTACTAAAAAACTTATAGAAATCTTTGGGATAACCCTTTTAACTATTGGAGGAAGACGAGCACCACAACCACACTGACAAAGTCCTAATATTGGTTAACCAAAACAACTTACTGGTCATTGGATCCATAAAACCTGACAAAGTGCCAATTTCCTTTCTTACTTGGCCTTCTAATAGATGGTATTGTTTCAACTCCCTGCAAAAGAGACAGCGTCATTAATTTCAAATTAACTCTACAATCAATAGGAATAATGATGCCAAGAGACTGTAAGCAGTTTCGATGATGCCTGGAGATATCACCAAAAATCAGGAAAATGTACATACCTTTGCTGGCCATGGAGTACTTCCTTTAACTTTAGCCCTAAATCAGAAAGTCAAACATTATAGTAGACCTGTAAAACAAGTTTTTCTTCAAGTCTTGCATGGACTTGCCACAGGTCTAACTAAAATCCACAAGGCAAATAAGTTATCATCTGTATCAGAAGGCTAGGCCCTACCTCCATTATTCTTACGGGCTACGGCCGACATAAAATAGCAATAAATATGCAACTTGAAACCGTACATTTTGGGTTTAATAACAAGCTCTTAGCAGTTAGGTACGCTTTAGCGACTAATTTTGACATCCAACCAAAAGAATCTAGAACAATATAAAGAGACTAGTAGGCCTAGAGTACGAGTATTTTGTTACAAATTTTGACACAGCGCTTAGCCTACTACAATTCAATTACTAATTAGGCCTACTAAATATTGAACCCTTAGTTTAGTTCTAGTTGAGCTCGAAGTAGGCTCACGGCAACTGTACTACTATCACTATGAACTATCAGAAACATAATTCTCATTTTGTGTGTGTGCGTCAGGCAATGCTATGCAAATTTCACCCATAGTTTCAAGTTTTAAAATTCAATCTAGACCTCGGCCTACTCGGTTCAAACCAATGCAAATGTAAATGGCAAATGATTATCTTATGAAGAATAATTATATTATACATAATTGATAATAAGCTTAGCCTTGCCCTTGTGCATCCTTTTATCTTCTACTTATTTATGATGAAATGATGGTCATAAAATAAATTTTCGACTTCCTCGAGCCTTAGTGACGTTAAGATATAGTTTGACCTCAGTCTCTTTCATAAATTAAAATAAAATTCAAATCACAAGACATGTTATGTTTGCTATGTTAACTCAATAACTGAGACGAGTAGAAGATGAAGATAGGATTGATACAGGTACTTTTGCATAACTTGTATTGTTAAGGCTACGGTTCGTGAGTTTAATATCTCGCCGTGTGTGACACCGCAATTATTCATCAAAGAAAACAGATACTTGATCACAGCATATCCATAAGCCTAATAATGATGTACATACCACACAATTTTACCAAACTTTTTGTTGGTAGCCATTTTCCCGGGTTTTGCTATTGGCAATATTTTTGTAGCCCAGGTTGCTATTGTTGCCAATAACACTATGTGGCTTTTGGTTGCCTGCATGTTACCAGTCTGGGCCACGATCACCCACGTCTCGGGTACAAAAGCAGACAACTCCCGGAATAGTATAACATGGGCAAGAAGCGACGCAACTGATTTGGAAGTCGCTTGCTCTTGTTTTTATTTCAGCACGAGGTTACAACTCCTTGAGTTTAAGTACATCTGAAATAGCAGTCGTTGTCTTCTCTTATCTTCATGCATCTAATTGAGTATTATGTTGTTATTTCTTCACCTAGTCTACCATTAATTATGATTACAAAATTATCTCATACAGGATAAAGAAATACATGCAGTAGGCAGCTATTAAGTTTATGTAACACTTACATGTATGCACAATGCAATTGCCTTCACTATGTCCAACAAAGAGGCATAACTGATTTTGGACAGCCACTCCAACCAATTATTTAAAATCACCACAAAATGAGAAATCTCTCTCAAACATTTATCAAAATGAAGTTGACCAGTACTGAACTAAAGCTCAATGTTTCCATGCATGCATGCATGCAACCTACAGAAAACGTATATGGAGGGAAACTTATAGCTTGCAAGTAGTTTGGTAGCAAATACATGTTGTAGATTAGGCAATATACGTGTATTTGGTTGCATATTGCAACATGATTATTTCCAGCATAAGACAACAATAAACACTGCCATTGCTCTTATCATGCTTGTCTATATTTGCATTAAATTTATTGATGTGCACAGAATATGTTATTATATAGAAAGATGGACAACCCACTATTTCACGTATATAATAAATATAAAAGTTTTTTTCATTGTTTGAACTTTGCATTAGAAACAATGTGGATTGTAAAGCAGATTGCTAAAGATTAAATAGGTGAGCAAAATTCATTCATTAAAATAATATACAATGTAAATATAGCACAGTTCCAAAATAATATCACAAACTGTCACAAAATTAATAAAACATGATATGATTGTGCAAAGACAAAAACATTAAAAAGTAAATTAAGCTCCATTTGGCATCATTATCATGGCAAGTATGATTTATGTATATTATGGCAAATACAATTGCAAAAGTAAACCTATACAAATATAGCACTACATCTACATTGTACTATCAATAACAATCACGTGAAAATATTGCGGGTTAATCCACAACTATGCCCAAAGAAATCAATGAAGTTTTCATTTTAGTGCTTTTTACTTTTGATATGAACATACACACATATAATTTATAAATATGTACTGCAGGTATATTTTAAACAGAAACATATTGTAAAAGTGAATACAGTAGAATATTTCAAAATTGCATTATAACTTTATAGCACGATTGCTTTGGTAAAATCGACAAAGAACAGGAATTGCTTTCCCTTGCGCAACAATAAATAACACTAACTTATTGTTAGTCGATATAGCATGAGCAACAGAAGTCAGGCGGGACACATTTACAGTCATTTCCATTTGAGTTGTTGGTGGGACTTGCATCGGCGTTGCTGAAACTTGTGGAATTACATTGCAGGCTTGCTGGAGTGCAGGAGGGGCTTGTCAGAGAGTGGGGCGGGGGGGGGGGGGGGCTTGTAGGAGAGTAGGGGGGCTTGTAGGAGAGTAGGGGGGCTTACAGGAGAGTAGAGGGGGCTTGGAGGACTGTAAAGTATAGAATACAGTAGTTGTATGTGATGCTCACGATATAGGGATGTATCATAACCAGTGGTCAGTGGTACGAGCCCTTTTTATGAAATAGTTTCACATGTCTATTTGTTGTACGCAAGTACTCAAGCATAGCAAATAGACGTTACACGTCTATTTGCTATGCTTGAGTACTCGCGTACAACAACTGTTGAAGGGTTGAGTAAGTAATCGCTGCCAGTTCTAGCAAGCAGAGTTCCATAGAGTTGGTGGTGGGGCATGCAAGGTACCACGACTCCACCCATCTCTCTCAACAATATTGGGAAATGAGTCTACCACAAATGTTTAGGGCCTGTTTACATCCTGATTGCCACAACAAAATGAGAATCAGTCAATTCTGGTCAATGGAACGAGCCCAATTCGATAGGTAGTTAGTAAAGCACACATTGCTTGCTGTCAATAATAATCACCTTGCATCAGCAGGTCTTAATATTATCCAGTTAATATAATTAGCGAATAACTAAATAATACGTGACTCTGTGTACGTCTGTATTAAAAAAGTTGCAACTCAGGGAACCAGGCTGATCGAAAGAATCTGCTGAGAGAGTCCCCAAGCACAAAGTCAGAACCAATGATATATCACAATAATTCATCACATCGAAATATGCACTCTACTTTTGTCCATAAAACTACTTGGTTAGTAAACACTGACTATATTTTACCTGTAGTTCGGTGAAGTAGGACTGTAGCTTGGTGATGTGAGACTGTAGGTTGGACTGGTAGGACTATAGCTTGGGCTAGTTGGAGAATACTTGGGAGACGCTGGTGAATAGCCCGGACTTGTAGGTGAATATCCTGGAGAAGTAGGGCTATATCCAGGACTTGCAGGACTAAAATGTTGATTTACAATCAATAAAGTACCAACTGAAGATGGTATAAAATATTTTACATTTAGATGTATTTAACCAATTAACCCTGTCTTGTGCGTCTTCAACAGCAGAACTGGTAGAAGAAAACGCACAAGACAGGGTTAAATGGAAGAGACTGATTCGCAATGGCGACCCCACCTCATGGGAAAAGCCAGAAAAAGAATATGTATTTAGGTGTATAACTGATATATGAACATGGCCAAGCTGTTAACAAAATAACCTTTCAAATTGTCAGCTTTACCATGATTCAAAAGACAAGCAAACAGTATTGAGTTTAATTACTACCAGCACACTATTATTTACCACCAAATACTTCAGATGAGTGTTGTTACTACCTCACGTGTATTTTGGCCTCCTGGTACGAGATGTGCTGTAACCAGAAAACCTCCAACCATAAGGAGAATAGCCACTCTCACTCTGAGCTGCTGGAGAGAATGCTGCAGCATACGGAGTCATTCCACTACCAAAGCCTGGTGAAGCACTACCGTAGGCTAGAGTAGCTCCTTGGTCCCATGGAGTCATACCTGGTGTCATACCTGCACTGGGAGAGCCAGCGTTGAAAAACAGACCAGGGCCTCCTAAACAGTATCCAATATTACAGAATTAAACAGATATATCACTGTAGAGGTGGCTAAGGTTGTAACAAGTAAAACAGATGTGGTATAATCAGCTGATATTGAAGAGAGAATGTACTACTATGTTATATACCAAACTATCACTCACCCATTAGACTGCTGGGCATAGGCAGTTCCACACCAAGTTTACATTTCTCAGCATCAAGTAGAAGGTCAAAAGAACCTGTACCAACTCTGGCTAGTTGTCCTAACATGATAGCTTCTGATACACCTCTAACTGGATCCACTTCACCATGAGCTGCTGCTTCCATCAAAACATCCACCTGTAGACAGGATAGACTTAGTACACATCACTAATACAGTGAGTGATACAGACATACCCCCAACTAAGCAGTTAATCTAGGGCTAATAGAACTCAGGCTAGGCTACACTTACCGTCTCTTCAAAAGAGCACCTTGCAAGTGCCCCAGTGTCTTGTCTATTGATACCGTGACGAGTGATGGCCATGAGATGACCTTTACATGTCATAATGTCACAGAGAAGAGAAAGATGTCTGTAGTTCACATAGGAGCCGTCAAATGAGATCACATGGTTCATTTCTTTCTCGACAGAGCGTCGTACAGCCTCTATACCTGCAATATTTATAGTAAAGCTGACTAATTGAATAGGTACTATAATAATACCTAGACCTACTATATGAAATTTATACTCTATCTAGTATATGGGTAATATCGACACAGGGGCATACCTAGACAAGAGAAGATCTCAACAATATCATTAGAAGTTGTCCTCTCTTTGTCAACACTTGGTTCAGAAAGAACCCTCATTAGACTTGTACCATCAGTTTCCAGAATCCATTCTCTGATTGACTCATACTTTCCATCAGCTGTTATCTGTAATATGACAATAGTTTATTAGTTCAGGCTAAACACATGTTGATATATGTACACTGTATATACAGTAAAGTACAGGGCATAAGACTATTATACAGTATAATATACATCCTGTTACTTACAATAGTACGTTTCTTATTCTCCTCTCTAGGCATCTGCATGTATACTTTAGCAATCTGTTCTACACATTGCAGTGTCATGTCTGCCAACATATTCGCTTCTATTTACATCTCAAGAATACATCGTCCTCCATCTTGTCAGCTATCTGTTGCATTATCAACAGAAAGCAGCTTTAACAAATAGTAGAAGAACACATGTATCAAAATTCAATTCATGTTTGAGTTGATGGTGCTAAGATATTAATTAAACGAACCTTCGTCTCTATTAGCCCCATTTCAGTATAATCATTGACGATTCTGATGCGTAGTATCCATCTGGTGACATTTTCATTGCTGTGCACTATTTCCAAATGTTTTCCGAACAACGTGGTGATTTTGTCGGCAATCTGTTCCATTTCACATGTAAGAAACGTTATATTTCATAAAAGTACTTGAGATGCAGAATACGATACCTATTGTTTAGAATACTCATATTTTAGCGTATCTAATGGCTCAACAAATTGTTTTGCTATAACCCAATTAGAAGCATCAAAAGGAACTTATGTACCGATATATACTTTTCCGAGTTATACTAATCCTCACCTGTTCCATAGTGAGCTTCCTGTCTGTCATTCTCTTCCTGTCCAACTCGATCCTCAATAACCATGGTGATATTCTGGAGACATCAAAGTCAGGCATCTCATAGTAGACATTAACAAACTCCTAATCTTCATTGATTACTGTGTTCTGGGGGTCAGGGTCGTAGTATATAGCTGTGCTTACTGTTACTTTACGTAGGGTGGTGTGTTCAAGTTTACACAGTATGTCCTACAAGTACACAACATGACATGTATGTTAGTAGCAATGTATACTGTGTAAGTGTATGAGATAATGACACAGTTACAGTATGTCAGTCAATGTATCAGTAGAGTGGTATCTGATCACCCACCTTGGCTTTCTCTGCATCTCTGGCAGCCTGTCCTTGAAGGAATACGGTAAGAGATGGAGTCTTGGGTTTCTTACTGATGTTGATGATCTCCTTGAGTCTTGGCACACCAAGGGTTACGTTCTTAGCTGATACACCACCATAATAGAGTCCAATAATATTTATAGTCTGAGAAAATGGAGTGTCAATTATAGATTGGGCAGCTGGCACTCCTACCATTTCCCCAGGGTGAACCTTTGCTTGTTGGAACTTAGTCTCAATCTCTCCTAAAGGACAAACTTACATGTACATTACACAGCGATGAACAAAGCCGAAGAAAACATTCCTTATTTCAACATTGCAACGGATTTCTCACCAATGAGCCACTCAAAGGCCTCAGGTGTTAGCCTGTGCTCCTCGATCACCTTCCTAGAGCAAAGAACCGATCGGACTAGACATTTCATCAGCATTGTAGCATTCTCATTGGCCTGCTTAGAGATTCTGTCTTCTCCTTTTACTATCATAAACGTCTCACAAAGACCTCTACAAGACAAATATTAAGTCCGATTAGACAGTGATTTGCTTATTGACTAGACACTACTCTTCGTATTACATCGGTTGTCGACTAACAGGAAATAACACAATACTTTACAACCACACACCTGATTCCCTCCACAAATTTTACTGGATTCAGATCAGTAGTTTTACGAGCATTTATTCTGAATATTTTCTTGGCATTCCAGATGAGTCTGTCGATGCTACAGGGCAAGACAATACGCATGTCACCTTTAGGGAAGACCTCTCTCATACCAGATCTGTCTTCACATAGTTGTCTCCACTCTGCCTCTAGTTCCTCTATAGCATTCATATCTCCTGCTAAATCTCTGATAACCTCCTCTGAGAGAACATTACGTAACTGTCTGGAAATATAGAGAGTAGATTCCAGTTGGATGTTATGATTTATCACAAGAAACAGTTTGAGATGATCTATACACACCAGATAATCTATCTCCATACCATAGTGCAGGCCTGGCCAAACTGTGGCCCGTGGGCCACATGTGGCCCACTTGCTAATTTTTGGTGGCCCACTTCAGCTTTGTGTAAAAATTGGCATTTTTAGTATTTTGATGAGTACATACAGCAGAAACCCGATAATATTGTCTCAAGCATCCTAGAACTCTGCACCATGCAACATAAATAGAAATTCAAAACGTGCAATTAAAATTTGAACCGCGGTTTGACCCATTCAGAAATTTACATAAGCTAATTTAGCTGATCAAGTGTCCAATGCAAGCTGAACCATTTGGGTAGTGGAAGGGCTACGTTGAAACGGTTTACAAAGAATTTTCAGTGTCTGCAATGCAAGTGAAATTGTGTAACCTCAATCAGCAGAATTCGAAATGGTCAACATCGAAGACGTTTGGCAAAGGTCACTACTGCGGAAGAGTACCCCAGTTGACAAGTGTGAGAATTTCATATGCGGTCAACTTCACAATAATTTTGGCCAGCCCTGCCATAGTGTGTCATGTTTCTAAACTTACCTCACATTTGTGGGATCAAATCTGAATTTCTTCTCAAACACAGGTTGACTTGGTTTGATTGTAGAAATACTCTGGAACTCCACATGGGTAGCATCAAGTCCATCCTCTCCAAATCTCAGCTGGATGACCTGCTCCACTTGGTTACGTACTGTACCATCATATCGTACTGATAACGATTCCATGGCCTTGATCAGACGTCTCCGAAACAGAGCTACATGTATAAATGTTCACCTCAAGCTTGACTTCATTTAGCGGCGTCTTAGTGATAAAAGTGTTGAGATTATAATCAAGAAATTCAACAAAAATACTTTCTGGAATGTGATTTATACGGATGAACATCTGCAAAGCCCATCACATATATTAGACCTGTTTGATCCTAAACTAGGTATAAAATGAAGTTACACGAGAAACGGTATTTACATCTTTGAGTCAATATCTTTTTGCCATGCCTTTTATTATTGTCTACGTCTCCAAAAATATAAATCGATACGAAAAATTTGATGTCTAATCTAGAGTTTTTACTCATTACGAATAGAAACTGACCTTTCTTGATAATGTGCACGTTAGACTCGATCAGCCATGACCGGCCAGCCATGGCGTGGAAGAAGAACTCTGTAGGATTCAAACCGGCCAAGTACGAGTTTTCTATGAACCCTCTAGACTCGGCTCCATAATCATCTTTAATGAAGTGAGGTAGGGTTCTGTGTCTGAACCCAAATGGTATACGCTCCCCATTTACTTTTTGCTGCCCAACACAGGCTATGACCTAAAATAAGCGTCAAAATGTAAAAAACAAACAGTGAGAACCTAATCGTAACATTTGGAGATATTGATGAGGGTGAAGAGTTTAATGGCGTCAAGTCGTACTAGACGCGTTTTGATTTGTATACTAATCCGAGTATCATTAACAGAGGTGACTAAATGATAGTAAACCTAAGGGAATACTCTCTTACACTGGATAGATGAAAGGACTATGTACATAAATATATTGTAATAAGAGCCAGCAGATAGAGTAAGCTAATAATATTAACACTAAAGTTATGTACATTATGTACATAGAAGTTAGTATTGATGAACAAAATAACGCTATGCATAAGAATTGATTATGTAATGTGTAATTGTATAATTTTAGGTATAATTCTGGTGCGACTAGAAAATAATAAATATTTAGTTAGTTGCAAAATAATTTGAATGAATATGGCAGTCTTTGAATGTTTAATTTGCATTTAGCATGTCTAATGTGTAGAGGTTCTAATGTTAATTCCTCCTGATATCAACGCTGATGTAGACTTTCTGCTGGGAGTTAGGTAACCATATGCCAGGAAGTCTGAAAGTGGGTGACCGTGAAGTGATCTATAAATAAACACTGTACCTGAGAGATATCCATCTGAGAACCTTTGCCACCAGAAACCATCATGGCCTTTAAGTTGTTAAACTCGGGAAGAGACCGAATTGTTAGTGACCTCGCTTTAACTCCCGCAGCCATTAGAATTCTGCTCACCTGGTTCTCAGACGTCTGTCGCAAAGAGATACCTGTAAATAGTTTGTGAGTGGAAACAATTCACAAATAGTTTTTTTAAAAAGTATAATATCTCTAGCAAAAAAGAACTACCATAAAAAACAAACCTGGAGCAGGTCCCAGTTCATCATTGTGAGCTTTCTCAATCACCTCAAACACGTCAGCCTAGAAAAAAAAAACAGATATTAGACCTTAATTACGAACAATGAGTATACAAATGGTCACAGCTCTTTCTACATAGAATAAAGTTCTAGTCAACTAACTCAACTAACCCTGGCTTTCCTGATAGCCTTCCTGATATTGATGTAAGTGTCTTGGTCTGCAATACAGTCACCAATACCAATACTGTGTCCCTCTAGTAGAAGCCAGTTGTTGACCAGAGTCTGAATATGACTATAGAATAGACCTGCGTCTTCATGACCCAATTCTATGGCTACAATGTGAAGTATTGAACCAGCAGAAGCTTTCAAAGACTTCTTACAGACAATACCAGAGAGAAGTTCTCCATCTTCTACCAGCACCTGTACAGAGATACGTGTATATATATATATATAGACTTGTACCTATCACTGTGTATATCAATATGTATTGTTAGCATGTTATATGATACTATATCATAGAGTGACCAGTGAGTGCCCACTACCCACCTTAGTGTCCCCCGGGGATATCCACTTGTAGGGTCCACTGTCTTCATCATCAGGATGTGTGCTGTGTACTCTGATACAGTTTACTCTACCAGGTATGATGAGAGAGAAGAGTTGTTTACCTGTCCACAAGGGGGTAGGTTTTAGTATAGCGGGAATAGGTATTCTACCATCCCACTTGGGTAGAAACATTAGCAGGTTCATCATTTCCTCCTGTTAGATATTACATACTAGAGTTAGTGGTCGGTATATGTATTATATGTATGCACAGAGGGTATGTAACACTGATATCACTAAACCACACAGTATTTATATATATACATACTCGCATATATATACTACTATTGAACATACCTTGGTGAGAAAGACATCACGTTTAGTCATCTTCCTAACAGCAGTGAGGGTGTCCTGTACGATACCCATAACCGGTCTGTTAGACTGAGGGGTGATAATCATTCTAGGAGACATAGCTAACTACTGTAGAATCTCTGCTCTAGCCTCCATAGATTGAGGTAAGTGAAGATTCATCTAGTCCCCATCAAAGTCAGCATTGTATGCAGTGGTACAGCTGTCAGAGCAGGTTAACATCATTTAGGTATATAGAGTGGTACAGCTGTGTACATGACAAGTACATGTATATGGGTCTATGTATGTACATGTATGTATGTGTGTGTTTATTGCAAAATTTAAGTAAATCAGTTTTTAAAATGACTCATAAAAAATTAGAACAAGCTCCTCCTTCTCATCTCGGTTCTCCATTTCTCTGTTCTATATATCACAGATCTATGAGAGAATGTTTTAAGATGATTAAAAGATGTGATATGCCGATAATGGTGCCAACTAGAGATAGATATCCTCAATGAAGAATAAGAAAATATAATCGCTAGTATAATGTACCTTGGGTTTAGCCCAAATGTTGACGACGGTAATATTTTAGCTTTGTGTCCCATCATAGACATTTTATGTAGTGTTGGCTGTTTGGACATGACAACTATGTCCCCATCCTGCATGTGCCGTTCTACTTGGTAACCAAGCTTAAGTTTTAGTTCATCAACCTAAAAAATGCGAAAATAAGTCACTCTAAATACAAAGTTACCATATATGCTGACTGACATTTTTACTTAGCAAAATGAAAGATCACATATAAAAAGAATTGCCAAACCTCTTAACACCCCACATACATGTACAGCAAGGTGGCCATAGAAATAAGATGTTAATGGCGATAGAATGGTGGTCTGCAGATACTCTACTCCACACACAATACACCACCCTTGCAGTGACTCAATTATAACATGGACTAGTTGGAGTCATCTAGCCTTTGGTCAAACTAGTCCCATATTACTAACAGATTGATATAATCAATAATCAGCTGAAGATGCGGATAAGAAAACTAAGTTTTAAACCACAGACTATAAAAATATGATATAATTACTGGGTTCCCATGGTTCGAAGCTCGAGCCATGGGATGACTCAGCTTGTAGCCCATTTAGCGAGCTCAGTCAGTGCGTACTCTCAGTACGAAGTCATGCGAGCTGGCTATATGCCAAGGATTAATGCGAGTTCATGGGATGGCTTAGTACGCACTACTAACCACAGCTATAATTAGTGTGAGCTGTAAGCTAGTGCGAACAATGGAAACGTAGTGATTGTCAATCTTCGGCCTTAGTGAAATCGATGGTTGCTTACATCAAACAATGGGGAAATAAACTGCAGATATGGTGATATATTTTCAAAAGAATCATCAATCAGTACCTACTCACCTCCATGTGGTACCTCAAGTCTATCCTATCACTGTTGTCCCTGATGATATACTTAGCTCCAGGATACTGGGAATCCCCTCTAGAAACAAGTTCCTGGAGTTTCTCCAAGTTGAAAGGAGTGACAATCTCTGGGAAGGTCATGTTCTGGGCAATAGATCGAGGTACTCCTACCTTTATAACAGACAGGAAGTTAATATATCGATGTACTCCTACCTGTATAACACAGACAGAAAGTTAATACACCTAGGTCCTCCTACCTGTATAGCTCAGACAGGAAGTTAATATATCGAGGTACTCCTACCTGTACAACACAAGACAGGAAGTTGATGTACTCCCTACACCTACCTGTACAATACGTACATTCATGCCTTTACCAATTCAGATACCATATAGAAGAGAGTAGTAAGTAATACACTAACCTGGTCTATTCTTAGATTAGGATCTGGAGTGATGACAGTACGAGCTGAAAAATCTACTCTCTTTCTCATGAGATTACCTCGTACTCTTCCTTCTTTACCTTCTAGCCTTGTCTTAATAGATGTAAAGGGACCAGTCGGCTTGTCTAACAGCTCTTTTGGCAAACTCGATTCCTTGACACGTCCTACTAAAATTTACAGAACTCAATTATGGGAAATCACTAACTTTACAATGTGTATTACTGTAGGAGATTCCCTAAAGTGGACGATACAACTTAAGTTCGACCCTGCTACCGAGGTATGTAAACACTGTAGGTCCTCACCTGCAGTATCACTGCCAATGAAATATGTAGACACATGGTACTGTAACAGCTTTACGTCTCCCGCTATGATATGTGCAGCTGCTCCAACCTCTTCATTTCTTATTAGCTGGTTGTTAGCTTTCACAATATCAGCCAGTTTGTGTGTTAAATCATCCTAAAGGGGAGTAGCAACAATTATACAAATACATGTATGAAACAAACACAGCAACAAACTATCTTTGAGATAAAATAAATAACTGATCTAGGGGCAGACCATACATGGGCATTCAGCGGCAGATCACGCTAAGCATTATAGTCACCTGATTCTTAGCTGTACCGCCCGTAACTACTGCAGGTCTCACTGAGAGAGGTGGAACTGGTAGAACTGTTATTAACATCCAATCAGGTCGTGAGAATCTAGGATTCAGACCGAGTACAATGATCTCTTCATCTGTTATGTATATTATTGTAGATGTTAATGCAGTAGCACACGGAGCAACAAGAGAGAATGTAATACAGTGTGTACTATGTAATTGGTCACATGATATCAGATATCCGTTCTTTATCTCTTCATAGGGAGCTCTAAGGTTTGGATACTAAATACTTATTAGTAAACGGTAACTAAAACCTAGCTCAGCCAATCAGAGAGTGTGATACTTTCATCATATTAGCTCATATGACCTTCACCCTAACCTCTGCTATTACATGTATCTAAATCATTCAATCAAACACTTCTATTATAGTTAAGCGGGTGCAGTTGACAGTATATGGCCCTCACCTGATATACGTTTGAATATTTCGTGAACTCGTTCAGCTGTCAGCACCATTTTCTTTTCCTGTGATTCTCCATGGACTTCTTTCCATTCTGCAGTGAGCTCTAAACCATTTCTATGTATCTTAGGTTGATATCTACTACACCCTCCGTGGCCCTAATCAACATTATTAACACATGGCATGTCTAATCATGTAACCGATCAATCACACAATGAAATTTGTTACCTGGAATACACTTAATGCTGAATCAAAAAACCGGAAAATATTCGGGTACCTCTTTCTTTCCTTCCCCTTCCAAGTCTCCCTGATTCTCTTTATCAAACTCATCTCCTCCTTCACACAGCTTCTTTCCTTTACAAAGATCATATATAGAGGCCAGTCTTTTTCTAGGCTGTAGCTTTGTCTTGCTGATTATACTCTTGACGTTTGCTCCATTCTAAAACATTGGAAGAAGAAAATTGTGTTTAAACAAACTTTGCCCAGTTATAATAACTGTTCTGGTTTTATAATACATTGTGATATAATCATGCTTGGGTACTTACTCGGTCAATCAAGAGCTTTGAGCAGTAGAAACAAACACAGTGGAGTATTTTAATTGTCTTGCTGATAAATCCAATATGGTAGACTGGTTTAGATAACTCAATATGTCCAAAGTGTCCAGGGCATTCCGTCATCGTACCAGCGCAGGTCAAGCATCTGTTGTTTATTATATAATAAGGTAATGATATATTTTGTACATGTAAGCATACATGCATATGATTCAAGTAATACTATCAAACTTTTATATAAAAATTTAACACAGTAAATGTATTATTAACCATAGCTATCAGACATAAGTATCCATTCTCCACTACTGCATTGCACTAGAATATTATATAATTCAGAATTAGCACACACTTTCTTGTATACCATAAGTTACACATCAAATATCATAATTGTTACATATTCTGGCCTAGGAATAGCTCATTGTGTAGACTTCCTGTAGCATTTTCAAAGTAGCGTACGCATACATGTAAGTAATTTTCAGACATTACCGCAAATTCTCATCTCGAGGACCTTGTCGCGGATCATTTAATCCATTCAATTTCGGCTGAGTTCCATCCACCGTCTCAGAAAATATAATTCCTCCATTTGTAACCGAGTTTTGCCGCTAAATGAAATAAAATGGCACTTGAGAGTCTCCTGGATCTGTTAGTTTGAACGTGATAGCAGCGGGATAAGCTCATGGGTCAAATGAATTTAGAAGTCAATTTATTCTTTTTATGATTCTGCATATTGGATAAAAAATAAAAAAGAACTTTATTTGAAGTCTGACACTACATATTTCAGATATGAGAAGGCTTTGACGCTATTGCTTATTATTGGACAATAGGCCTGTGAATTACCCTGTACCATGCAAGTGGATCGAACAATGCTAAGATAGCATTTTCTACATGTACAGTACATGTAGATAGACGTTATTGTGGCCAAATCAGCCTAGTCGTGAAGAAAATAGTACGGCGAGGTTAGCAATTTTAAGATGTTCAAATTATCTGTGTAAAGATCCACAAAATTCACATTAACTATGAGCAGTACCCTAGTGTGCATAGCCCCTTTTAACCTAAGAAATGTGGACGGAAGAGCTGCCAAAATTACTGGGTCTAATTCTTAGTGTTAACATAATAATAATATTGTTGCCGGTCCTTGATCTTACTGGTAGTACTAATTCAAGCCTAATTACAATTCATATGGACAATCAATGCATCAATATTGTAATGGTTTCTGTGATTTGGTGCGGTCGTCCTTGGACGACTATCGACCCAGAAATGAAGTGCCTATGAGTGGTAATAGGACTTCGCATTACATGAAAGATCGAGCGGTCTCAGTAGCCCAAATACTACCAAAGACGACCCATCTGGTCCCAAGTCTGACCTTCAGACTATACAATGAAAGAGAGTGATCCGACCTAGTAGGCGGTTCGCTAAGCGAATGACCTGACAAAAGGAAGTGAGAGTCTCTGTATCAAGTATAGATGTGTCTTTATTGAAAGCCAAGTGTAGACTGAGACAATGAACAGTAAAACAGTGCCCTTTATATAGTATAAGGACTTCCGGCCGACGTGACGTCGGGAAAAGACGACGTGTGGTCGTCTTTTAGTTGCGCAACAAGATGGCCGCCGGAAGCCCGACGGCCGACCCAAAATAGGTCAAGTTCTACAAAAGTTGCTTATAATGGTCCAATTCATGTACAAAATGAATATCAATGGATTCTGAGAGGTCGGGCCTCTGTACATGGGTATAAAAGGCATTAAAAGACTTAGATATAATCATATACTCATATACAACAATATAAGAGTAAAGTACAAGCAGATATATACATGTATGCACACAATAATGAGTGTCAGATGTAAGATACGACTTGGCGTACCATCACATAGCCCCCTCACACTAGGTCATGGGTGTCTCTAGTGTCAAGTTAAGAAGGGTACGGTACAGTGTAGATTCTCTGGATACTATATCCAAGTCCGCTTGTACGAGCTGGAGCTGTTGGGGGTGATTTAGATGCTGGTTGGCTAGTTCGCGAAGAGCTATTTCTCGAGCATAGAGAGGCTCCAGGTGTTGGCGTAGAGTGTCCCCCACCTGTTGACGGCTGGCAAGGTAGTGAATCCGTGGTTTGAGTTCAGCAAGTTGTTGCATGAATGACGGATCCAGAGATGCAGGACGTGTGGCATTCGGCTGAGTTAATACAGGAGATGCAGGAGGTGGGGACGGGACGGCAGGAGAGGCTGGAGAGGCTCGGAGTAGGTCCCTGACAGGTACATAAGGAGAGCGGTGTGGTGAGACCTCTAGTGTTGGTCTAGACTGCAATGGCTCGATTAGCAGAACCGGAGAAGCTGTACAAGAAGCTGCACATGAGACCTTGGGTGGAGAGCCTTCGTAGAGAGTGCCTGACTGAGCAGCAGGCATACTCTTCCTTGGAGCAGGCCTTGTCTTCCAAGAGGGTAGACGTCCGCGTCGGCCAGGGGGGCCGACACTTACAGCGGAGGTACTAGCAGGGGGTCGCCAGGGAGAAGGTCCAGCAGGAGTGGTAGGCGACGAGGAAGAGGAGGAGGTAGCATCAGAAGGTGCGGAGTCGGGTGTCTGTCCTGGAGATGGGCTGTGCCGTCTTTTGGGAGGTCGCTTCCTTGCGAAGGAGGTGCTAGGCAGATAGACTGGTTTATTTGTCCCCGACTGTCCGTCCATGGTAGGACGACATGGTAGAAATGGTGGGGGATCCTTTACGCCCCACCATTCCATGAGGGCCCCATAGCTGGGCCCGTCTGTGAGGAAGAGACGTTTCCCACAGATACTGGATCTCCGACTGAAGTGATGGCCTAGAGCATCACGGCTAACTGAGCTGCGCCCGCAGCGACAGTAGAAGCGGGCAAAGTGTTGCCAAATATGTATGTTCAGTCTCTTGAGGGTGCCGGAGAAGCCACAATTTGCACATTTGAGGTTAGGTTGGCTCCTTCTAGCCAAGTCGTCTCGGGCTTGTTGAGTGAAGGTACTAATCCACGGCTTAGTGGCTCCGGAATGCTGAGACGACTCTATGGGCAGCTTGTCAGTGAGTTTGTGCAGCTTAATTGTAGCTAACTTCAGGGTAGAGGTAACAGGAGGTGGAGTAGGTGGAGGCGTGCCGTCTGGCGTGAGCGTTTTCCGTAGAGGAGATGCATCTACAACACATAATTCATCTGATGTGTATCCTCCGCCTTCTAACTCATGCTCTTTCCTGTGGGAATGTTCAGGGGAATCCTCCTCTGTCCCGACTGGTCTATGCCGAGTGGGTAGGGGGAGAGAGAATTCATGCCTGACAGTCCCACAGGTGTTGATTGTACCTCTAATTCTGATTCGGTCCTTACTGGTAACACTGAGATTTGCTTACCTTCAGCTGTGGAGACAGGCTGATTGGAGTGATCCGTACTGGAAGGAGTAGCCGTCTCGTCCATACGAGAATGAGAAAGGATACGAGTGCTGCTATTAGTTTCACCAGTGGCACCAACAAGAGTGCAGAGGTTGTCACATGTAGAGATACATGTGCTTCGGTGAAGTGCTGGACGAGAAAGGACTACTCGTCTGTGAGCTGTCGTATTTATACTAGCCGAGGGATGAGCAATTGGCTCAATTGTAGGCAATGCCTCAGGCATATTTTCTTTGTTCGACTCGTCAAATAAGCGCGGGAACACGGCAATAGTTGCCTTCGATTGCTTCTTATCCGCTTCATGGGATTTCGAGAGTTCGGCAATCTGTATCTTCGGCTGAACTTGTTCGGCAATACTGAATTCCGTAAAAGAACTTTTCGCTCTTTGTATTTGAACTGCTGGCAGTATAGACTGTATCTCCGTCGTAGAGATTATGTCATGGAGGTCGGCTACGCGATACTTCGCGTCCTCTGGATCATGTCGGGCTATTGAAACTTGAACATTCTTTGAGAGGTTCAGAGGTAGCTCTTCTGTCTGGTCCAGCATGGTTTGCTCCGTGTCGATCCTCAAGCCGCGGACTTGGACTGTAGTGTCTGGCAGTTCTACACACGATGAGTCGTCCGTCGGGGTATACTGAATTTGGAAGGGAATCAGTTGCTGATTAGTGTCGGGTCTGGACGTGGCCAGATCCTGTTGGTCCTTCTGAGTTGAGGACAGGTCGGGTTTACCTTGTGAGGTCTGGTCCGACTGGGCGGGACTTGTGAGTCGTCCTTTCAGCCTTGGGGGGTGATCTGTGGTCACTTCGGTTGTGTCCGGCTTCGGGTGGAGTCGTTTCTTGCCTGGTTTTGGCCTAGTGGGTATAGGTTCATCCACTGTGACGGGTGTGGGTGACACCGTCGGCCTAGAGTGTGATGGGCTAGTTACCCGTGGGGTTTTCTGTTTGGAGTGGCTACTCTTGTCTTTAGGCCTAGCGGGTATAGGTTCTTCCGCTGGGACGGGTTCTGATGTGTCCGTCGGCCTCTGTGGACGACCATTGTGGTTTGGTCCACTCTTCTTAGGTTTGGCCTCAGTAGGAATGGGTTCATCTACTGGGACGGGTTCTGATGTGTCCGTCGGCCTCTGTGGGCGACCTTTGTGGTGCAGTCCACCTTCTCCTTGCTGGGCTTCAGTAGGAATGTGTTCATCTACTGGGACGGGTTCTGATGTGTCCGTCGGCCTCTGCGGACGACCATTGTGGTTTAGTCCACCTTCTCCTGGGTTGTCATCTGTGTCGGCTACAGTAGGAATGGGATCATCTACTGGGACGGGTTCCGGTGTGACCGTTGGTCCGTCATCCGCTTCTTGACATTTCTGTAGGAGGGTATGTAGGGCTTTCCGTAGGAGGTCGGCGGGAAGCTCCTCTTGGGGTTTTGGAGGGCTGGCCTTGCCATCCTTGTTGCGTAGGAAGGCTGTTCCGGTTTTCAGTGCTTCCTCCATATCATCGGGCTGTAACCATGTGTAGTACCAGCGTAGGCCGCGGTTGTGGACTGTGAGGCAGAACTTCTCGACAGTCCACTCTTCCAAAGATGCAGGGGGTGCTCCTTCAAAGGCTGTGGCCATCAGTCTACGGATGAGAGCTGCATAGTCTCTGAGTGACGTGTGGGCTGGCTGTTCCAGGGTGGACAGCTTCCATCGGGCTTCTCTGGCAGATAGTCCATACTGTTCCCTCAGTCGGGAAAATATCCCTTCGACTGATCGGGGTCGTCCGCATTCTTGTGCGGGCCCGTGTAGGGCGGCTCTAAGCCGTATGAGGCGTGCTCTGTCATTCCAGTTGCAGCGCTCTGCCATAGCGGTGAAGTCCTCTATGAAGAGTTCAACGTCCTCTTGTCCATTGTAGCTGAGTGTTTTGAGGTTCTGCTCGGCTTGGTACATCACCTGCTGAAGCAGGTTCCTTATTTGGTCCATGTCGGTAGGGTGTCGGGTAGTGAGTAAACTTCTTTGATTTGTTAGGCCGTGTCGGCCTAGTCGACGTACTGAGTACCGTCAATCTATTCTGGATCCGAGGTCGGTCTTTGATTGAAGATCCGGCGTAGGTCGGGCTACATCCAGCGGAACCACGAGAATTATGGGTGCACTTTAACATTTGTCACCTTCTCGTATCCAAGGTTCCCGGGTCCGAGTCCTTAATCGCCGTAGAAGTATTGAAGAATGAGGTCGGTCGGGTTACCCGAGGACGAGGTCACCTTCCTTCGCTTCGTATCGTAAGAGTACGACCTTAAAATTCCACCGCTGCCACCAATGTAATGGTTTCTGTGATTTGGTGCGGTCGTCCTTGGACGACTATCGACCCAGAAATGAAGTGCCTATGAGTAGTAATAGGACTTCGCATTACATGAAAGATCGAGCGGTCTCAGTAGCCCAAATACTACCAAAGACGACCCATCTGGTCTCAAGTCTGACCTTCAGACTATACAATGAAAGAGAGTGATCCGACCTAGTAGGCGGTTCGCTAAGCGAATGACCTGACAAAAGGAAGTGAAAGTCTCTGTATCAAGTATAGATGTGTCTTTATTGAAAGCCAAGTGTAGACTGAGACAATGAACAGTAAAACAGTGCCCTTTATATAGTATAAGGACTTCCGGCCGACGTGACGTCGGGAAAAGACGACGTGTGGTCGTCCGGAAGTTGCGCAACAAGATGGCCGCCGGAAGCCCGACGGCCGACCCAAAATAGGTCGGGTTCTACAAAAGTTGCTTATAATGGTCCAATTCATGTACAAAATGAATATCAATGGATTCTGAGAGGTCGGGCCTCTGTACATGGGTATAAAAGGCATTAAAAGACTTAGATATAATCATATAATCATATACAACAATATAAGAGTAAAGTACAAGCAGATATATACATGTATGCACACAATAATGAGTGTCAGATGTAAGATACGACTTGGCGTACCATCACAATATAGCCAAGTCAAACGCATGTGTATTAGGCATCACATAGGCTATATAACCTTCAAATTGTCTGTCTGTGGAAATTGTAGAAGCATTAGTGTTGTACAGTTGTACATGTACTATTGGAGCAGTAATACATGTACAAAGTAAAATTTAGACTTATCTCCCCATGATTTTCTGTCAATGTCTAAAATATTATATATTTGTGGTTAAACCGGTAGTATTTTAGACTTCTAATATAAAAGTATTCACCACACATACTATAATCTATTCTTTGTATGTTTTTTTCTTTGTGTAGACTATGTTTTTGAAGTCAAAAAGCTTTAAACACCCATATAATCCGGATATTAAATTGAGTTGGTTAGCAATTTCTTGAAGTGTAATAGTTAAGACGGCCAAAAATGGCTGCAGCCGCAATGGCACTCATTACTAGCTACTAGCTAATAGCAGATTGGGCTGAGAATAAAAGCGTATTGGTTGAAACGCTATTAAAAATTGACATAAATTGAAAGAAGCGTGTCACAGCAGTTCGCTGCTGCAAAAGAAGAGATTAGCACAATCGAATAGCGTTTCAACCGCGCTAGTCCCACCCCTGCAAATATAGCATCTTTGGTAATTATTCTAAAAATTCATCATTTTGGATATCTCTATGGTTTCACACAGGAAGCTCTATGGAAGTTCCCGAATAAAGAACGGCGCATCATTTGGCTCACTGTGCGAAAGTGCACTTATTACAGCGCTGTGCCGGTAAAGAAATAAGTACGGTTTCAAAATAATTACGATTACCGCATGGTGTAGCCAATCTATGACAAATCCATAGAGTTACCTTCTCTTCTCTCTATTAAAGATTCTAGGATTTGAGCAGAGTAGATTTCATATACCTGCATACCTGTCAACCTGGAGTGAAAAAATATAGGGAGTCCCAACTTCTGGGTGCACAGGGGAAATTTTCCAGACACTAGGTGTCTTCGCGACCTGAACTTCAGGCCCAGGCCGATTTACAAAAATATTTTCCGGCACACATCCATCACAGAGTCGCGAACACACCGGCCTGGGCCAAAAGCAAAATCCTCATTTCCGCGCGAAGAAATCAGGTGTGCCGATGAGCTAGGGATGGTTTCGTCCGGCCAAGCAAAATCCTAGGCCAATAGCCCTTCTGGCCTTGGTCGGACGGCCATCTTGTAAATTTTATTTGCGACCCGAGTCCGTTCAAGAGGTCGCGAAGACACCTCTTAACTACCAACTGCAAAAATACATTTGAAGAGTTGGAACTGTGGGGGGCAGAGTATGGAGGCCAAGCTTCACTGTTATCACAGCACTAATCATTTTTTGACATAATCAGTAATACATGTAAATTAGCTACCACATGCACATGCTGATAACTCCAAAGCTGTATCAAAATACCAGATAGAGTGAAATGAGACTGAACAAGGGTATTAATTTGATGCTATTTATTGGATAATCTTGGCTATTGGATATTAAACAATACAAAAATTAAAAATCCCAATCTGGTGCCCTGAAATCGGGAGGATATAGGGATATAGGGAGCTGGTGGGAGTGAGAGTTTGAAATAGGGAGGGTCCCGCCCAAATCGGGATAGTTGACAGGTATGTATACCTGGAAGATTGTACCCATAGAGTTATCTTCTCTCCATGATTGCACCTACCAGATGCCTGGTAAAATTTTCATATTTTTTGTCTTATTGTTATACTAATAACGGTCATAGTACATGTACTGTGTACTGTGTACATGACATGTACATGTAGAATCAGACATTCTTGTTGAATAAGTTAACTTGGGATGTTATTATTTGTATTTATGTTGAAAAAGAGCACACATTGGTGACACAGCACAATGCTTTATTTTATTCTTTTCTTGGCATGAGAAGACTTCACATGTTCATCTTTACCTGCTTGAGAGTATATTATGTAATTATACTTTAAGTGGCTCTCATCCACTCCACAGATTTTATACTGGTTAAGATTATACTTCTGCCCACATGATTTCTAACAGCTTTGACTGCCTACCAAGTTTAGCAGAAAAACTAGATAAGACATGCATTCAATCGTTTGAGACTTTATGCCATAAACACAAGGTTCATAAATGCGCATACATGTACATGCACATGCGTGCATGTTTATGGTTTATTTTAAAATTAAACAAAACGAAAATTTTGTATGCCTACCTTGTATTCAACAGTTACCTGTATATTATTATTTGATTATCATTCAGAATAATCAGAACCTAGCTCATGAATGTACATAAGACACTTTTATTTACAACATTATATGATATTTGCCATACTTGGAAGAATAGCAGATTAACAAAAGATAGCTCTATTAACATACCTGTACCGATCATCAATCATTAACTCCTAGTTAAATTATGATCATCCACATCTTATACATGCAGGTGATGCTCACGCATTATATTTGAAATGGTCTCTGTCTCTCAAATTGGACTGTCAAAATCATTGCTTGTTTCATCCAGTCACTATAGTCACATACTGAGCAGTCACCTTGGAGCAAACCCTGGTCATCGAACTATCTACTTGTTGGTACGACAGCTCACTTCCCCTCTTTATCTCGACTTGCCTTGTCAATTAAGTGCCAAAATGATTTCCCGTCTTTTGTATCCTATAAAATAATTCCATATTATCAATGAGCTCCCTAAACTATGCAATCATTGGTCAACCACTACTAAATACACACTCATTGGCCCCGCGTGCTGGAAACAATTACTTCTTAATCATACGTAATATCAGGAAGGTGAATGAAGTTTGAATGAGGAATACGTCTCTGAATGCATACATTGGACCAGACCACTAATCAAAATGAGTACATGTACATTTACTACATGTATGTATCACACACCTTGAAACTTCAAAAATACATAATATATTATGCACTGTAGTAGGTGTTACGGGTTATGCCAGTAGATGATGACATGACCTCGGTAACCATGGATACCGGGTATATCTAGATGAACATACCGTTATGACAACACCTGCTAAAGTTGAAAGTTCATCTCGTAACTGATCACAAGAATCCATCAACACAGAATGAGATCTTCTGTGAGCTTTTATCCGATTCTTTTCCTCATCTGAAACAATTTCAACAATATAATCATAGCCATCGGAATAGTTCGGTCTCTTGTTATATGAACCATTATCATTAGGTTTGGGAGTTGTGCACTTGTTAGGGAGAACAACTCCAAACCACATTTACTATGTTCTCTCTTATACATGTAACCTACAGTACAGAAAACTCCTTAAAAATAGAACATTGACCATCCATCCGCTTACGGTATCAGAATGGACAAGGTTAAATACTTTAGTGGCATTCATTTACCCGCACCCAGACCTAGTTTCTTTCATTAAAAATATACATTTTCAGCAATACCAATGGGCTAAAAGAAGGCATTTAACATCTTTGTATGCATGTCATATTAAGATTTCTATTATTAATCAATAATAGAAATCTGGTAATAGACTAATTTCTTTTTCACCAACCGGTAGTGTTAGCCACGCCCTCTCCCAGGGAGAAGCTTCTGACTTTCTCTCTAAACCTGGTGACTGAGTTGATGACGTCTTCCAGATGGTCAAAGTTGGTGGAGAAGTTTGACTGGGACTACAATCACAACAAAACCACCAATCAAAGATCAGCAGTGAATTTGGTATCAGAGTTTTTTGCACCTGTATATGATGTAGTAAGTGAAAAAACTCAAATACTCGTACAAAGCTTTCATAATTATGTTCCCAACTTGATGTATGACTGATAAGTAGGGGTCTTATCTTAAGGACCGTAGTACGACTGTCAGGCTGTTGCTGTTGTTACACGACGATTGAAATAACTCTCAAATAACAGATGGTTTAACCTTCGATACAAAGCCATGAGGTTGACCATGAGTTACCAGATATTATTTCTACCTTACTAGTGATGTCTAAAATGAACTAACCATATTCAAAACAAGCATGTATATGTGAGTGAATGTTAATATGGTATACTGAGCTATAATATTATATATTATAAGTACTAAAAAATTCCTGGCACCATAATTTCACTTACAAGATTAGCAGAGAGACTGATTCCAAGATTAGACATCATTGTTTCAATGTAGCTGGAGATAGCTGCTACTGAGTGCACACCACGTGCTTTAACCACAGTCTATAAAATAAAGCCTTTGGAGTTATGCTACCATTACTAAAGTAACCATTTATGATAGCGTATGATAGCTACATGTATATATATACAACTGTACTGTAGATAAGTGGATATTATTATTATATAATAATATACTATATACATGTACACTTAGTATGTCCATGATTTGCGTAACATCGATAAAAACAATGTATATAAATTTAAAATATGATATATTGGCACGATTATCACAGCACGTTAGGTTTACACCAGTACTAAAGATGACCACCAGTAGCAATTATTTGTAATTATATATACATCTGGCAAGACACTTTGTATTTATTAGCCAGAACCCACACAGTTATTTTCACCAACTTTGATCTACATGTAAATAGAGTAGTGAAAATGTAGTATATACAATAATAGAGAGAGGACGACTTCTGAATTGAAATTCATAATTATTTAATACGTACATGTAATTAAGCCTTACTTTGGTAGGAGGTTTATGCAGTTCTATGTTACAGATGTGCACAAGACTAAGGAGGGCGGACATGGCTTGCGGAGTGTCAAAGTTATCTGCTAGCGCCGTCTTCACAGCATCCTGAGTCACCAACAAACTACAATATACAATACGTGCACCTCACACGTTGACAAGTTGCATGTTGGTACAAGTCGCATGTTGGTACAATTCGCATGTTGACAAGTCGCATGTTCACAAGTAGCACGTTCGCTAGTCCCACGTTCCCAAGTTGCATGTACACTACATGTTTGTAAGTCACATAGAAATCTTAGCATGTATTACTTTACCAATCTATTGTATTTAATAGGATTGTGTCCTGTCTGCCAACATGGACGTACTGGAAGGAATATTTCTACTACTGCAGTACCTTGTCGTAACCTGAAGGTATTGAAGTGTGATCTGTACATATGTATATATGTATAAGTATGCATGTTGTATCGAAACCATTGGTGATTGTCTGCTTTTGCTGTACTTTGCTACTCTTTTTAACTATGCATCGCGCTGCACGTAGTTTATTCCTTTGTCGATACCGTATTTGATCTATATGTAACAGTGCTTTTCCATACTCCAATCCGAGACCATTTTGTGAGCCTTATAACTCTGACCCCTCGTGGCAAGTTTGCTTTCCTATTCGACTGTCTGTAGGCTGTTGTTCAATAAAGTTATCTTACTGAACTCATACAGTCTATTACAGTTTACTGCAAACAGTAGATTATCAGGCACTCTCTCCTGGCCTTGGATCTTCTCAAGTTTTCAGGCGCAGATTCGTGACTAGTACCGGAACCCAGCACTCCAATTCCTTTTCTCCAAGCTTAGCTTAGCAATAGAAGCCCTACCTACAGGACTGGGTTTTGCATGACTCAGACCTCAAGAATTACTCTAGAGGCCATTGCCGCACATACCTCGCTGAGTGTTGTGATGTCAGGTTGGACCTGCCCACCAACTTCTGCTTCCTCAGCTGGTTCCGACTCTCTCCCTTGCAATTCTAGCTGGTGTGTTGTACGACTATGCCTCAGCTAACCAGCCGGATGCAATAACATCATTGCCAAGGTTAGAAGTAACTTCCTCGTGTGTTAAACCTAATTCAATACTACATCAGAGTTTAGAAATGATGTTTATTCAACTACATTTCACAGCTACTATCATTACATGTACATGTAGCTGCTTTAAATAAGACAGTATTGCAACCACAGTTTCAAAAATATGTACATACAAGGCCAGAACATGTTGACCCGGGTTCTTTTAAGAGTATATCCTAAATTACCTTCTCATTAACAGATCCCCATCAACATTAGCATCTCTTGGCGGATTGTTTCCTTGAATGTGTTGTTCTGCAAGACCCTTGAGAGAAGACAACTTCTTTAGTACCGAGACGGATTTTTTCATTGCATCATCACTATATTCAACCACTGAAATGATCATACCTGTATATTACATAACATATATTAGGTATTATAATCTGTTGTTACACGGCAGTATACTTGGTGTTTGACAAATAGACTTATAACTTTAGATGTTGCTGTGAAAATGCAATTTTATCATTGAAAAGTTAGTTGCAGGTATACCAACTGTTAGCTTTTAGCTTGATTCAATTTTCAACCAATAAGCAATTAGTTGTATCAACTTTCTACCAATCAGCTGTCAGCTCTGATCGACTATCAACCTGTCAGCTATTAGTTACTTAGGCTGACCATCAGCCAATCAGCATGCTGCTAGCAGTGCTGCTGATTGAGACACTCACCCGCTGCATATGGTGACAGTAAACAGAACATCCTAAACTGATTGGTTGTGTACTTCTGTAGCAGGTCGTCTATTGTAACGGCATTACCCAGTGACTTTGACATCTTATCATGATCATCTTTTTTATGCAATAGACCTACACAAATACATGTGTAATAATAGCCTCAGTGTTTATGTAACGGGAAACCAACAGCAGTCAGCAATAACTATAGACTCAGTCTAAACTATGTCACTATATCATAAATTCTCTGAAAATTTAAAGTTCTATGCTAATCATTCTTCATTGGTTTCTTCCCTTTATGAGCGGTGCCAAAGCGATAGAGAGTTATCACTGAGCTTCCCATTCTCTCGTTGGTTTTGTTTAATATAGTGTGCTAGGCAAGCAGCCAGTAATCATCGCTTTAACTTATGTACCATCAAGGGTTACAAGTGGGGTAAAGGTCATACGATGTATTAAACTTACCAGAATGTATCCAGTAATTCACCCATTGGTTAGTTTGATGATAGCAGTTAGACTGAGCCAACTCATTCTCATGGTGGGGGAACATGAGGTCCGCCCCTCCACTGTGTATGTCTACATTTTTTCCAAAGACTTTGCTACAAGACAGAAAACACCGATAGAACATTCTTGTTTGGATGTGATTTGTCACATTAGCTCTTTAATCTGAAAGAGCACCAATGCATGCTGGTCTGTCTTTTATTTGATACAATGTGTTATACAATTGTACATTTGTAAGCCCAAATAAACCGAGCCTAAGCTGTCCTAAATATGCACTGCTAAGATGTTTGTCACTATTATAAGTAATATACATGTAACTCATTTACATGAGTGTTTACCTTGCTAGTGCAGAGCATTCGACGTGCCAACCTGGACGACCTTGACCCCAGGGAGATTCCCACCAGGGTTCACCTGGTTTAGATGGCTTCCATAAGGCAAAATCTCGCGGGCTCAGCTTTCGATCTAAAACATTTGGAGGAGAGCAGCACTTCATATTGCCAATCCTAACTCAAAGCAATGAAAAGAATAATAGTACATCAAAGTATAGACAGAATATATACCACAATGTGAGTCATTGTTTTATGTATTGAATAAATATCAGCTATGGTAGTTGTTATTTACCGTCAGCTGCTGACTCTCCAGTCGGTTGAACTTTCATTCGAGACAAGCATCCGTATTGTGAGTATGAATTACTCTTGAAAAACACATCTCCTGTAGTAGTAGTTCATTATAATACAGTAGACATGCATGTATAGCATTTACTATGTACATGTATATACAATAGACCTACAGTATACTATGTACACAGTAGATATATAGTATACCGTGTACCACGAATAAATGTGTAGTATCTAAAAGGAAAGATTATATTATAAACAATTGAGAAGAAACTTCATATTCTTGCTGACCTGTTTATAGCTTGATATTAATTGTACAACACATGTATACAGTAGCTGAGATCGCAGTCTCAACCGGTTTATTTCTTATGTGGATTAAGCAATAGACTGAGATCATACTAAGGTGTCTGTTACATACCTTGAGGGGTGGCATATGCATACCCCGACTCTATTAGTCTTTCTACAAAGCTGATGATACTAGGTATATGATCTGTTACTCTGTGGACAACTGTAGGCTTCATCACATTCAGTCGAGTCAAGTTTTGAAGAAATCTGCTTTCATAATGGGAGGATACCTGCTCAGTTGTCTGCCCGATCTACGTGTGGATGTATAGTGGAAGTAATACATAACCTCACCATAAATATACACCTCGGTGCCAAAACTATAAAATTCTAGTGGATTTTCATACATTGTAAAAATTACATCGTTCTGGAGCCCGTTGGCGATTAGTAGATCCAAGTGTATTTAGGAACTCTTGTACCCTCCCCCCAACAATAAATAGGACGACAGCTTAAACCTGTGTCTCATGTTAGCTATATCCTATACAGTGTACCAGTGTTCACAGTGGAACAAATGAGGTGGGTACAGATTACAGATTAGTATCGTATAGCTATCCACTTAATCCTATAATAGCTAAGAAATTAGTGAATTACTAAAATGAAAACAATTGTGCTCGAGTGAGATTCAAACCCACATCCCTATGGATGATAATCAGGCACTCTACCACTACCCTGTCAGGTTCACAGTGACTGCATGGAGAAAACTAGCTATTAAAATGAGGGTATACACGCCTGCTGGCCATATAACCACTAAAGTTGAGGTGGGTACACACTGGATACTCCCGTATAACCACACTTCGAACACTGCAGTGTACTAAATTTTTTGATCCACTACATTAACTTGGTAGACCTCGAGTCAAAGTCACAAGTCATTCAGGTTTCCAAGTCAAGTCAGGTCGACTCACATTGGTGTGTAAGTCAAAGTCAAGTCGACATGTTGGCAAGCCAGAAATCAAGTCGACTTGTGACTTGACTTGGCAAATCAAGGCAAACCTATGACTTTAATCCAGCTCTGGTAAACCCTCACCCGATTGGCTTTGATGATTATCCTATCTTCGACGTCGGTAATATTCATCATATACACGACGTTTATATTAAATATGTTCACTAAGATTCGTCTGATTATGTCAAATCTCACGTAACAGCTACAAAATATAAATACAACGTAACAACATCATCACGCCACGTACACCATTCATTCAAATAAATAAGTAGGTCACATTTTGATAAGAATTCTAAAATGTAACAAGTAGATTAATATACAGATCAATCAGGCATGTTGGCACAATATGATTGGCTTACCAAGCGTGTCCTATATGGGACTCATCATATACAGATGGACCACACACATACCTACAGGTATAGAAGTAGATTCAGAAGAATGTGAAGTATGTTGGATAGAAGTGGAATATGACATAGCGTAGGAATCTATCAGCCAGTAGATAGTCTGCATGTAGTAGGCGTTGGAAACCGGTTAGGCAGCTCCCAATTTTAAATAAAATGATTTTTTAATTTGAGCAATCGCTGCCAATTATGTACACATACATGTAACTAAGTTTCATACTTTCTTTTTAAAACATGTTTAAAATCACTTAGATAATCTAATAGTATTAATGAAGAAGCAAACTGGCATCAGTATCTTTATCCACCTATCTAGCAACATGTACATGTACAGTTAAAATTATACATCTAGTTAATGTCAGCCTTTTCTTGATGATACAGTAGTATAATATACTTATGTATGTTATAATTAGTCAGAGATCCCAATGTAAAAGTAAAGTAGAATAATAACCCCATATGACATGGAATTGAAGCATAATGGCCTCATATCAAGCATAATGGCCTCAAACATCAGCCTAATAGGTCTAATATTAAACAAATTTGATAGTAACATCACTTACCATTTGAGATTACCAGCTGTAGGGAGTATTAGTGGTAGTTTAGATCTGGTATTACAATTGTATATGGATATACCAGTATCTGTACCTTCTGGTCGATTCCATACAAAATCATTGCCAACAGCTTGTGAGTAGAATCTTTTAGAACGTGTGCCATAGAGGCAGCGCAGGAGAACGCAATAACTTCCTTTGAAGATGCTTTTTAGAGACATGGCTTTGACTGTTCCCCTTTGCTGAAATTTTTAAAATGAATATTAGAGTCTGACAAAAGGTATAAACAGTGACCATGGCATGATATTCTCAGGCCCGATACAACATTGGGACTTGGGAGGAGCGACTAAGACATAACATTAGGCACCCCATAGGCCAATACATAGAGGATCGGCCCGATATAACTCAAGTGGAGAATTGTGATGTAGGTAGTTTCATTATGTCAAATTACTAAATACGGAACAAATCAGCCCCAGCCTTGCACAAAAAGAATAATTTATGATCAACTGGCTATACAAATGTTCCACAAATTGCACACAATGTTTACATGTACATACAAAATAATATACAAGTCGTCCAATCGTCATAGAGATTGTCTGGATCACTACAATATACAAGTCATGTCAAGAACACATTACTAAGAATATCAGGTTTTAGGGGCAGCATACAAAGGTAATCTATAACAATAACAGAATACATCATAGCTAGTATTGTGGACAGGTGTTATGAACGACCCTCAGGACGTTTACCTTACTAACGACCCTTAAGGTCGTCTGAATAATTATCAAAGTTCAATATTGGAAATTAAAATCTTTTATTAGTAAACAACTTTTATATACATGTACATAGTATATTGAGTATCAATTATATATTTTGCATACTTTTTGAACTTTCTTTGTTACCTTGTCTGTCTCTAACAGGTTCAGTGGTAGTTGACTGGGAATCGTCTGAAGTAGAGAGTCGTTGACTTTTTACTAGAAAAGAAATAACAAATTAGTATATGGTACAGTCAATCTTACACTTTTGAGAAGTTCATGTCATTTATTCAAATATTCCATATTTATACGCTAGAGTGTTGTTGATTAGTTGGGGATCATTAATAAGCAGAAGGAGGTGTGGCCGGTCAGGCATGCAGACATAAAGACAGGTTACGTAGGTGACCATCTGTTAAGTAGCTAAAGCCGACAGGTGGTTGTGTCTATGAGGTTGCAGTTGGTCAGGTCCACAAAAATAATATGTTAATTTATGCAAGGATTTGCAACTAGTCAACTGAGAAGTCAGGAATTCAATTCAAAATCCAAGAAAATACCCGGTCCTGATTGAAGTTTGAACCTGGGGCCTCTACCGCACCTAATCGCCTAGCACAGCAACCGGTGAGCCGGTGAGCAGCACATGAGCCAACCACTGTACACAACGCACCCCTCTTATTGTGACCACCTTGCTATATATGGGTTGTCATGGGGCTTGGTAATTTTATTTTGCTTAATTTTGTGATGTTAATTTATGCCAAGAATTTCTATTTGTCAATTGAGCTGTCAAGCCCTGACAGCTAGGTTGACAAACGTAAAATCCGTGCATAAGCTGACATGCATGCATGCATATGAAATAGTTTGGCCAAACCCTCTACGACAAATAATAGTCATGCAACTACAAACATGCAGTGATACACATGGTAGGTAATGCAACCTAAAATTTGTTAACACATTAGGCCTATTTAGTGGGATTAGAATTATCAGGTTGAAACAATGACATAAAACTACGATAGTGCAAAGTCTAAAGAAGTCACTTGGGAGTAGTATAGTCAGTGCACTTCTAGACAGACACGCACTCATTGACCCCTGTTTTCAACCAATCACAAGCCGGTATTTCCGATTTCAACCAATCACAGAAGAGCACAAAAATTTTGCACACGACCTTGCCAAGGTCACCCCAAAATCCCCCCTTCTGATTGGTCGAAAAAACATTTGCACACTTGACCCCGAACCCGGCCACGACCCCTTCCCTCCCTCCTTCCCGCCCTCCTCCCCCTCCCCCACCTCCCACTCCTCCCCCACTCCCCGCCACCGCCCTCGTCCCGTCCGCGCCACCGCCGTCGCCGCCGCCGCCACCGCCGCCCTCACCGCCGCCGCCGCCACCACCGCCCTCACCACCGCCGCCGCCACCGCCGCCACCACTGCCGCCGCCGCCACCCGCCGCCACCCGCCGCCACCACCACCACCGCCGCCGCCGCCACCCGCCGCCGCCGCCATCACCGTCATCACCGCCACCCCTCCTCCACCGCCGCCCACCCTCCCCCCGCAACCCCCACTCACCCGAACGACCGATCGTTTGAGGCGGTCAAGCCGCGTCCGCCCACGTTGCGTGCGGCGCCGACCGTACACGTGGAGGCGACGCCGGTGCCCCGTATCCACCGGGCCAAGCGACTAGGCCGCGGCCCGCCGCTTCTCCTGCGCCCTCATTCGAAAAGCTTGAGATCTAAACGGGCGAATTCCGCTGTACTTTGCCTATAGCTCTCATTAGCGATAAGAAGAAGTACTACGGAAGGCTTAGTTTATGATGTGCATTGCATCATTAATAAAGAAATGTGTAAAGTATTGGCTATAAATATACTGATGGGAAGAAGGGTTGGTTCTATGATATACATTAAATAAACTTTTCACAATGGTGACAATAGAATAGATGAAAGGTTGTGTGTATGTCTTAAGCCAGTTTTATGTAGTACATTAGATAAACTTTTCACAATAGTAGCAATAGAAGAAATAAAAGATTGTGTACACATGTTAAAACACAATTGAAAGAATAAAAGACACATATTTAAAGGAGTATGACATAGCAATTATTAGCAAGAAAGTCTGTGTGCATGTGTTAAGACAGCGTATATTATACATTAGATAAACTTTTCACAATAGTAGCAATAGAATAAATAAAAGGTTGTGTGTATGTGTTAAGTCAGCATTATGTAATACATTAAATACACTTTTTACAATACTAGCAATAGAATGAATAAATGTGTACACATCTAAAATATCATTATATAATAGTTTAAACACAATTGAATAAAATGTGTACACATGTTAAAACACAATTGAAAGAATAAAAGACACATATTTAAAGGAGTATGACATAGCAATTATTAGCAAGAAAGTCTGTGTGCATGTGTTAAGACAGCGTATATTATACATTAGATAAACTTTTCACAATAGTAGCAATAGAATAAATAAAAGGTTGTGTGTATGTGTTAAGTCAGCATTATGTAATACATTAAATACACTTTTTACAATACTAGCAATAGAATGAATAAATGTGTACACATCTAAAATATCATTATATAATAGTTTAAACACAATTGAATAAAATGTGTACACATGTTAAAACACAATTGAAAGAATAAAAGACACATATTTAAAGGAGTATGACATAGCAATTATTAGCAAGAAAGTCTGTGTGCATGTGTTAAGACAGCGTATATTATACATTAGATAAACTTTTCACAATAGTAGCAATAGAATAAATAAAAGGTTGTGTGTATGTGTTAAGTCAGCATTATGTAATACATTAAATACACTTTTTACAATACTAGCAATAGAATGAATAAATGTGTACACATGTAAAATATCATTATATAATAGTTTAAACACAATTGAATAAAAAAAAAAAGCTACATATGTAAAGGAGTATTTGTCATAGCTATTATAGCAAGAAACAGCTGTGTGCATGTGTTAAGTCAGCACATATAATACATTAAATAAACTTTTTACAATAGTAGCAATAGAATGTATAAAAGGATGTGTATAAGTGTTAGAATACCATTATATAATAATTTAAAAAATAATTTAAAAAAAAATCTTCACTGATTCGCTATCACATAAAAGTAAATGCAGAGGGAATGAGACACTACAGAGAGAGAGTGGGAGAAAAAAGAAAAAAAACTAAAGAAAAGATGATTAGAGCTTTTCTTCACTGACTCGAAGGTAAGCTTCAGCTTGTGCTATTACCTCTCTGTGATACCCATTCTTCTTGAGATGAAAAATGGCAGAGCGGTAATACTCAACTGCTCCAGAGAAAAAAGATTGGGGGAGTCTGCTTCAATCAACTAGTTCACTGACAGTCTCCTCTTCTATGGGGGTAATAGTGGTGGGGGTATTAAGATTGAGTTCAGAAGAACAAGAAGGAGACTGCAAGCTAAGTAGCTCTCTTTCAAAAGAAAGAGAGTGTGAAGCTAAAGAAAAGGAAGAAGTGGTAGTAGTAGAAGTAGTAGTAGTAGTGGTAGTAGAAGTAGTAATAAGAGTAGGTATTGAAAGACTAGTAATTGTATTATTAGATCTTTCAAGAGAAAAAGAGGGTGAATCTAAGAAAAAGAGTGGAGCAGGTGAAGAGGTGGGAGTAGAAGTAGGTATCGAAACAGTGGTAACTGTATCATCAGATCTTTCAGGAGAATGAGAGGGTGAATGTGAAGAAAAGAGTGGAGGAAAAGAAGTAGTAGAAGGAGTAGTAGTAATGATAGTAGCAATAGTAGTAGTTGTAGGAGAAGAAGTAGAGGTGGTAATGTCTCCATTAGTAAGAGAGTTACTGATGGAAGAAGCATCTGAATTAAAATGATGGTGAGAAGGGAGAGGAAATTGTGAAGAGCACACCCCAGACTTTAAAGAGAATGGAGTAGTAGACATCCCCTTAAAGAAGGGAGGGTATACTACCCCACCAACAGTTGTTGGAGTGTATGCGGGGATGAGTATTTTGGAAGGTGGAGAGTGACCAGTGACCCTTTGCAAAAAGGATATGGTCTTTTTTAATGAGTAGATATCAGTTAGAAAGCGAGTGTTGAATGGTATGTGGCGGTGACAGGGCTTTCCATCAATACAATGATTAGATGGAAAGTTGTAGTGTCTATTCATCCCCTCATCATCTACTGTTATGTGATAGCAAAAACAGATTCTGAGTAAAAAATGTTGTTGAATATGGGCACCTCGTCGGCGCCCAACATTCTTGTTACATAAAAAGCAGGGGTCGTCCGATTCAAATGGCTTTGCTAGTGACATCTCCAGTCTTCTTTTTACCTCATCACTAACAAAGACATAGAATCTTAGACCCCCCTTACTCATTGGCTTTGTTCTGAGTCCTAAAAAAGAAAAAAAAACAAATATAAGTGAGAGAGGACATATGACTTACTTGTAAATAAAAAAGATTCTAAATAGACAAATAGATAGCAGATCATTCTTACCTATCTCTATCCCATCTACTCCCCCACAGTCCTCAAATAAAGCAATTTCTTCTTCACCTAGTTCTGTTTCTTTTTCATTCTATAATGTAAATAAAATGTGCAGAGACTAATTAACAAACTACATTAACATAGTCATTTGTAATATATGGTTTTTGAGGAATTTGATGAAAAAACTAGCACTCTAAGTACTAAGCAAGTCTACTAAAGTCTGTCTATTTTCTCACATAAAGAGAAATATACCATTAACATGAGAAAACCAGTTGTAATTTATGTTTTATTTTTTCACATAAGAAAAGAAATAATACATAAGAAAGAAAGTGCAATACTTATAATAAAAATATAACTAATCTTTAACATCTTAGACATGGTGAGAGACTTATAGAATTAGAGAAAATCATACTATGGCTAATTAACATCTGGTTTTAAAAAGGAAGTAGTCTCTTTTGACATTCTAGACATGGTAAGAGGCTTATAGTATGAAAAAGTACATTATCATACTATGTGTAACTAACATGTACTTCTGAAGAAATGTCAGTAATCTCCTTTGACATCTTAGAAATAATGTGATGAGGTGTAGAAACCCAACACCATAGTGGATGGAAGTTGTAGTGCATGTGTGAACAAATAAGATAATAGACTAACCATTTCTGGAGATGGGATTCTTTTCCTTGAGATTCTTTTGTCCTCCGAATCGTAGGTAATCATGTATTTCGTACCTTTTTTTGTTGTTTTTATTTTTCTTATATATTTCTTCCTTGGTTGTTTAGATGTAGAAGCCTGTAAGTATATGTAGAGTAATAAACATATACCAAAGCATAAGTCAAGTAAACGGAACTACTAATGCAACATAGTTACTAAACAAAGAAAATAAGAATGAATAAAAATATATAGGAAACATGAGCATAGTGGTAGTGTACAAGTCAAGTATACAAAAATACTAATCCCTATAGTTATTGAGCAAGAAAATAAGAATACTGATAACAACTACTTTTAGAATGAATAGAATAGACAAGTAAAATAACAAGTAATAATATATACTAAAGCCTTAACTGTGTGGATAAAACCACCAACTCACCATAGCCACTGGGGAATAGAAACAAGAACAAATAAACAGAACATGTGTTAGCAAGAATTAATTTTGAAGTGAATAATCAGTACAAGACAGAAAAAAAACCAAAAATACCACCCCTTACTTTTTATGTGTTTTTTAACCAATTGAGTCTTTCTGATGGTAAGCTCCTCCCAAACAGAGAGATAAATTACTCTTGTGTTAGTGCAGATCTATTTATTAGAATTAATCAGTTAGTCTTTTTAGCTTCAAGTTCATCCCAAGTAGTGTAATAAATCACTTTGGTGTAGACCTATTTATTAGAATTATTCAGTTAATCTTTTTAGCAACAAGTTCATCCCAAGTAGTGTAATAAATCACTTTAGTGCAGACCTATTCATTAGAATTATCCAGTTAATCTTTTTAGCAGTAAGTCCACCCCAAGTATTGTGATAGACCACTTTAGTACAGTATAGTCTTGGATGTAGAGTATAGGCTACACTTGATAATATACTTCTTTGCTAGGATGTACAAGTATAGTCAGTACAAGTGGTAATAAACTGTTTTGATACTTATTACCCTACTAGTGGTATAACTACTCATATTGAAAATAAATCTCACCACTTATAAAGTTTCTAAGCTATGGTCACACTAATTGTAGTATAGACAGAGCAGATCTCTACACACATGCTTCCATGTTGAGAATCAAAACAGTTTAATATATAAGCTTACAAAGTTTCTAAGCCCTGGACATACCAAAGGAGAAATATTATCACTACTAAAATAGAATTAGTCCCAATGTTAACTCAAATGAGTGAATTCATATTAAAATACATATTAAAATAGCTAGGATGTATTAGTATAGCCAGTACAAGTGGTAATAAACTTGTTTTGATACTTATTACACTACTAGTGATATAACTACTCATATTGAAAATATATCTCACCACTTATAAAGTTTCTAAGCTCTGGTCACACAAATTGTAGTATAGACAGATCAGATCTCTACATACTTGCTCTCATGTTGAGAATCAAAACAGTTTAATATATAAGCTTATAAAGTTTCTAGGTCCTGGTCATACCAAAGGAGTATTATATCACTACTAAAATAGAATTAGTCCCAATGTTAACTCAAATGAGTAAATTCGTATTAAAATACATATTAAAATAAGTTTACTCACCATATTAATTGTTGAGTGATGTTTATTCAGAGAAATTAGTAAATATCCACAGAGTTGCAAGTCTTTACTAGGTGGTTGAGTGGTAATGATAAAAATCCTCTCCCATGCTTGCTTTTATGGAAGTCTCTGCCCAATCAGAAGTGATGTGCCTTTTTTTAGTCTGATTTATTACATCCCGATGTGATTCGATGTATCCCGATGTAACCCGATGTGTTTCCGATGTAACCCGATGTAACCCGATGTGTTTTCGACCTCCCCCGATGTGATTCGATGTGTCCCGATGTGTTTTCGACCTCCCCCGATGTAACCCGATGTAACCCGATGTGTTTTCGACCTCCCCCGATGTGATTCGATGTGTCCCGATGTGTTTTCGACCTCCCCCGATGTGATTCGATGTGTCCCGATGTGTTTTCGACCTCCCCCGATGTGATTCGATGTCTCCCGATGTGTTTTCGACCTCCCCCGATGTAACCCGATGTGTTTTCGACCTCCCCCGATGTGATTCGATGTGTCCCGATGTGTTTTCGACCTCCCCCGATGTGATTCGATGTGTTTTCGACCTCCCCCGATGTGATTCGATGTCTCCCGATGTGTTTTCGACCTCCCCCGATGTGATTCGATGTAACCCGATGTGTTTTCGACCTCCCCCGATGTGATTCGATGTGTCCCGATGTGTTTTCGACCTCCCCGATGTGATTCGATGTGCCCCGATGTGTTTTCGACCTCTCCCGATGTGTTTTCGACCTCTCCCGATGTGTTTTCGACCTCTCCCGATGTGTTTCGATGTTCCCCTATGTGTTTTCAATCTATCCCGATGTGTTTCCAATGCGCTCCAATGTATATATTGTTAGCCAATCAGCTTTATTTGTATCTTTTTATTCACTATATAAAGAGAGATGGAAACAATAGTTTAGTTAACTCTTTCTAGCTCCAGTCTGTTCTTAATAAAAATTAAAGAAGGTTAGCACACAAATAGCATGGAAAGTGGATATGGATCAAGCGAGTATAGCAACAAGCTAATGACTCCTATAAACCAAGAGCTGATGAAGTTAACAGTGGAAAGTTGTACAGAACAAAGCGAGTATGAGAATAAAGACTTATTTGAGGGGGAATCTGAGCTCTTTCTCCAAAAAAGCTTACCTCTAGACTGGCAGAAATGGGATCCTGTAACCGATATTCGCAATAAGCTTAGCACACAGTTACTAGAAGAAATTCGTTCTATCTTTTGGGAGCAAGATGGAAAGGATGAAGAGTTGTAAGTTATACATACTTCCAACTATCTTTTTTTTTTTTTTCGTATTGTCTTTTATGATCAAAATAAAATATGATAGACAAAACTGAAGTGGTTCAATGCAAATTTCTCATATAACTTCCTCTCAACTATGTGAAAAACAAATATCATGCTAAATGATGTAGTGAGGTTCTAGAAGCAGCCCGAGATAGAGATGAGAGAGCCGTTGCACTCGCGGTATTTGTTGCGAGGAGTCACAAACAACTGAATACAAAAAATGCGAATCGGCAGACGTTACTTCACCTAACTGTACAGTCTTATTGTTCGGATTCACTAATTCGCCTCATCATCACAAGGGGAGCGGATGGAGCAATAGCCGATGCTTGGGGTTAGTGTTTTATAGCACCAATGTTTGCATGCATCGCTTGTGAAAAAATAAAGTGTTGCAAAACTCGTAACAATTCGGTACTTATCTATATTGCTAATGTTTATTTGGAAGGTGACACCCCCCTTCACATTGCTGCACGTCTGGGTAGAGCTAAGGTTATTCATGCTCTAACCACAAGTTTGACCAGAGCAGAAGTAAAGCATCCATACTTCAGAGTTCCTTACAAATCACTTCCCCAAGACAATGTACAGAGCTACAATCATGATGGAAGGCGTGTAGTCCACCTCATTGTTGAAACAGCGCATAGCAGCAAGCATAGAGATGCACTAAAGGTACTAAAAGAAAATACTCGGGCTGACTTAGATATGAGGGTAAGTGAATACATTACAGTGGAATAAAAGTAGAGTAGATCAAATTGATAAGTTAGATGAGGAGTTTAATTCAATTCCCTTGTTTGATATTATAGCGAATGGGAGATGGATACGCCCCATCTCACATTGCCATAGAGAATGAAGACTACGAATGTCTACATTCATGTCTAAGATTGGGAGCTGATTCTGAAGTTCGTAACTACAAAAGTGAAACCCCTCAACAACTAGCTCACCTCTACAAATCACCGGATATGGTAAGGTACCAACAACATAAAGAAGGATAGATTTCTTGCTTTGACCACCTTGAGTGATATTCGTCTGAGTAAAAAAACTAAAATCATCTTGTAGGTAAGACTGTGTCAAGAGTTTGGAGCTGGAGCATATCAATTAGAGTATGCCGAGACCGAAGTCGTAAACATTATAGCTCCTACAACTTCTGATGAAGATGAGTAATAAGTACCTAAACTCCTACTCCTACTAAACTCTATTGGCAGACAAAATCTAACACTTGCACACAACCTTTTATTCATTCATCCTTTATCGTCAATACAATGTATATCATAGAACCGAACCTTCCTCGCATTAATACCACCATCAGACCAGCTTATCTTTACAATCCTGCCCCGGTGTAACTCAGGATGGGCGGCGGGCCGCGGCCTAGTCGCTTGGCCCGGTGGATACGGGGCACCGGCGTCGCCTCCACGTGTACGGTCGGCGCCGCACGCAACGTGGGCGGACGCGGCTTGACCGCCTCAAACGATCGGTCGTTCGGGTGAGTGGGGGTTGCGGGGGGAGGGTGGGCGGCGGTGGAGGAGGGGTGGCGGTGATGACGGTGATGGCGGCGGCGGTGGTGGCGGCGGCGGCGGCGGTGGTGGTGGCGGCGGTGGCGGCGGTGGCGGCGGCGGCGGTGGTGGCGGTGGCGGCGGCGGTGGTGAGGGCGGTGGTGGCGGCGGCGGCGGCGGCGGTGAGGGCGGCGGTGGCGGCGGTGGCGGCGACGGCGGTGGCGCGGACGGGACGAGGGCGGTGGCGGGGAGTGGGGGAGGAGTGGGAGGTGGGGGAGGGGGAGGAGGGCGGGAAGGAGGGAGGGAAGGGGTCGTGGCCGGGTTCGGGGTCAAGTGTGCAAATGTTTTTTCGACCAATCAGAAGGGGGGATTTTGGGGTGACCTTGGCAAGGTCGTGTGCAAAATTTTTGTGCTCTTCTGTGATTGGTTGAAATCGGAAATACCGGCTTGTGATTGGTTGAAAACAGGGGTCAATGAGTGCGTGTCTGTCTAGAAGTGCACTGACTATACTACTCTTGGGACATACATGTAATTTCACTGGAGAATAGGTAGTGTAAGGAGTTTATTATATTATACAGATTATATACGGGTTTATTTTGTACATTATATTATATTATTATGCCATATTAATAAAGAATGATGATATATTAAATATTAAATATTAAATATAATAATGATAGCTACTCACTAAATCCCCACCAAACACATCGCTGATCATAGCAACAATCTCATAGCAGAAGAACAAAAGGAATACCAAAGTGGCACCAAAGGGACCAAAAACCATTCACTTCTACTAAGTGACAAAACCACAATTAGGGAGGCAAAAAGAAGGAAGACCAACCTGAGTTTGTGCTGGATTGTCTCAGTACCACACTCTTAGATTATCGGCATGCTAAGGAATTAAGGAGATGCATGTACTTGTACATGTACATGTACATGTACAATCATGTACATGTACAATTATGTATATGTATAATATATGTTACTGAACATGTACATATACATTCAACAGGGAACAACTAAAGAGAAAGTGAAAAAAGGTACTTATAAAAAGAGTAAATCCAATATAGACATTGTACATTGTATCAGGATACAGCAAAGTCACAGGATTTCACCTGTGCCTGTTATTCAGTACTACACTTGTATATGCAACAGTGATAATGGTGGCTAAGGTATAACATCTAGAGCAACCCTGACTAAAAGAGCATTTAGAGAAAGATTGAGACTGAATGATGAAAATAATTAATGAAGGCAGAACTCTGGAAAATCAGCAAACTAAAACAAACCACCAGAGGAAAAATGCAAGACAGTATGGAAAGGAAAACTTGTAGAAGGATGGATGGACAAACCGATGTGCTATAACAGACTTTGGACAGTTTTTGTATTATCCACTATCACATTTAATTGGAGTCAAGGCATTTAGGACTCACCAGCTGTACTCAGTTTGTAGTGGTAGTACGCTGTCTGTAGGTCCTGTTGTCAGCACGTTGATCTCCAATGTAGTAAGCTATGCAGAGTAGATTCTGTTTCTGTGGTCTGGGATGTAGCGGTGTAGTCTCTATTTTGTGATCTACAATAAGATAGTGGTCCCGCATAGACATGTATATCCTTGCTCTTGTGCATGCGTTAATATGAGTTACTTGGTAGCATGTACCCATCTACACTCAACACAATGCGCACTGTATAGTTTATTTTAGTTTTTATTTGTGATAGTGCTTTATTGATTTTGATCTTGTTTCTGTTTTGTAGTTTTTTGTCACTTCCTCATTTTCTGATAGCTTATATACATGTACATGTACACACCTATCTCATTGTTGACTCTTCTCACCATACACATGCGAGTTCACAGTCTATACTGCTTTCCCTTTACAGCTCATTCTCTCTCAATGCTACACTCTCTCAGTCTACGCTCTACTATCTCACAGTCTGCTCCCTGTACTACTGTCACAGTCTGCCACCTGTACTGCCTGCTATATACAGAACTAGCTGGTTTATTTAGCCAATCGCGTCACATGTGCTCTAATATGCAGAGTTAGTGAATTTGGTTAGGAGTTATTTTCTCCTGCTACTAGTGTACAAGAGCAGACAACTCCTGTAGCATATACTACTGTAATGTTTTTGAGTGCTATTGCATACGAGAGCCGAGGGCTACAAGTATGTGAAGGGCTTGGAAGGTGGTAGAGGCCGACCAAGTGTACCTTCCGCTCATTACATAAAAGAGTGAACAGTTATGGGTGCTCTTTTTAGTGTAGATTGTAGATTATATCAGACGTAGGCCGATGCCGAGACTCATTGGAGCTCAGGACCGACGTAGGTCATGTAGAGTTTATACTCCGAGGGAGTGTAGAGAAAGAATGTTTAACCTTGAGAACCTAAGTCCGACGCTAGGTTCATTAGAACCCGGGATCGGCCTAAGCCTAAGGGGTGGATAGAGATGTGCTTAGCCTAGGATGAGGTGAACTCGAGTCGTACTGAATCCAAAGGATTCTCAGGTGTAGTTACCCGCCTAAAGAGTAAGCCTCTGTAGGTTGAGTTAGGAGATGTTGCTTTATTCAAGCGCAATCAACAACTGAATTACAACACAAAATGCACTGCCTTATATACATAGCAAACTTCCGGCAAAAAGTGTACGACATGGTGTCGTCCAGCCGACATGGGGTCGGCTCCGAAACTGACGCAACAATATGTCTGGTTCCGCCCGACTTGGCCACATAAAGGGTTGTTGGCCTTTGCACAAAATGTGCTTACAATAAGGAGAAACATGTCGTATATAATTATGAGCTAAATCTATAGGGTCGGTCACGAAGTTACTATATAAAGTGGCAAAAGACTCTAATAATGCACAATCAAGCAAGTACAGACAATTACTAAATAAGTATATACATGTAAGTGTGGGAAAAACCAAGTTGCAATAGAGAGTAATCCCAAGGCTTGATTGCTAATACAGATATATATAAGACACGCAGTATATAAGATAATAGTGAATGCATAAGTGAGTATGGATAACAATGCATGGATAGGATAATGTGATTAAATGTCAGCTAATAATATTGCCAGTGTGGCTGGCCTAGGTGCCATTACCACACTGTTTCACCACACTACTCCATTGCTATTTTGTATACAATGGATGCATGGGAAATTTGTACACCAGCTAGGAGGTGATAAAGAAAGGGAGCTGTCACATGCATAGTTAAAGAAGGCACGTGTAAAAGTCCCATACAGAAGATCAACATCGAATATTACTCAGCAAAGATATTGTACAAAGGTAACAGCACCAAATGCTACCTATGCAAAACTGAAGACGAAACAATCCAACACATAATAACAGGATGCCAAGCGTTAGCCAGCAAAAAATAATGTAAAAAGAGACAACAAAAATATTAATTACATGTAGGTAGTAATTATGAAGAATTCCAGTAGGGTGAGGGAGAGTTCCAGCAACTTGGAATCAGTTTGTAATCATGTGTTCCAGATTATAACAGAGCCCAGAAACAGATGACAAGATTTATAGCCATGAATCTAATACTAGACTGCATTTTGCTATTGAGTTTTACTGAAAAAGACAGTTTGGTGAAGTTCAAGAGTATGGTCCACCCAACTATAAAGTGGTCGGAAGGTGAGTAAAACTGTTTTCAAATGCATGGATATGGATTAAATCGCGACAATTCTTACATTATTTGTAACACATCTTTTTCAGCCTGAGTGTTCCACTATTCCACAATTGTGTTGTTTTATTGAAACCCTTATTTCAATTGTTTCTTGACAAGTAAATTTTTCACAGTCCATTGACTTTAACTTTGAGCCTAAAGCTGCAACACAGATATTAATTTTTTAATACGATCCTATTCATTTCTATTGCTCTTGTCTACTCCACGGATTGTATGCTGTCTAAGATAAAACCTCTGGCAGCACAATTTTTGACTGCATTAGCTGTTTATCAAGTTTAATATAAAAGCTAGTGAGATAACAAAGTGTAGAGAAGACACGCATTCAATCTTTTAGGAGTGGCTTTATTCCATAATCACAAGATTTATAAATGCACATACAGTGTAATATGAATGGTTATGGTTTATTTTGAAGTTTAACAAGACAGGGTAATTTTTGTAGGTTTAACTTGTATTGAACAGTTAACTGTATATTATTATTATAAATACATTGTTAGCTTATCATTCAGAATTTACTCAATGAATGTACACGAAATACTTTTTTTTATTTACAATATTGTATGATATATGACATACTTGAAAGAATAGCAGATTAACAAGAGATAGCTCTATTTCAAGTGGTACAATGAATTTTTGGGTATTATTCAGGTATTGTTTGGTAAAATTGATAACTTGAATCCAGCATAGTCAAATAAGTTAACATCAAATCCAACAAAGCTCATGTGATTCTGAATGACCATAAAACTGACTTAGGTAGTGTAAGAAAAATAACTGCTAGGACCCTGTACCTCAGCAAACACTCATTTTATTATGTCCATCCACATCTTGTACGAGGATGTAGGTGATGCTCTTATAATTAGGGATATTGTACTGGTTCATATGAGGCTACGTTTAATAGTTGAATAACCGAATGCAATGCGAGTGCTCAGGAGTGACTAATAAATATTATTGCCAGGCACACAGTGTAATACTGAATAAAATTAATTCTCATTGCTGCATACTGCTATTTATCTAGGGTGCATGTGCAATTTCTGAATACGACTACTAAACACCTCACATCAACTGTCAAAATCATTGCTTGTTTCGTCCAGTCACTAGTGTGCAGTCACTTTGAAGTAATCCCTGGTCATCGACTATCTACTTGCTGGTACGACAGCTCACTTCTCCTCTTTATCTCGACTTGTCTTGTCAACCAAGTGCCAAAATGATTTCCCGTCTTTAGTATCCTATAAAATAATTACATATTATCAATGAGCTCCCTAAACTATGCAATCATTGGTCAATCACTAATATTATTACACACCCATTGGCCCTGAGTGCTGGAAACATTTACTTCTTAAGCATAATATCAGGAAGGTGAATGAAGTTTAAATGAATATATCTCTGAATGCATACATTGGACCAGACAACTAAATAAAATGAGTACATGTACATTTGCATATACTACACGTATGTATCACACACCTTATAATTTCAAAATTGCATAACAGACTGTATGTGTACATAGTATTAGACACTGTAGTAGGTATTACGAGTTATACCAGTAGATGATAACATGACCTTCGTAACCATGGATACCGGGTATATCTAGATAAACATACCGTTATGACAACACCTGCTAAAGTTGAAAGTTCATCCCGTAACTGATCACAAGAATCCATCAACACAGAATGAGATCTTCTGTGAGCTTTTATCCGAGCCTTTTCTTCTTCTGAAACAATTTCAACTATAGAATCATAGCCATCGGAGTAGTTAGGTCTGTTGTTATAATATGAACAATTATCGGTAGGTTAGAGAGTTGTGCACACTTTGCTAGGGAGAACAACTCCAAAACACATTACTACATCATTGTGTAGTTGTGTTCTCTTACAACTCTGGGAAGACAACCCCCCCCTGAAAAGACAACATTGACTATCTATGCGCCTACAGAATCGGGGCTCAGTTATACAAAAGGCCGTGAGCTTTGACAGAACGATCTCTTTGTTTGCTGGCATGGTTCAATAGACAAGGTATAGTACCAGCCCACCAGTGGCATTGATTAATATTCAACCAATAACCAAAGCTGATTTCCAATAAATTATATAATTGGAGCCGTTGTATCTAAGATTAACCAATCACAACAGTGCTCTGTGACGCTGGGGATCGAAGAGACCAACATGTTGGCCCTAGCATAGGCAAACAACCAGTGAGGTGATTTGCCCTAGAAAGAGGCATCGTTGGTAGAAAAATAACAATAGGCCTCTTGTGTAGCCGACCCTTCAGAGAAAGCACATAATAACCTTGTATGCCCGTCTTAATAATAGAAATCTGGTAGTTAAACTATTTCTACCCACCACTAGCGGTAGCCACACTCTCTCCTAGGGAGAAGCTTCGGACTTTCTCTCTAAACCTGGTGACTGAGTTGATAACGTCTTCCAGTTGGTCAGAGTTGGTGGAGAAGTTTGTCTGGGACTACAAAACACAGCAAAACCACCAATCAAAGATTAGGAGTGAATTTGGTGTCAGAGGTTTTTGCACCTGTACATGATGCAGTTAGTGAAAACATTCTAATAAAAAGCTTTCATATGTTCCCAACCTAATGTATGACTGATAAGTAGGTGTCTTATCTAAAAGAACATAGTACGACTGTCAGGCTTGTTGCTGTTGTTACACGACGATTGAAACAGCTTTCTAATAACAGATGGATAAGATTTTACTTTGTTAAGAAAAAACCTTCTCTACAAGGACATGAAGTTCACCGTGATAGAAAGATATTGCATTGATTTCACTCGGCAGGTTCCAAAAAGCTAACAGGCATTATTTCTACTTTACTAATAATGTTTAAATTAAATAAAACGGCAATCAAAACTTGCACATATATCAGTAAATGGTAATATGGAATACTATAATATTTTTACTGTAAGTACTACAATGTAAGTATTCCCTGACAATAGAATTTCACTTACAAGGTTAGCAGAGAGACTGATTCCAAGGTTAGTCATCATTGTTTCAAGGAAGCTGGAGATAGCTGCCACTGAGTGCACACTTCTTGCTTTAACCACAGTCTATAAAATAAAGCTTTTGGAGTTATACTACAATTACAAAGGTGAAAGTATGGTTGATAGCTTATGATAGCTACATGCATATAAAATTGTGGATATTATACAATAATATAATTATAGTATGTCCATGATTTGTGTAACATCGATAACAACAATATATATAAATTTCAAAAATGATGCATGGATATATCAGCACAGTTATCACAGTTAGGTTTACACCAGTACTGGAAATGACCTTGTGAGGCAATTATTTGTAATTTTACATCTTGGGAGAAATTTTGCAGTCATTAGCCAGAACCCACCCAGCAATCTTCACCAACTTTGGTCTAATAGAGTAATAATGATAATGTAGTATATATAGTAATAGAGGAAAGACAATTTCTGAATAGAAACTCTTAGGTAAGCCTTACCTTGGTAGGAGGTTTACGCAGTTCTATATTACAGACGTGCACAAGACTAAGAAGGGCAGACATGGCTTGCCGAGTGTCAAAGTTATCTGCTAGCGCCGTCTTCACAGCATCCTGAGTCACCAACAAACTAAAATATGTGCACGTGGCATGTTGACAAGTCACATGTTCGTAAGTCACATGTTTGTAAGTCACATGTTCGTAAGTCACATGTTTGTAAGTCACATGTTCGTAAGTCACATGTTTGTAAGTCACATGTTCGTAAGTCACATGTTGACAAGTCACATGTTTGTAAGTCACATGTTTGTAAGTCACATGTTCGTAAGTCACATGTTCGTAAGTCACATGTTCGTAAGTCACATGTTCGTAAGTCACATGTTCGTAAGTCACATGTTCACAAGTTACATAGAAAGGCCAGAATGTATTCACTAGTCTACTGTACATACTAGCAGAGGTGTGAAACGAAGTAATCTCTTTGTGTCTTTGTGTGCTAAAACTAGTTCAATACTGCATCTATTTACTTATTCAACTACACGACATACTCTGCACATGTACATGTAGTTACATTCAATAAAGCAATAATCATTTCTTCCCACTGTATCGAACCTTACATGTATTTAGTATATACAGAACCAGAACCATGCTAACTTTTGCTCTTCTAATTACCTTCTCATTAACAGATCCCCGTCAACGTTAACATCCCCCGACGGATTGTTTCCTTGAATGTGGAGCTCTGTAAGACCCTTGAGAGAAGACAACTTCTTTAGAACAGAGACAGATTTCTTCATTGCTTCATCACCATATTCAACCACTGAAATGTCCATTATATATATTGTATATTAAATTCATGATAAATGATCACATGTACATGTATATATTTGTGTTGATGTGCAAGATGTTTGATAAATTCATAACTGTGAAGGCTGCTGTAACAATGCAGTTGACATGCTGAAACTTATTTGGCCAATGAAAGATCAGCTGCTAGTTCTATTCAACTTTCAACCAATATGCAAATAGTTGTGCCAACTCTCAACCAATCAGTCGCCAGTTCTGGTTGACTGTTAACCAATCAACTGCTAGCAGTGCTGCTGACTGAGACACTCACCTGCTGCATATGGTGATAGTAAACAGAACATCCTAAACTGATTGGCTGTGTACTTCTGTAGCAGGTCATCTATTGTAACGACATTACCCAGTGACTTTGACATCTTATCATGATCATCCTTATTATGTAATAGACCTAAACAGATACATGTATAATACTAGCCTCAGTGTCTATGTAACGGAGACTAACAGTGGGTATTCTAGACAGCTACAAATCCACTACCTTATGATTTATCACCAGTGCTGTTACACAGTGAACAATGCAAATAGTCGGAGTACATGGGCATTGCAAAACATTATTATCTATCAATTATAACCTTCTAACAGGCAATAAGTTACAAAAGAAATTGAGGCTAATCAAAGTTTTCAGATAAACATAAAATGGTGTAGATGTATTTAATATGAACACCTGATATACACCTGCTTGTATATATACTATATATATAGCAAAGTGGCCATAATACGAGGGCTCAGAGCATGCCTACTGCTCACCGCTGAGGCTTCCTTTTTAAGGTTGCTGAGCTGGTGTAGTGGTGACATGTTCTGTTCCCTGTGCTAGGTGATTAGGTGCCGTAGAGGCCCCGGGTTCAAACCCCAGTCAGGGAATGGTGGCATCAAGGACATGAAACAAGTCTCTGACTGCTCAAAAGATAAATTCCTTGTCTAAAAATATCATATACAAGAAAATTGGCCAAATCCCCCAATATGTCACTATATACACAATGAAATTCTCTGAACATTTAAATTGCTATGAAATCATTTCTCATTGGTCCCTATACTTTGTGGGTGGAGCCAAGCCACAGGGTATTATCCTCCCTTCACTATATCTGATATATAGTCTGCCAGGCAGGCAGTCAGTAACTTGTGTACAATCAAGGGTTTCGACTGGGGTCAAGGTCATCCAATGCACTAGACGTACCGGAATGTATCCAGTAGTTCACCCATTGGTTAGTTTGATGATAGCAGTTAGACTGAGCCAACTCATTCTCATGGTGGGGGAACATGAGGTCCGCCCCTCCACTGTGTATGTCTATATTCTCTCCAAATACTTCGCTACAAGACAGAAAATATTAATAGAACATTCTTGTTTGGATGTGATTCGTCACATTAGCTCTTTAATCTGAAAGAGCATCAACCCGTGCTGTACTGCAGCACTAAAGTTTGGATGTGGGGAGATAACACTGAACACAGAAACATAGAAGACTGCATGATCACCAGCATAACAAATATGACATTGTAGCACCAATGTTCTTTGGTCAACTCTTGTCTTGTGTGCCTTAAAAACAATACTTAAAACAATGTAGCTCACACAAAATAAAACACCCTATGTAGGTATTATTTCACTATTCTCTATCATTCAAAGAAGACTTGGCTGTTATGATCGGAAACACGCCGCCCACACACTCACCAAACAGAGAAAAAAGAATAAATATACTAAGTGTATAGAAAAACCAAAACCTCAGCCTGGCTTCAGAAGACAGAAGCAAGCAGGAACAAATCCAGCACAGGATAATACCTACTAGAGCTGTGACCGGAGTTGTATAAACAGTGTGCTTGAAATTCAAACATTGTTGTGCTTCTTGTACACTGAACCCAATCTGTCCCAAACATGTACTGCTAAGGTGTCTGTTTCTTATGACTAATGCTCATCATGTACATGTACATGAGTATTTACCTTGCTAGTGCAGAGCATTCAATATGCCAACCTGGACGACCTTGACCCCAGGGTGATTCCCACCAAGGTTCACCCGGTTTAGATGGCTTCCACAAGGCAAAGTCTCGGGGGCTCAGCTTTCGATCTAAAACATTTGGAGGAGAGCATAACTTCACATTGTAATTCATACAGCATATGGTAATAAATCGGCACAGGTGATGATTACAACAAGAATGTACATGTAACGAACAGACAGAATATTTACCACAATATGAGTCAATGTTTCACGCATGGAATAAATATCCACTAAGGTAGTTGTTATTTACCGTCAGCTGCTGACTCTCCAGTCGGCTGAACTTTCATTCGAGACAAGCATCCGTATTGTGAATATGAATCACACTTGAAAAACACATCTCCTGTAGTAGTAGTTCATTATATACAGTAGACATACATGTATAGTATTTACTATGTACATGTATATACAGTAGATATGTAGTATAATAGTACCGTGTTCGAATAAACGTGTAGTATTTAAAAGGAAGCATTATTATTATAAACAATTGAGGAGAAACTTCATATATTTGTTGATCTGTTTATAGCATGAAATCAATTGTACAACACATGTATAGCTGAGATTTTAGTCTCAACCGGATTATTTATTATGTGGATCATGCAATAGACTGAGATCATACCAAGGTGTCTGTTACATACCTTGAGGGGTGGCATACGCATGCCCCGACTCTATTAGTCTGTCTATAAAGCTGATAATACTAGGTATATGATCCGTTACTCTGTGGACAACTGTAGGCTTCATCACATTCAGTCGAGTCAAGCTCTGAAGAAATCTGCTTTCATAATGGGAGGATACCTGCTCAGTTGTCTGCCCGATCTACATGTGGATATATAGTGTAAGTAATACATAACCTCACCATAAATCTACACCTCGATATCAAAACTATATTATGTAGAATATGAAAACTAGCTCCAACATAACAAAGCAGACAATTCGTACAACTTGCACATACTTACAGTACATACTTAACCCAATAGTAGCTGTAGCACCATTATAAATAATGTACAATGTTTTATGTTCATTAATGCAACATTTAAAATGAGATAAAAACGGATATTTTACTGAGATTTTAATACAACTGAATATAGCCCACGTGCACCTAAGAAAGTGCATGCCAAGTTGAATAGTTGAAAACCTACCACCGGAAAATAAAGTTAGATCCTCACCTGATTGGCTTTTGCGATTATCTTATCGTCAATATTGGTAACATTCATCATATACACGACATTTATATTAAATATATTCACTAAGATTCGTCTGATTATGTCAAATCTCATGTAACAGCTACAAAATATAAATACAACGTAACAACAACATCACATGTACACCATTCATTCAAATAAATAAGTAGGTCACATTTAAAGATAAATAGGTAAAATTTCACAATGTAACCTGATACACATCAATCAGACATGTTGGCATAATATGATTCACTTATTATCTTACCACGCGTGTCCTATATGGGGCTCATCATATACAGTTGGACCACACACATACCTACAAGTAGAAGTACTTTGGATAGAAGAGGAATGTCACATAATCTAGCCAGTAAACAGTCAGCATATTTTAATTTCAATTTTCAAATTTCAATTAAAATTGTGTGTTATATTTGCGCAAATGTGACACATTATATGCAAATAAATATCATATATTTTAAACGGTTTCTAGAATCACTTGCACTTGCGTAGTCCAGTAGTATTAATTAAGAAAATTATACAAATCGGGCTTCAATGCTACGAGCTGGCATCAGACTCTTAATCCACCTATCTAGCAAAGTGTATAACTGAGATTGTACACCTTGCTTCCTAAGATATCAACAGAAGTACTTTCTTGATAATACGTTAGTGTAAAATACTTGTATACGTTACAATGAGCCAGATCCTAATATAAAAGCGCAAGTAGAATAATACGATGGTTTCCGTTTGAAACCCCGTACTACATGGCCTTGGGTGATAATTGCCTCAAACATTAACCTATAGGCCAGGGCTGGCCAAAGTTATTTTGCAGTGTCCACATATGAAATTCTCACTCTTTAGGTGGGCCACTTTATTCTTGTTTCAATTAAATATAGTTGGACACAAAATTAAGTGGTTGACAGTCTTGATATATTCAACAGAGGAAAAGCGAAAAGAGCAAATAATTCAGCATTGGAATATAATTTGACCTGCCAGTATTAAAAAATAGTGACAGACAAAAACCTGTATCTAATTACACAGCTACTTAAAAAGTATTTTTAAGTACATGTAACTTAAAAGTACAATATGGTATTTGAAGTACATGTATATGGATGCTCTGAGAAGTGTATGTGTACATGTAGGTGTACGTGTAGGTGTATATGTAGATGTACATTGTAGATGTGCATGTAGATATAGGTGTACGTGTGGCTGCTGTAGATGTATGTGTAGCTGTAGGTCTAAGTGTAACTGTAGGAGTAGGTGTGTGTGTAGCTGTAGGTGTATATGTAAGTGTATGTGATGGATGAGATTTTCATTTACTCATAGTTAGGCTCTACGTGTCAGTGTGTACATGACATCCTTAGTAGTTCATGCAAGTGCTGTGGATTGAGACTTGATCTGAATTTAATCTTTATGAAGTTTTGGTTTGAGAAAGCAGATTTACAATGGTAGGTTACTGCAAACACCGTGAGTAGAATTTTCCACATTTTCAGCTGAGGGTACTCTGTTGCAAGTTCATCTCGTTTACTCTACCAAACACAAATACTAAAAATGCCGATTCTTACACAAAGCTCAAGTGGGCCACCAAAAATGAGCAAGTGAGCCACATGTAGCCCACGAGCCAGTTTGGCCAGGCCTGCTATAGGCTATTAATATTACTTACCATTTAAGATTACCAGCTGCAGGGAGTATTAGTGGTAGTTTAGATCTGGTATTACAATTGTATATGGATATACCAGTATCTGTACCTTCTGGCCGATTCCATACAAAATCATTGCCAACAACTTGTGAGTAGAATCTTTTAGAACGTGCGCCATAGAAGCAGCGCAGGAGAACGCAATAACTTGCTTTGAAGACACCTTTTAGAGACATGATTTTCGACTGATCCACTTGGCTGAAATTTTTAAAACCAATATTAGAGTCTGGCAGCAGATAAACAGTGAATGTGGCATAAACACAAGGAAATAGTCACACGGAAAATAATGCCTGGTGAACTGATGTGTTACATAGGTAATAGCATATTTATGTGTATTGGTGTGTGCAAATAAAATTCTAAATTGTAAATCCGCAAAAATTTCAATATGTACATGTAAATTGTATTGTGATTTTAAGTCATGATAGGCCTACTGAATAAATATGAGTTCAGCATTTACGCAGTGTAGTGATACTTGATAGTTGTTATAGTCTACAGAGCCTGTCCTCAGAATGGACAATCATATGATATAATACTCACATATACATGTAGCCTATATATATATACACATATTATAAATATACTATATATAATATTACTTAATTATTGTTATTATTCAGTAGATTCCACACCTTTTAAATACGCTTTGCTGTAGATATTAATATACAGTATTGCTAAGGTGTGCTCCTAGGCATATCTCTCGAGCTGTACCGATACAGTACACTGTATGCAGATTGAGTATATTCAACATTATAATTATTATTGTAAATGTTATACAACTAAAATAAATTATAATGATCATAATTTATTTCAATTTTACAACAATTACAATAATATAATAATATAACATACATAAATATAATCAATCTTCAATTTTCATTTGCTCTCTTGAGAATTTGGTTAAAACCACTTATGCGGGCAGCGACAAAAATTATTTTAATTGGTGAATTCAGAATTGGGCTTTACCTCACCTCTTACTTCAATGAAATTCGGTTTAAGATAAGGGCATTTTGCCGTTTTCAATTTTCAGATTGGGATTGTAGAGGCGCTATCCTTAGATCTTGTATGGTTCTTGGTAGAAAACTGTTATGATAGATATGTGATGCAGCATAGATTGAGGTAGGCTCTCCTCAGTCTTTCCGCAGCTCTTGTTAGTACAGTAATACATTTGCTCAGAGCTGGGCCCAAAACGTAGATTTGACTTGACAATTCAAGTCAAGTCACAAGTCAACTTGACTTGGACTTGCCAACATGTTGACTTGGCTTTGACTTGCACATTAATGTAACTTGACTTGATTTGGACACATGAATGACTTGTGACTTTGACTTGGTTTCTGCCAAGTCAATATGGAGGATAAAAATTTTGTAGGCTGTCTCAACTGTAGTACCAATATTACTACATATTACAATGTATATGGACTCGTTTCCATAACTGTATAACATACATGCCCAGCTACACTTTGCCATGGTTTTCATGTCTACTAAAAGAAAAAAGTGATGCTTAGGAAATTATAAAACTTTTGAAGTTTTCTCCCACTTGACTTGCATTTCGACCTGACTTGTGACTTGCATGACGGCTGACTTGACTTGAGGCAGCACTGACTTGACTTGCACTTCAATTGCCTCCAAAATTTTAGAAATGACTTGACTTGTTGACATGCAATTCAACTTGGACCCGACTCTGCATTTGCTGTTTATGAAATCACCGTATGCAGAGGATAGGGCTTCATGTTTGTCTTCTTGTGAGAGAATTCTCATTGAAAGAGAGAGTCTGTGATTCTTTCTCCTGTCTTTTAATGTTTGATTTTCATTTGCTCAAGTTCAGTGTATGTTTTGTTACGTTTAGTTTAAGTTTATAATTACATTAGTTCTTCTAAAATTTCTCAAAATTAAACCAGACAATATAACAATAATCTAAAATATACTTGTACTGACTCTAACTATTGAGTATTGAGACTAATATTTAAATTTTAATTTTAATTCAATTTTAATTAGTAGTAATCAGAGATGCCAGACTCGAGTTAAAGACTCTCACTCGAGTTAATTCAAGCAACATTTTATGGTTTATTATAAAGACTCGTAACTTGAATATGCAGCTGTCAAAAACTTGTAACTTGAATTGTAATTCAATTATGGCTATGATCAAAGACTCTCAACTTGCATATCATTATATTGAAATATTTAATAACTCGAGTTTTCATTGGGCAGCTGTGAATTGTAATAAATAAAAATAACCACAGTTATAACCACCAACCACGACCACAATTATAACACATTTTACATTAAAATTGTGACATTTTGCTTTGAAATTTGAACTTCTAACACCATTTCCTAACAAAATTTCACCGTAAGCTAAACAATAACCCAATAACTCTATAAAAAGACTCGAGTTAAACAAGAAAAGAATTGAATTGAAACTTGCTTGTTGTTAACTTGGATAACTTGGCAAAAACTTGAGTTTCTGGGGACATGTAAATATTTAACTCGTAACTTGAAAGTTTTTATCTTTCACTGAAAAAATTGACTTGTAACTTGAAGAGTCACATCTAAGAGTTGGCCATGGAAACTTGAGTTTCCTAAATAAAACTTGCACACATCTCTGGTAGTAATGAGAAGTTATTTATTAGTACATACATGTGTCATGTACAAATCAAACTGAAACTTCTCTTTCATTTCCCCGCAACATCTTCATGTGCTCAAAGACAGGCCTTTTTCTGGCACTACTTAGTTAGTTTGCCTTTAACCGTAAAAGGAACACTAATAGTATAATGATTTTATAATTATAATATAATAATTCAATTCATTCATTCATTCATTCATTTATACTGTACGGTTGGATTCGTCAACCGGTTTAGTTTGGCACCTGGGATTTCCCGAATGGTAAAAATGTACTCATTGCCTTTCAGCCCTTCCGAACACGCGTGGAAATCCTATAGCAAAGACATGTTTGACTATTGAAGCAGGGGCGTCGATTCGGTTTATATGCTAGTGAATCGCGATTGGCCTTCAGCATAGTAGAGTGAGAGGTTGATTGGCCAGTTTGAAAGTATAAACACATGGTAATATTTCAGCCTGCACATGTACTGCCCACACCACTATAATTTACAGATGCTATAATTATAATCCTATTGTTTGTTGTTTTGTTCTTGCTTCAAAATACATCCCATATCATGGCCATCATTTGGCAGTGGAGCCTCATTCTGCAATTGCATGCTTTCTGATGCAGACAAGAGGTGAAACATTGCAAGTGTAGACCTACAATTAATCACAGCAACAGTTTATATCAATTATAAGAAGAAATATGATGGAAATGAGAGCGAGATATGGACAGGAAGATCAGATTGTTCCAGAATATGGTACACTTAGTCCAGATAGCTACCTATCTGCAAGCGCAAATTCACCTACATACTCTCAAGTAAGTACCACTTTTTGGAAAGAATTTTTTGTCGATCTCAATGATGAAACTGTCTGTACTGTGAATATGTAGATTGCTACGCTGACCCTTGATAACAATAGCATAATACCAACACTACATGCAAGTTATGTTAATTCAGTCTGATAACATATTATCTTTATTAGTGCAATAAATAGTGCCCTGCACAAAATTTGGTATTATATGCAATTGGAATTGTATGGTTCGGTTCGATTTGGACAAGCCAATGGGGCACATTCAATGCGCCATTGCCTAAATTTAACTATGAAAGTCTGCAATTTATATAATACACTTAGGTAAATGTAGCCATGTCATGAAATATATCACATAAAATTTTAGTTACTGTCATATAGTGTCCATGTCATTCATTGTTCGGAGTGGAAACTTTCCCACAATTGAGGAAGTAGTACGATATTATATAAATAGGATAGTCCGGCGCCGTAATTAGTTTGTCTAAGATTTTCTCATTCACAGCTGTATATGGAGTAAAGGAAGCGCGCACAGCCTCGTATAAAGCTGCATATAACGTGAAGTATTTCCGTCCAAAAAGAGCTTTTGTTTTACTTTCTCAAAGCAACGCATTGAGATAAAACCATCATACTTACATGCATGCACATTGTAATAAGCTGAAAGATATGCGACTACTGCCCAACACGTACTTAAACCTGCAATGTGTCACTGTTCCAAAACAACTGCTAGAAAATTAACTCTAAAACTCTCAACCTCAAAGTCGGTTGCAAGACTTCCCTTTGGATGTAATTTATGTAGACTTACATTATTATACAATCATGTAGTGTCAGTTTTAGAATAGTAGTGAAGATTTGCCTTATAGTTGAATAATTATAGATCAACAGATACACCTCAGTCTACCAAAGGCCATTGATTCCCTCTTTTTCTCTGGAAACTGTATTGATTTTGCATGGAACAGTTCAACCTTTTCACCAAATATTTTAGATAAAATTATTTTCTACTCAGAGCTATAGTGTTGAAATTATGTAGGTGATTCACAGGCTACTCTCAGTAACGTACTCACGAAGTTTCTGATTTAGTAAGAGGCATTAGGCTAATAGATGATTCTGTAATTAGACAAGCACAATGTAGATTCTCAAAATGATGAGCACCAAGTCTAATTTAATGTTTGTGTGAATAGTGTTGCCGCTTAGTGCATGAGAATATTACAGGCCAGGCCCACTGCATTATAACCGAGCCTGTGGTCCGGGGCACTAACAGGCCCTAGCACGTACGTTATGGGACCCCATTCTTATAAACATCATCACAAATTAACATTGTGTAACTTTTAAGATTATTTTCGACCTTTTCGTTTGCGGTCACAGACAACAATATAGTAAGAGTGAATCACAATGTCCTCTCCTAGACTCTTTTCTATAGTTGAGCTAACAAAACATTAACTAGCATCATGACTTTAGGTGCAAGTAAGAACTGTGAATGACAGTAAAATAATAGCTATTGTTACGTGTATTTTGAGCTGTATTATACTATTACTTTACCGTACACAATAACTCAGTGTGTTTGTTTGTCAATTAAGAATAATGGTTCAGTGGCCGTTGATAAAGAATGCCTGTACCGAAATGTATAGCCTCCATAACACACAATTCACTTGATTTGTGTTCTTAAGGATCCGGTGAACAGCGATGTAAATAATATTATCTTCTAACTACTGCCAGAGGTGTAGTATGGAAAAGTGCGGAACTACATGATGGGATAGCACCAGCGGCTGCTACACATATACATATACATTTACTGGTCGACATTGCATGAATTATTTATGAATACATAAACAAATAATCAGTTAGTCTAAAATATGTGTTAATGCAATGTACATGTAGTATGAAATGATCAACTGAATAATCTGTAATGAGAAAAATCTGCCAAAACGAATTGTGTTTTGAAATTTTTTGCCAATCACTTGCACAGTTCCTCATTTTATTTAAATGAACATTAACATAAGTTTTCCTTTTCACAAGGAGGCTGGCTTACTGATTCGAAACTGTTATACTGATATACCATATAAAGATAGTGACCTTCATTGTACGATTAACAACCCAAACTTTACCCGCCAAAATTCTTTGATCCCAATGTACATGGTCTATATGGCATAATAACTTACAGCATGTATAACTGGCTGTATAGGCTAGGAAAGCAGTATGGCTGTAGACATGCCCATATATATAACATTATAAGTTGCATTTGGGTGTTTTCAAGTCTGATACGTCGACCCTAAATTACTTGACACCTTGTGACTTAAGTGCAAGGATAATAATACATTTGTTATACAAAATCATTTTTATTGCACGGAAATCAAGTTCACCTATGCAGTCTTTTGGACTAGCTAGCTACGACATTGACTCCCACCAATTCTATCTTCAATTCATTGTTGAGCAGACATCAAGTGCACGCTTTTGTCTTCCGAGTCATTCAGTAAAGCATTGAGTAAACACTTGTGAATAAAAACAATGGATTTCTTGCTAAATATGCAACTAAGCATGAAATATAGAGGCAGACATGGTGCATGTTATAGCTAATAACATAATGCTCGTTCACTTAATAATTTTATAATCACTATATTATTCGAAAATGAAAAAGTTTTTGGGTCACATTGGGTGCAGGTTATTCTTACTTACATATTCTATTTTATTCCAATAACTTTTCTCACATCCTGCTGTCAGCGCAAACTCGAAAACCGTGTAACGTGTTCAGTGCATGTGCGATGTATTCAGCGAATCTTAATATTTGTGAGAGTTTCAACAATCAACTCTTTTGGGTTCTAATGTTCCATTTTGTGTTTTTAGGGTTCGGACGGCTGGAAGTCACATGGAGACTCATCATATACTGAAGAACAACAACAGAGTATTTCTGACTTAGATGATCTCTTTGACCTTCCTGAAGTTCAAAAGGTCATGCTCACCAATCAAGGTGATGTCAAGGTTGAGCCAACCGAGTTTACGAGGCCAAGTTCCTGTTCTCTACAGCTAGACCCTCTAAACATCCACACCACTACGGTGAATCACCCAAATGAGCTCTGGAACAATGAAAACTACTTGTCAGGTTTTTGCAATGAATATAATTATCAGCCATCCAGGATGGTAAAGCAAGAACCTGCTTTCTGTCATAGCTCTTACCCCTCTGTAGATCTTCACTCTAATTACACCTGCAGCTACCAGTCTAAAGTTCAAGTAAGGCCGCATCACCTTCCATTATCTCCGAGCTATAGCCTCAATGAATCAAACAGTGGAGCCTATGCACACCACCCACCTAATAACTACAATCCTGCATGCTGCTGGCAACCTCATCCAGGCTATCTGACACCCCCAGAGACGCCCACATCAATGATGTCCAGCCTCACACTATCATCAAGTACAGATTCCAAACATTTCACATCAAACCTGCAGGTAAGAATCGTAGAGAGACTCTTAGATTGTAAAATATGTACAAGTAGGAGTAGACCCACTTAGAAAATATTAGTAAAACCAAATTGATTCAATTTCATCTTTTAACAAAATTTGCCATAGCCTGGATGTATTCATATTTGTTGTCTGCTTAGGCTAATTTTATAGTTATTAGGATTAGCATGAAATCAACTGGGGGCTTCTAATCTGCTAGAGCAGGTAAACCTGACTAGATATGATTAGGGTAGTACGTAGGCTATGCTCTACTATCAGCAATGTCTGTCTACACAAGGTTAAAAATGAAATCATTCCTCTTAAGCCTACCACATGCATTTTCCCTAAAATTTTAGCTTACATTGCAGTACCAAAGCAGCGCGCCACCCTCACTCAAAATTTGTAGATTACTAGGTCTTCCTTTGAAAAAAAGCATACTTCCTGCATACCTAACTGTGCATCTCTTTCAATTCAATTTTATTATTATTACCTCAATAGCTTGTGATATTTGATACCTGAGGAGTAACTTTTTAGTTGAAGTAGTGACAACCAGGAACTTGAACTTCAAATGCTGGCTAGGCTAAAATACATGAGCATACAGGGCCATGCTGATACAGAAAAATGTAGTTAATTATTGAGTCACTTTTGCTAATGTGTAATTCTATGCACTGTAGAACAACAATGCTCTGTCCAATTTTGTAGGCACCGAAATTTCATTCTTCCAATGACATAGATCAGTTACCCACAATGCATGAGCTTAGCCTAAACTCTCGACAACCATCGATCAAACGATCTCAATCAGTACCGGGTATAAAGAAGTTTCCCCCTCAATCCTACAGTAAAAGACGAGGAACTCAGCCTACACCAAGGAACACTTACCCGGGCTGTTCAACTATAAAATATAACAGAAAGAGCAACCCTGATCTAGAAAAAAGACGAACTCATCGATGTGATGTTCCAAGTAGGTCTACATTTAATATTACCAATCTATAAATCATATTTCGAAAGAGAACGCATTAACCCTATTCCATTTGTAGGAAATCACTATTATAGGCCTATATTACCATCATATAGCACACAGAAATACTTTCATGATCGCGTGAGAAAAATGCAAATTGTAGTGGATGTTTCAACATTACACACGATAAAAGTAATTGTGCATCGATAGGACTTTCGTTCATAGATGTGTCCTTCGTTTGTATTTTGAATCTCACGACCCAAAAGATAACTTACTGATAAGGAAGTACATTTGTTTACTTAATAATTTCGATAGTCCTGGTGCACATCAGTCAACGACTTGATGTCTAAACAATAAAAAGCTTGTTTGCCAATTTTTATCATGTATTACCTTGAGCTGCACTTCCACCATTTTTAAACTTATGTAACAAATGCATATAGGTTCCCTACACCAATAAAATCATTCTGAGGAAGCTATTAGGATAGTATTTACAATTTGACATTATATATGAATTCTTCTACATTATTGTAATCCAAGCAGAGAATAAATTTTTAAATTATTTTTGTGTCAACAAAAGGCAAGTAGGAAGCCATGTTTTATAATGGTATTGTAAAACTGCCTACATAAACTGTGTGACTAAGATCAAGTGTTAACGGAAATGTACATGTATAAGTTTCTATGCTAATAAAACCGCCAAATTGAATAAAGAAGCTGTTGTGTAATAACTTGTCAAGAGATAAGAATGTTTTCTTAGCCGTTATGTAAAGAAAACCTTATTAAACTGATAGTTATTTGCCTGCAATATAGCATGGTCTTTACACCCTATAAAGGTCCAATGATAGACTATCAAATTGTGTTTGTATTATAGTAGTTATGTTTTCGACAAAGGGAGATATCCCGGCGCAAGTCTCACTTAGTTTGGGACCCCCCAAATTAGTGTACTTTTTGCCGCCAAAATGGTAGCTCATTAAATATGTTTTGAATGTCAAATTGTGGAAGGTGCACAAATGGCAGAGTTGTATACAAGTTGGTTTTCACCTGAGATGCCTATATAATATGTTGTTCCATATAGTACTATAACTGTGCTGTCTTCTGCTCAATGCCATAGTTCTATATTGTAGACTGTTATAAAGCTTATACTAAGAGTTCTCACCTCAAAGCCCATCAAAGACTACATACTGGTAAGTGCACAGGCTAGCTATTATTCTTTAGGAGTTGTCTTATCTTGTTGTATAACATTATTGAGAATTTTCTCTCCATTCAGCTGTTAGACTAGAACTTTCTGGAATCACTGCAATGCAAATTTGTTATCATCATGTTTTTTAGGATTTTTGAAACATTAGGGGATCCAAATGAAATGCTGCTATTTTTTAAACAAATGACCGTGTCGCAAGGTTACAAAATATTCTATTCTTCAATGCAGGTCTTTAATGCATAGGTTCCACGCGTTTTCTTCAATCTCAGCACTAAGGGTCCCAATGCTTGAAGCTCAGACTATGCCATCGTGTCACATGTTGCACTAGTTGATCACCCTGCCCTGCGGCGTACTAACCGGCTCCGGGTCTATAAGGTTAAATGCCTTTTGTTTACGTAAACTACATTATTTTACTAAATGTCTTATAGTCAACATTTGCTAGGCACTGCAATCATCTTTGAAGCTTTTGTTATGCGTTGTTTTACAATTGAAATTGCAAAACAGCGAAGCTTTTATATTGTTGTTTGGAATCTATTGATAAAAATACCTATCTATTGTGGGGTATGTTTAATTCTCATTAGCACCAACCTTATTATCAAACAGTCAAACTGGTGCACAAACTTAACTTGGTCATTGTCCATAATATGGATGCTATCCACGTGTATTGTAGATACTTGTAACTTTATAATTTCTATTTAGCTAATAATTTGTGCATATTCATTCGAAATCATTAAATTAATTTGTCACAGACGTGGCCGCATCGTTGCTCTAGGATTTTTAACCCAAAATGCACTCATCATAATCTCTTCTGATCTCTGTAAATTGACAAACATAATAAAATCATCATTTTAAAATTTAATGTATTTGTTGTGAGTTTACACTCATGGTAATTTGTTATAAAAAACACATATCTACATGTAAATGCATCCCACAACGATTGTTCAGATTTTGTCAAAATTATTTTATGTTTATTCTAGCGGAAAATAATAGCATCGCCCACTGGTACGCAGTAATACATTGAAAAAAACTCGTACATTCATTCCGAAAAGATCCCAGTTTACAATTTGTAGCAATTACAGACTGTAGCGCCAACACTATTTTGCAGAAATTAACACTATGTTTAAAAGCTTGCTTGATTCGAACATCTGACACCTTAAATGTACAGGAGGATAGACAACTCTGGAATCATACAATGTAGCTACCATCTTGTCAGTAGTCAGTACACCTTTAAATGTAGCTACCATCTTGTCAGTAGTCAGTACACCTTTAAATGTAGCTGAAATAATCATCCGTGGGTTGCTCAATACATGTGATATGGTCTAGGCTTGAGTGATAACAAAATTATGAGAAAATGAATATTACAAAAAGTTAGCCAATATTTGCTTTGACGTTACTATCACTTGAAATCATCTTGTTTGCTTACTGGTCCTTCACATCAAGTATTATCTACTAGGGGTACACTTGATTCGGGGATTTTACCTCGTAGTTCATGGGAGACAGTAAAAATCTTCCTTGTTTTAAGCTTCAACTGTCTAGACTGAGACTCATCTCAAATGAGATGATGTAACATTATTTCCCTACAAATCTTTGTATCACATAATCGGAAAATATGACTGATGGTCTACCAACTTTTTTTTAGAAAAGAGACACATTTTTGTTCAAACTAAAACTATAGCACTCGAATTGCAAAAGTTGCTACATATGGTGATAGATTACACACAAGCGCAGAATGTGTATGCGTATGTACTGTACATGTACATATATGTATATGTGTATGCATATGCACTGTACATGTACATATATGTATAGGTGTTTGCATATACACTGTACATGTACATGTATGTATATGTGTATGCATATGCACTGTACATGTACATGTATGTATATGTGTATGCATATGCACTGTACATGTACATGTATGTAAAGTTAGAAAACTTTTAATGTGTCCATTTTCAAGGCACTTCTGAGAAACTTCAAAACATAAGTCTCCTCTGATGTAGATGTTTAAAAAATGGCTTGGGAAAGTTATCAAGTTTATTTACTTTATTTGTGCAATTTTACTTTCCAATCTAATTTTAAATATCTCTTATGCAGGTGAGAAACCATATCTATGCACGTTTGGTGACTGTAATTGGCGATTTGCTAGAAGTGACGAGCTCACTCGACATACTCGTAAGCATACTGGAGCGAAGCCTTTCTGTTGCGTCGTCTGCGATAGAAAGTTTGCAAGGTCAGACCACCTGGCTCTTCACATGAAGCGTCACGGACCCAAATCACACAAGATGAATGGTGAAAAAGATAAGGTTCAAGCTATCAACGATAGCGCAGACGTTGCAACATATACTGATGTTAGGGTAAAACAGGAAGCTTTCCCTTTGATGTAACGATCTTCTCACCGTTGAGTGTATGCTGCCGTTGAGTGCATGCTGCCGAAACAGAAACCGTTGATAAAAATTCAATCTTTTAATCCTGCACAAATGTGATATACAGTAATTTTAATTTTGTAATAATTATAGATTACTAATATAATTGCATAACTGCCTTTATATTAAATCCAAATACTTACATGTATATGATAAATTATATTATACAGATTGCAATGTTTATGGGTGCATCTGTTATATTTTACTATTTTCCATCTGTGCACAATACTAATTATAATATTTTGCTGAACTAACCAAATCTGTCATGTATTTTACATAAATTGCAAATACTGACCAATTTATCATAATTCTATATTATATTCTATATATTCTATATTCTATATATTTTATATTTTTAATCAGTCTAGTAGATATTAGCTTATATTTTAGCTGTAAATTTGTAACATATTTTATATACACATTTATTTTCTTAGTCCCAATTGAGTGGTCACAATCTATGCAAAATTTGTACATAATTTCTAATATTGAACATTCTCATATTCTATATTTTGTGAAAAGCTAATGGACTACATTTGGTGTCCACTTCACTCTTCTGTATACATAGATACCTTTTACAATTAGATGATTATTGTATAAAAATGAGTTACAGATTACATTTTGGCTTGTCTTTAGTTACATAGCAACCAATGTTATATCCACATATATATTTTTTCCTCTATTCTCTTATTCAGCACTGTTTTGCAAAATAATAATAATCACTACTCACAAATTGCAAAACTCCGATAGATGTAATAGTATTCCTATCTTCTAGTACAATGTACAATGTATATGTATATGATAGCACATCTACACGTTATATTAGATTATATGTAAATGTGTAAACATTAAATTAAATCAAAACCTAGGATAAGGAAAAAATAATAATTTTGCAGTATGTAAGTACATGTAGGTAACGTACATACATGTAGAGAGACTATGAACAGTTCTTATTTCTATTATGGTGAGTTGCCATTCAAATACGCCTTGAAGTTATGCATGTTTATATTATGCAATATTTTATTTCCTGTTTCTGTTCCCTCTCATAATTCCTTTTACTGTAGTATTACCAGCAATCAGCTATTAGCTAAATGATACACACATGGGCTTATTTTTACACTCTTGGCTTAGCAGGTATATTCTGTTATGTTAAAAGAGGAACATACAAATTGATCATGTAATATAATTGTATTCACCACAAACAATCCGGTTCACTTTACCTGGTACTCGACTGGTGAATTTGATCAAGACCTGCTGAAATAAAAGTTTTGATAACAAATACACAGTGGCCTATAAAGAATAATTATATACATTATTATTTATTGTGCGTTGAGTCAATTACGTTTGCAGAATGCCGACAGAACAGTACATTTGTTCCCTGTAGATTTTCCAGGTGTGGTTCTCCGCGTTTTTGTAATGGGTTTACTGACATGGGCAAGCGAATAGTCATGAAGAGAAATTGCATTATCCATTACGCTATGTTCTGCACAAATTTTCATATTCCGTGTTGCCCAGGTAAGTACAAAGTCACCATTTTTATTATGGATGTTTCACATGTAAGGACATGCAGCGCGTGTAATACTAAATCTAAAGATATTTGAAGTGGCATACACCATTCGACCATCTAGTAAGTTGCACATCCAATTTCTGCATACGTGTAATATCTTCAATATTCTATATTTAATAGGGCTGCAGTCACCTCTAATAATAAGTGATGGTATCTATGTTATACTACACAGGTATCACATATGTCAATTATTTGAAAACAACCTTAGCTACAGTGTAGGGCCCTTTATAGTGTTTGTTCTGACAGTATGTAGAAAGATGAGTTTCAAGTAGCCATTTACCAAGTACAAATAGAGTGTTGTTAAGTCAGTTTAATCAAGTGGAAAAAGCAAATGATTTTCGCTGCACGGCTACATTTCATCCCTACTCAGGTTCTTCCTGCCAAATGTGTGTTACATGACTTGTATGTGATCATGAAATCAAACAACAATTTTTGGTATTAAAACTCAGCCCTACTTACATTCATTGTGGAAATACTCAAATATTAACTATATAAAGTATTGGCCCTCGGTATGGTATGCTTTATCAACATTATAATACAAGTGTATAATGTAGCTGTGGAGTTAGGCAACAGTCTCACCAAGTATCCCTGATTCCGCAGGAGACTCCCTGATTTCCAGCTCAAATTTTGGAGCCCTACCCCACCCAAATGCTGAATCTCCCTGATTTTCATCAGTCCAACTTGGAAAGCCTGTTAGGCAATATTTTCACCAGACTCCTTTCCACCACAACCCGGTAGGCTGTTGAAGTCTCTCTCACCAGCTATTTTCTTGTTTTTGGTTAGATATTTTATCCAGGCTTATCAAGTTCACTCAGTTAAAATTAAGGTGTTTCCCATATAAGTGGGGGGTGTGTAATTTGAGTGGGGTACTGTGTAGATAGTTAAAAGTCACAGCATAGGAGTTGCCTCCACATAAGAAGCTACTAGCACCCACCTCAGTATTTTATTACCTGATGCTAGCTAATTCTGCTGCAATCCAATGGGCAGGAAAATTTGTTTGTAACGAAAATAAAAGTGTTTAGATATGGAGATTAAATTAATCAATTCAGAATCACAATTCCTGTTTCCTGAATGATTAATATTCCAAACAAACATAATCAGTTTCTTACTATTAGTGATGTAAAAGGTAATGAGTAAATTCATAGCTAATGGAATATGTCCACAAATATATACTATTGTAACTGGCAGGCCACCACATTCCAATGGAGTTTCAACAGGTCAATTTCGAATTCATTTATCCAGTAAGCTGTCACTATCCTACCTTATAATGAGTAATTCACTATGATAACATCATAATAATTTTTTATAAGGTGTTATGAACATTGTTATATATTTACAGAGTATACCAGCAAACAAACACAACCATCATACCAATACAACTATGTACATTTTCACAATCCTATTAATAGCAACCACATTTCAAATTTACATTCAGTAAATAAAAATATTAAAATTGATTACATATTGTGCCATCAAAACAGTTTATATCTGTTTAGAAGCGGCAGATATGAAATTGGAGTCAGCAATTATCATCATTTCAAAAGTAGTGCAGTGATCAGCTAGCGTATGTATGTGTCCGTTCTCAATCAATTGGTATATTCAGTACCGATTCTTCTTATGGCGACTGTATCTATCAGACGACCTTGACCTTGATCTCTTACTCCTACGGGGACTTCGAGATCTTGAACGTGATCTAAACGAGTTATTAAGCATTATTACTATACATTGACCTATAAAAATTATTTATTAACTCGCATAGCAAAATGCAAATGGCCGCTTGTCTCTAGAGTCTAGACAATCAGAATGAGTGACTACACAGTATTGTGTAAGATGACAGTGATGACACACATTACTTGCTGGCAGCAGCATGTCAGCCGACTGCTTCAAGGAAATAAAACATGATTGTTGTCTTTAAATGCTATGGCTTACACGATGTTTGTGCCAAAATGTAACAAACCAAGTCACTCACTCCAAAAATCCCCTTAATAACCAGGAAAATATGGAAATAGTGACCAAACAGTCTGCCAAACATTGATGCAGCATAATGGCATTTCATGACGTACAAGTCTAACACAATACTGGAGTATAAATGTATTTCACAGTGCAATGCTATAATTCTCCTCAATCTTTTCTGCAGCGAAATAAGTCATACATTGTAAATTAAAAAAAATTGAAGTTCACCCATGAAGCAATTAAATCTAAATATAAAATTTGAAATTGGAAACAAAACTGCCAACTCCCTATTTCTTGTTGATTAATTTTCATTCTTGAACTTTCCATTTTTTATTGATTAGACCCAGTTGATAGGCTAATGGTTAAACCAACCTCAAGCCACCATTTTGAAAGTCAAGGGTAGTGCAAGATTAACTTAATCGCCACAACAGCCAGTCAAGTGCTAGCAAATATTAAGCGATATTTCAGTACAAAACTGTTTGGACAAGGTTTCATATTCACGTAGTAAATTTATGGCTTACTTTAACAAAATGTAAAAAAATTAGAAAATGTAAACCATTCTAAAAATTCTAGAAAACGCTTGACTTATACCTCTAGTCACTTGTCCCAGGAGAATAGCACAATATATTCTTTCCTCATGTTTATGGTCCCCATCATTTAACTTTCCTTACCCATAACGATTTGTTATTCACTCGAGATGATATATGCACGATAAGGTGTGTGAGAGTTGCCCTCTCTTGTCACTACTATTGCGTTGTGATAACACTACTTTTATGGTTGATTGTAAAAATTCTTCAAACACCAAATTTTGCTAGATTTCGACATTCTACTGCATCCAACAGAGCTATTGAAAGAATGTAACTAATGGCCCAACATAGGTGGACTAATACATTTCTACTGCAGGCCAATTGAATAGATGTAATCTATTACTGATCATGTGCAGACAAATCCTGGTGCACACGTAAACATCAACAAATTAGGATTAGACGTTGTTCACGCTGCAGCTTAGCTAACCACAAGTGATGGACGACCGTGGTTAACCACAAGTCTATTACATAGTGGCAAGGGTCAGTGAACGATGGGGTCAACGAGTTCAACAAGCTGAACTCTGAACCCCAACGCTAACTAACCCGTGCCAGCTATTATTATAATACATGTATAATAAACCATAGTGTGGTTAGCGGCATAGTTGCAGCGACCAACTGCAGTCCGAACACAGCGCTAGGACGCACTGTGTGGCAGGTAAATAATGGTTTGTTTTATCTCTTTACCTGCGACGTCTACTAGACCGTGATCTGCTGTCAGATCTAGAACGAGATCTGCGGTACGACCTTCTCCGTGGGGACGGTGACCTTGACCTATCATATTTCTTCTTCTTTTCACTCCTGTTTTCAGACTGTGAACCTATATTCATCTGGTCTCTGAGAGCTTCCTCTTGCTCCTATCAATAACACAGTGTTCAATGTCAGGATCTACAGGCTATGACTCTATACCTACACATTGTGAGCAACGCAGACCATGGAACCCATGTGATATCACACACTGCTATCAATGATGATACTGAGGAGTTCTAGTTGGTAATCAGTTTTATTCTTTCAGAGCCATGACAGTCTCCCTTCTGCATTGACATCATAAACCCAAAAGGTAGGAGAATGGGAGACGTCAGTGCAGGGTAGGTACTCACCTACTATATGCACACACCAAAAAGTTTAAACCAAATTTTAAATTCAAATAAAATTTTCCTCATGGGTTGCATAATGTCGAGAGTTGCAGGAGCATACTAAGATGTTTGTTTGAAACCGTGGGAACACACCAACTTCCTCAAGAGAAAAACATACAGTGTAGTTCACCCTCATCACATCAAGTTTAGTAATGCAAAACTGCACTCTTGTTTGTCAACAATCCATCCTTTATAAATTTTATAAAGCAAAAGTAAGTAATGTGCTATGATACTCAACACATAGTCTGGATGTGGTATATTTAGTATAATTATTATTTAATAAATTTATTTTGTATTATACTGTGAAGTTTTGAACTTTCAGAACTCGAGCTTAAGCTGCCGGAGGAACACTGGAGCTCTGGTTGCTCCACTGAGCAGATGTAGATTACACTCACCTTTACACCTACTAGATGTAGATTACACTTACCTTTATACCTACTAAACGTAGATTACACTTACCTTTATACCTATTAGATGTAGATTACACTTACCTTTATACCTACTAAACGTAGATTACACTTACCTTTATACCTACTAAACGTAGATTACACTTACCTTTATACCTACTAGATGTAGATTACACTCACCTTTACACCTACTAGATGTAGATTACACTTACCTTTATACCTACTAGATGTAGATTACACTTACCTTTACACCTACTAGATGTAGATTACACTTACCTTTACACCTACTAGATGTAGATTACACTTACCTTTATACCTACTAGATGTAGATTACACTTACCTTTATACCTACTAGATGTAGATTACACTTACCTTTATACCTACTAGATGTAGATTACACTTACCTTTATACCTACTAAACGTAGATTACACTTACCTTTATACCTACTAAACGTAGATTACACTTACCTTTATACCTACTAGATGTAGATTACACTTACCTTTACACCTACTAGATGTAGATTACACTTACCTTTATACCTACTAGATGTAGATTACACTTACCTTTATACCTACTAGATGTAGATTACACTTACCTTTATACCTACTAGATGTAGATTACACCTACCTTTATACCTACTAGATGTAGATTACACTTACCTTTACACCCACTAGATGTAGATTACACTTACCTTTACACCTACTAGATGTAGATTACACTTACCTTTACACCTACTAGATGTAGATTACACTTACCTTTATACCTACTAGATGTAGATTACACTTACCTTTATACCTACTAGATGTAGATTACACTTACCTTTATACCTACTAGATGTAGATTACACTTACCTTTACACCTACTAGATGTAGATTACACTTACCTTTACACCTACTAGATGTAGATTACACTTACCTTTATACCTACTAGATGTAGATTACACCTACCTTTATACCTACTAGATGTAGATTACACTTACCTTTATACCTGCTAGATGTAGATTACACTTACCTTTATACCTACTAGATGTAGATTACACTTACCTTCTGCAGGAGTTTCTTCCTGTAAGCCTCTACTTGATCGGGGATAGTCATGTTAGACTTCCTTGACCGTTTTCCGACCTCCAGTTCATCCTGGTACTTTACAACCTTGACCTGAGAGTAATATACCATACTGGTGAACTGTGGGAAACATACCATCCTGGTAAGCTCTGAATATCTATCATATTGAAACATTAGGGAATACTTTACAATGGGTAGTGAGTGCAACATAGGGCCTATATACCCTACCTCGATATCTCGAAGTTTTGATCGTCGACGTTCCGTCATTTCTAGCTTTGGCTTCTTCTCCTTAGGAGTGTAGGCTGCGGTCAGGGCCGACAATGCACCCATACTACCTCTTGATAGATTAGTATCGTCTTCAGGGCTACACTCCCCACTGTTCATTGGACTAAAGGGAAAACCAAACTTGTGTGGTACGTTTGTCATACTATATCAAGTTAGTTTATACAAGTGACCGTTATATCGATATGTAGCCCAAATAGCAACCCTTAAAGTAAACAGACAATACAAGCCATGTATATGGGTAAATAGCTAATGACAAAGGGGAGATAGAATAGGGCTGGTGATGTCCAATGGGTCTTTTTGCTTATCTAAAACAAGCCAATAGTTTGTTCTCCGAGAAGTTAATTTTCACAGTGCACAAAGGAGTACCAAGCTAAGTGTAGTCATATGACACAGTATTGGTGATAAAATACAGAATAACTGGAACCGCCAGTAAAGTTTTCCACATATTCGTAACTGGTCCACTAGCAGCTATGGCCTAGTGATTGGTCCACTAGTGACTATGGCCTAGTGATTGGTCCACTAGTGGCTATGGTCTAGTGATTGGTCCACTAGTGGCTATGGCCTAGTGATTGATCCACTAGAGGCCATGGCCTAGTGATTGGTCCACTAGCAGCGATGACCTAGTGATTGGTCCACTAGTGGCTATGGCCTAGTGATTGGTCCACTAACAGTTATGGCCTAGTGATTGGTCCACTAGTGGCTATGACCTAGTGATTGGTCCACTAGCAGCGATGACCTAGTGATTGGTCCACTAGCAGTTATGGCCTAGTGATTGGTCCACTAGTGGCTATGACCTAGTGATTGGTCCACTAGCAGCGATGACCTAGTGATTGGTCCACTAGTGGCTATGGCCTAGTGATTGGTCCACTAGCAGTTATGGCCTAGTGAATAGAGTTGTGCATTTTCCACTAAGTGACTGAAGACTCCCATCTCCCCAGTGGTCACTGTTGCTGTTAGAAAGGACATCACTCCTGTGTTACACAGCACACATACTCTACCATGTAGGCAGTGAGTGGAGGCTGCCTTCCTTATCCACAACAAAACATAACTACAGTATCACTTACGCTCCATCTATATCATCCCCTGTGCTGTCTTCATTACTCTGTCTTGTGTTTGATTCTTCCAGCATTTCCCATTTGGATGTCGTCATAGCTACAAATGTAAACAATATGTCACCATAACAGGAGTACCGAAAACTTTAGGAGGTTCGATACAGCGCCCAATAAAATGCTTTGGATAGTTACTATACAACTATTAATAGTAATATACATGTATATACATGTAATACCTACAACACTACTTTACAATAACTATCACACTACTATACAATAACTAGTACTGTACTTTACAATAACTACAACAGTATGGTACAGCAACTACCACACTCATACCTTGTGCTTTCACCACCTCTTCGTCTACAGTCTCCCATTTAGAGGCAGCAAACTTGGGTTTTTCTGGAGCAGGAGGGTTGATGGGTTTCCCATCGAGTTCTTCATCAACTAGAATAGAATGTGATTCATGCAGATATAGCGTACGGGTACTGCACACATACAGGTCAATGCTATCAGAAAACGACAATATGTGTATGTGTATTATGACAAAACAAAAACCTACGACATGATTGTAGCAGCAGTTCTATAACAGGATATTAAAGATATAAAAATAAGTCCCTTTCAATGAATATATCCATAACTCTCTGTAGATGCTGAATTTTGCTTGATGTGACTCCCAACACATTTTATGCCTTTGGTCGAAGTAGAGAAAACCAGAAAATATATTTTATGATGAGTAGAAAAGCAGCTAAATCAAGACCAAGAGATGGATCTACATGTACAATATACATGTGATACCAGATGAGAAACCTAACCAATAAGATACCAGATGACAACTCTAGCAACCAATAGGATACCAGATGACAACTCTAGCAACTAATAAGATACCAGATGACAACTCTAGCAACTAATAAGATACCAGATGAGAAATCTAACAACCAAAAGGATACCAACTGCACTGAACAAGTTGAATTAAGAAAAGAAATCAAGAATAAAAGACAAAATACAGGGCGGGTGGCTAACCTGGGGCCCCATCAATATCTTCATCATCTAGGCTACTGTGTCTAGTGTTTCCATTGGCTGACCGACTATTCAATGGTTCACCATCAATGTTAGCTGCACCTTTACTACTTAGTGGTACACCATCTATATCGTTGGGATTATCTCCCTCGCCACCTTCCGGAGACATGGGAGCGCCATCTACATCCTCGGCATCTGCTACGTCTTCATCCTGGTATGGCACCACAAAATGCATTACATATTATGGTATTACATACATATATGAGAATATTAGCATTACAAAGTGTGTCACATATTATGGTATTACAAACACAACTATAAGTATTAAAAAATGTATTACATATTACGGTGTTACATATGAGATCATCAAGTAGTACAAGTGTATTAAATAGGCCATCCGTCTTACCATATTAAATTACATTTGATGGTACTAAATTATAAAGTTCACCAAGTCTGACTGATACTACGCTTAAAATATAATTAGAATAGAATACAAAGCACAGTGTATAACAATAAAATAATGTAACTATGTTTGAACATAGTGATCAGCTATAGCTGCTAGACTGACCTGCATTAGCCCAAGGAATATATTCTGACACTTGATTAGATGGTCGATGGGGTAGATGACCCACTCCTCCCAAGTTCTGAAACAGTTCATCACCTTCTGCTTGAAATTCTCAGCTGTTAGTCTTCCTTCAATGCTCTCATATGTTTCATTAAAGCTCTTAAATATGTTGGGCAGGGCGGATTCAATGCTACAAATCAAATAATCATCTCTTTTGCTACTTCATCTATACACATTAGAACTTCATATGTAGCGTTATGGTAGTGAGGCGAGTTTTAAATCAATTGTTTTATAATAAAGATTAAGTGTTTCCTTTTTACATTTGTAATGTGCATTGAAACGGTAAGCAGCCTCCTACGAATCTTAGAGATAGTAGTTTATGGAAAATCCAACTCAAACCTCTATTACAAAAGTATTAAATAAGCATTGCATATTTCACCTCGCCCTGAGATTTTACAATAACCCCAATAAATCATCGCATAACCTACTGTTAATACTACCATACCAAATGAATCAAATACAATTTATTTCTAAAAAAAAACATAGCTTATTATAGCCTACTGATAAATTATCAACTAACTACACTGGTTTATATAATGGTGTGTAAATATATGATATGCGATTAGCAAAAAGTACATTTTATATTTTATGATAGAAATTATTTTAAAAACATTACGTATAATCTGTATTGTTATACTTTGATAGAAATGAGAACAAAACAAAGTTCACATACATGTATACTTTGTACAGGGAATGTAGGAAGTGGCAAATGAGAGCATGTGCTACGAGAGACAGGTCATGTGACCTCACAAATAAGGAAATGGAGCGGCGTACAGTCACTGTAACGTGTCAAAACACTTCAAAAATGTTGGTCAATGTCAGCCATATTGATTTCCATGAATTCAAAGATTTCTATGATGGTGTGTGGTACTGTTGACAGGTAAACCCTAAATGTCTGCCAAGTTGTGTATACATGGAGAAATGACATAAGTAGGCTATTTTATTAGTTGCCACTGCCTTCAGTTGCCAATAAGTGCTGACGTGCCCAAGCAGGTGTGTTTTGAGTTGTTGGAATAGAATATGCAAAATAGTTCAACTTAGGGCAAAAACTAAGATCATCCGCATCGCTAGAGCAGTTGGTGTTTGATAATAAACTACATATACATGTACATTTCCAATAGCAGTAGACGGATATTGAACATGCAAAATAAATCAATCCAATTTATATAGTATAAATACTCATTATAGGAGCTAAAAATTTTAGCCTGGCTTGCATGCTCATTTTAGCAGCCCATTCTTGTAACTCCGATAGAGACATTATTCTTTTTCTAAAATGTCGGTTCTGGCTACAAGTAGAATCTGTACAGTAAAATGCCGAGTACTATTTTGTAAAAAATCTGCCACTACTCATCATTAGAGACCATTGTTACTACTTCCACCAATATCACTAAGAACTAGAGTATTGAGTTGAGCAATGCTGTTATCATTGTGATAGTTCATTGGTAACACGGCAGGTGTTGGCAGTGTGTAGGCATACAATTACCCTAACAGTAGAACCTAGTTTATGATCTTAAAGTTGCACTGTACCGAAAAGACGAGAATTTATTTCTGCAAACCAGCTGTTTGCATTACTCTACAAACATACATAAACTATTTTAAGAGAAGCTAGTAGATGCTAAACTGCAAAAAAGCAGCCCCAAAATACTAAAATAACTAAAATGATATCACCAGTAGGAGTTATTCACCCATATTCTGATGTCAATTCACAATGTTTCTTCATTTATCTCAACTTTGTCATACAATAACAATAATATCAAGTAGTCACAACTGCTTTCATTGAAAATAATGAAATGAACCCCTACAGCTATTTTTTCCTGATTTCCTGATATTTTTTTCCTAATTTAGCAAAAATCTAAATTAGTTTTCCATGCTTATTCAGAAACAATCATAGCTTTTGGTAAAAGTTAGCAATGATGCCATTCACTAGTTTTAGCAGAGCTGAAACCTACAATGACGTCATGTAGTCCAGCTAGTATTGGAAATGACAGCTACTGGACTTTCAAATGGTGCATGCAGCTTACAACCTCAAATTTTTAGTATGGTCTACGTTTAAGCAGTTACTATTATTAGAATTTCAAGTGTTTGTAGTTTTCTGCTCAACAAAGTATAGATGGATTGTTGAGCTGACAAATCAAAAATAATAAATAGGTTTGTGAAAAGAGAATTCATAAATTTTACTCAAGTGTCTACTTGCTTATAAAGCGATACTAAAGCCTGACTTCAGAATATTTTACGTTATTCTGAAACTTCCACCACATTATAAAAGAAATACAGCTACATGGAACTATGAATGAATGCGCACATACCCAAGAGATTAATATTGCCTGCAAGTGACATGACATTTACCTAGTAATACAGCAGTAGGTAAATTATGTAGTAATATACTTACTATTTCCTGTAGTAAGACACGTTGGGTAGTTTAGCACTTGAGTTATATAGAATATCACACACTATATACAGTCTAGCCAGTTTCTTGTTTAGAGGCGTATCCACAATACTCAGAGAATCTGTAATTATCTCCACCACCTCTTCAGCAGACTCGGCATGCTCTAGACACCATATCATTGCCTCCCCTATCTTAATTCTATCACTGGTGATCTCTCTAAGTATATCCCCCAGTCTATCTCTTTGCCTGTGTAGTGCATATGTTACACATCAACAACGCGAACAGAACAGTACGTGCATATATATATAATATGCTATACAGCAACAATAACAATAACAGTATAGGATGTCATAAAGTGTAGCCCAGTCTTATTAAAACGCTGTCAACTCATGCATTGTTCCCCTATATCACTTGCACATCACCACAAGGCCATGTATATAGTCGTGATGCACCTTGTATGTAGAAGATCCCGAGGACAACAGCAACAGAATGATGTGTTGAATACTGATTTAGAATTATCCCCCCTCGGCTACATCATCATCTATTAGACACTATGCAGCATATGTACTGATATATTACCTTTCCGACAAAGCCTGTTTCTTAGATTGGGCAGCATTAGATTTACCAGAGGACTCCTTTATCTGTTTCTGCATGTACGGGTTCATCTTAGGAGGGAGCCAGTAGGACCCACCCGCAAACATCTGGAAGGGCTTCATCCTCCATACATGAGGCTCATCACCCTGAAGACAACAGCCTTAGGTCACAGCATGTGATAAAACTACTCTCATATTTGTATTATGTGCTATGAGTATTATAAAACAAGATCATAAGCTAACTTTATGGAAATTCTGAAGTATTATTTTACGGCTCTTCAAGCACATGCACATAGCAGTATGTCACCAGCATGGTATTATAGCACACTGAAGGCAGACAACTCCAGCTATGTGATACATTTCAACAGAGATGGAGATAATGCGAGATGTACATGTGCAAATCTAGAGTTGTGCCACCCTGCTTACTTGTAGAATACTGTATAGTTTCCATCTGTAGTAAGTGTGTGCTGGCGTCTGATTATCAAACAGAAATCTATAAAACAGGGTCATATACATACACATGTAGATAGAATTTAACATAATACCAATAATACACAGCAGAACGTTTATCACTGCACCCTACAACAAGGCCTCCTTAATGACAGACATCCACAATTTGTAATACATTCTAGACAGAACAATACAGTTGACCATTGAGCTCTAATCTAGAGAGAGCAATCACTTACTAATAAACTGTATAATATAATGTTTATTATATATAAGTACACTGTAGATAGCTTGTGTCATAGCCTGTGTTACTAATTATTACTTACTACAATACATATATTACATACACATACACTGTAGATAGCTTGTGTCACAGCCTGTGTTACTAACTGTAGATAGCTTGTGTCATAGCCTGCGTTACTAACCTAAATCTGGGATTACTCATCTCCTTGTTCATGATCATAGCCTCAAAGAGAGGACCCTCCCTAACAACATATTCCACCATTCTGTGTATGAGGCAGAGCAGGAGCCTGTGGAACAAACAATCTACAGTGGCAAGCATCTCTACATCTCTGTAGAGTATCTAATGCACATGTACATGCCTATGTGATGTATCTACATGTACATGTGTATGGGGGAAATATAATGTAATGCATAATTCTATGTATGTATGTTGATGAGATGATTGGAGTATGCAATGTGTCTCTACATGCCAATGGCGATGCTATCTATCCACATCTATTATTATTATTATTATTATTCCGAGTATATTATTAAAAATTTATATAAACTATGGATGTGATTGCAAGTTTACAGTTTTTCAGACAAGTTATAAATTGTAGAGATAGTATTAGCATATGACTGATAATACGTCTTCAAAATTCAAACACCAAATCAGCACAATCTATCACTGTCTATGTATACAGTATCATCTACATATTCTATGAGAACAAGTCTAGTATAATAAATTATATTATTGCTAACTGTGTTGGTAACAAAGTTTTATCCAAAAGCCAACTAGGATATGTAGGGGCCGATGGCTAACACTGGTAAATTCCTCCAATTATGGCCCCAAAAAGTACCTACCAAAGGTAGAAAAGGCTTCCATAACCCGAGGACCTTAGATACATTACCTGGCGAGGTAGGGTAGGGTATATATGAGAGGTTACCGTACCTGTCTGTTGGAATGACGATCTTGACTTCCGTCAGGTCTAAATTCTAATAGATAAACATCACAGAACACATGATGGGTTTCAGGTACATGCCGACAGTCAATAAGTCTTTTAGCATTTAACATTCAGTCAATTGATTCATAAATAATCAGTCTTATTCATCGCCATTTTCGTAGCAAAACCAATTTGCTAAAACTATTAATAACTTTCAACTTTTCACACATATTTACAAGATACTTGATGTTTATGTTATATTAAGAAGTCTGCCAAGTTGAGAGCAGGTAATACCTTGGTGTGATTTCTATTGCCATATCTGTCAATCTCTGGCTCCCATTCTGGGAGTGGTTGGGCATTGAAAGGAAGACCAGATGGAGGGGGTGGCTGCGTCTCCTTCAGCATCGATGGAGGTATGTATATTGGTCTGGGCGGTATAGGTATGGGCTTTCCCCATGATAACCTCATCTCAAAGTTCATCACCGTCTCCCCTACAAGGTAAAAGACTCTCTGTATCTGCATTACTGTATCTGTATTACTGTATCGGTATTACTGTATCGGAACTACTGTATTGGCATAACTGTATCGGAATTACTGTATCGGAATTACTGTATCGGTATTACTGCATCTGTATTACTGCATCTGTATTACTGTATCGGCATTACTGTATCTGTATTACTGTATCGGCATTACTGTATCTGTATTACTGTATCTGTATTACTGTATCTATATTACTGTATTGGCATAACTGTATCGGAATTACTGTATCGGAATTACTGTATCGGTATTACTGCATCTGTATTACTGCATCTGTATTACTGTATCGGCATTACTGTATCTGTATTACTGTATCTGTATTACTGTATCTGTATTACTGTATCTATATTACTGTACCTGTATTACTGCATCTGTATTACTGTATCGGCATTACTGTATCTGTATTACTGTATCTGTATTACTGTATCTGTATTACTGTATCTATATTACTGTACCTGTATTATTGTATCGGTATTACTAGTATTAACCTTCACATCATGAGATTTTAACACATAGGCCTACACGTTCCACTGATATATGCTACATCTGTGTATATACAATCTATTTAGCAAAATAAATCGAGTTGGAAAGGATAATATAACTGCATACTCGGCCTATAATAGTTTTATAAAATTCAGTAAACTTTATCACAAACAGCTTGAAGATGATTTCAAACCTTTGCAATCTTTCCCTCAATTACCGACATATTGAGACTACAAATTCAAATCCATTGCAGTACGTCTGTAAAGTAATGGGTAAACATGCGAATCCACATACAATGCATGATAATAGCGAAGGACTACACTAACCTTTAAGAGAATCAAATGCATCCTCGGCGTCACTACGTTTCATGAAGCCGACGAAGCCAGTGTGTCTATTTTTAGCCCTCTCTTCATCTGTACGAGGGTACATAATCTTGACGCTAGCTAGTGGTCCAAACTTACCAAACAGTTCGCACAGATCTTGCTCGTTCATCTAAAAGACAGCACCCATATACATGTAGATGTATAGGCATACGGCATGAAAAGTATATTTACTTGTTGGTAGTGGACTACAGTTGAGACACTTACCTTTGGTGCTATATTACCACAGTATATATTAGACACTTACCTTTGGTGCTATATTACCACAGTATATATTAGACACTTACCTTTGGTGCTATATTACCACAGTATATATTAGACACTTACCTTTAGTGCTATATTACCACAGTATATATTAGACACTTACCTTTGGTGTTATATTACCACAGTATATATTAGACACTTACCTTTGGTGCTATATTACCACAGTATATATTAGACACTTACCTTTGGTGCTATATTACCACAGTATATATTAGTTGTAGTTACATCGTTTTCATAGTTGGGTACTTTGCTACTACTGCTGCTGCCATATATGTCTGTAACAAAGTAAACTTTTCAGATCTCTGACTTATCTACTGCAAATAGACCTTGGCAGTATACAAGTTAAATTAGACAGCAAGGAGGGGTGGGGTTGGCCCCAGAACCTCATTATTTCTGTTGATGATTTACTACGATATCGTTTCACGTATTTTACTGCGAGACTTAATCACAGATAAGGTTTTTACACGAGGCAAACAAAGCTTACAATTGAAATTTTTACCGTTTAAGGTTAGAGTAACTTTCTGTTATGCCATTGGAAGTGTAACCGGAACTGAAATGCAGAAGCTACTGCATATATTATCGCAATTATCACAGTGTTTGAATAAAGGATAAGCAAGAATATAAGCAAGAACCTTTCTCCATGGCAGTTTCAAGTGTACTGATGGTGTCATGAGTAGCCTCAAATCTGCTTGGTCTTCCACTGCTAGTGAGGACGGTAGGGGTAATACCCTGCTCTTCGCATTCCTTTATATGATTCCTTAGCTTTCTCCTCTCATCTCTCTCCTCTTGCATTGCCCTCAACTCCTCTTTAAATATCTCAAGGTTGGACTTTTTTGTAGCCGACTTCTTTAATGTCTGCAAGGAATTTCAAATGATAATATACAATCTACCAAATTATAATTGCTCTACGAACGCCTAAAAGCTTTCAGATACAGTTGCACCTGGTAACTTTGATCGTGAACTCGGATACAGTTAAAAATTAAAAGCAGTATGCCAAAATGTGTCCGCATAGTATAGGGCTTGGATAATACAGAGCGATACACCATTGACTTACTGTGTCAAAACAACGACCAATCAGTTTATAACGCAGTCGTTGGAAGTCTTATATCACAACATTTACATGTAGAGAAAATACTTCATTCCAATAATTTAAAAGTAGTTGAACTCACTGGTTTAGGTGGCGGATGTTCTTCCTTTACTTTTGTTTCTGTTGATTTAAAACTGTTAGAGATCTCGGCCATCTTTGGTGTCCATGGCTTGTAGATTTCTCTTTTAACTTTAGTTTCCCCTTCAATCAAAAAAATAGAAAGAGTTAAGCAAATTTCCATTTCGTACTTGTCAACATATAGGCCTAGTTATAAGGATACACATAGCGAGACAATAAATTGAACAATCAAATTCAACAAACCCTTATCAACACGTCTTAGTAGACTTATCAGCACGTCTTAGTAGGCTTACCTCGTTTTTCGTTTCGCTCACTTTCTGCAGTACCAGCTCTAACCCAAGCTTTGTCAAGTTTTGGAACATCGGAAAATGAATCCAGGAAGTCTTTATGAACAGCTGCGAGTCGTTCATTTTCCTCCTTCTCCTTTTGTTCTTTAAGCTTCCGCTTTGTCGACATCTTAACTGGTTCTTATTCCCAACAGACTGACCATTACTCAACTTAATATTCTAGGCCTAATTGGTACAAATCTACAATACATAACAACGATAATAATTGACAACAAATGGTACTAATATAAATCAATATAGCTATAGGCTATAAGCCATATCGATGACATCCACTTTTTAATCTACTGAGACCCTCATAAGAGGCAAAGGAGTGGCAATTCAGTAATTGGTATCATTTTTTTGCTATTTCTAAAATTATTATTATATTAACATTTACTCTTTTATGCTAATATAAATATACGACAATTAATATTGGTTATAAAATAATTTTATCCATTTATTTATATTTTAATTTTATTACTTTTCAATTAAGAACTATATTATTTTAGGGAGCAGCCATGGCTGAGTGGTTGGAATGCTGAACTTTCATGAAGGTTTCAGGTTTGAATCCCGGTCACAGTGGTGCTAGGAAGAGCATCCAATCACAATTAGGCCTACTCCTGTGCCTCATATAAAAGTCCTTGGGGTCATGCAAGCCAGCATGGCTTCAAAGCAACTCCTCTACCCCTGCCAAAAAGGCCATGTCATCTGGGCCTTTCTCACAAGGAGTTGGGCAGCACTGGCACCGCAAGCTGCAAGGGGCTGGTCATGCCAAGGAGTATTAAGCGGATGAGTTTAAGAACTACATTATTTTCTAGTTCCGCTTTAGTTCGAATATTTATAATAATTATTATTATAATAATATAATTATGATAATACAATAATTTTATAGTTATTGTAGGCCTATAATACTTATAATTAATTAGATTATCGAAAATTAAAGCCTTTCTTCAACTTACATTTTGATTCATTATTGATTATATTAATATTAATCATATTATATTGATATTAAAAATTAAATATTTTATTCCTATTTATTTATAATTTTCACTTTGATTACCAATTATAATAATGTCAACTCAGGTTAATGATATTACTAATTTTTAATATTAATTATATAATAATAATAATATATAATTATTATTAGGCCTATTATATAATTAAATTAATATTAAAAATTAGTTATATCATTAACATGAGTTGACAATGACATGATTCTTTGACCGTCATGCTCATTACAGTAATGATCATAAAGCATTAAATAGTAAAGCATAGTTAATATTATTATTATTGATATAAAAAAGATCTCTAATAATATAATCTCAATCTGATGTAAAGTTAAAGGTAATTAAATTAGTAAAATAAAAGAAAAAGTAATGTAATGGTTACTTTTCTTTACACCAGATAGAGATTAGTTTTATATAATAAAATAGAATATTAACGTTTATAAATGTCTTTTGTATCATCTTCTAGGTATTTGTTATTATTAATTATTTTGTATTAGGATTAGGATTATTGTTATGAATTTATGATCAACCATCAGCATTTTTAAAAAAAATTATAAATTAGTTCAAGAAATTTTACAGCACTTGATAGCGAAAATGAGATCCGAAGGATTGATCAGCTAGTTTATATAATTCTTAGAACATGGGACGTCAAGTAAAGTGAAGAGTAAAATATACCTGCAGCAACACCACCATTGCTATTTTCTTGTTACAAGAGAAGACAACTACGCACAGGCTGAAAATGTTTATTACATAGAGGTGACAACCCCCACATGTTGCTTACAATTACAATATTACTATATAATTACAATATTCTTTGCCTCAAACCTCAAGATTTATATTTATATCAACTCTCTCAAAGCCCTACTAAAAACGGATTGCATATTTTCTATTGCTTTGCTTTTACACCAGGTTTAACACCAGCCAGTATTTTGCAAGAGGCCCCTAATTAACAGTCATCATTATTGCCAATGAATCTGCCATTTGCTACTGTGGTTTATTGCATTTCAACAAAATGCCAAAAAGGAAAAAATCATGTTACAAACCAAAAAGGGGCTGATTCAAACAGTTTGTGCCATTTGCCATTGCGCCAAAGTGAGAAATTTCCATTAGTTGCTACATGCTTATAATCAAATATCAATAGTGGAAAAATATATAATGGGCCTAGCCTAACGCATGGAGCTTTGATAGTTTGCCTTGTGTTCGAATTTATTGACATTGGTTAATATCCATATATATAAATGAAACTACATTAAGTCAATACAAAGTTGTTGCTGTTGTACATGCATACGGTCTACACTCTAAATAAACCTTATGATACTGCTACTGATACCACATGATACTGCTGTGTCCTGAACAGAAAAGATTTGCATACAATACTGGTATATACAAATTAGAGAAATACAAGAATAAGTTATTGCAAAAAAGATTGAGCATCATGCTCAGACACTGGCCGTTTCTTGCAGTTTACAGGCTTTCTTGATGATGTATAAATGACCATGTGAAGACACCAATAGATAGCAAATATCATTGTAGTTAACTACAACACAAATATATACATTTGTTACTAAAGGTGTGTTTCACACACCTCAAATTCCACATCAACATACATTAAGAAAATGTACAATTTACAGCTAAAATGGGTAATACCTAAAAAGTCGGGTATGGAATCTAAATAAAACAATCAATAGATTAGCCGTATGATAAGTGAATATTAATTATAAAGTCTACAAGTGAAAAAACAATATTATGTTTTTAGTTACGTTAGTTTTTTAGTTGCTCTGGTTTACTCATTAAATCAAATATAACTACAAACCTGAGACTCTTCTCAATTCATCTTTACTGTCTAGCGGAAATTCCACACATTTAGTGTAGAGCTGGTATAGCCTAGTAGCCAGTTCCTCCTGGTATTCCATGTCACCACCAGACTACATATAATAATAACACCAGATAACTATAACATACTAGTACCAGCAGCTTACATGGTGTTTCACAACACCTCATCAGCTTCTAGAGTCACAATGTTATAACTGGAATATTGAATCACGGGTTCTATTTTGGCCAGAAGACTAGACCTTTTCCTAATTAGAGACTGTAAAATGACAAATAATAATAAATGAGAGTACTTCCGACATAACATTGACATTTGCCATTGCCATTGAATGCATAACGGTATGGGTTATATAGCCTATTGCTTTAATTGGTATCAGTTCTCATTGTATGCCTTTTTATTGGGCTTCTTTTTACTGGTACCTTGGTTAATGTAACTGCATGCCATGTCGGTTTACTTCTTTGTGAATGACCTGCTTTAGTTTCATATTTAACGGTGTCATTTTATGCTCCGATCCGAGATCATTTTGTACATATTGAACTCGGACCCTTTTCTAGTTGGAGACCAAACTTGTACTTTAGTAACCTTTTGACCTCAGTTCAGAACTGATTTTCATATATATAGGGAGCATAATTTCCATTCTTGCTTCAATTGCTTGTAGACTGTTGATCAATAAATAATCTTACTAATTGAACTATACAGTATCTTACGGTTAACCCAGGGCTCTCAAGTTACTCAGTCAAAAAATCCGAGCAAATGTACAATGTACTGCAGTGTGAGCAGTGTTTAGTAGTATTACTCTATTTGCAATTGGTCAGATATATAAATAAAGCGGTTGGTCACCTACATGTACACATCTATTGCTCTATGGAGTTAGCCTAAGTAATTTTTCACAGCCTAATAATCCCAGTATGTACATGTAATTTAGTCCTTGCCCTTAGAAAGTAATAGAGTTAGTAGCCTTTTTCTAAGAATCCCTAAGTAACTTACAAGCTATGAGATAGGCTGAAGATTAATTCGGTGATTGTAAAGCATTTCAATTCAAAATACAGCTATTATGAGAAAAACCTCCCAAATCCGAGCAGATCATTAATAATAGAAAATCTCCAGAGCTCTCTGAGCAAGCACTGAAAATCCGAACTGCTCGGTGAAAATCCGAGAACTTGAGAGCCCTGGGTTAACCGCTAACAGTAAAGTAACAAGCACACTCTCTAGACTTGGGTCCTTCCAAGTACAGCCTCATGACTGCTACTAGGACCCAGCGCCCCAATCTTCCAGCACAGCCTTCGGTACTGCTCCTGCTACACTGTGCCAGGTTGGAACATCCTGCTCAGTCTGGTTATAGGAGTAGACAGAATCTGCGTGACTACCCCCACCCTCGCTCTTTATTGCCTGGTGGATCTCTTCCCAGCAATCATAGGATCGTTTCTCGGAGGCTATCCCACTTTCTTGGACATGTGTTGTGCTGCTTGGCTGGACTTGCCCCTAGTGTTTTTCTGGTTGGCCGGTTTAGTCTCTCTCTCTTGTTGCTCTGGCCTGTGTGTTACTTGGCTGCACATCAGCTAGCTAGCTGGATACACCAATAAATTAAGGCAATCGGCAACGATGTTCATCAGGCTTGAATATTTAAGTTGATTACCTATGATTCAGTGCCATTGGACTGTTTGAAAATATTCATAGTTAGGCTACCCCAGAATAATTTTTTTTTTCAACTCACTTCATTCCCAACTCTGCTTAGGCTATAATCCTACAGCAGGGAAACTGTCAACTAATCTAATTAGATGGGAGGCCAGGATAGAGCTACATAATCATTATCCCAATTATATTGTGGTTTGGAGATTGGAAAAAGATAGAAGAATCATCATCATAGCATTCTGTCGGTTCGACAACGCCTGTCTTCACTTTGGTCTAATCAGACGCCTCCAACCGTCTCTATTTCTCGCCTTCATGTGCCAACTATTTCTGTCAACATCCAACTTCTTCATATTTCTCTTGACGGTGTCTTTGAATCTCAACCTGGGCCTTCCCTGATTTCGCTTTCCTTCCTTCAGCTGAGAGTAGAGGAGTTGTCGAGGCAGGCGTTCATGGTCCATTCTCTCCACATGTCCAAGCCATCTCATATTCATCTGGATCAGGATGGATTTCAGGGATGGCAACCCAGCTCTCTTCAATACCTCAACATTGCTGATCTTGTCCCTCCAAGAGATACCCATGATAGATCTTAGATGACACATCACATACGCTTGCAGTCGATCAGTTTGCACACTGTAGGCCTAAACGGTCCATGTCTCAGCACCATACAGCAAGGCAGCCAACACAGTAGACCGGTATACTTAACACTTAACTCGGATTGGGACATGGTGGTTCGCCCAGAGTCTTCTCCCCAAGTTTCCGTACACCGCACTAGCGTTCCCTATTCTCAGGAGGATTTCTTTATCCAGCTTAGCATTGTCAGCTATTGTGCTTCCCAGGTATTTGAAGGTTTTACACCGTTCTAATGACACTCCATTGATGGATATGGTGGTTGGTAGAGACACATCACTCAGGAACTTTGGAGGCTAATAGAGACACTCTGTCTTCTTAATATTTATCTGGAGACTAAACTGCCTTGCAGCAGTAGCAAATCTGTCGACTAGAGCTTGGATACCATCAGGTGTGTGAGCCACCAGAGCGCTATCATCTGCAAAAAGCAATTCTCTCACCAGTTTAGTGGTTGTTTTACTTTTCGATTTGAAGTGAGCTACGTTGAACAGGTCTGCTTCTTTCCTTGTTTGGATGTAAGCTCCTTCCTGGATGTCCTTGAAAGCTACCTCAAGCATGGCAGACAAATAAAGTGAGAAGAGTGTTGGTGCGAGCACACACCCTTGCTTGACCCCATTGCTTACTGCAAAGTCACTAGACACAGAGCCCCTCATAGCTACATTTGCCTGCATACCTGAATGGAGGGCCTTGATGATACTGATAAATTTATCTGTACAGCCAAACTTTTGAAGAACTTGCCAAACGGTGTTGAAGGCCTTACTGAAGCCAACAAATACAACGTATAGTGGCATGTTTTGTTCAGTGCACTTCATAGCATTATGATGATCATACGATAACATGATCAATCATCAGTGGGATTTTAAAAAAGAGAAGTTGCTCTATACTGTCTAGCCTAGCTATATTGCCTATACAAATTCAATAATATTATTGTCATATTTGATTAACAAATACTTTATTAAAATTCATTACTTCCTAGATTTATGCTGCTCTCTGTATATGTATCTTTATAGTAGTTCGGCAAAATGTCCTGGTGGAGTCGAGATGCAGGCTTCTGTTACTCTACCTACTACTAGTCATCCGTCACAACAAGAACCCCGAGGTTCCACACGATTTTAGGAATAAATCCATGAGCAAAAATATTAGTATTAGCTACTAATGATGTGGGAAGACCCAAAGAACTTGAACTTGTTAATACATCTTTCTGTTCATAAAGCAAACAAACCCGTGCTGATTTGTGTCATTTTATGCTATATCACCAGCAACTATCTCATATGCAACATTAACATGAAAATTGCAAATATCAACAGGATCCTTCACGTTCATCAACATCATCAAATAAAAAAAACCCGCCGATGAGCTATCTTGTTACTAATTGTCATTGGATTGTCGTTTCTCTACACGTATCATCATGGTTACAGAGTGGTCTTGTTGAGAGATCAAGGTAAAGATAAAGATTAACTAAGGTAAAAGATCAAGATAAGACCAGAAGAAAATTCAACATTTTAAAAATTAAAATCAAAATGTTGAATTTCATTTTGTATTTTCTTTTTACATTTAACATTACATGCATGATCCGATGCAACTACATTGACATTGAAGTAAAACTCACTTTAATAATGTTGCCATCGCCATCCATTTCTAAATGACCCAAACAACCACTGATCTGCTCTAGCTGAGCCATATTTACGAAATAGAGGAGATAAAAATATTAAAGTTAAATGTTTTTAGTTATGTTTACAACAGCATTCCCACTACTTTTCTAATTTCATTCAAAAGCAATTAAAGTGAAACACAGTCATGTGATTTGCACGAGTAACCCATAAACTTTTCGCGTTTTACCAAAGCGAAACCGGAAAAGGTTAGATTGACAACATCCGGTATTGAACAAGTCATGTGACATCTTGTGTAGTTAGAAACCTTTTACACACTCAAAATGATTGAAAAACTTTCTATATTAGCTATATTTTTGGTGCAATCATGCCTAGGTGAGTATTTATTAGATTGAGAGCTTGAGTAGATTTTCTGGTAGTACTTTTATAATGACTTCGATCTATCAATTGAGATATTAGTTAGATTTAGATTAGAACATCCATGGGACCAAGGGACCAAAGAAACCACCTCTAAAATTAAAATTTCAATTTGAATGATCATGATAAAATTGAGTGAGCTTGGGCTTGGCATCCACAATTTTAACGGTTAAATACTAATAAACTTCTACAGCCTAGCTAATTTGCTTGTGTGGTCTCTATGCCTTGTAACTAAATGGGGCTAAAATTTATAATTTAAAATTACTGAATAGAATTAGATGGCTGCAATGTAACTGTAGGCCTAGACCACTTCTATTCTATCCCAACTGACCACCCATCAAAGTTGAAGTTATATTTGCTATTGCTATGAGGCAAGACGGCAGTGACTCATTTTACTCACATTTGATCCCCGAACTCATTCTGATTCTGATTTTTGACCTAATTATTACAACAGTTGTGATTGCAATGTTATGTCAGTGCCTTATTCGTTCTTATTTATTAAGTGGTAAAAGGTCTAACCATATCTGCGTTGCAACTGTAGTAGTATATTTAATTGGCATAATTTAAATTTTTGGATAAGTTGAATGCAAAAGATTAGCAAGAACTCCTGACTTCAGGTTACTTTTAACTTGCCTCTAGTCTTGTATTTAAGATAGAATCAAACTAGGGGTTTCAAAATTTAGTGAAAAGCATGTTTAGTTACTTAGGGCTATGTGATTTCCGGTCTTGGGCCTGAGTGTAAGCTTCCATAGGAAATAGTCAGCTAGTCAGGCTAGACAGTATACCTGTGTGGGCGTAGGAATTGAGGAATTCGGTACCGGGATGATACAAATTGAAGTGTCATGCTCTAGCCTACTGAGACCCGGTGGGTGGCTAAAGATCATTGCTATAGGCTAATATTAGGACAAACAATGATTTTGCTGCTGTTTTTATTTGAATTTCTTTTCATTTCTTTACAGGGGAGCAGATTGCAATAGCGCACAAACCCTCATATGTTAGCTTTGCAGATACCACTGATAGCATTCCAGTATCTGAGATACAACATATTTTAGCTGCTATTCATGGTTTCTCTCTTCACAAGGTCAGTTCTTCCAATATTATGCAAATTCTCAAAAACCAACCTGTTTTGTTCATCTATTTTGGTTGTAAGTATTTCTAAAAGTATGCAAGTTATGTGATGTCATAACATTTTGTGATGTGATTGCGTTTTGATAATTTTGACAATATCGTGCAAGTCTATTCTATGTTTTGTGATTTAGTAGAGTCACGCTGTGGAGAATGCTCTATTCTATTATCTGCAACTGATCGTTTTTTTGTAAAAGATATATTTGGTGATAGACACCATTGTGGGCAACTTATATTCAGCTAGTGAATAACTATAGGCCTACACGGTAATGTTAATAGGGAACGAATAGAGCTATAAATGACTATCCCGATGTTACTATTTCAGGAGTTGAGTTTCCACGGACTGTATGCTCTACCACCATTCCAACATCCCAAAGCTAGTGCTATTGTCACCTTGTATGGTGGAGATAACTATGTTAGTCAGATGAAAACACCAAAGTTCTCTTTAAAAACTGTGAGTAGTTAGTGTTAGTAGTTAGTAGTTGTGTATTCTGTATTTTGCCGTGGTGTAGTTACATGCATCTTTCTATAGAGCCGCTGTAAGATATTCTTGATGTTCAGTGGGAACCTCTTGTGTTATTTATGTTCACAGTCCTAATAATAGTTAGCAGTATCAGGTGTACTCTGTTGATACATGTTTCATGTTTTATCTTTAGGATGAGCTGTATGTCCCTGCCCATGGTCTAAAGCATCACCTGGAACAATTCTATGGTCAGGATAGTAATGTCATTGAACTTGACCATGATAGCAAGGTAGGCCAGTTAATAGCCAGTGGGCCAACATACCAGTGGCTAACTTGTCTTGGGTCAGTTCTACGGGCCTGTATGATACAGCAGAACTCAAACTATATAACATAGGGTTAGATTCAGTAGGTGTTGTTGTTACAAGCACCCTCTATCTTTGACTCTAGAGTCTAGTACCTAGATGAATGTAGTAAGCTGTCAGTGAAGGAAGGTATGGTAAACTTGTCACAGGGTTCTTAGCTAATAAGCTGGTGTATTTCCACATGTGCATAATATGTCATGTCATATTACATTTTACAGGTAAATGACTTCAGTGGAGTTCTGGAAGGAATGAGTGACAGTGTAGGGTCTGTATTTTATACTGTAAATGGAGTCTTTAGACTCCAGTTACTCAATACCACAAAGCCTGAGATCTTTCAGTTCCTGAGACAGTGCAGTCTCCTCCTGCAGTCTCTTGATAAGGTGTGTTATGGATCTTATGCTAAAGTATTATTTATTGATTTTATGGATGGTACTTTACAAGATGTTATGTAGACCTACATTGTACACCAATGCTTTACATAGGCCTGTTATGTACTGCTATGTTATTTGAACTTCGTATACTTGTCGTTAGTTGATGGAAATGAGTAACTGGGTAATTTGAAGTTGTCCTTTCTCTACTCAGTGAAATAGATTGTATGGGGGAAGGCAACTTCTACATCACGCAGACAGCTGATTCATAATTGCATTGTATTTTATTTTCACAATTGCTTTAGTGGAAGTGATGAATGTAAACATTAAATTCCATGCTGCAGAGCGTGGAATTGCTGTAACGTAACGGTTTACCTCCAAGTCACCGAGATTGTAGTTATGATTTCAGCTACCTGCCAAGTCTGTGCATACATATTTATATAATCTTCTATTGCAACTGGTTGCATGATGAGTTGTTTTGCCTTGTTGCAGGTATCTACAGCTGGAGCTGGTGTTGGAGATTTCTACTCCTTTGAGCTCTATATGCCAACTAGCGAGAGTGCTGCAGTGAATGTAGAGATCTCTGACCTAGTAAAAGCTATTCTGGACAAGGTAATAACTTAGGAGTTGCCTTACTTGTTTACACTGAAAGAAGACAACTCCAAAATCTAACATACTGTCACAATTTCATGTTATGCAAGTAGTTTATGTAGCCTACATGCTACACATTGAATTTGTAGCTCCCTTTTTAGTTGACCTAGCAAAGTGTATTCTGTATACAATACTAACTGATCTCTAAGTTATTCCTGTACTGTAGGTAAACACACAGCTGAGTAAGATGTACGGAGAGGACTATGTGGTCTTTGTTCTTAGTCTACCAGAAGCTAGCATTATCAAGTCAAGGAAAACCAGAAGCCTCATGGCTGTAAGTTTTAGTTATAACTGTGAATCGTAATTCCACCATATAGCCTGGCCATTTTCTATGCGCATGTATGTCCAGGCCATAAGAGTAGACAGGCCATATTTTATGCGCATGTATGCCCAGGCCATAAGAGTAGACAGGCCATGTTCTATGCGCATGTATGTCCAGGCCATAAGACTAGACTAGCAATAATTCTGTTAGGCCACACCTCTTGTGTATCAAAATTCTGTCAGAAATCTGGTGTTGATTTGAACTCTTGCCTTCTGTTCATCTTAGTTCAAACTTCATACTGCAAGTGTTTGAGCCCTTTTTATCATATCAGAAGGTCAGGCACTGGTCAATACTCTTAGGTTAATAATATTTGTCCAATATACATTGTATAGCTATCCTACTTTGTATCGGTTTTAATGCTTTACATCTACATGCATTCACTGATCATGCTCTGCTATGGCTATCCTATGCTATGGCTATCCTATGCTATGGCTATCCTATGCTATGGCTATCCTATGCTATGGCTATCCTATGCACACGTATATTGCAGACTGAGGACGGAGATACAGACCTGAGTGCTAAGCGCAATCTAGCGACAGCGTATTCCGCTGACTATCCTGTTATCTTCCACATAGTACTATGGTTGGTGGTGTTCATGTTCCTTATTGTACTATTCACTATCTACGGCATGATGAGCATGGACCCTGGCAATGACAGTATTATATACAGAATGACTGCCACTAAAGTCAAGAAGGATAACTAATTCATTATAAGTGTACAAACTTCCAATCAAGTGCCAAAGGAACATTGTTAAACCTTTGAAATGATTCTGTCAGCCATCTTTGGGAATGATAGAATGATGATTGAGCTGTGGCGTATTGACTGTTGTACTTTAGAACAAATATCCAAATGAGATGTACAAGTTGTAGACAGTAATACATTGTAGTAACGTCTTTTACTTTGCTAACCTTATGTAATATTTTCCATCAACTCACAATGTCTTATATAATACTAGACGGATCTGTTAACCTCCCATGCTCCTGTATAATGTGTCACAAGAAATGTTATTATTTATCTAACCAAAATATATATTATTTTATATTGTAATGTATTCTTTGGCATTGTGTAGCTCTGTACCGCATATTATACACTGTATATGCAAGTGATCATCACCTACAATTACAACTCGTCACCAAAACAGATTCAAATATCACTGATATAGAAATACATGTTGTTTTATAATGTGACATGCTTTTCGTTTTGCACATGTATATTGTCTCTTACAGTCAATTGCCCAATTTTGGAGTTGTTCTCCCCTGTTTATCATACAAGAGAGAGGAAAACTCCGAATTGATACTGCCAGTTGATGCTGTTTATTGTGCATTAATTGGTCTTATATGGTGTTATACACTGGTTGGCGCTTGCCTGGTTTCAAGACTAGTAACTCTATGATATCAATTTGGCCTGCTGCTGAGTCGGACTCTTTGTAGGCAGCTTGGCTGTAGGATGCTTTTCTGCTGATGATCTTATCTTTGGAGTAAAAGTTTTTTTTGGAACAGATTTGCTCCTTTTTACCTTAATACTCGTTTTCTTTGGTGCAGAAGGACTTTGAGATTTGGCAGTTTGTTTTTTCTTGCGCAATAAGTTGGCTTCTCCAGACAGAGCGGATGAGTTTGTAAAGCTTTTTGTTGATTTATTGTCTACAGATCGCTCTCGTGAATGTGCAGATTTGTACACAGATTTCTCTTTTGATGAACGTGCCGATTTTAATGATCTCTCTGTGGAGACATCACTTCTGCGCAGTGACCGGGTTCTGCTGACCGAAGTCACCCTGGCAGTATCTTTCGATCTGGATTGATGACTAATAGTCATGGGTAGCTTGCTGGTATCCAAACTTTCATTTTGAGATTTTTTCCGCGACCCTCGTTTTCTATCTTTTATTTCTTTGGTAATTTTCTTTGTCGATGATTGCTTTTTACCACTTTTCCTCGATTGTCTCTTAACACTTTCCTCATCTCCTACCGATTTTCTGGTGCGCAATCGACCACTTCTTTGCTTGGATTTCTGTCTACTTTGTCTTGGGGACCAGCTTTTACTATCTGGAGTCGCAAAACTAACTGCAAAATAACATTGTGACATTGTCAAGAATAACATGGGTACTGCGTGAAAATAAAAAGTGCCAAAGAGAATTTGCAGTGCAACCATTATGTCTTCTCTCAGTAAACTAGTTTCTGTTATTTACTACATGTATGTTTCTGGTGCTGAGGTGACTACAGCATACATGTAATATGTATGCATAAATGTACGTAACATTGAGTGTAAATCGAAGACATTCGTGTCTTTCTCTAATACTATAGCATTATTGCTGACTAAACACACAATGATTTCCAAGTCCCTACCTCTGCTAGAGGAAGCCTTAGATATTTGAGAGAGGGTCTTGAAATCTTTCAGAGAGAGGGTAACTTCTGTTGCACTTGTTGTTGCAGAATTTGGATGATACATATGGGTATTGCTGCCAAGTCGTCTTGCTACACCTGTACAAGTAAACATTGTACAGTGTATTTATACTTTGGAGACTTTAACTGCCTTTAACTTTTTTGATATTTTAACCAACATGGTGTTGCAATATTGAATTCAAGACTATAATATTTTGCCCAGCTCAAAACTTAGACAAAATATTGGATACAATCAAACATACCGCATTGGATTCGTTCAAAATGCTCATAGATCTTAAATAACGTGTCTGAGCTGCATACATACATACATACATGTACATACATACATGGCGTATTGTGTAATGAACATGACTGTAGGAACTCAGTCTTTAGCATTGGAAATAAGACCTAGTATGTATGTATAACTTGTGCTACTACAGCAGTCTGATAAATATACTGTATAAATAAATGACTATACTATACACCTAGCAGATACACTGTACAGTACATACTTGTACAATCATGTAATTCTACCTCACACATACACTGTGCATTGTATATCCAGGGAATATTGTATATTTAATATGAATGCTTATGCACATGTTCACTATGGTCAATAAGCTATATCTGCACAAAGCACATAATTACGTGAATATTGAATTCAGTACGATGTTAACTTCAATCATGCTATCAATTGCTTCCCTTTCACTTCACCAATATCACAATTATTATAATTATAGCATTTACTATTCTATTCTATTTACCTTCCTTTTCTGCCTTTAGCAATGTATTATCTTGGCCAACATTCCTAAAATATATTTAACTATTATGTTAATAAGTCAAAGATTAGCAAACGTATGATGTATGCATCTCTTGTTTTTAAACTGGAAGTTGTCTTCCCTTAAAGCCAGGAAATAGAGAGAGGACAAATTTGATGTTTTACCATTGTATCTACTATAATAGTAGGAGTTCGTTAAAATACAAAAATAGACAGAAAATTTTAATATACACTGCACAATCTGTTGTTTTAAAAGTCTTTGACCGCCCTAACAAGGTATACATATACCCCATCATCCTAACAAAAACAAAACCATTTTTGCTGTTAGTATGAAGTTGTCTGCTCTTCTTGTTAAAGAGCAGACAACTTCAAAATAACTATACAGTTTTCAAACCTGCACAACAACAAATTTTAGTATGAACATTTCATATTATAATTTATCTAATATCAAAACTTAAAAAATATATGAACGTTGAAGAGTCACTAAAGACCTATAAAACATTAGTCCGCCCCATATTGGAATATTGCTCAGCAATTTATTTAGAAACTACTCAAAAAACAACATATTTAATAGAGAGAGTACAAAATAAAGCCATTAGAATAATAATATCTGCACCCAAAAAAATTTCTATAACAAATGGCCGGTCACTTTTAAACCTACCAACACTCTATAGTCGAAGACTTTTTCTTTTTCACAAATTCACACATAAAAAATTATCAAAAAACAAAGCCTCAAAGCACATCTTGCATCTTGTACAAAAAACTAACGGACATCAGCGCTCTTTACGTAGCAACTGCCTCATAATTAAACCTTCATACAGAACCAATTATGGCAAATCAACCCTATTAAACCTTGTACATAAATTTACATTAAATAATCTTCCTTCCAAAAGTCTTTTATCCTTTACATGAATTAATAAATATACAATCACTTAAACCCAGTTTTGGGCATTATGTCCCCTAGACCCTATTTAATAAATATCTTTCTGGATCCTATGCTGAAGTCTTTTCCTATCTTTCTCATTGACGTAGTGGGCAATCTCTTTATTCTTTCTTTCCGGTCACCCTTTCAGCTCTCAGTCTTTCTACGCTGACACCTATCTCTAATCTACTGCCACTATGTACATATTGTTGATGATTACTATATGCTTATTATAATATTGGCTCTGATCGGTAACAAATATGCTGATCCCTCTTTTTTTGTATCACTATATATGTATGTGTATATATAACCTTTTTGCATTAATATAGCACCCATCTCGCTACTTTGCCCTTTTCTTTCTCCTATTATTGTATACACATTTGGTCATTATACATGTACACTAATGTAGCACCAATCCTGTCTCTCCTTTTTACCTAAACTCCTATAATCTGCTATCACTTGTACATACTTTTAATACTTGTTATCTATCTGTTATTAAATCACATTATACTATATTATTGGCTCTTGTCATATGCAATGATGTTTGCCTCCTTCTTTTTTTTTTGTTCTCTTTGTTTATTTATTTATTCTCTCTATGATTTGTATATAATATATACATATATTTTTTTTGTGGTCAACAAGTTACCTTTAACAAAATAATGTTATCTGTAAACTTTTAGAAAACCCAATAAATGTAAATGTAAATGTAAATGAGTGGGATAACAACTGATAAAACTTTTAGAATAGTACATGTATGGTGCAGACATACCAGTCTCCGGAGGCGGAGCTTAGCTGATTTTGGTGGGAGGAGTTTCTGTGGACCCTTACCATGATTATAATTAAAGGGATGGCCAAGACGAATAAACTGAATCCTAGCATGGTTCTTGTATTCTTTTCCTCTGCATACATAAAATGATAACATTAAAATCTAACAGTCGACTACATTGTATGTTCCTACTGTCTTATACACCCGGATGGTACTTCGACTTTTGATAAATTCGTATTTAGGGCCTACATTGTTTATCACGAGAATTGTTGCTATAAAAGAACCTCTGCTATATAATGCTATACACTTCTAATCCGAAAAGATTATCTCCTTACTCCCACCCGCCATTCTTTCGATTTTAATTTTGCTCGAGTAGCTAAACTTTTATTTAACTCACAGATAAAACCACAGCTAATTCCGAGGACCCATTTCCAGCAGATATAACATTGTTGGAACAGAACTTTGAATATAAACTTAGTACGTACCTTCTGCAGTGAGCCGTTCACCATACAGTACTAAAGCTTCAGAGGTGATACACACATGCCCATGATTTACAGCTAAACAAGTCTGTGTGTCTGTGCAATCATCATCAGCAATACCTGACAGTGTGCATGGAACATAGTCTACAAAATACCAATAAAAACAATACAAGCAGAACATTACAGTAGGTGCTAAATTGTTATAAATATATTGTATCATTAACTACTTTGATGTTATTACTCAGTCAGAGGGGAAGCCAGAACGTATGCCTTTTTAAAATCACATAAATTACATTCTTCAATATAACATGTATTTGCATGTATTATTGCCTTCTATGAGCATTCAATTTTTACAGTTGTTAGTTGTTTTCGTAGGTTGCAATATTCTATTAGCAAAATTAGTAACTTTTCGGTCATTAACCATTTAGCGTACCTATGCACTGGTAGCCGTTGTATTCCACGACACACACATGGTCTTCTAAACAGTTGTTAGGGTCACATGTCGGCTTTTCTAACCCTGGTAGGTATATACTATCTTCGTCAACTATGCAATGATAGCTAGCTCCCTCTAGTGGTATACATTTATATCCTCTCAAACAGATACTGTCCTTCAAATCTTTGTTATCACAAGGGTGGACAACTACCAACGGCAAAGGATGAGTTATAAATTGCACACCATTATGCAATGTTGAATAAATGCTAATTATTCAATATTGAATAACAATTTAACAGATTTTTGAAATGGTTATTACACTACATAATATATCATGCTACATAATATATCATTCAATGCATTAATAAACTGTATAGTTGTATTGTACTGAATTAGATTTTATAGAATCATGTATCTGATAAAGTATTTGGGAAGGTACAGCACTCTAACCAATGTGAGCAGTTGGAAGTTTAAGGTATTATGAAAGTAGAGGGATAAAATTAATAAAACAATAATATTCATAGTTTAATTATATCTTATACAATCATTACATGGTCCACAGGTAAATGTGCCTTCACCATCTATACAGTTTGTGTGCGGTGGACACACTGTGTTACCAAACTGCTGCACACAGTCATCCGTTATATCTATAAAACAACATGGAGTTGATACAATATGCATATGCACGTGTCATATTACTATGTCTAGCTCTATTTGTGACATGGAGTTGTTCTACCTTGAATGATTTTCAATAAGATGCCGACTCTGGGATGTAATCAAAGTGAGAAGGAGGGGGGAATGACTTAATGTCAGGTCCAACAACTGCCATAAGTGCACATGTACTACATAAGTGCACATGTACTACATAAGTGCACATGTACTACATAAGTGCATATGTACTACATAAGTGCACATGTACTACATAAGTGCATATTTATGTACTACATAGGTGCACATGTACTACATAGGTGCACATGTACTACATAAGTGCACATGTACTACATAAGTGCACATGTACTACATAAGTGCACATGTACTACATAAGTGCACATGTAGTACATAAGTGCATATGTACTACATAGGTGCACATGTACTACATAAGTGCACATGTACTACATAAGTGCATATGTACTACATAAGTGCACATGTACTACATTAGGGCATTGCGTTACAGAAACTACTAGTACGTTGTACATCACTTCATTGCTCGCTCATCAAATTGAAGAAAATAATTTACAACACTAGAAAAGCAATTAAAATGCTGGTTTGTATTTTATATATTGTTGGGTTAAGATGTAACATACTAATCTTGACTATGAAATGTAAGTACATATTGCATGGGTCTTACAATTCATGCTTCATGTTTTAATAAAGTGCATCGTATGTGTGTTGGCAAAGGTAACAATTGGTTGGGTGAAACTTTTGGCGTGTACATCAATTATACAGCATATTGTTTTGGTGAACGAGGTTAATGAATAAACAGGTTGAGTAGTTGTCTTACCTTGACAGAAAGGTTTTCCTTTAGAGAGAAGACAGGTCAAACCTTTATTACAGGGTATAGACTTATCTCCATAGCACTGTGCCATTTCTGCAATAAAATGAAACTAGTGAACAATGTATTGATGAATACGGGTTGCAACATATTTAAAAACCAAGGCTTATGACAGCATAACTACAGTAAGATTGTATGTTGTATCATACATATATTTACATGTGCATCATTTCATATTCATAATACTTATAACATTTAATATTGGAAAAGTTTGATTATAAGTTCATATTGAAGTGCTGAGTGGATTTGGTGTGATGAATATTTCTGTAAACAATTTGTTGGTAACGTTGTTGAAAGACCTTTTTATGTTCACAGTATATACATGTATAAGGATACTCGTAAATAGTGTTCACTCATGGAAGCATACCGTGTGCTTCTTCATAAAAATTTATCAAAAGTGTATAGTTTTTACTAGCCTATGAAATCTAATGAGATAGGTATCGATATTTGACCCAGGCCCATGATCTTTTCAAGACTCTTGAAATCAGGTATAGTGAGTCAACTGCTTGGAGTTGTCTCATCTTCATCCTCAAAGTCCATACAAAAATTCATTTGATTTATATGATCATTGAGCTCATTGTGACTTGGTCTCGTTTTGATTGGCAAATTGAACAATTTTGGTACAATCTTTGAAACTATTTGAGTTGAAGACGATAGAACTGCAAAATGGCTACAACTTGTGACGCATAGTTGTCATTGAGTAGACAGTCTTGGTGAAGTCATTGTCTAGGATGAGATAATTCCTGTTGTGCATTATAAGACTGTTGTTACTTACTGAGTCACATAGAAGACTAGAGACAGTAGCTTGTTAAACTCACCGACACAGAAATATTCCTGATCTGAACTGATGCACTCTTCCCAAGGTTCACACAGATGTCTGTATCTACTGCAGAAAGTATCCCCAATACGACCTACAGTTTAAAGGATCATGAATTTGAAACTTGTAAGCCATAACGCACAACCACTGATACTCAGTATAATAGGTCAAAATTTTGCTTCAATAGAGAGTTCTCTGCTTAACAGGTATCTGACAGGTGCTTGCTCAACCTCAACCTCATAATAGAAAACGTGAGGAGGAATGGCAGATGAGAGTTATGAGCAATAATGATATAATATAGGATTAAAATAAAGGGTTGTATGGCTAACCGTAGCAAGTCATATTGTTCTCCCATGGGTTCATATGGTTTGTGCATAAACAGGAGTCATGCCCATTGTACAGATATCTGAGATAAAAGGAAGCACCACACTCCTCCCAGTCTCTACCATGCGGAAATCCTCCGATGACATCATATCCTCTAGCTGCTAAAGTGAACACAAACAATACTTCCATAGAAGAAAATATTCAGGATATCAGTTTACTTTCAATGACCTTCATTTACATTTATCTTGAAAGCATTGCTATCCTTTTTACATTTGCATACTTTAGTTCGCACAATTAAGTAACAAACAGGAAGTGCGTCGTGCAAGTTGAACGTTTGACAGGTTTTTTGAGGTAGGCTTTATTATTATTTTCATCAATTTACTACGTGAAGAATATTTCTTTCCTAACATGTTTCAAAATAATTTTGCACTTAGCAAATGTCTTTTTTTGTGCTACTACTCCCTTAAATTAATATTCGCTGGCCCCCTTTGTTGATTGAGAAAATAATATTGTAAATCCATATATTTCACGACATCACCAATACATCACCCAAAGGTCATGGGATTAATGCATTGCATTCCCTCCACACACCAAAATACTACGTTCAATATTACGACCTCAGTCGCTAATCTGAAACTGACTAAATTTCGATAGCCAATCACCTAGCACCAAGTGTTGTCAAATAAAATAACGCTGACACAAGCGCTACAACATGAATATCTTTAGCAAAGGGAATGCCACTTTTTATTCCTAGGACTTTCCTTTCTTTGACTAATCTTAGCATTTTTTATTCATGTATGATCTTACTATTACATTACACTGTTAGAAGGTAAAACAACTCCCAACTTACGCCAGCAGAGTCCATCTATCTGGTCATAAAACCAGCCACTGGAACCCTTCACAGTTGCAGACGTCTGTGGGCAGACACATTCACCATCTACACACTGGAACACTTGTCCATACTGACTACAGTCTCTATCTGTGAGACAGAGGTCGAGGTATGAAGTGTGTGCCCAGCCACTGCAGTCCTCATCTACTTGGCCATCTCCGTCATCATCTAGAATATTATATTTCATGCTTATTTTTGTTACAAGATTCACTATGATATTCAATACTGTACATTGTCTTTATGGCTTATACCAAGGCAGAGAAATTAGCAGTAGGGCTTCATTATCTTTTTCAGAGGAACCTGCATTAGGTATAAAGTAATTAATGGGACTCGAACCCCAGACCTTGCTGATAAGTTGTGCCATTTCCGCTGTACCATCAGTATGACATATTTTGGAAAGTGACCTATACTATATCACACTTTGCTGCCATATTGTTATGGTTTTTGGGGGTTGTGCTGTCGTCCTAAGACGACTCCCTTGTCCAAAATGAAGAGCCTATGAGTGGTGCTAGGCCTTCTCATTACATGAAAGATCAATAGGTACTGGTAGTCAAATAACTACTCAAGACGACCCATATGGTCTCAAGTCGATGCTTGTTTACTATGCTGAGAAAGAGAGTGATCCGACCTGGAAGGTGGTACGGGATGCAAGGTCGAAGACCTTGGCAACTGGAACGACTTATCTACGAAGTGAAATCTCTGTATATGAGTATAGATGTGTCTTTATTGCGATTCAAGCATGAACTGAGACAAAAAACATAAAAACAATGTGCTTTATATAGTATAAGAACTTTCGGAGGAAGTTCCGGAAAAACGCTGACGTAAAAAGACGACATAGTGTCGTCGTCACAAATTCTGAGCAATACATATAGACTCTCCTAACGTACTAGCCATATTGGCATAATGTAGGAATAAGAACATTTTGTTTATATCCATGTTATATGTAAGTACATAATATACATTTATATTGATGTCATACGAAGGGCAATGATGAGCCATACATTGTTTACACTGACATACCTTTCTTACTACTATAACTATACTATAATTGTTATAATTGTTTCGCAATATTGTTTACTACTACAATATACTTGTATACCCTGGAATGTAGTAGAATATTCTTTCAGCTGATTATGACTAATTGTCATTGTATTGATGTAATATTGTGATGGTTTCTGGTATTTCGTGCGGTCGTCCTTGGACAACTACCGACCCAAAACTGAAGTGCCTATGAGTGGTGCTAGGCCTTCTCATTACATGAAAGATCGAGCGGTCTCAGTAGCCCAATAACTACCAGAGACGACCCATCTGGTCCCAAGTCTGACCTTCAGACTATACGTTGAAAGAGAGTGATTCGACCTAGTAGGCGGTTCGCTAAGCGAATGACCTGACAAAAGGAAGTGAAAGTCTCTGTATCAAGTATAGATGTGTCTTTATTGAAAGCCAAGTGAAGACAATGAACAGTGAAACAATGCCCTTTATATAGTATAAGGACTTCCGCCCGACGTAGTGTCGGGAAAAGACGACATAGGGTCGTTCGGAAGTTGCGCAACAACATGGCCGCCGGAAGCCCGACGGCCGACCCAAAATGGGTCGGGTTATACAAAAGTTGCTTATAATGATCCAATTCATGTACAAAATGAATATCAAGTAATTCTGAGAGGTCGGGCCTCTGTACATGGGTATAATAGGCACTAAAAGACTTAGTAATAATCATACAAGTATATACATTGATATAGAAGTTACATAAGGTAGAATGCAAGCAGATATATACACATAATGAGTGTCAGGTGTAGGAGACGACTGTGCGTACCATTACAACATTTTGGTGGAGAACTTACTAGAACATTCTTCTCATAATTATATATAAGCAAGCCCAATTTTTATACTAGTCAGTTAACTTTTAGCAATAAACAAGGACATATTACACTATACACCACATCTTCTCTGCACTAGATAGACCAAGCTGTGTGTCACTTGATTATCTCTGACTACAGTGACTTCACAAGTACTACTATCTTGTGACAGTCGTCCGGAAAGTGCGCAACAACATGGCGGCCGGTAGCCCGATGGCCCACCCAAAATAGGTCGGGTTCAACAAAAGATGTTTAAAATCATCCAATTCATGTACAAAATCAATATCGGACAATTCTGAGAGGTCGGCCCTCTTTACATGGGTATAGAAAGGACATAATTGCTCAGTAATGCACATTATAAGTATATAAGTGATATGTAATTACTAATGTATGGTCAAAACATGCATAACTATGTCGGTATGAGTTAATAGGTAACTAAGTGCAGAATTTCAGAGACTAGACAAGTAGAGCCTGTGGCAACTACTAGGCACTTAAGGTGCTATAAGGTCCATCAAGCGAGCTGAGTTCGTATAGGCAAATGTCCTGACCATTACAATATTTAGCGCAATTTCAATTAGTTGCTTGCAGTTATTGTAATTTTTTCTGTTGTGCTAAATGCCCACTTAATTTCAACGCACCAATATTAAGGTAATCTCCAACACAAAGTTCCTCATCCACTAGCCCATCGCAGTCATTATCGAGGTAATCCAACATGGCGAATTTATCAGGAGCATAAGACACGGTGTTTATACAGTTTTCCATAACTGCCTGGATAGAAAGACGAAGTACATAATCATATACATACACATAGTCCTCTCAGTAAATAATATAGTTACTAATAGTAACTATTTATCCCGTTGAATATGTTGGGATTCTACGGGTAATAATACTGCAGTTGTCACAATGTTCGATGGTACTAGAATTTAACACTGGTAAAAAGTATGAAGGAGTAGGTAATTCCAATTTCTCTGCTAATCTACTCGTGCAATACATTCTTACCTGTTCTTTCTCTTGAGTGGCTGTAGCTGGTCTTCTGATATAGGCTGGTGTCAAGGCTAAACTGTGGTTATTAGTTGACATGAGGTACGCTGCGAATACTACATTTGGAGTTCTCATTCTTAGTCTATATGCTTCACCTGGCGGAAGCTGTAAAAAAAAACTACATGTACATTATGTAAGATTACCAGAATTATTATGGAGGTAAGCTATGTACATGTAGGCCTATAACATATATAATAGCATAGTCGGGATTCCAGGGTTTCTAAAAAGATTGGGTGGGTATGTTATTGTTGAAAATGCCTTCTTTTGCAGGTCTAAAAGCCTTCGCTTATAATAACCTACTTGTCGTACGACATAACAGGTGTCTGTATGTTATGCATGTAATATATCACATAGAATGTGTTATCTCTCAGTATACCGCACCAGTTGGTTCCAAGGATTTATGAAGGGTATTACAGATATCCAAAAGCTGAAGAGAATGACATGTAGATGGACACACTATTGTTCACAGCTTAATTTTAGAAATATGAATAACATTGCGTTAAGGACTACCGTTATCATGGAGGTCATGAAGTCACTTCCTGAAACTGCCATCCAAACCAAATCGAGGATGACTTCATTGAGCAACAGAGATTGAATATCTCTCTCATCAACCACTAGTATGACATAATACGTCTGTTCTGAATCTGAAAAATAAGTACAAGTATTGTAGCTGACTCAGTCTCAGTTTTACAAAAGTATTTCTGAAGATGTAGCCAATACAATACAATACGACACAGACGCAACACAATATAATACAATACAATGCAATACAATGCAATACAACACAATGTAATGCAATACAATACAATATTATGCAATACAATACAATGCAATGCAGTACAATGTAATGCAATACAACACAATGTAAGGCAATAAAATAGAATATAATGCAATGCAATAAAATGTGATGCAATACAATATAATGGAATGAAATATACTGAATGTAGTACAATGCAATACAATATAATGCCACATAATACAATGCTATGTAATACTGATGGATACCAAGTCATTATTCTGGTATGAGCTAGTTACTACAGACATAAGCAGTAAATAACAGGCTTACTAGTTCGAGCAGCAATTACAGCATGATTTGTAAATATTCTGATAAATCTTCTAATGCCTGTAGAACAGCTGCTGAGTGTTGACCTGCCAAATCTCAACTCGATTTTTACACTCATTTCCACAACCGCCTACTTCCTTATATCTAATACAAAGCTTACATGCTTACAAAGCTGTATCCTTGTTGAGTTATCACCTCATTCACCGTATCCACCTCTAATTCTCATTTAGCATAAAGGTATTAGAGTTACCAAACTACTTTATAACTACGCACTTGGTTACTTGTACATGTGCATACATCATAATTTACAAATTCCCATCGTCTCATGGAATACTTAGTAACTACCATAGGTGATATTTGTAGATATGCTGTATTATATTAAATGTTTGCTGACTTACTACTGTCCGTATGAAAGGTGTAGCTGTTTGACCACAGGCTACGAGGCAATACCGAAGACATGGCAGAACCCATGTATAGTTTATTCTCAGGGGAGATAACCAGTGAGAAGTAGGCAATCACAGAGACTGGGTAATTTGATCTAACTACACAACCTCCAGGTTCTGTCACAGCCTGTGAACACAGTAAACTACATGTACCTGTATGTGTATGCAACTGTTTAATAAATATATTCTACATATGAATCCCAAGCTATGTAGATGGCTATTACACTCTGATGAGAAACATACCTAAAGTGATTCTATTTCATACTTACATGAAAAGTAGTATGTGAATACGAATAAGTTGAAATACTGACACATGGTAATACAACATTACAATACTACGATGGTAATATAATATTACGATACTATGATGGTAATAATTATAATATTACGATGCTACCATGGTAAATATAATATTGCAATACTATGGTGGCAATACACATGTAGTATTACGACACTACTGTAATAATACAATATTGCACAACAACTTTTTTCTCATGCTAACACTGTTCATTGGGAGCATTTATTGTCAATGCATACAGCGTAATACTCGAATGCATACATTAATTACGAAAAGTGATGAAATAGAATATAGCAGTCTAATTATGTTTACCTTTTCAATAGATTGTCTAGCTAGAAGTGTAGTTGGTACGCTGTTTAGACACAAGTATACTTTGGTCAATCTCTCCCCTGCCATTACACTCATAGTTATGTGGAACCCTGTATAACATAATATATTCATACTGCAAGACATTGCGCTGTCAAAGCTACCAATGTATGCTTTGATTTGACGAAAGGCACCAACAAATGTTAAAGACCATTCGCTAGGTGAAACTTGGAATTTTTTAGTTTTTGATTGGTAATTGATTCCTAACTCTAGCATTCCACAATATGAGATCCATAGGTAGGCCTATATTGTATTCCAGAGATCTGATGCCAGATAGACTGGATGGGTACAACATTAGATGTCTGATGACTAGCACCAAATATATATACATCGAGTTGACCTCGTGTCTCAGCGAATAAAGCGCCTCACTTTTTAAAAATGACGGTCACCTGATGCACAATGTGATGTCAGTTTATATTCAATAGGCGTCTTCGGAAACTGTACTGGTTCATATGAGACTGCTTTTAATATTCGAACTACTAATAAAAATAAAATATATTATTTGCACTTTAAAAGTTCTGTCCACTGTGTTAGGCGATTAGGTGCCGTAGAGGGGCTCAAACCTCAGTCAGGGACTGGTATTTTCATATAATGTGAAACAAATTTCTGACTGCTCAATTGACAAATTGAAAATTCCTTGCATAAAAATATAACTAGTAACAGTTGACACACCTGAGTATGTTTTAGCTAAAGCAGGGGGTAGAGTGGGTAAGGGTATAATATACAGAGTAGCAGATGTAGCCTCGGGCAGTAGCTGATCCTCTATTATGTCATAGTCTGAAACCCATGCAGGTAAAGGTGGCTTTACAAAATCAATACCTGCGACCAGAGAGATTTCGTCTTCAGATTCTATCTTCAACAAACGATTTCATCATAAATAGTTATCATCTGGTCTTGAAATTTTATTATTGTAACTACGCATACCTTGTGTAGGAAAGTTATCCCCGCTCTATTACATATGTACTATCTTGTGTATAGAAGCTGTCATCTCCCTATCACATATGAATTTGGTTATGTGCAGAAGTCCTAATCTACATATACACTTTTTTTATAAATACTACACTGCAGTACATTTTATGCAGCATTTTAGATATACATAGAAGTTATCTTCTCTCTACTATAATATATGCACAACCTCTCTCTACATTTTATATGTGGAAGGCCTCAACTCTTTATTTGCATTTGCACATAATTTTATAGAAGAATAAAATTCTATGATAGAAGCAGTTTTGTAAAAAATGCTAATATAATTTGTCTAATAAACGTTTACTTCCCGGTGCAGTAATGCAATACTATTGTATAGTACATGTATGTTGGTTAAGAAAATAAAAAATTTAAATATTGATGATTTACTTGTTTAAAAATTGGGACCTAAAATGGTCATGAAGTGCATGGAGTGTAGTTAATACTTGTGATACATCAAAAAGGGTGAATTGTCGATTGGAGACTGGTGATTTTGTGTGATGAGTTCTCACTCACTCGTTTATAGTAGTTTACAATGCACATAAGTTGGCCTCGTGGCCCAATGGATAAGGCGCCTGACTACGAATCAGGAGATTCCAGGTTCGAGTCCTGGCGGGGTCAAATTTTTAAAATTTTTACATTGCATTGGAAAATAAATTTATGGCATATTGTGTTATGCTTTGTACACATGCAGCAGATACACATGCAAGTTTACTTCACAAAAATGCTACTTGCGGTAATTTATGAGCCAATACAACACTATCAGGTTTCTGGAATAAAAATTATATTTCTGTCCAATCATTGATCTGGTGTTTGTCCTATATCTGCTAAAAGAATGTGAAGCTCAAAGGAACATACTCTTACTAGTAGAGGCTGGAAGTCTATCTTACATAGCTAGAAACTGATTCATTCTTGATGGTAAGTTTTAGTTAGAATTAGACAAGGACTCAGTGATTCAGTGAAACAGTAAAAATGAAAGAGCTTCTCCTCTCTTCTACATGGCTAACCTAAACTCTGATTGTAGTTCAGGAGAAGAAGACTTCAGTACTCATTATGTAGATGTGCCAGTACTTCAAGAATATTTAAAAGATAGTAAAGCAATAATAGTCACAGCTAATAGTTTAGCTCCCGTAGTTTAGTAGGATACTGCATACATGTTTCCACTCACATTGTACTCTTTAGTTACCACTATCATAGACTGATAGCAACTTACTTTAGTACCAGTGAGATCTCCTTCTTCACACTCTATCAACTCGTAGGGGTGACCTTGAATGCCCAAGGTCACATTTACAGATTCCCCGTAAGTTCTTACTGTCTTTAAATTCGAAGAAAACACAACTTTCAACTTATCTAAGACCCTGTAACAGACAGCGTAGGGGTCATCAGAGTGGCAGTAGAATTACAGATGGATAAATTGTTTTCTTCATTATACAATGTATATGGTGTCACCCAGCTCAATTGCCCCAGCCAAAAACAAGACAAAATTAAATCTTGGGATATGGCATCAATTTGGGGAGTAGAATCTACAAATAAAATGGTAGTTATTTTCATGTACATGTACATGTAAGTATACATGTATATTACATTCAACATGTAGCTAACCTGCTTTGTATCGATACCTTCAGTTGTTGAAGAGAAACCTGTTTCTCTGGCAAATGGACGGTAGCCTTAGTTCCTTCAGGTTTATGTCCCTTAGTTGCTATAATCAGATATTGTTTACTTAGTGTTGACATAGACACCGTAGGTAGATGTATGAAGTATACGCTGTCTAAAAATATACAGGTAGGCAACAGATAGATAGAGTACAATAATAACATCATGATATATTAGTGATGTTCACCAAAATTATTACAGTAGTGTCTGCATGTATTATAAATTGTAGCTTGGTATGAGATATACATGTGAATGTACATTATCATAAATAATATGTTATGTATATAATTATGAAAAAATAATAGGCTTTACCTATAGAGTAGACATAACTCCAAAGAGAAAGACATAATAGTGCATGTTTCCATGTTGTGAAAATAAATTTGGTGAATGATAAAAGTGTGGAACTGTGGAAATATAGCTGTTTATTTACACATTATGTATGTAGATAAAGAAACAAAAGGAGTACTGCTGTGTGCTCAGATAATCTCTGGAAATGAAGTGATATTACATACATATTATATACAAATACAGTGAAACCTGCCTAATTCAAACTCCAAGGGACCACCATAATTGGTTTGATTTAGGCATGAGTTTGAATTGTAAGATCACTTTACTAATTGAAGTCATTATAATTAGTGCTCAGTAGGGACAAAGGCTAATAGTTTGAACTAACCAAGTTTTTGAGTTATCCGAGGCTGAATTAGGCAAGTTTCACTGTACATGGATAAATACAGTAACAAATACACCACACTGTATATGGGAACTAGAAACTTGCCATAGATTGCATTCACAAACGGAGTAGAGAATGCAAGAGCGGGGTAACTCCGAGTCTCTTTGATCAGAGAGAGGTCATGTATGGAGTTCCTGATTGGCTGTTCGGTTCTGTGCTCCACAAACTCTGGCACTTTTAGATACTAATAAGAATAGTTATAATTAAAATTAAAATCGTTGCACCAACGTTGACATGTGTACTATATTATATGGCGTTACGATTTACGAAAAACTACAATATTGTTATACATATCAGCGGGCAGTAAGCGAATTTTTGTTATGGGCTACACGTCAAATACTTGTAAAGTCTGGTATAAAACCAGATTTCTACTAGTCTGGATATTATATATGAGTAGACTGATTTACTAAAAGATAGAGTTACATGATGTATGTAAAGAAATGAAAAGTGAATACAGGAAGTCAACGAGTCAAATCCTTTAGAATAAATAATTCAAACTTATACCATTAAATAGTAGATCTTTGTATTAACATCATTGTGAATGAAAGTCTGCATCATTCCTCCACTCTTACTAAGCATCAGTTTTGGTGTAGAATAGCCACTAGAGTTGACTTGAGTAACCTAGGAAAACATTATAAATTAGAGTTAATAAGCCTATATAGTATTTATTATAGTGCTCATTTGATTTATTACAGTTAGACTGACTGTGGTCAATCATTTATTTGAGTATCTGAGTTCATGTAGATTATACACAACACTTCCCAAATATACTGTGAGAGGCAACCACTGTAGTTATTCTCAGCTCTCAATGGACCCTTGGCAATAGTGAAGTTGGAAATGTCAACAGAATTAACATAATTATAGAGTTAGTAAGGTAGAAACAGTAAGAAATTAACAATAAGTCTCAGAAAGCCTAACAGTTATTATCAATGTAAATAGGCAATGCAATGTTATACAATGTACATGGGCATACACCAGCCCTCCTTTTTAAACCAGCCAATCAGGGATAAGCATTTACATGGATGGAGAACTGAGTCTCTGATTGCTCAATGATAAATTTCTTGCAAAAAAAGATCCCAACAATTATACATGTAGATAGACTAGTTAGACAAAGATTATACATGTAGATAGACTAATAGTCAAATAATTACACTACTACTCCATTTAAATCATACATTTTCTAGAGTTGAGTGGATGTTCCTGTTTGATAAATAAATCTTTGTGTTCCCTTTAGGAGTTGTCCTCTCTGTTAATATGAGATGCTCGGCATTTGATGCTGTAAATAGTGACATGAGAGTGGTTGTAGGTACTGTATATATTGAGCATAAAGTTATACATGTTTAAGGAAACTAAAATGTAAACATAAAGTGCTTGTAGGCAACTACATTATTAGAGAGTGTGGAACGAAGTAGGCCTACATGATGAATGGTCTTGGGCATAACCAAACAGGCTAACGGTGACACACTGATACAGTTGTACGATGTAACCCTGCTAGAATGACGCAGGAAGTGGACAACTCTAAATACTGTTAGGTAAATTGCAACATGGAGAGATGAGATCATCAAGGGATAAAGTCATATTGAACACTTGTACGAAATGTTTCTTATCTACCCACATCCCAGGTGAGTCTGCACCCTTATTATTAGATTTAGAAGGTCAATAATGACTACAATGGGTTTGTAAATGCTGTTCTAACTAGTTATTAACTTTAGGTAAACACTTGTGACAAGACAAAGAGCCACCAGCCCTCCAAGACACTCTATTCAATGATAATAAGGCAGTTGCTGGCATTGCTCTATACAGGAGCTGGAGTTGTCATATCTATGTTGTATGACATCCCATAGATGTATAAGCGAAAGATAGAAATAACAAATATAAATATACATGTACATGTACAACAACAAGGAGTAATCACTTGAACAGGTAATATCATAGGCCTATTGAAGGTTATATTAACATTTTAGTGAGGTGAGCTCAAGAGAAGGCAACTCAGTGTTGATCATGGAAAATTGTACAACAGTATACAGCTTAGGAAGACGGCAAGGTCTGACTTCACTATGTCCTCAGAAGTGCTCACCATGGTGTGCTAGTAAAATTATTTACCAAAATACTTAGACAGCTGTTACAGATGCATGTAGAGTAGACTTTATCAAGTAAGAGTTACATGTATATACCTCACCTACATAATACCAAGGTGTTGGATCAATCCTCTCATCCGACCTAAATTCAAGAAGTTGATAAAGTATTGAGCTAGTGACCATTTTACTATATAGCAGTAGAAGGAGCTGGAGATGATACATGTCTGTAACCTAGAGACTTACTAGTACACTGTGAGAGACATCATGTCTGGACATAGACAACAATGCAGTGGTAGCCATTGTTATATTTATCACATTATTCATAATAATACATGCATTATTGCTGAAAATGACAAAACTGATTGTCAATTGTTTGTTTGCTTTGTTTCATCAAAAGAGTTACATAATGATAATAATAGTAATTGATGAAGCACTGCAGCTGGTCAAAGCTCCAGGCCAAAAAGTTTAGAATCAAACTATCAAGCAAACCAACTATAATGTCAGAGAATCAAGACCACCAATAAAGCATCCAAAGAGTGAGCACCAGAGCCAACCCCCAAAATATAGATGTCAAAAGATACTTACGATGACTGGATATAGTCGTGTCAGTGGTTGGACTACAAGTGTGATGTTGATCCTGGATTCGTAGATGCGGAGAGGAACAGAACATAATCATGAGGGTGAATTAGTAAACACAGAGTTTTAGATTTTAAAATGGAGGCTGTCCTAAAAAAAGGAAGTGAATGTGAATATGATGACTGTTTGAAAATTAAAAATTTTAAAAATTACATGCATAATTTTTTGTGAAAAATAGCTGTTCTAAACAAGTTACACAAGCATTGCAACAAAATTGCATACTATGATTTATTTTTCTATCATTTTTTTATATAATCATAAATGAATCCCATTGACACAGTATTAGAGCAGACCCTAGCTATAGAATATAGATGATTAATTATTACATCAAGCAGTATTAACTGCTTCAAGCTTTTGAATGGATATTTGAATAGTTTCCAATTTCTGTATCATCTGCCAAACTGCCTCTGGCTTGAAATGTACATACTATTTGTGCATTCTTCCCTATAATTTTATTATTCTGGGTGGTATTATTCTACTCCATAGACAAGAATTAACTTTAATTTCTGTCACTGTTGACACAAACTAGCATAGGTAACAAAGGACAGTAGTATCACATCTTTTAGTTAGAATTGGGCCTAGCTATTTATCACCTATATGATCTATTGATAGAGGAAATATTTTCTCCTGTAAATTCAACTAAGAACCTGGGCTATGACAAACCCAAGTTGCACCTGCTTCACAAAGGGCTGCACTTATTGATAATAATAGTAAAGAGCTGTAACAATCATTATGGTTGTAATATTTGCACTATTACATAATGTACTGCAGTGGACATTTCCTTTCAGAAGTGTTTATTAGGAGCTCTGACTGACTGCTAGGCTTATCCATTTGAAGGTAAGTATCTTAGTTGAGGTTGAATCATAGATTATTGGAATACTAGAAGGCGTAGGGAGCGATGCTGTCACAGATTCTACTAGTTTGTAGTAGCGCATGATTGGCTAACTTGAAATTTCGAGAACTTGACAGTCAGTAGGGTAATTTATGTTGTCACTTCTATGTTCTCTTCGCCAGTAAATGGAATGCTGACTTGTTAAACTTTGCATGCAATGTTCACTGTTCACAATCAAAGCAGAATTAAAAAATTTCAGAAAAATCCAAGTTTATTCTATTTGCACGGTTTCCAATAGACATGCTTTATGACTACAAAGTATATATACTTTAAAGTTGACCAGGTTTGCCTTGCTTATTGCTTATTTTCAGTTGCAACCCTGAGTAATCGGCGGTAATTTTAACTCTACTCATTCCAAAAATGTCAATTGTTTATGTGGGCCTACATATTGTGTTGTAGCAAGCAGAATGGGAAATAGTAACAGTACTACTAGTACTGCATCACCACGACTCAAGAAAGATCTTCATGCATTATTTACCCAAAGTAATCCGTACATACATGCAGCTCCCAAAGCTGACAACCTCTTAGAATGGTGAGTTCGAGTCCACACGTTTGAATCCTATTGATAGCCAATAGCAAAATGAATTTCACTAGCCTTAACCAGACTGAAGTCAATTCTTACTGCAAAAGTTACATCATATTATACATGTACATTGCGCTTTCATGTGTATGTGGAAATGCGGAAATTAGTCTAATTGTAGCTAGCCCATCTGCATATGTTTTCTCCAAATGCGTGACTGTTCGAAAAAGACAGTTCGAAACAGGACGTTTCGAAAGTGGACAGTTCAACACTGGACAGTTCGAAATGCCTAACCCCAAACCCCAACCACCAGATTTCAACTATTTTTTATTTTCAATATTATTTTTTTATTTAATCAATCAAATTAATAATCTGCAAGTTGTGTTCTTTTAAATGTAATCTACACAGCTTCGAACTGTCCTGTTTCTAACTGTTCAGTTGTGAAACGTCCTGTTTCGAAGTGTCTTTTTCAAAATGTCCCTTTAGCATTTTCTCCAATATACTAATGTTCTAGGCACTATGTTCTGATTGGACACGAAGACAGTGTTTATAATGGAGGTTACTATCATGGGAAACTGTTATTCCCTAGAGAATACCCTAGTAAACCGCCAACCATATACATGATCACACCAAGTGGAAGGTTTGAGTGCAATACACCTCTGTGCCTATCTATAAGTGATTTCCATCCTGAAACATGGAGTACCTCCAACACAGCATCTAGTGTTCTTTTTGGACTGCTCAATTTCATGGTAAGCTGTACTTACATGTACATGTATATTTCAACACCTAGTCATGTTTTGACGGGGTAGAAAGTGGCTCAGTAGGTGTAGAAAGTGGCTCAGTGGGTTAGAGTGCCGGCTCTGAGTCGTGAAAGCGCTGAAGGTTCAGGGTTCGAATCCCACAGATGTGCTGAAGGTTCAGGGTTCGAACCCCACAGATGTCTACCGACTGTTGGGCTTTTGTGGCACATGTGTGATCTGACTGCCTGCAAACTGAGAGTGAGACTGGTGCAGCATTTGCAGCCTTGCCCTACTATCTCACTCACTACCAGTTACTAACCATGGGATTTTAATCAACATTTTAATCAAGTGCTGAGTGGTTCTTAAATTGGTGCTCACAATAGCATCTTGAATGAACATCTGAATGGTATATATGTTTTCAGTTAGACGAATCAGATGGTATTGGATCCATCAGGTGTTCTGCTGAGACAGTGAGTTTGAATTTTTCATGCTTATCTAACTGATCATTCAACCTCTGCTGTTGCTTGGTTTGTTAGGTTTTTACTATGCTTTGAATAGTAAGCACCCTCCTACTGTTGGAGTGATCTTAAATTTACCACTAACATTATTATTGACGTAAATTGTAAGAGAAGCATATTACCTACACATATGGCTCATATTGAAATAACTGTACATTATAAAAATCTTGTCAAGTCATGAAGTATCATACTTTACATCTATGTGCATATTGCTTTCATTCAGCTGTTAATATTTAATTATTACAACTATGCTTTTCTCTGGTGAGCTGCGCTGTTACTGTTTTTATCCATAAAACGATTTTTACAAGTTTAGAAGTGTCGTTGATTTGCATTGAATGAAAATTGTAGCATGCTAGCTAACTTCCCTCTTTCTTTACTGGCATTTGTACCATATGTATTTTAGAGAGAACGACTAGCTAAAGCAAGTGCTGCTTGTAATTTAAATAACAAGGACTTCTGTGAGCTATTTCCAGAACTAGTAAAAGTAAGTTTTATCCGTATGCTTTGTGTATATCATTGTAAGCCTACTACCTGTTACACCATAGTGCAGTAGAACTGGTTTAATTCAGCCTCGAATAATTCAAAAAATGAGTCAGTCCAAACTGTTAGCCTTGGTCCCTGCTGAGCACTATATCATGACTTCAATTAAGTGAAATGATCTTACAATTCAAACCAATTATGACTGTTCCTTGGAGTTTGAATTAAACAAGTTACACTGTATTATAATTGTTTACTGACTAGTAACCCAGCCTATCACTTCACAATGAGTTGCAGGATTGTTCTGCATATTGACATGGGAATGCAACTCTATATCTTTAATTAGCAGCACCAACATTCCCACGCCCAAAGTGTCCTAATGTTTTCTCTATGTCCTGCTTTGACTTGCAAGTATGTATGACTTTTATGGTAGTGTTTGAAATGAAACAGAACTGGATACACTACTTGCTATTTCATGGCAATGCCTATATTGCCCTGACTTCTAAAACTGTTTTATAGTATTTTAGGCCTAGCAGTTGAATATCTGAGTTGATGTGCTGTAACTTAGTAATTGTTTGAGGTATTTCTGCTGATTTGGATGAAATCTAGTCAAATGTAAATGTATTTGTCTATTATAGAAATTGAAGAAAAATAAGGGAGAAGAAAATACAAAAGGCTAAATCACTAAACACAGTGATATTCATATATGAAACAACAGGAATAGCTTTCTTCCAAAAGATTGCTTGGGAATGCAGGTGATTTAATATAGACAGAACAGCTATTAAAGGCCAGGGACAACTTGGTGCGAATTTTCATAGGTGCATGCTTCACAGTGACCACACCATAATTTTATATATTCTTATTTTCTCGCGAAAATTACCATATTGAAGACAGGAAAATTTGCAATGAAGGTTTTTGTACATAGAGTGATTCAACTTGCAGTTACTTTGTACCAGCTGTTGTTGTGAAATTATGTATTTTGCACCTACATCCGCGGCTTATTTGTACTTTTGATACCTTTTTACTAAAAAAATTTAAACTAGACTAGTAACACAGTGCTCTTATACTTATTGTTTGCATACATTTCTCAAAGTTTAGTTAACATTTGACTTACAAATCTCTGGTATTATGTTGTGTTGTGTAGTGATGTACCGCTGTTAGTAGTAATTCAAAGTTCATTGTTTGAGTTAAAAGCATCTTGGCATATCTACCCATTACCCATCAAGTAGTGCATCGCCATAGATACTCGGGAACTCAATTTCTCATAAATGTAATGCATATGATAACTCAATGAATTAGTTGTGATAAATATATTCAGAGGACATCACAGGATATGTTATCCAAACCTCCGAGCATACCAACATAATGTAATTGTAACATAGGTAAAAATTAATCGGTGTAATCAATAAAATATCTATCACTGAACACTAATGCAGATGATATTTCTTGTTAGTTTAGTGCACCAATATATACAATGATATAAGAATAAAGATAAAAATTATAATGTTGTGTCTTGAACTGACACGGCCTCCCATCTTAACTATTATAAAACATGTACATGTTAACTGGAGCAATTTCAATGTTGCGTTATCTTGTCATAACTATATTGCAGTGTGAATCATTAGTGTTTCCCTTTTTGGGCATCTTTTATACTTTTGTTAACCTACATGCTATTGGCTGTTACTACATGCCCTGATCACTATACTGTCTATTTTAATCATGTATTAATAGCTCTCATTGGTCTGATGTGTAGCAATGCTTTTTTCTGGTCAGATACCATTTTGTACTTAATATTGCCTATTGACTTCGTCCAGAACCGATATCATATACATTGTACAAGTAGCACAATAAGGAGTACAACTTCGTGTTCTTGCTTCAGTTGCTTGTAGACTGTTGCTTAAGAAAGAACTCCGACAATTGAAATATACAGTCTCTTACTGCTTACTGCTAACAGTAAGGTATCAGACACTCTTCTTGAACTTGAGTCTTTTTAGGTACAGTCCCATGACAGCTGCCAGAACCCAACACTCCAACCCCTCCTGCAATATTAGGTGCCGCTGCTATACCAGTCAAAAGACTCAACACTAGTCTAGCCATATGGGTTGTACACACAGATTCTGAGACTTGTAAAAGTCCCATAAGAATACTAGCAATCTATAATTTAAAAAAGCACTGCAGTTAGTATGGCATTACATTTCATGGAGAACTGTACAATTATTATACATGGACATGATTTGTAGCTGCTGCCAGCAATTGAACACAAGTATAGTTGTGGACTACAACTCATGCACATGTAAGCTATGGTATATAACCTAGATTTCATCTTGTCTACATTATTATATTCATAGAGTTACATGTGAATGTAGCAGAGATGAAAAGTGAATACAGAAATGTTTGTCAACTAATTTAATCCTTTCAAACAACTCAATTCAAACTCATAGCTGTTAACATCACTGTGTTGGGATCTGTATTGTTCCCCCACCCCTAGTAAGCATCAGTTTCTGCATAGAATAATGGCTAGGGCCAACTTTAGTAAGCTAGAAAAATACAAATTAAGAGTTAAACCTAAATAGTGCTCCCTTCATCAATAGTTAGACTGAATTTGGGCAATCAGTGTGTATAGTATTCATGTAGATTGTGAACCAAATACATACCATATCAGCAGTGCCCCAAGATTTTATGCCCTAATTTATTTCTATTACAAAGTGAAATCTGTGCATTGCTTAGTAAAAATGTGCTCCAGTAATTGAAAGGTTTGGTACTCAGTTTATTTCTATATGCAGTAGAACTACCTTTGATGTACATAAAGATAAATTCTCAAGTTTTAATATGATTATAATTATTTTGAGTTGGGTATTTTATATGAATCTAATCTTCACAGTACTAGATATAGAATAATAAGCATACATGATTAATTATTGCATCAAAAGGCATAAATACTGGCTATGCAAGCTTTTGAATGGATATTTGAATAGTTTGTAATTTCTCACCATCTGCCAAAGTAGCTTCTGGCGTGCAATGTACATACTATTTGTGCATTCTTCCTTATAATTTTATTATTCTGGGTGGTATTATTAGTTTATAGACAAGCACTTCCTTTCATTTCTGTCACACACAAACCTACAGCATCTTCCAGTTGGAATTGAGGCAGGCTCCTTGTCAACTACAACTATTTTTTAATGTAGTTACAACTAAGAACCCAGGCTATATGACAAACTCAATTTACACCTGCCTCACAAAGAGCTGCATTCATTGATATTAATAGCAAGGAGCTGCACACAGTTGATTACTGCATTTGTGGTAAAATTTCTAGTACTATTACATAACCTTAGCTAATAATAATCATAACTAGCATCTAGCATCTACAGCAAGTAGATATTCGCTTTCAGAAGTGTTTACCAAGAGCTCTGACTGATAGCTTCTGAATTTCAGAATTATCCATTTAAAGGTAAGTTAGTATCTTAGTTGGAGATTAAATTGTATGTCAGGTTATTGAAATAATGTAGTAGTGTATTAATAGTAGGTATCGATAGGGAGCAATGCTGTCACAGACTATCAGTTTTTAGTAGCTATGATTGGCTAACTTGAAATTTACTAGAACTTGATAGTCAGTAAGGTAAGTTATATTGTCACTTTTAAGCTCTTTCCACCAGTGAATGGTATGCTGACTTGTCAAATTCTGCTCACAATATTCACTGTTCACAATCAGGGATTTTTACCAAGTTGAAATATATTCTATTAGCACCTTTCCCAATTTATATGCCTTAGGCCTATAACTACAAAATAGAAATACCAGAGCTGGGTCCAAGTCATAGATTTGACTTGACTTGACTTGCCAAGTAAAGTCACAAGTCGACCAATTAGGTCAGTAGTGGAGAAATTTAGATAGTCTTGTCCTTTGTTGTTTGTGGTTGGGGTTTGGGGTAAAGGCGGTCAACCAGCAAAATATAGAGAAGACAACTTCTCTTGCTTCAGTTTTGGCGAAGAACAAAGGCTATCTCAAATTTCTCCACTTCTGCACCTAACTCAAGTCGACTTGACTTGACTTGCCAAGTCAAGTCACAAGTCGACTTGACTTGGGCTTGCCAACATGCTGACTTGACTTGACTCGGACACATGAATGACTTGTGACTTTGACTTAGTTTCTGCCAACTCAGTATAGAGGATAAAAATTTTGTACAATCTCAACCATAGTGCCAATATTACTACACGCATAGGCTAGTTGCCATAATTGTATAACAACATATTACATGCCAAGCTACACCTTGGCACGGTTTTTCATGCATTGGAATGTCTACTAAAAGAAAAAAGTAATGTTGTGGAAATTGTAAAATTTTTAAAGTTGTCTTCCACTTGAATTGCATTTCGACTTGCAAGTAAACAAGTCGACTTCGACTTGACTTGTGACTCGCATGACAGCTGACTTGAATTGACTTGACTTTACTTGAAGCAGCACTGACTTGACTTGGACTTGATTTGCCTTCAAAACTTTAGGAATGATTTGACTTGTTGACTTGCAAGTGGACTTGGACCCAACTCTGAGAAATACCAAGAAACTGACTGGATTTCGGTGCCGGAAAAACACCGAACCACCAAACAGCGGAATGGAAATCACCGAACAGATCGAGCTAGTATAAAGACATGTCGACCTAATATAAAATCGCCCACCTTTCATAAAATTGATCAATAATAAACACGTGTGTTAGACAATAACAATAATCATTATCACAACAAATCAAATACCAATTAAATAAAAAATACCATGTGTATTGTATATAACAATACTTATCACATTGACATTATATTAATTTACTTTAATTTATTTTATATCAATGGTGTTAAGTTACGTGGGTCAGGTATGTTCGTATATGCAGATAAACACACTTACTTGATAGTTACTAGTAGTGGATGAAGAATAAAAAGTCTCTGAAGGCACGTGTGGTTGATTCAGCATTCAAGACGTAAGAGACTTCCAATATCTCTGTGGCTTCTGGGATTACGTCACTTCCGCTATTCGCCAAACCCGTTGACGTCTAGCATCACATTACAAATGGGTTCATATTCTACTGTGCAGAAGTTTCATATGAATTTTCATAGTGCTGAAACAACAAATTAAAATAAAATAATCATTTCTTAACCTTCCAAACTACTGCTAATTAGTATTATGGGTTTGTTCTACTAAAACTTTAAATAAAAATTAAAGTCAATAACTCATTTTTCATCGTTGATTGTAAATTACCATAACCACGGCACAGTTGGGAATTCTGAAAAGCGAAGTCACATTTTGCTACCATCCACACAAAAGAAAAGTACCCTTTTCAGCAAACGCACATTGCGCCGCTGATCTTTATCTGATTATCTGTTTATTTTCCGAACTGTGTAGTTCTATTGAAGAAATGGCAAGTTTGAACTTAGTCGAAATGTCTTGAGCTGCAATAAAAATCTTGAGCTAATAAAATTTGGGACTCATTATATTCATTACTACTTCTCAGGAACACTCACCGTTCATCAATGCATAAGTTGCCTTTTATTGCTAAAGCTGTTTATTGTCATTGTGATTTAGCCTACAACTTATTAAAGTAGTACAAGATTCAAAATATAGGTATTTTAGTTAGTAAGTTCATATTTTGGGCTTCAAAATGATATGCAACTTGACTTGGTTGAACATGTACAAATGGCTGTATTTGAACCCCAAAAATCGTTGAAATATAGTGATTTTGTAAAAGCTCAGGAAATTTTGCCAGGAATTTCCAACTATTCATTGATGTCACTTGTCTGTTCAGTATGAAAGAGCATTCACATAGTTGAACAAAGAAACAAAGACAACCAATGAGAGAGTGTTAGTTATAAATAGGTCAATTGTTACCATTGTTACTGTGGGAATAATGCTGTTTACAATTATAGTTTAGTTTATTGTACTAGTGCACATGACTAGTTGACCTATTAAAACCAATTGTAGGCAAGCCCATGTTCATTGACAAATTTCAGCAAATCATCGGGACAAAAGTAGAATCCCCTTTACACATTAGTAGTTGAAGAATTAAGCTATGTACATGTTGCATGAATACTAAATATAGACCGGTGATTCATAGTAATTTGCATTAGAACAATCAGTGTTTGCGCGGCGGCTCGTAGAACTAGTAGTCAACGTGCCGCTTGATCGCACTAGTGATAACCTGAACAAGTGACGTCACTTATTCACCTATTGTTGAATAGCTGAGCATTTTTGGCAATATATAAACTTTACAGTCTGATTACACTGAAGTAAATAAAGTAAATATAGTCAATTTGCACATCATCTTGAAGCTAAAAGTGTTACCTAACTGACTAGAATGGTCAAATCCTCAAAAATTGAATACTTTAAATAGGTTAGTAAAATATTTTTTGCACAAAATATTATGTTTGTTGCCGCTCAGCTCAGGAACATTGTGGGCTAGATATTTGAGAGTCGAGATGTTTAGATTCTACTTACTCACTTATTTATTGCTCGTCTGAATAAAAATTTATAATTAATTTTTTATAATTATAAATGACATGGTTGAATTGCGCAAGAGTTTTATGAGTTCATAACAGTAAAATGCTGGTTATAATGGTCTAATATCATGCTATAAGTGAGGCATACAAAGAAATTCTATTCTGTTAAATTCATCCGCTGTTCGGTGAATTCCATTCCGCTGTTCGGTGTTTTTCCGGGCACCGGACTGGATTTGCATTACTTGAAGCATTGTCAATTTCAGACAGGCAAACCTGAACAATAGGTCTGTTTAAAGTTTGGTCATTTCAATACTGCGAGACTAGAATCAAGTAGTTGTGGTGAAGGAACCACAATATGGACCAAGTAGAGAATGGCAATAGTACAACTGACACTGCATCACTACGGCTCAGAAAAGATCTCCATGAATTATTTACACAAAGTAATCCGTACATATACGCAGCTCCCAAAGCAGATAACCTCTTAGAATGGTGAGTACATTTCACAGCATGAAAACACGAATATATCTGATGTTATAATATTAATTGTGCAGTAAGTTTCCCTACCACTAAAAACCACTTCTTACTGCAAAAAATATGCTTTATACTTTTGTGTTTTTATTAGATGGGCTTAATGTACGTGCACATGTATACTATGTGTGTGGATTTTTATGGCCTAGCCAACAATTTACTGTGGAGAAAAGTTGGTGTAAATTATATACGTGTATAACGCAAGTACTTTATGCTGCACTAATTCTGACATCAGCCCAACTTTGAAGCCCATTGGCTGATTGTATAGTAGGCTATATCTGATCATCTAAATTCTAAATTGAGTGTTCCTTTGTGCCCTATGAATGCTTGTTATTTAGATTAGCCTCATGAAGCCACAGGAAGGCTAAATGGTGTTATTGGAAAACCAACGCTGTTACAAATATGCACAGAAGATATTATATTTGAAATGCAAAGGCCATGAGACATTCTACCTTCTAATTAATAGAGCAAGCAGCAAACAGAAAACTATTCTCCACTTCGTTAAACCATTGCATGCTAATTCAGATTATTTGTCACGCCAGTATTTGTATTTCAGCATGTCAGCGTCAGTATTTGTATGTCAGCACTAGAAATGAGCTTAATTACAGCTAGTCCATCTGCTTGCGTTTTCTCCAACATAATGATGTTCCAGGCACTACGTTCTGATTGGACACGAAGACAGTATCTATAGTGGAGGGTACTACCACGGGAAGCTACTATTTCCCAAGGACTATCCTAGAAAACCACCATCGGTCTACATGATCACACCAAGTGGAAGGTTTGAGTGCAATAGGTCACTGTGTTTGTCTATAAGCAGACACCATCCAGAGACATGGAGTTCCTCTAACACAGCGTCTAATATCCTTCTTGGGCTGCTGTATTTCATGGTAAGTTGACCCACTTATATTTCAACACCTAGCCAAGTAAACAGATGTGGTAAAAAGACATATAAATAGAAGAGATACTAAGGAAGTACTATTCGACTTGAATTACTGCTTACAGTAACAATGTGAATAATAAGACTGAAGGCACTGTTGGTAAATAATAGTTTGTAATTTGATATTTAACTTTTTTACTCAAGTTTGAAATATCTCAAAATTCTTTTCCAATGGAATATCCTAGATTGGACTACCTTTGATAGGCCTAGTTGGCTACCTCTTTCTTAATGCGGATAGGAATCTAAATGATGTATATTTTCAGTTAGACGAGTCAACTGGGATTGGATCTCTCAAGTGTGGTTCTTCAACGGTGAGTTTATACACCCTTTAAACTGGTCATCTATTCTACACTGTTTAAAGAAGACTGTCATATTCAAAGGCATTGGTTGCATACATCTTACTATGCTTCACATTGTAACCAGCCTCTTATTGATGGGGATTATTTCTATAGCTACTGAACCTACCACTGGCATAATATTATTATTTTGTGTCCTTAGGTATATTGTACAAAACAGTGTTACCATAATCTTATGGCTTATGGCAAGGATTATTCCACTAAATTAATTATTTGTACATAAAGCCATTTATAAATATTGAAACTTTGTACTGTAGGCCTATCATACATGCATAATAATTTCATCTATCTGCAATAATATTGGCACTATCATGAATGTGATTTCATCCAATGGGTTAAGTAGTCTTTTATATACACAACTTTCTTTCACAAGTATAGAGTGTTAGTACTTTGCATTACATCACAGGCTACAACGTGTAGCATGCTGGATAATTCTCTTTCCTGTATCTGTACTAATATTTATATCATCTGTATGTATTTTTAGAGAGAAAGACTAGCTAAAGAAAGTGCAGCTCGTAATTTAAAAAACTCGGATTTCTGTGAATTATTTCCAGAACTAGCAGAAGTGAGTTTTATTCACATCGTGTGCTGATTGCTAACTCAGACTATCATGCTTCGCAAGTAGTTGCAGCATTTGTCCAAATTCTTATTTATCTTGCATATTGGCATAGGAAGACAACTTTGCATTTCAAATTAGTGGCACCAACATACATATGTCCAGAGCATACTTTGTCTAATACTTCTCAATTAGGCTTGTTTCATTTATAATTAGTGTCTTTGAGACCTAAAAAGTTTTCTCTAGCCAAGCGAAGTCCTAGGTCAATAGCGCTTTGGGCCTACGCCGGCCATCTTTGGATTTTTATTTTCGAACCAGGTCAGTCCAAGAGGGCGTCAAAACACTAAATGATAGATATCAATAATCATTGGATCATGTAGCACATCTGGCTAACACTACCATGCCGCTACCTCTAGAGCTATGTAGCTATCAACATTGTTACTTTTGACAAAGTTTCTATATACCAAGTTTATCCAGCAAACGATGCTCATAGTCATTTGCCATGGTTCTCTCACCAAAATTGGCAAACCGTTGCCCTTTAATGAGCGCCCAGCCTGTGGCCAGACGCTTAGGCTATAGAAATATAGGTTGGCAGCAGTAGTTGACAGTCTGCACAAAGAGCGTACTTTTACCATCTTTGGTTTACATGAGGCATAAATAGTCCAGACCACGTGATCAGTAGAATGGCTCGAACTTTTTGGGCCTTTTTCCTATATTTATGCTTTTCTAAATGCTTGCCTCTTCTATTGATGCTATCGGTATAAACATCATGTATCCTGAAAATAATGGGCTAGCATCACAGGTACTTCGCCAATCTTAAGAAGACTACATTGTTTTATTGGTAATTTTTCGTTGCCGCTCAACTACTTTGAACTAGGCCGCTTATTTGGTCAGATTTCGTGGAACAACTTATTAATTCTATAAACTTTGCTTTTGTGCTACTTATCTGGCCAGGTGCCAATTTAGACGTTATAACCAAGCTATAATTGAACTTACAGCTGTGTGCTACACCCATAATGCAGTTCACAGTCCAATGTTAATTGTAGCCTATCTGACAGCTGAATGTTGGGGTTTGGCTTGCTGTAACCTAGTAATTGCTTGAGGCAATTCTGTTGATTAGCATTCAAATCATGGACGATCTCCAGTCAAATGTGAATATATTTGTTTATAATAGAACTTGAAGAAGAGGAAGGAAGCAGAAAAAACAGAAAGCTGACTCACTCAACTCAGTGATAGCTTTCTTTCAATAGATGGTATGGGATTAAATGTTGACAAAGCAGCTATAAAAGGCCAGGGTACAAATTGGTGCAAATTTCCATAGGTGCATATCTTATAGTGACTACACAATAATTTTATATGTCCTCATTTTCTAGCAAACATTACCATGTTATGGATTATAGAACTTGCGAACTCTACTTTTGCACATGGCATTGTATGAAGTTTTATTTGTTACCTAACAATACTTTATACTAATGTATGATTTGAAATCATTTGCAGCATTTGCTGTTGATTTTTAATACACAAAAGTTTCAGACAGTTTGTCTAGACTAATAATACAGTACTTATAGATTGATTACTTGTATGCACTTAGTTAATATTCAACTTACATGTACAGGTCTCCAGTATTAATATAGCTAATGGTTATGAAATTGAAGAGATGTAATAAAAGTAGCCCTGCAGTAAGTAAGTAAAGTCACTCTTTCACATAATTTGAGGGAACAGTATTTACATTTAGATACCCTAATACCCTAATAATCCACCCATTGTTTTAGGTCACCATACATTGTAGAACAGAGGTGTGTTAATTAATTTAAACTGAGTTCCAATCAATGGCTAATAGCTTTGGATCTTAATCAGTTCAGCAGACTATTGCTATAAATCCAAACTTATTTTTCTTAGCTATGAAGTTAATCTTAATCTTAATCATTTGCTTTTGACTTTTTAAATCGAGATTAAATTGCTACAATTACCTTGCTAGATATTGTTGAGATTATATTATTGCAATTTCAGTTTTAAACCCTGCTAACAGTGTAATAAGAGGATAACTCTATGCTGTGAGCAGCTAGCTGCTTTTAATCCTAGATTACAATAAAACAATCCTAATCAACCTTAATTATAGTTAAACTCAGCTAAAAGCACATCTCTGCCATAAATACTCATATCTAACAGCTCAATGACTTGCTTTTGACAAATAACACGTTAACGTGAAATTCCTTACTGAATACTGTATGGTTGCGTATTCAGAGAAAATAAAGGGATCATAACTTGATACCTATATATTTTTGTACTATAGATAGTAGCTATACAGTGCAACCAACATATATATATGTCTACATCTATTATAATTGTAGCACACCAATGCTATAACAAACGTTGTTTATATGGAAGTATAAGCCTACAGTGTGCACTCCAATTTTAGTGGTTATATGCCCAGCAGGCGTGTACCCTCATTTTAATTGCTAGGTTTACCCATACATAAAACCTGAGAGTGTAATGGTTATCATGCATAAGGACCTGGGTTGAATCTCACCCTAAGCACGATTTTTCATTTTAGTAAAATTCACTAATATCTTAGATAGCTATACAATACTAATCTGTAAGATTACATGCACTGTGTACCCACCTAATGTGTTCCACTTCCAACACTGATAACAAAATATAATAATATAATGACAATGGTAATAATAGCAACTAATAGGGTATAACTTACCTGTAATTATTATTGATATGAAATTGTATACTTGGTAAGTAACTCTCTAAAATTGGAGGCAACTTTCCATGTTCCAAGGTGCTGTGTAGAGCACACAGCACAGGCTGGAGAGGCTGGGAATGGCTCCAGCCCGCTCTATCTTATACCTAGAGCTTAGTAAGCATGCAAACATCTGTGGTAAGCTATCAGAAGTATGCTAGCCGGCTATTAGTCTAGTAAGCATTCAAGCTATCAGGCAAGCTACTTGTTTGGCCAGCAAACCATCACTACTACAGCAAGCAAGAAACCAGCCAGTATATTCAGCAAACGGGGAAGGCAAATAGGCAAGAATAAAATAAATTTAGTAAACATTATGGAAGAAGCAAGCAGGGGAACACCAGTAGGGAAGTATAGAGTGTGAGTTAATCAAAAAAGCAACAACAAAGTGGTGAAAAGACCATAATTTATGCTGATTGATGCTCCTTAAGCTATACTGGAAATATAATATACGATTGTAATAAATAATATATAATCGTTTCCAACATAAGCCTGTGACACACAAATATGATTGGAGGATGTGATATGTGATGGAATATACATTGTAATTTGATTATTGTTGTTGGTTTTCCCTTCTTTGATTGAGTTGTTTCACTATTGGCTGAGGGGTTATTTCAAATAACCTGTAACCATAGAAATATAATATTTTGAACCAGGTAGATCTTTCTATACTTCCAATTCAAAACGTCTAAAAATTGTTTCTGTTTATAATCTAAGTAACCAGTACTAATTCATCTCCAGCAGTCTAGCTACAATGAAGCTACAATGTACAAAGTCGTACAGAATGACTTTCTACACACATTATTTCAAACTCCAATGGGACTATTGGCTAAATTTATGTCTAGAATATCCCTGTTTTTATTTGATGGTAACTAGAGAATACCGGAATATGTGGTAAAACCATCCAATTAATGTGTAACGACAATAAACCTAATAAACTGTTTTAGTCCATATACTACAACCATACTGAAACACCCGTCACGGACTTTACCTTAGGTGTTGTAGTAGAGAAACTTAGAAAAGCTAAAACCCTTGACTGTGATGGTGGTTAGAGATTGGGGTTCGACCAACACTATATAAAGAAAACAACCTTGGAAAAGAATAAAGGCCATTTTTACCACCTGTGCATCTTATTCAGTTGTGGAAGTAACACTGGCAGCAGAGGTCAGAGGTGAATCTTTGCCTGTGTGCACACTGCCTGCATACCAGTAAATAGGACCACTAGTTCCACAAGTACACATGTATACAATGGAGACAGCTGTATATAATCCACAGTTGAATGCAAATAATACTTCATGAGCCAGAAGGCAATGGTGAAATCCTGCAATACTGTACTGGATAACCCATCAGCCCAAGTCTGACAAGTTGACATAAACCCACTGCTAGAGAGGTGGAACAAAGGGCTCTGTTCCTTGTGATAAGAGAGTAGGTAATTGTAACCTTACAGAATAAGGGCTGCATAGTGTTATATAATTCTGCTTCATAGCTTTACCTGCACTAGACTGATCATTATATCCAGTTGACTGTCTGATTGAACTGTTCTTTTTGAAACCAGATCTCTGGCAAGCAGGTCCTGTCTAGATTGAGGTGAGACACAGTTCAGTGAATAAAATAGTTTTGTGATCTTTTCCTTCGTTGAACAATTTTTTTCACGTTGAGTTTTTCTTGTAGTGCTTATAATTTTTTACAATCTACATGACAAATCTATTGAAGGGAACGCAATAATAATTGCTGTATTTTTATTTTTTACTGCTCGTTTGTAAAATAGAAAGGGTTAAGACATTCTATTGAGTTTATTTGCATAGCTTATTATAACATTAGTCACAGTACTGTTAACCTGATGATAAAGTAATGCAGGAGTTTTCTCATGCCGTAATTTGAAATATATTATATTCCTCAGCTATTCATTTTTGCAAGGTATACATGTACGATATGTTACTAAATCTCAGAAAAATTCATTTCTGTTTTATTATCTGTGTTAAAGATATTTATACACAACAAAACTGGGGAACAACAATACTAAAGCGACTGCTCGACTCCAAAAGGATATTTCAGTGTTCCTGAAAGAAAACAATGGTTATATAAAAGCTTATCCCAAAGGGGACAACATCCTAGAATGGTGAGTGTATTTTTACCTACATGCAATGTATGTCATTGTATAAACATGTGGGTTTGTAGATGTGGAATAAGAGAAGAGATAGAATTAGAAGCTGTTTTAAAATGCTATGCCACCAATAACAATCAGGTTAGCCAGAGATGTAGAGAAACAAGTTTAGCCTTTTCTAGATAATAATATCTCGGAGAACGTAGATGATTGTTCCAACTCTACATGTATTAGTTAAGTCTTTGTATATTGTAATATTGTTGAAGTGATCGGATGTAGGTATATGATAGGGAAGCTACATGTAGGTTAGGCTCAGGCCCTCTTCACAGTACAGCTTATCGGCAGCTTAATGATAGGGATGACCAATAATCCAATAAGCGATGATCGAGGTCATGAATTCAACAGGGTCATAAGTTCAACGATGGGGTCATAAGTTCAATGTATTGACTTTTTGACTCTGATGGCTTGGTTTTCTAAACCCCACATTGTTGTCACTGGTCACTACTATTTACATGCAGTGTGAGTAGTCAGTCCCTTAGATAGCTTAGAAATAAAGCAAGCAGTTTCTCCAACGCGGTTTTAGAAAAACTGTGGCTATATCCAATTCATTTACTCACACCTGGCTTTCCTTGTTCTTAATCAAAATGTAGCATGTTTGTTCAGAGTCATATCAAGCAGCAAATCCCTCTCTCTGTTTCCATCTCTCCCTCTCTCCTACTCCCATGAACACCAGCTTCCACTAAATTAAACTACATTTTGTATATGCCACATTAGGATAGTAAATACCTATTAGACCTGGTTTCTCTTATTTTCAATTGTTCCAGGCATTACGTTCTGGTTGGACCTGAAGACTCAGTCTACAATGGCGGGTACTACCATGGGAAGCTACTGTTTCCTCAGGACTATCCGAGTAAACCACCATCAGTCTACATGATCACACCGAGTGGAAGGTTTAACTGCGATACACCACTGTGCCTATCTATAAGTGATTATCACCCAGAGACATGGAGTCCCTCCTTCACTCCTTCGAATTTACTTGTTGGACTATACAACTTCATGGTAAGCTAATACTCTCTAAACTTGTTCATCTAATTGGTCATGGTCGGGGATATACACAGTAGTCAAAGTCTAAGAAAAGAGGTGGGCGGTCTCTAAGGTAGCAGACATTATCTCTCGAGGGCGTAAAGCGCCCGAACGTCGCATGCAGAACCTGAGAGGAGCGTCTTAGCGCCCTCCCTGAAATTGAAAACTTTATCAAAGTTAGACACTGAAATGGTGCAAAATCCAAGAACTTCAGGTTAAAATATGGTCCAAACTTCGTTGCTATGAGACAAGGAAAATAAATGGCGCCGCATTTGATTTGTTATAATAGTAACCTGTAGGAGGTCTATCAGTCTGAAGGACCCTCTGGAATATACGGTGGTGGATGGCGCCCCACGACCCCCAACTTGGACCACTGGATATACGTTAAATTAGTCGAGACTAGGTGTTGCCGAAACTTGATGCATGTCTCAAATTCCAAAAGTATCACATCATGTATGTAAATCATTTAACATAAAATTTTATCTGCAAATAGCTCTAAAAAGCATTTTCTTCACATTAATTAGCTCATACAGTTGCACTACCTAATACATCACTAATATATAAATGGATAGAAGCAGCCGATTTGAAGCTTGAGGCATCAACACAGTCTTTTTTTCCAATGAAGCTTTCTCAATTTTTAAAATTTGTGAACTGAAGGCTTGAGAAAACATAATACAGTAATTTAGTGCTAATGCTGACTCAATGCGCATAAATATTTTATTTGTATATACATGTAATTAATAATTTTAGTTAGATGAGTCAGATGGCTATGGGTCCATTGGAGCTACTTCAGCAACAGTAAGTTTTTATCTTTTAGTTTAACTACTTTTTCAGCTTATTTAAGGTTTAGGCCTAATGTTATTTTTCTATTTCCAATGCTTTACTATTCATGTGTCTATTTTGAGTGTAGCAAACCCATAGGTAATAATTGTTATTGTCCACAGAGTTTTAATTGCTATAGGAATAATGGATCTCTTGTAAACAGCTTTGTCACCACTGTTATGTAAAGCCTATTACATGTATTTGGTTGTTTGCTTATTTCTTTTGCCCTTCGCTGGCATGTTACAAAAGACACATAAACCTATTCTACTTTTTATGCATGGGATTGTTATGTAACACCATGTAAATCTCTTTATTATTGTTGAAAATTTAGAGAAGAAAGTTAGCTAAAGAAAGTATGACTCATAATTTATCTAACACTGACTTCTGTGAAATATTTCCTGAGCTAGTTGAGGTAAGTTTCATTTACTTGTATATGATTAGCCATTATACAGCATGCAGCCGGGTGATTTGTAGTACATTATTGTATATTATAACATGTATATACTTCCAGCCCAAGTACTGTATGTTAACTGCGCTGCTTCTTCTTGAGTTGTTGAACAGGTTGCATCCAAAGAGATTTAACACTTAGACAAATACTGAATTAATAATAATTATCTTTTAGCTACACACAGTTCTAGCTTTCTGAAGTTATGTTCTCATGGTTTCCTTTTAATTAGGAGTCATGTTCTCAGTCACAGTCTAAACAAAAAGATTTGCTAAAGGTGAAGATTGTTCAATATGAGGTGATTCTTGACTTCTAAACCTGACTTTATACAGTTCCCAAATAGACATCGGGGAATTTAGCTGCTATAACATGTCAATTCAAGCCCAGTATCTTGGCAAAGGTTCGGAGTTAGGGTAGTGTCAAATTTTCATTCCTATTTCTGACTGTTGAAACAATAGCTGGTCAGACATGGGTTCATAATTTCTGTTATTGTTTGCAAATATCAGCTTGGAACTTGGTCAAATTACTGAAGGTGTGTCTGCCCTACTCAGATATCGGAAATTAGTTGAAAGCTGGTTAAAAGCAATTTTTCTGGACAACTTGTAAAATTTTCATGTACAACATATGCACCAAGTAAGCCTGACGAGGAAGTATAATGAAATATGCTTTTCATTGTAGCTTTTGACCATTCAACGTTTAGATTTTGAGCTGAATTTTTCTTTTGGCTGTATTAGTTTATGAATTTGATTTCAAAACTTTACCTTATAATTAAGGGAAAATTTAATAAAAAACCTGTACAAAACAGTTTAGATGAATTTCTTTAGGTATTTTTAGATGTCATCATGCCTGTAGTCATTTCATTTAATAAAACTCATAAGCCTTTATGCACTCACTTTTCCCAACAAGGGTGTGAATCTGTTGTGCTAAATTCTATAAATCCAAATGGTTTTAACAACATCAACTTCCATAACACTTTCACATCTTAGCGACATCCATCATAATGAAGCATTGCATTTCTAGCAATTTTGGCTCAATAATATCAAACTACATGTACTAAGCTTTCTGTAGATCTCCAAAATCTCAATGACTAACCGAGACTGGCGTTGAGAATGCATAGCCCTTTGTTCCTAGATAGCAGCCATTTTTGAACTGATTAAACAGCTTTACCCAGTTTTATTCAATATTTCATATCTGAAGCCTGATCCACTCATGGAGCCATAGAAGTGCCCATTAACATCTGTGCAAACAGTTAAACTAGAGTTTTCTTTCCTTGTTTATCTGATGTTACAGCAAAAGAGGACAACTCCATATCTTAAATTACTGTAGTTACCCAGTTGCATATCCTTTAGTGCACCAACAACGTTGCATCACACAATATGGTGGCCAACTGCATAATACACTGTAATATGCATTATGTTTAAAGAAGAATTTTATTGAGATAAATTTTGCTGGTAACATTACACCTGTGTATCTTGTTTATATCTATTTGTAGAAATTCAAAAAACACCAAGAAGGGGAAAAGACAACAGAGGTGTAAGCAGTCAGCTCTTGACTTGAACAATGAAGAATGATTTCCTTTCAATAGAATTTATTAAAATGCAGGAAACTAAACAAATTCAGCTGAGAAATTTGTTAAATTATTAGAGTTTTCTTCCACTAAAAATCACCACGCTACTAGTAGTTCTTAAGTTTGAAATTTATATTTTTCTACGTATCATTGTTTAGTTTATCTACAGTTAGTTCACAGATTATACCAGAGTTCACTGTTGGGTTTCAAGTATTATATTTGGAATGCTCTCATTTTGCTTCCCATAGCATAATGTAGTATAGCAACTAGTAGACAACTATATTGTATTTAGAAGTAATAAAATAGTCATTTTCTTCTTTGCAGTCTTATTATAGAAATAAAGGCATTTTTAGTAATAATTCGTAGCTACATGTACATCAAAAACTAATTACTATAGAAATACAGCAACCTTGAGAATTTCATTGAGAATCTCCACTATTTGTCATTCAAAGATAAATTGTTGTGGATATTGTGCTATTATTTTCTAATGCAGGTTGTAATGATTTCTCAACATTGATTGCTGTTCAGCTTGTCTAAAAATATTTGATTAGGTAACTCATTAAATCATGATCACCTTGATGTTGTTGAATGAGACTATACTTTGAGGAATAATCAATCTACTGAGGCAATTATTGTACCACATTAACATAGCTATTAGCATCAACAAAAACAAAACACTTTAAATAAAGAAAATTTCTAAACTGTTCAGATCAACTCTGTTTGCACACTGCTATAACAGATCAAGTCAATGAGGACATTAAGTGATACTGTGGTTTGTAGGTTTTTTCAAAGTTTTCCTTTCTGTTCCATTCACTACTGTTACTGCTGCTATAATAATGGATACCATGTAATTTGAAACCACTAGACTGCTATTTGTTAGCGAGCATGCATATTCATTGTATGCAATATGTGACCATGTATGAGTAATGCAAGGCACAAATGTATGAAATCATACATGTAATATAAATGTACACGTAGAACTACATAATGTACATGTATATGAAATTGGAGTAAGTCCTTATGGTTGTTTGACCACCCTTACACCAACCAAAAATAAGGAACTAGGCTATCTAAATTTCCCCACCCCTATACCTAAGATCAAATCAGCCAATATACTTGCGCTATAGATTCACTACTGTGTATTAATTACTAAGTAATAAATAACACCAGAAATCGGCTGTTACTGTTATGTAATGGAAATAACTGTGTTGATGCTTTTACGCAATATATAATCTTCTCATAAATCTGTGTTGAGTACTCCAGTTGCTTACCTCATAAATTTAATATTTGTGAGAGGTCTTCGGTTATGTTCTGCTTCTACGTATTATACAAATTGCTGCAACATGTTTGAAAATAATTAATATAATTATCTAGACTCTAAAGAGTTGTACTTACTTACTTACATTTTGGGAGTACCAGGTACTTGTACTTGCTTGTCCAAAAATTATATTTGTACTTATATTACTAGCTGCTGATGTTAGTGGGTATGACAGTCCTGCAGATAAACACATACTTGCCAGGATAGCCAGGATACTCTTTTGAAACCCTGCTCCCAATTGGCTAAAATCTCCCTATTTCTCCTCCAGATTTTTATTAAATTTCTGGTAACAAGTACTCGTATATATACATGTACATGTAGATACAGAGACTTGGTGGGTTCAGATCCGCACCATGTGAGGATTTCATAATAATATTTAATTTCTCAAACCAGAGTAAAACACTTTTATGTTTCTAGTTTTAGAGAGTGGAAGCAATCTAATAACTATAAGTATACACAGCAATTAATGTGTTCCCCCTCAGGAGAAGACAAACTCTCTTTTTAAAACCGGAACTCAGACCTGTGGAAAAGGGTCCACCGTAAGATGTAATGTGTCATCACTGTCCTCATGGTTCCGCTGCAATGGATATGCTGTGCACAAAACACCAGCATGTCAGGACACTGGTATTAGTGGTTCTAAAATAGTATATGACAACACTGATACTGGTACAGCCTATTTGGGATTACGTGCATGAAGGCATGCCACTAGACTGTGCGGGCTACTGACATAAACGCATAAACAACAATTGACATGATTCCAACAAGATGTTGATGCCAAAACACTTCTTGTCTGCTTTTGCTGAGTCTGTTGGCATCACACCTACTAATATTATTCATACCTGTAAGTAATAGCATAAATGCATATATACAAGCACTTCATGCTTGATCACAATACAATACAATCTGTGTATGCAATAAAATGGAATGTTGGTTGCACAGCTCTCAGATAATTTGAGCTGTTTATCTCCAACATAGTTGCAATTTTTTCTATAAATAATAGGCTTTATGTCTTGGTTTTATAAATGCCCCTTCCAACGAACAAAACTAGAAGGTTTTGGTAAGTAGGCAGCTTACTAGTAAATTAATTAACAAGCAGGGATTAATCGTATATTAGAATGTTCTCAACCAGGAAATAACATAATCTGCTAGAAAGAATGTGTACATGTAACCATAGTTACGACTAGGTAACAACACCTCATCTACATTACAAATGGGTAATAATGGAGAGATTATGGTACATTAATGTACCATGCATAAGCAGTTGATAGTTGATAGTAGTATCTGACTAATGCAATGCAAGTCATGTAGGTAGGCAGATATTAAACTACATGTACATGTACTTAGATCATCCCAGATCTAAAGAAGTAGGGCCCAAGTTATACAACATTAGCGGAGAGATAGAACCCTGTAGTTATAGGAGTAAACGGAGAGGGTGGATGTGATGTAATAAAGATGTAATGGTCCTTAGACTAATTTGGCTTCCTCACAGGGCTGCACCCTCACAGGGGAGGGTGCAGTGCCTCTCTGTCGCCTCTCTGCCGCCTTGAGAAAATTTACCACTCAAAGTCGAGACATATTTTAAGCTAATTATCGATAAATTTATTCTACATGTATTTCCTACACTGGAACCTGGGTTTGAATAGTTGGAAAGATCTGAAGAATTAGAACAGGGGGAGACGATATTCAGTAGAGCAAGGAGAGATTATATTCAATAGAACAGGGGGAGATGGTATTCAACAGAACAGGGGGAAATTATATTCAAGAGAACAGGGGGAGATTATGTTCAATAGAACAAGGGGAGATGATATTCTATAGAACAGGGAGAGATTATATTCAATAGAACAGGGGGAGATGATAGTCTATAGAACTAGAGGTGGAACGAGACTCGAGATTTCTCGAGTCTCGTACCGACTTGTCTTGTCTCGAAAGTCGTCTCGAGATGGCACTTAGTATTCGAGACTGGTAAACAAATAGCAGCTAATAATTTTTATTTATAATAAATTAATAATTAAAATACAACTAATTGCTAATCAACAATAAATCTATCAAATAGAAAATCATTATTCAAATTATTTAGTAATACTACCTACATGTACATTCCCAGCACTGATTTCCTAGTAATAACATCGCAGCTAACGCTGAGCTACTAGTCCATCACTACAAGTCATACAGAATTACTAACGACTGTCAATCACCACTCCCACAATGCAATGTTATGTCCTTACCAAAAGTTGTCTACTCGTGAGATTACTTCCTTAAAGGAAACATAACTCCATACTAATTTGTCAAATTACATTTTATTATTGTAGTACCCATGTACAGTGTACATGCAATGTAACGTACATGGAATACATGTGCAATATATTTCACAGCCTCCTGTTCACCTTTTATTGCAATGCATAATGATAAAATACAGAGTTTACAGAGTAGCAATAGAAACTATTGGAGTTCCAACATGCAGATATATAAAATTTGACAAACTTTTTAGAAAAATTCCCTTGAATCCTAAAACCCAGTCTCGTCTCGTCTCGAATTTTTTAGAAGTAGTGTCTCGAATCTCGTCTCGAATCCAAAAATGCTGTCTCGTTCCACCTCTATATAGAACAGGGGGAGATGATATTTGACAGGACAGGGGGAGATGATATTCTATAGAACAGGGGGAGAATACATTCAACAGGACAGGGGGAGATGATATTCAAGAGGACAGGGGGAGATGATATTCAAGAGGACAGGAGGTTATGATATTCAACAGGAAGTGACAAAACTATTGTATTTTAGAGTTACTCTGCAGAGCCTACATCGTAAGCCTATGTGAGGCATATTATTATCACCATGTTGACCAATGCATAAGCCACTTTGAAAAGATACTATAAAACCTGTTTCATAGTGTCTGTAAAAAGATCACAGGGCAGATCAAATAATAAGGTATGTGAATATCTCATAGTTATAGGCTACACATGTGATTGCCCAACTATACCTGTCTAGTGACCCTATAGATGACATATTCCAAATTTATATCATATATTGCAGTTGAGATTAACTTTTGCTCAAAATATTCCGGTGTAAAATGAAATCTTGAGCATGTTGCAGAAATGGTGCTGTCCAAACTCCAGCTCAATCAGCAAACGTCATTTAGTTGGTAACCCTAGTTGTTTGTATTTTTAGAGCTTAGCCCGTCTTAAGTGGAGTATTCCAAGGAACCCAAGCTATAAACTTGAAAAACGGTAATTTCTTGATGAGTATCACATAGTACATTAGCCAATGAAAGTAATCAATCATCATTATGCAAGCTTGTGATGTCATCAACTAGTTCATTTACCTCAACCAATAGCAACGTGTTTAACATTGTGAAGGGTTAGTGAGCCAATAATCACATTCCATGATAGTTTTGAAAACAGACCTGGTGTTATTTTAATTCATAACAGAAGCCTTGAGTCAGTATTTCAGTAATAGTGATAACTACTTCTAGGTGCAAGGCAAAAACTATACCGATATATTTCTTAGCAGGACTTACTATGTCTTTCTCAAGGAAAGATGTAGAAAGAAAAGCATCAATATAACTAAACAAGAGCAATCTTCAACCTGTCTTGATCTAGAACTGGTGCATGTGAATAAGTAACTCTCACTTTGATACAATGTCGTGGAGCTCTGTCGCTATTACGGCAGCGGTACTTGCCAGTATACTGGGAGTGTGCTGTGGAAAGATAATAGAGCTTGATATTGGCACACTTAGTGAACACGGAGAAATTGAAACGATGCTCTATGACACTATTCATAGGAACTGTGACTCGATACCCCGCCGTCGTGGAGAACATTGTAAATATTATGGAGAATGCTGTGGAGATGTAGTAAGGATACGAGAGAGATTAAAACCTGGGACTTACCGATGTATGAATATAGGAGATACACAAGGTGAGGTATATTATATACTCATTATATACCTGGTATGTACTGTACATTGTGTAGGCATAGATGTTGTTGGTAAAATAAAGATCCCACTACTGGTCTTACATCAATAGGTCTAACTTACAAGGCACATAACAGTGGTGTTTATAGTGTTTAATACTACTCTTACGTCTATGTATAACTAACTGCAGTTAATCTTTTTACTACCTAAATTATAGTAATGATGCATAGAGTTACATTGTCATGTGTCTGTAACACTCTCATATAATAATATATTTATTGCTCATTACCCAGGTACATGTACATAGAAATAGTGTAATCTACTAATAATGTAAGGATAAACGATGAATTCAATATTATTAAAATTTGGAGTTATGGTTTTAGGTAGTGAAGAGTGCTCAAATGTAGAGCATGTCTGTGTGGCATGACTGTTTGTTGTTAATATCACTACAGTATTTGTTGAAATTGTTTTAAGTTATTTGATTTTGGATGACAGCAGTGTAAAATAGAATATATAGGTTTTGTTTGAACAGAGCTAACAAACATAACGTTGTATCGCCATTTAGTAACCTAAATTGAACATTTGTCTCATAATTAAATAAAAACATCATGTTTACATAAATACATTATTTAGCATAATGTTTATACAATGTCATCCATAAATTAACTTACAATCTATCTTCTGCAACTCCCAAAAGATAGCAAAATGTCATGTTATATCAGCTATTGAACATTTTGTTCCCATGGTAATACGTGGCTAACAACAACTTGATTTATACACGCAGTAAGTGAGTTGTAAATGGACGCATCATATACTCGTATATTCCGAACATATAGATAAGATGGGTCATTGCTTATGGAAGAAACTACATGTTATTAGAGTGATATACAGCTTGTACTGATAACTGATGATATACATATTATATTATGACTACAAACAGTTCTGTTGAATGTATCATATTACTTAGTTTATAATTGTCCACCATAGACCAGTAAATGATGGCAACCTTTTTGAAATCTTCTAGTGAGGATACTAGAACATAAATTTATTTTATGCTCAATCAAAACATTTCTGCTAAGCATGAACATTGTCATTTCAAAGTTACCACAGCAGTGCATTGAAGCGTTGAATGCTGATTATCAGTGAGGACTAGCCTATGGACTAGACCTACTTGTCTAAGCCAATCAATAAGTAGAGTTTAGTTCAGTGTATTGGTAGCAAGCAGGCACAGAAAAAACTGAATGGCCTAATAAACAGCTCATCATGTTTGAAGTTGCCTCCCTTGTATAGAAAATTACCTCTACGCATTCGGCTCTGATGTTTTGATCAGAAAATTCTTAGTAAGGACTGTTTTGCTATAAGTTTTGTAGCTGAAAAAACTATAAGATGAATTTTTTGCGAACCAGCGCCAGTCGAGCCCTCAACCTGAAATACTCTGACTTTTGGTGTTGTGGCTACATTTTTTATAATGTAGATGCATAAATGTATTACATGCATATTTTATGTGTAATTACAAACAGCAGTCAACCCATCAGCCTACTTACCTGTGCTCCCTAACAATGCCATAATTGATGTTATAACTTTAATATAGGTTATGTGGTCAGCAAATGTCCATCAGGGACATCTAAGGAACTGATGGAACTCTGTCACAGGAATCAGTCTGACACACATCTTTCAGGTAGGTACATGGATGTATGTACATGTAGGTATAACCGCAGCATGCTTCACAGTATAGGTAACATACAACACAGTGTACTGGATTTATTAATTGACGTACATGGTCCAAAACTAAACGAATGGGCCCTGCTAGTGAAATGTAAGGTACTAAATTATATGAGAATAGGTATATCACCACAATACACAGTAAACAGTGGCAGGTCACTATGCAAAGGTATTGCAGAATGCAGACTCGTAAGCTATTGGTCATAAATAGAAGTTGTCCTCTCCCGATCTTTCTTTGAGAGAGGACAACTGCTAATTATGATCAATAGCATGCTTGTAATTAGTGCCCATGATTGTAGACTAAGATACTACACTGTAAGTTTGGAATGTGAAGTTTAATAACAATATGTTTAACTCAGAGTAAAACAACCCTTGCTTCAACATTCTTCATCTTCCATACTATTGTGTAATATAAAAATACCAACGGTTTGATATGTTGAATGGGCCTCTCTTTCAGCGTACAGATCTCGAACATGAGTTACTTATAAATCTTTTTTTGAGACTACTGATGAAAAATTCGAATAGTTGAACAAATCAATATTATAAATCAGTCAACATAATGCCATATTTGAATTGGTCTGTCATACCGTACATTTCAGCCGGAGAAAAATTATCACAATACACTCATTGCAAAAACTCAAATAACTGGCTACGCCCTCCACTGAGCGTGAACATTAAGTACTGTATATTAAAATACATTACATGTCGTAGTGTAGCTTTTCTATTGCTATGTTGTAGACGAACTTAAGCTGCGGGATTGGCCAGTAACTGGATCATACACAGGTGTAACCTACAGCAATATTTATTGTGCAATCTGCAATGGAGCTTTGCATCCTATTGTCGAAGGAGCTGAGTTGATCTTTGACCCTTTAGCAGCAGTTGAGTTCTGGACAGCAAATATCTTCTGCGCAAACCAAACAGTAGAGGTCATTGAGAACGAAGAAGTAGAGTTCAACGTGAATCGTCTGCATAATCTACTAGATAGCGGGTAAGATTGTCACAGCCGTGGATAGCTGTTAACGTAGCTGCTGCCATGTTTCTAGAATCTAGATGAACAAAGCTGTAAGTCTCTAACCTCTATGCTATTATAAAAATATTTGATCGAATCATTGCTACATATTTATACTAGTTTCTACAAGTAGGTTCCATACTGTATGTAAGCTTACACTTGTGTTTTGCTGAACGGGCATGCATTAAATAAGTTGTATTCCCTTCTACTATAGCGAATGCTGGCTTGAGCACATGGCCACGGAAACTGGTATACACAGCTTTGATTGCGGAAATTCTATATCTGTCTGCCCTGACAACTATATCAACGGAGAAATTCGGACACTCTGTGAGAATGGTCCTTTCAACCCTCTTACTTTGAATGAGTGGACATACAAAAATGAATTCTGCCAGTTATGCTGGAAAAACCTGAAGAAACCAGCTGTACTTCGGCTAAATATTAGGCCCCCAAATGGTACGTAAACTTACTGTAGGAGTATATGAGGTAGATGTCAAGTGACAGCCTATCTACACTGTATGAGTAGTAATAGTACACTGAGAGACTGCCTTGCTTTGCCAGAGTCAAATTACTGAGTTAGGTGACCCAAAACAAAGTTGCATATTATGCGTGTAGAGAATTTTTCTGACTTACATTTTTACATTTTTACAATGTATGTTGTTAACAATTAAATGTACCATGATGTGCTGTTTTATAAGGATCCTCCTTTCTTCCAGGTATTCTAGTAGCAGCAGTTAAACCTCTGGTACAAAGCCAAAGGGAAGATTCGCTATCTGATGAAAACTTTAGGTCTCCAGATTCACCACCAGAGGTCCTTCTATCATTGAGAAACAATGCAAGTAGAAGCTATGAGTTTGTCAAGATTAGCTCAAATGTTGAAGGTTGGATGACGTCTTGTTAGTTGTTATTTTATAAACAAACTTAAGTCATCGGCTGCTTGATGCTACATGTAGATTGATATAGCAACTTTAGCACAAGTTAAAGTTCAATGGAACCAATTCATGTAAAGAAATTTAAAGCTATCTCTTTCCAATCGGCAGGAATTTACAGACTAATTTTATTTGACATCTCTAGCAAACTGTCCCAGTGAAAAAGGGATATTATTATTATTATCTTCTAGCCGCATATTTCAATTATTACAGCTGTGGACGTTTGGCATTTGGGGAGCATGCACTGTGTTAGCAACTTTAACAGAGTATGCGGAGAGTTCATAGTGTTTCCTTCAAAAGATGAGGGTGGAGACTGCTCCGGCCCTGGATGTGGTTACAATCAGGTTCAGGACTTGGGTAACTCATGTACTAACCTTGGTGAATACCAGTACAACCAGAACATCACACTAAAGAAAAAGTTCCACTGGGCTTTCACAGAAATATCCAAATATTTCAGCACCTGTAGGGCGCCATACCAATATAGAAGAAATTGCGAGTAAGTACGAGTATGTACATGTATTAAATTAATAAAACAGGCTTGGAGTGTTGCCGTTAAAGCTTAGTTTTAATTCTCTTTGTCATTTTATGTTTCGCCAATTTGGATTTGATGGAAGCTTACTGATCGGAGAGATTCGTATAGTTACAGAATGTATAATTAAGATAGAAGCTTTCCGGACTTTTTGGTCAAAGTCTCAATTGAATAATTAAAATTCCATCTTAATGTATTGACATTGACCAATTAAGTCATGAAGACGCATCCAAGTTGTTAAAAGAAACATGTTTAGTAACAGAAGGAGGGTTTGGTTTCCGAGTTTTCTTTCAGCTCGCATGTGTAGACAACAGAGTGAACAGTCTATGTACTTAATGTATGCTGAGTATATTGAATCTTTGGATTTGATATTATGTTACACGTCTCCATGCCAGAATGTAGCACTGATGTAAATGTACATAATCATGCTCAACTCTGCCAGGTAGGGATAGCTAATTTATTTTGTATTATTACACGTATAATTCGTTACAATAATAATAAATCTGCAAACTTATAGGTGCGATAGTAGATGTGTATATTTTAACAACTGCTGTTTCGACGCTACCATCCAAACAGCTAGACCGAAACACTTATTGAAATCAACATGTCATGAGCTGTATAGCAACAGTTTCCCTACTGGTATGGTAGTTGTCAACTCTTGTCCTTCTGGAACTAGTACAGAAGATGTGAATCTGTGTGAATCTGGAGAGATTGGAGAGTGGAGTACTTATGGGTGGTTTGTAACAGACACTGACACTCTCATCACGTAAGTCAACATAAACTCAACTTATTAGCAAAAAATAATTAAAACGGTCCACTCATGTTAAAATTTACGTTTAATTTGGAGTTGTCATGTCTTCAATTTAAACTAAACAAGGACAAGGACAAGACGATTCCAAATTACCAATTCTGGTGATACTGAGCCTTCATTGAACAGACAATCTTGGTAAAGCCGAAGCCATTAAGCGCACCATTGTATAGACATCACTGTGATACAAGCTTTATCTGTATTATGATGTTATTTGTGTTATTGTCAATCGAGCAGTCAGGGAGTGGATTTCACTTTCATGAATATATCCATCTTCAACTTGGGGGTTTGAACTTGGAGCCTCTACAGCACTTAATAGCCTAGAGCAGTGAACAGGACATATTACCGCTACACCAGCTCAGCAACCTTAAAAATAGGAAATTGCGCCAGTGAGTAGCAGATGTACACTGAGTCAACTGCACACAAAGCATCCTTCGTATTTTGGCTACCTGACTATTATACTATCTACTATGATAGTCGTAATATGTCCTGTTCACTGTACTAGGTGACTTACTGTAGGTGCCGTAGAGGTCACGGGTTTAAACTACAGTCAGCGATGAGTTACAAGTATTTTACACTGGTAAGAGATATGAGCATGCAGGTGTTTAAACTTCTATACAAATTGTATGTATTGTTCTGACAGGTACAAGAACATTTACTGTGCTAGATGTAATGAAGCAGTGAACCTGACTCATTGGGATGCCTCAGTCAGCTGCTCCAGTGACGATCTCGGTAACATTATGTAAGTTTTAAGGAGAAATAACTTCACAAATATGCAAGGAGAACATAATTACCATGTTATGCGAGTGTACAGAGAGAACAAAACTGTTGCACTGTAGTTGTTGAGAAGACAACTTTTGCATTGCTGGTAATAGAAGAACACAACTCCAACATTAAATAACTATCTAAGAGGAAATAACTGTTACATGTACATAATCGGTTTCCTCATATAAAATAGTAGGTAGATCAGACACGTTAGAGCTTGAAGAAAGCAGACTGGTTTATGTAATATAAATAATATTATTCACACTTCCTATTTATCTTTACCACATGAGTGTGCAACCACAGATTGATACTGTCTTCATATCATATGTTTCCATTGATTACAACCGGTATCTTTCATTTTTTTGACAGAGGGCTTTGTACTCTACTATCATATGCACCTCCCACACACACAACTAATTTCTTCTACACTTGTGCATTGAACGAAGAGTATATTGACACATGCCCTGACATCTACATAAACTGGAGATTGAAAGCCGACTGCGAATCGGGGAACGTATCATACGTTTATTACCTGAACAAGGTATACAAGAACTACTTCTGTGCAATCTGTAATCTGGGAGACGACATGCAGTATGTTGATGTAGTTCAGGATCAACCAAGTAGACTATTACACAGTGGAGTCTTTATGCAGCCAGCAGGTGGAAAGAATGTTATTAAAATATCTTACAGCGCATGGGCATGCTGCGGGAGCTGTCTATTTGATACGACTGAAAGATGTTTATCGATAGATAACTCCACGAGTCTCATTACTCGTATCTCCTCTCCCGTGCCGATAGTCCTCGGAGGTGAGATTAGCATAGACAACTTGTGCGGACATTCGGTCCTCGTCTGCTCACAACCCACTACCATCCCACCTCCGATATTCATTACAGGAATTTATGAAAGAACTACCCTTTATTATGGCGATAGTCACAGAGTAGGTACTGATGGAAGAGACGGAGCACCTGGCGGGGCACATGGTGACCCAGGGTCGCCTGGCGGACCCGGCAGTGTAATACGAGACGTGCTCCGTGCCCCAAGTCGTGACTTTATAGCAGAAGAAAAAGCTGTCGAAATTAAAATTTGGAGGAAATCTAATGACTCAATAATGTTCTGCTCAAACATGACAATAACAAGCAACCTGTCCAACCAAGCTTATGGTAAAATCATGCTGTCAAAAACAGGCTTACAGGTAGGAAGGCGTTCCAAGCTATGCACCGATATAGGTGCTGTGATTGTGGTAGTTACTTCTCAAGGGCCAGTTAGATGAATGCATTTGCGATGAAGTTATTACTCTTAGTATCAACACCAGTATTGTAGTTCAATGCTCCCACCTAGTTTAGCACAGGAAGTTACTACTTTGGCTATTAATGGTTTACTCATTGACACTGCATAGTATTTCTTAACACGGTTTGATGTATTATTTGTAGGTACTGGATGTAGTAAACACAACAGTCAGTTGTACAAGGTCGGCACCAACAAGAGGTCACGCTCCACAAGACTACGGTTTGATTGGCTTCTCTCTGGTGGCAATCATCTGCAATGTGCTATTTATAGCAATCAAGAAAAGAAAACCCCTCAGTCTACCAGATATGATGATGATATCTCTCCTACTCTCTCTATTTGGTGCTCTCATTTGTTTTGCTCTTGTAACTGTTCCCATAGGGAGAGATTTGATTGGCTGTCAAGCTCTAGCAGCAATCATGCAGTTCTGCTTCCTGTCTTCATTAATGTGGAGTAACTCCATTGCAATTAGTGTAGTTAGGAGTGTATATACTATGAGATTGGTCTCTAAGTCATACAAACCTTTTATAATGTATTCTATATATTCATTTGGTGTTCCTTTAATTTGTGTGCTTATCACGGTTATATTATCAAAGAGTAAGTTGGCTATTAGTCAAACTATTTATAGAACTGAAGGAATCTGTTTCCTTGGAGAGAATATTACCATGTATTCCTTATTTTTGGTACCCATTTATATATTAATAGTGACTAACATAATAATTGGTGTTTTAGTTATGGTTAAAATAGTTAAAACTAGTAGCATCAGTTCAAAAAAGGATACTGATAGGCTAAAGAAGAATGTTATTACCTGTTTTAAAGTGTCAATCTGTCTAGGTATTGGTTGGGTGATACTTTTTATTGCTACTCTACATGATGACGCTGTAGTTTGGCAGGTTATGCAGGTGTTTGTAGAGTTACAGGGGGTACTAATAGCATGTGCTAATGCTATTAGCTGGAGTTGTGTGCACTCTGTGAAAAAGTGGACCAAATCTCTCACAACAAGCACAGAATCCAAGAGTAGAACTACGTCTTCTGCTGTCTCAAGCTCCGCTCCTGTTAGGGCAGACAATGAAGTAGAGCTGAATTAGCAACAAATAATAAGCTACAATAATTTTACTGACTTGGAAAAAGAAGTGTAATAATATAGAGGAACCACATGTTTTAGATAATTTATATTTTGCTGTGATAATTATTATTGCTATTGTATATTGAGAAAACATTCATGTAAACAGGCAGAATTTTATTAAAACTTTATTTCATCACAGCTCCATATGCATGTAATATACAATGTACTTTATGCCTGAGCACTCTATGGGTACTTTATTTTTTATGGCAGTTAAATACAAATATATAATGAAGAACACTAACAATATTGTTCTACAAAAAGTAATGCAGTAGTAACCAGTGATATTGATTGTATATATTTAGTTATTTCTTGACTCCACTAGTTTCAACTTGTCTGTCTGTTTCACAATGTGAGTGTTGCAATAGATGCAAATGTGATTTAATATATTTCAAATACATCCACATGGGTGGTGAGAAACTAGGATAAAACTCACCAACTCACAATGCAACAGGGCCTTTTTTGGCAGAGGTAGAGGAGTTGCCTTGAAGCCATGCTGGCTTGCATGACCCCGAGGACTTTAATATGAGGCACAGGAGCAATTGTGGCTGGATGCTCTTCCTAACACCGCCGTGACTGGGATTCGAACCTGGAACCTTCAGCATAAAAGCTCAGCATTCTAATTCCTAAGCCACAGCTGCTCTCTCCAAGTAACTAGGATATAATAATAATAATAATATCTCTACTGCCAACCATAATCCTTTAACATGGTTGCCCAATAGCAGAACTAGTCGAGGGGCCACCTACAGCTGGATCTCATTATAGTTCGATATGATACAGCAGGAAAACCTTCTCCAGGACGAAAACCTCCAGGTCATTGGCGCAACTCGAACTCACGTCCTTGAAGATAACTTACGTCATTGCTGCAAGGACCAGAGTGACTAGCGCTAGACCACTCAGCCACCAACAACTTGTGGTCGGTTGGATAACCTGGGTCTAGAGTCAGGTACCTATGGAAAAATTACAGAAAACAACCCAGACCGGTTTATAAGTTATTACAAAATTCAGAGTTAATCTTGCAATGGTAATATTGTACTGTTGGCTATGTCCAACTAGTCATAATAAAAAACTTACCAGTTTCGCTTCCCGCTATTAATCCCAGGTAAGAAAACAAAGATACGAAGAGATCTGCATTTTTTCTAATTTGGGGTAGAGAAGGCACTGCACCAATGGCAAAGTTACTGAAGTAGCACAAGAGCATTAAAGGTTGGATGGCCTTCCTAACACCACCAATGACCTCTATGGGAATCAAACCTGGTACTCCCAGATGAAAGCCCAGAACCCTTACCACTAGGCCATGGCAGCTCCTCAACTAGTCATAGTACTGAGTTAAAAATCAAAACCAAAACAAGATACAAGTGACAAAATACTCACATAGATTATGCGCTATACTTGAGAAAGAGTATGTTTAGTTCTAGTAGGTTGTTTGGGCATCAAGGTCGTAAGACCTTATAAATATCAGCTGGAACTAACCTTAGCTACGAAAGAAGACTCAAGCATCAACTGAGACAATGATAGTATAAAACATTCACTTTATATACATAGTTTTAGACTTCCGGAAAGAAGTTTGCACAGCAAGATGCCAGCTGGAAGGTCGAGGCCCCACCTAACATGGGTCGGTCCCAAACAAAAGATGCTTAAAAACAAGCAAAACATATGCAAAATTAATTACATCAATTTCTGAGACGTCGGCCTTAGTTACATGGGTATAAAGCAGGGTAGTTACACTTAGTAATTCGATAACAGGTAACTAACCATAGGATGTGGTATGCACAATTGCATAATAAATACAAGTAATAACAATAAAAATTGCCTAGTAAGGCAATGTAGCATGAGACGACTATGTCTATAGTTATAGTCTGGCCACTCCAGTATCCTAACGAACCCAAGCTATATAAATTTGAATAACAGTAACTTTTTGATGAGTATTACATAGAATAGTAGCCAATGAAAGTAATCGCTCCTCATTATTCAAGCTTGTGATGTCATCAACTAGTTCATTTACCTCAACCAATAGCAACGTGTTTAACATTGTGAAGGATTAAGGAGCCAATAATCACATCCCATGATAGTTTAGAAAACAGACCTGGTGTTATTTTAGTTCATAACAGAAGCCTTGAGTCAGTGTTTCAGTAATAGTAATAACTACATGTAGGTGCAAGATAAAAACTATACCGATACCTTTCCTAGCAGGACTTACTCTGTCTTTCTCAAGGAAAGATGTAGAAAGAAAAGCATCAATATAACTAAACAAGAGCAATCTTTAACTTGTCTTGATCTAGAACTGGTGCATGTGAATAAGTAACTCTCACTTTGATACGATGTCGTGGAGGTCTATTGCTATTACGGCAGCGGTACTTGCCAGTATACTAGGAGTGTGGTGTGGAAAGATAATACAGCTTGATATTGGCACACTTAGTGAACACGGAGAAATTGAAACGATACTCTATGACACTATTCATGGGAACTGTGACTCGATAACTCGCCGTCGTGGAGAGCATTGTAAATATTATGGAGAATGCTGTGGAGATGTAGTAAGGATACGAGAGAGATTAGAACCTGGGACTTACCAATGTGTGAATATAGGAGATACACAAGGTAAGGTTTACTATATTATACTCACTATATACCTGGTTGAATATAGGGGATACACTAGGTAAGGTATACTATATACTCATTATATACCTGTTATGAATATAGGTGATACACAAGGTAAGGTATACTATATACTCATTATATACCTGTTATGAATATAGGTGATACACAAGGTAAGGTATACTATATACTCATTATATACCTGTTATGAATATAGGTGATACACAAGGTAAGGTATACTATATATTCATTATATACCTGGTATGAATATAGGAGATAAACGAGGTAAGGTGTACTATATACTCATTATATACCTGGTATGAATACATGAGATACACAAGGTGAAGTATATTTTTCTTTTTTCAGCGTCTTGGGGTGAATGGCTGGCAATGCCAGGCAATTTTTATCTATGACTATTTCACAACAGTCATAAATCAAGCCTATTTTGTATGTGATGGGCGACTAGGACGCGATTCTATTTTCTTTGTGATGGCGCCTAGGACGCGATTCTCTTTTCTTGTGATGGCGCCTAAAACGCATTTTTCTCCTACGCGTGTTTGCCCAAGGAAGCACCCATCTGCAGCAACCAACAATCGTTTCACGTGCAAACTTCTTTGATGCACCATCTTTTAACAGTGCTGGAGAAACTTTGTTTGGGGAAACCTGTCCACCGATTCAATCGTTAGACTAATGTTTCTGAAACATAGTGCATAGTAACAGATAGCAGTAACTGTATTAATTTCTATTTTTCATTGATACTTATTTTGCTTTTTGCCATAGGTTGGCTTTTTACAGAAAATTGGCATGTGCTAATATCAAACTTATTGCTAACCTATAAATACGAGTAGTACAAAAATATAGTTACATACGCAATACTAATATCTTATAGAAGACATCAAGACACTTTTCGTTGTGGTGGTATAAGTAAGGTCTAGTAAACATTTTTTGCCAACTTCGAAACAAATAATGTAGTAATAACTGGTTAATACAGTTTTACTCACATAGATATTACAAGTTATAATGAAATTGCCGCTTTAAAAACACAAACTACTTTGTTCACCCTATTAAAGTTAAACAAAAGGGAGCATCCTGGAGGTGAAGGTGGTGAGAAATATAGAAAGGGGGTGGAGGTGGGTAAATTTTTGAAGATGATGACATCCGTCTTCTTGAAGGTGTGGAAGAGGAATGACCACTGTGGTGGTCTAGTTGTGAGCTAGCTAAGTACATGTACCTGTAAGCTAAGAAAAAAAGCCTTGGAACAAGCTGTAGCCTACCCTATTGTTTTCTCATCCTAACAGATCAAGGAAACATAACTTCAAGACTAATCAAAGAAAATATAACTTTGGGCAAAATTATGACATATATACTCATTATATACCTGGTTGAATATAGGTGATACACAAGGTAAGGTATACTATATATTCATTATATACCTGGTATGAATATAGGAGATACACAAGGTAAAGTACCCTAAAAGCAGAAATATTTCGCGGAAGAAAGTTTCGCGAGTTTGCTAATCCTGGAGCAATTTGCGATAGAAATATTTAGCGAGTTTGGCCTATGGCGAAATTTGTTTAAGTCCCAAAATTGATGTTTAAGCATATTCCAGCATTTAAACCCCACTTACATACAGTACAAAACTGCAACTGACTCCTATATTGTGCAGTAAGCCCACCTGTAAGGTAAAGTAATTACCATAGCTTGTTAAAAAATCCTCTGACACTTTTCGTTGTGGTGGTGTAAGTAAGATCTAGTAAACATTTTTTGCCAACTTCGGAACAAACAATGTAGTAATAACTGGTTAATACAGTTTTGCTCACATAGATATTACAAGTTATAATGAAATTGCCGCTTTAAAAACACAAACTACTTTGTTCACCCTATTAAAGTTAAACAAAATGGAGCATCCTGGAGGTGAAGGTGGTGAGAAATATAGAAAGGGGGTGGAGGTGGGTAAATTTTTGAAGATGATGGCATCCTTCTTCTTGAAGGTGTGGAAGAGGAATGACCACTGTGGTGGTCTAGTTGTGAGCTAGCTAAGTACATGTACCTGTAAGCTAAGAAGGTGCTCCTTGCTCCTACTCTAGGCTACTTACCAATTATGTTACAGCAAATACTTGCTGCTTTGTAAAATATTCAACTATGTATCATATAGCTATATAGCTGCATGTATGGTCTGTTTAAACCAGAAATGATTTAAATCAGTTTGAAAGCAGATATTAATAGCGATGGAAATTATTTGCGAGCCACAACTAGCGAAATTCGCAAAAGTTAAAACTCGCAAAATGTGTCTGCTTTTAGGGTATATTATATACTCATTATATACCTGGTTGAATATAGGGGTACACTAGGTGCATTACATACTCAATATAATACCTGGTAGGTATAGGCACTGTTGGTATGTACATTATATAGGCATCGATGTTGTTAGTACTACAATATACAAAGATCTCATTGCTGGTCTAACATCAATAGTCTAACTTCTATAGTGTGTAAAGCCATTCTTACATATAAATGTACTTGTACAATTCTGTATGTATAACTAACTTCAGTTAATATTTCTACTACTTAAATTATAATAATGATGCATAAAGTTACTGTATCTGTAACACTCTGTTTACAATAACATGTTTATTGCATATTCCCTGTGTTTATATGGCATAATCTACTGTTAATGTTATGATAAACAATGAAATCAATTACATGTAGTAAAGTGGGTGTAATGGTTTAGATAGTGATGTAATTATGCAGGGCACTGCCACCCATGTTGCCAAAATATAGTGGCCTAAAACCACTACTTTCGAAAACTGGGCACTTTTCCCTCTATATTTGCATTATTTCTGGCTTATAACTCTCTACATAATTGTAGCTCTATGGCGTTGCCAAGGAGACATTAGCCAGTAATCCTAAAATAATAATTAGATTGCAGGAGGTTTGCCAAGTAGCCCATAGAATAGTGTAGAGCTCTGCTAAAAGGCTCTTTGGCCATGCCAAGGTCAACAACTTTTGATATGGAGAAACTTTGCAGTCTTCCCGTGAATGAATGAATCAGGATGATACAAATAGAGTAAATGAGTTTTTTGGATAGAATATTAGATAATTATATACATGTATACTAAAGCAAAATAAGTGCAAAAATAAAAGTAGGAAACACTGCCCTCTCTGTAGAATCCTTTTGTAAGTCACTGCTATGAATAAAATTGTTCTATCCCTGGCATTAGCTGGCACCTCAACCACCCCCCCCCCCCCGCACTCCCTCCCAACCAGGCAAATTTTCTGCCTCCCCACTGAATTTTTCTTACCTACGCCCCTGTTATGTGGTCAAATGTAAGAGTGTAGCCCAGATGACTGTTTGTTATTAAAATATCACTACAGCATCTGTTGAAGCTGTTTTAAGCCATTTGATGAACTTTGGATGGTGGCAGTGCAAAATAGGATAAGTTTCATCTGAACAGCCCATAATAAAACCATATACATGTAACATAATATATTTCCATTTAGTTGCCTAGATTGAACATTTATATCATAATTAAATAAAACCATCATGTTTACTGGTGCTGGCATTTCATATGAATAAATATTTAGCTTAAAGTGTAGACAATGTCTTCCTTAAATTGATTTACAGTCTATCTTCTGCAGAATTGCTTAACCTGGCTTCCAAAAGATAGCAAAATGTAATGTTATATCAACTATTGAATATTTTATCCCCATGATAATACGTAATTAACAACATCTTGATTTATACACGCAGTAAGTGAGTTGCAATAGCCGCATCATACAAATTCCACACATTTAGATGAGGGGGGTCAGAGCTAAGAGGAAACTGCTTGTATTTAACTTATAAATGTACATATTGTGATTACAAACATACATGTAGCTCTGTTGAATGGATCATGCTACTTTGTTCACATCATTCTTCATCATAGACCAGTAAAAACTCACCGATTTATACTCCTCGGCGTGACCAGCTCCTAGCAGCTCTCACTGCCAGGTGCCAGTGCTAGCCAACTCCCTGTGAGAAAGGCCCAGATGACATGGCCTTTTTTTGGCAGGGGTAGAGGAGTTGCCTTGAAGCCATGCTGGCTTGCATGACCCCAAAGACTTAACATGGGGCACAGGAGCAATTGTGGCTGGATGCTCTTCCTAACACCACCGTGACCGAGGTTTGAACCTGGAACCTTCAGTATGAAAGTTCAGCATTCTAACCTCTAAGCCACAGCTGCTCCCTCATCATCATAGACCAGTAAATGATGGTGAAATGTTTAGAATATGCCAGTAAAAATGTTAGATTATAAATTTATTTTATGTGGTTCAATCAAAACATTTCTGCAACGCATAGAAATGGCAGTTACCATTGCAGTTCAGTGAAAGGTTGAATGCTGATTTGCCATAAAGACTAGCTTGTGCACTAGGCTTACTTGTCTAAGCCAATCAGTAAGTAGAGTTTAGTTCAGTGTATTGGTAGCAAGCAGGCCCTGAAAAACTAAATAGCCTAATGGATTAGCCTCCCTCTTTGGACATTCTGCACAGAATCTGATGTTATAATCAGAAAATTCAAAATAAGTGTTGTTTTACTATGAGTTTTATTGCTAAAGACGCAATAAAATTAATATTTAGCTACCCGTGCCAGTCGAGCCCTCTACCTGAAATACTCTGACTATTGGTGCAGTAGCTACATCTTTCATAATGTAGATGCATACATGTATTACATGCATATTTTATGTGTAATTGTGAAGAATATATATTAGAAACAATAAATTTACAGCTCTACAGGAGCAGACAACACCAAAATGTGGAGAATGCAACAGATTAGTAGAAACAATACCTCCCCCAATTTTACAGGAGCAGCCAACATCGAAATGTGAAGGATACAGCATCTTACCAGAAACAATATATCCTAAACTTTACGAGAGTAGACAACTTCAAGAACCATTATCATGATTTAGTGCAATAGCCCACACAGTCATAGCTGCAGTGTTATCCCTAGCTGGCCCAATCATTATTAAATAGACTTAGAGCTCCCTACGACAACTGGATGGAATTGACTACGACATATTATTATTAACCAATCACAACTAGTTATCTCTTTCAATAATGGTACTATTATATTATAATATTATAGACTTTTGTCCTGGTATAAATACCAGATGCATGAAGTTTTTAAATGAGTGGGATTTAGGTTTTCTTATTAAGTAGTAGTATTATTTGTGCGTATTACATAGTAATTGTATTAGTATTTTGTATTCATTGATAGGTTCACATCCATAGATGGCTATTGAATTTCCCACAAGTTTTGCAAGTATGTATGTCTCGTTAAGCACATGTCTCATTGCTAAAGTTGGGTTACTAGCTATATTAACTGTTATTAACTGCACTGCACTTTGCATGGCTGAACAAATGACTCTAAATGCTGTTTCGAAAGTGTGACCTAAATTATCCCGAATTTTAACTTCTAAAGCCTGTAATTTCCCGTTCACTTCAGCCACTGATATGGGACTATTTTCTGCTGTTTGCCTTGCTACACGTTCCATTACTCTCTGCACATGAATTCCCTGATCAGCTCTTGTAACTGTACCACCACAAATATCACCCTGTTTAACTTCCCTAGGATTATTAAAAGTCAATGCTATCTGACCTGAGTTATCTATCCATGTTTGATATTGAATCTGTCCCTTTAACACTTTATGAGGTAAGTAAGCACATCGTTCTTTTATTTCGGGTTGCCACACCAATACTGTTTTATCTTGTAAAGTGCAATGACCTGCTTGGTAATTGCAATGGGTGGTCACCCCAGCTGGTGATTCTAGAGATACATTATTTCCATATCTTTTAAGCACTACTGTTTGCGTCAAATAAACATTTGTGGCGTCATAGTCATACCACTGACAACAATAGAAACCTGCTGTATATTCTTCTTTCACTTGGTTATCTGTCCTAAATACCCCATTTTTGTTTTCCAAATCACCATGGACTGACCTATGCCATTTAATCATTGTTCTACATCTAGTAATTGGTTCTCGTGTGCAGTTTTCTTATCATGATTCAAATTAAGGAAGTTGGCGTATGTGGAAATAGTGGTCTTGACAAATTTACAGTGGTAGGCTAACGTTTTATACTGAATTAGGTTAGGTTTAAAAATACGGAAGGTCCTAGGCGTTGGGCTAGTTTGTGCTCCGGCTTCAGAGTCAACCACATGACATACCGGTATGGATGGTAACTGAAATCGTGCTAATGAACTCTCTGTTCTACACAGCATTGGTTTTTGGGAGTTACTAGAACCAATCCCTAAAGCCATGATCATTAACAAAACTAGAGAACTACTCCAAATCCTACTACTACTCCTAACCCGATATCTATGTGTCCTGCGGTGTTCACGGTTTACTGCCTTGGCATCCACCTCCTCTCTACTCCTACTACTACCTACTTGAGCCTGGCATGCAACCGGATTACTTTCATACTCTACAGTTGTTGCTACTCCGTTTGATTTAGCAAGACCATTGACATTCTTGGTAACCGTGCTGCTACTTACTGCGTTGTTATTTACCATACGTGTACTACTCTCAAAAGTCATGTGGGTATCATTGCTGTCATAAGTTTGTGGGTAGCATACTTGTACTGGAGGTGGACTGGTAACAGTACACTTCTCAAATTTGTAAGTTGCTCTCCGGGAATAGACTGGTGGTTCAATCGTAACTGGTTGAACAGTTTTACAGACAGACAACGGGATCCCTACTTTTTCAGAAATGACATTAGTTGATTCGGAATTAAGAGGGTCAATTGGGGTCATTTCTAGATGCTCAAAACTTAGACTTTCAAACACGGTGTAATTATCAACATGCGGTACTGGTTCAGAGGCATTGTTGGCTACACTGACAGGTGGGCCTGTTGAATGGTTGGCATTTTGCTGAAAGGTTTCAGAGGGTCCCGGAGCTGGTAATGCTCTGGGAACAAATTGCGGCGATTGGTTTGAATTTATTGGATTTGACGGCCTAGTATAACCATGGAATCTGGGTTCGTATTGGTACTGAGGGGGGGAATTGAAACTTGGTGGAATATAAGTGTGAGGGTAACTGGTATTGTTAGGATAGTTTTGTGGTGAATAATTGTATTGTGGGTATCTATGCCTAGATCCGTTTCCTGGATGTCTATTGCGAGGGTTGAAATCACATGGGCGATAACTATTGTTAGAAGCACCAAAATTTTGAGACTGAAAGTTACCTCTGGGTCTGATCTGATTATGGGGTCTATTGCGGGTATTGTTGGGGCAATTGGCTCTTTTGTGACCTACACCATTACAAGTAAAGCAAGTGAAAGTACTAGGTGCATTGAATCTGTGATTTTGGGGCGGATTACTATTTTGTGCTGTGTATGTAGCTACAGTAGGTGCACCTATCTGTGACAAATTTGACTCAATACCTATAGCTGTGGTCCTAAGGTCATTCAAATTCAAGAAAGGGAGAGCGATGAGTCGATTGTTAATTTCAGGTTTGAGGGCGTTCTTAAAAGTGTTTCTTAACCAAGGTTCCACCTTTTCGTCTACTGAATAATTCAGGATTTTCATGAATCTGTTATAGAACTGGTCTACTGTCTCATCACTCCCCTGTTTTATATTGGTAAGCTCTAGGGCTATGTTATCCTGACTAACAACATTTGAAACTTTCTGGTTCATGGCCTCACAAAATTTCTGGTAGGTTATTTGTTTGTCTGCAGAACATATTTCATTGAAAAAGTTGCGTGCATGGTCTGTTAGATAGTGTTTCATAAGAGGCAACCTATCTTGGGCATCAATGACATAGTAACTACAATATCTATTGTAATCCTCAAGAAAATTTTTCCAACTAACCCCACTTAGAGTTGCAGAAAATTTGTCTATCTTAAAACCTAGCCACTTATATTGCTGAGACTTACCCCCTGAGCCAGCTATACTGAGTACCTCGTCTGGGTCCTGTCGATCCCCGGGATTGGAGGGTAAATCATCTCCACGTTGAGCCAAAGCTTCGACCCGGTCGTTGACTTGTTGTTGTTCTGCTAGCAACTGATTCAGGAGTTGGGTTATTCGTTGGCGTGGGGCCTGTCGAGGATCTGGTTCATCTACGCCGTCGTCATCATCTGCGACTTGTTCTCCATCTCCATTCAGGGGTTCTGCCTCTGCAGGTTGTCGTAACACAGCTAGTTCTCTGCCTTGAACTGCGTTCTCTCCTCGGAGTCGTGCGACTTCTCCTTCCAACCGCTCTCGTTCGGCTCGTAGTTGTTCCTGCGCTTCATCTAATTGTCTTCGTAGTTCTGCCTCTGCCATAGTTCAGGAGTATCCCACTTCTGACACCAATGTGATGGAAGAGGCTACCGGGCCTCTTGGATTACTTGTAATTAGTATTATGTCTTAAAACTATATTCAGAATTTATATGGAGTGGGTTCCATCAGGAGGTCCGAGAATTAAGGCAGAATATTTATCAAACGAGCGAGAAGATAATAATTACGGCCCTATGAAATTTGTCAACCTGACCAGCCTAAATATTGTGCAAGTATACTACAACGATAAGAATTAACTATAAAGATATATGTATATGCAATCTAAATTTTGGAAACCTACTATTAACCCTAATGGTCCAAGTCTATGGTGGATCAAAATACTATGTATATGCGTGATTTACGAATATACCAATGTTCCTTATTAGGCGTGAACAACCAAGATGACGTATATCTTCAATATCACTTACTTTAATTACCCAAGACACTTTAGAAAATACTAATACAATTACTATGTAATACGCACAAATAATACTACTACTTAATAAGAAAACCTAAATCCCACTCATTTAAAAACTTCATGCATCTGGTATTTATACCAGGACAAAAGTCTATAATATTATAATATAATAGTACCATTATTGAAAGAGATAACTAGTTGTGATTGGTTAATAATAATATGTCGTAGTCAATTCCATCCAGTTGTCGTAGGGAGCTCTAAGTCTATTTAATAATGATTGGGCCAGCTAGGGATAACACTGCAGCTATGACTGTGTGGGCTATTGCACTAAATCATGATAATGGTTCTTGAAGTTGTCTACTCTCGTAAAGTTTAGGATATATTGTTTCTGGTAAGATGCTGTATCCTTCACATTTCGATGTTGGCTGCTCCTGTAAAATTGGGGGAGGTATTGTTTCTACTAATCTGTTGCATTCTCCACATTTTGGTGTTGTCTGCTCCTGTAGAGCTGTAAATTTATTGTTTCTAATATATATTCTTCACATAATTACAGGCAGTGGTCACCCCATCAGCCTACTTATGTGTGCTCCCCAACAATTTATGTTGCTAATGCCATTTTATTACAGGTTATGTGGTCAGCAAATGTCCGTCAGGTACATCTAAGGAACTGACTGAACTCTGTCACAGGAATCAATCTGACAGACGTCCTTCAGGTAGTTATAACCACTGCATGTGCTTCATAGTAGAGGTAACATGCAACACAGTGTACTGGATTTATTAATTGACGTACATGGTTCAAGGCTAAACTTGAATGGCTACTACCAGTAAAGGTTATGGCAGTAAATCATGTGAAAAATTGTATATCATCACAATAAACAAGTAACTGGTATTACAGTCTAGGATAAGGTATTGCAAGTCTGGAATGTAAAGTTCAATAACATGTTTAGCTCAAAGTAAAACCATCATTGTTTCAACAAAAATCATATCCATGTAAGAGTACTTAAAATTTGATATTTGAATTATAGGCCTCTACTTTTCTGCATGCAGAACCCTCGTGACTTTACTGAAAGAAAGCTCAAATTATAAGTGGACATGATTATGAATATTATACATGTAAATCAGTTGATATAATTAGAAAATCTGATATTTGAGTTGGTCTGTAGTGCTATTCCCCCAGTTCGCATTTAAATGGGCTCTGCCACTCTGAAAAGCTGTGATTGAATACCGGAGTAAAACGATCGCAATACATACACATTTGATCAAATAACTGGCTGCAATCCAGACTGTGTGTTTACATCAAGTTCATTAACATACATACATGTACATGTATATGTTGTAGTACAGCTTTTCTGTCGCAATGTTGTAGACAAACTTAAGCTGCGGAACTGGCCAGTAACTGGATCATATACAGGTGTAACCCACAGCAATATTTACTGTGCAATCTGCAATGGAGCTTTACATCCTATTGTCGAAGGAGCTGAGTTGACCTTTGACCCTTTATCAGCAGTTGAGTTTTGGACAGCAAATATCTTCTGCACAAACCAAACAGTAGAGGTCATTGAGAATGAAGAAGTAGAGTTCAACGTGAATCGTCTGCATAATCTACTAGATAGTGGGTAAAATTGTCACAGCCGTGGATAGCTGTTAACCTAGCTGCTGCCATGTTTCAAGAATCTAGATGACCGGAGCTTTAAGCCTCTAACCTCTATGCTATTAACTAAAGATTTGATCGCATCATTGCTACACCCTTACTCTAGTTTCTACGCATATGCTCTATAGCCTATACCAGTGGTACCGAAATGGAGGCCCAAGGGGCTGATCAAGCCCAAGGGCCTGATCAGGCCCCCTAGCTAATTTCATCAGGCTCTCCACAATTTGTTTAAAAATTCAAAATTTTTTGCTATTTGCAATGAGTTTTTTTGGCCGAGGTTGTGAAAGTCCTTGGTTTGCCAGTACCTAATTGCAAAGCAAGACCGTTTTAACTTGTCAGACTAACTACTTCTTTTGTACAATTGATTATGTTGAAGATCAGTTCTACTTGTAAATCTGATGCCTACATTCATGTCACATTCAATGCATTCTATGCGTGTTTAGGCTACACATTGAAACACGCGTAAACACGCATATATATCTTTGTACTAATACCTAGCCCCAAGCTTCCAGCCCAGTCTCCTGTTTGGCCCCCTACCAAAAATAATTGAGCACCCCTGATCTATACTGTATGTAAGCTTACACTAGTTTTGTTTACTGCATGAGCATGCATTAAATAAGCCATATTTCCTTTTATTGTGTAGCGAATGCAGAGTTGAACATATGTCTACTGAAGCTGGCATCCACAGCTTTGGTTGTGGAAGTTCTATATCAGTCTGCCCTGACAACTATATCAACAAAGAGATCCGGACACTCTGTGAAAAGGGTCCTTTCAATCCTTTCACTTTGGATGAGTGGACATACAGAAATGAATTCTGCCAGTTATGTTGGAAAAACCTGGAGAAACCTGCTGTACTTAGGCTAAATAATAGGCCTCAACACGGTACGTCACCCTACTGTAGGATTATATTGGTTATAATACGAAGCTACAGCCTATCTATGAGTAGTACTTGTACACTGAGAGACTGCCTTGCTTTGCCAGAGTAAAATTGTTGAATTAGGTGACCCAAAACGAAACTGCATATACATGTAGATGATTTCTCTGATGTGAATTTTTGCTGGGAGTATTTCATATTTTTAACGCTTAAATGTACCATGATATGCTGTTTCCTCCCTTCTTCTAGGTATTCCAGTAGTAACAGTTAAGCCTCTGGTACAAAGCCAAAGGGAGGATTCGCTATCTGATAAAAACTTTAGGTCTCCAGATTCACCAGCAGAGGTCCTTCTATCATTGAGAAACGATGCAAGTAGAAGCTATGAGATTGTCAAGATTAGCTCAAACGTTGAAGGTTAGACGACGTCTTGTTAGTTGTTATTTTATAAACAAACTTAAGTCATCGGCTGCCTGATGCTACATGTAGATTGATATAGCAACTTTAGCACAAGTTAAAGTTCAATGGAACCAATTCATGTAAAGAAATTTAAAGCTATCTCTTTCAAATTGGCAGGAATTTACAGACTAATTTTATTCGACATCTCTAGCAAACTGTCCCAGTGAAAAAGGGATATTATTATTATTATCTTCTAGCAGCACATTTCAATTATTACAGCTGTGGACGTTTGGCATTTGGGGAGCATGCACTGTGTTAGCAACTTTAACAGAGTATGCGGAGAGTTCATAGTGTTTCCTTCAAAAGATGAGGGCGGAGACTGCTCTGGCCCTGGATGTGGTTACAATCAGGTTCAGGACTTGGGTAACTCATGTACTAACCTTAGTGAATACCAGTACAACCAGAACATCACACTACAGAGAAAGTTCCACTGGGCTTTCGCGGAAATCTCCAAATATTTCAGCACGTGTAGGGCACCATACCAATATAGAAGAAATTGCGAGTAAGTATGTACATTGTACAACTATCAAATTAATAAAACAGGTCTGCACGTCACCAATTGAAGATTAACTCTAAGCTTGATAATACTTCTCTTTGTCAATTCACGTTTCGCCAATTTGGATATGATGGAGGCTTACTGATCGGAGAGATTCGTATAGTTACAGAATGCATAATTAAGATAGAAGCTTTTCGGACTTCTTGGTCAAAGTCTCAATTGAATAATTAAAATTCATCTTAATGTATTGACATTAACCAATTAAGTCATGAAGACGCGTCCAAGTTGTTAAAAGAAACATGTTTAGTAACAGAAGGAGGGTTTGGTTTTCCAGTTTTCTCTCAGCACGTATGTGGCGATACACTGTATAGTTGCAGAGAACAGAGTGAACAGTCCATGTAATGCACTGTTTTGTAGTGAATCTTCGGTATTGTTATTGTGTTATACTTCTCCATGCCAGAATGTAGCACTGATGTAAATGTACATAATGGTGTTCAGTTCTCTCTGGTAGGAAAAGCTAATTTTTTTTAAAACTATTATAATTTATAATAATAATAATAATAAATGCACTTTAAACTTGTAGGTGTGATAGTAGATGTGTATATTTTGGCAACTGCTGCTTCGATGCTATCATACATACAACTAAACCCAAGCACCTGTTGAAATCAACATGTCATGAGCTCTATAGCAACAGTTTCCCTACTGGTATGGTAGTTGTCAACTCTTGTCCTCCTGGAACTAGTACAGAAGATGTGAGACTGTGTGAATCTGGAGATATTGGGGAGTGGAGTACTTATGGGTGGTTTGTTACAGACACTGATACTCTCATCACGTAAGTAATGCTAGCCTATTAGCAAAAAGTCATCAAAACTTTAATTTGGAATTGCCCTGTCTTAAATTTAGTCTAAAAAGTTTTGAAGACCATAAGATATGCTGTACATTAGTTGTTGAGTTTTTGTATGGTCCTTAGCCTCTTTACGGTGTAATCTCATTTGATGGTGACATAGCTCCAAATCTTTATCGCCAAATTATCAATGACTTTATAAGACAAGACAACTCCAAATTACCCAAATCTGGTGGTACAAAGATTTTATTGAATAGACAACGTTGGTGAAGCCGTAGCCATTAAGCACAATACTGCATAGGCATTTGTAATATAAGCTTTATAATGTTATTTTACGCACGGGCTTTTGATGTGTCAATTGAGCAGTCAGGGACTCGGTTTTACATTCATGAAAATACCCATCCTAACTGAAGTTTGAACCTGGGCCCTCTACTGCACCTAATAGCCTAGCCACCTCAGCTACCTTAAAAATAGGAAGCTTTGCCGGAGAGACAACCTGTGCACTGAGCCAACGGTACACAAAGCACCCCTAGTGTTATGGCCAACCTACTATCTATGATAGCCATAATCACTGACTTTCTAATGGTGCCTTTCTTTTTTTAGTTGACCTGTCAGTTCTACTCGTATTTTCTACAACTAAAGCTGCTTCATCTCTTCTCTGTCTCATTAGCACAAACATAGCCATAAGTACTGCACAGTTAGTGTATTCAATAAAATAAAAAGTAGAAATAAACTAACAAAAACTTTTATGGTTTTCCCTGTCCTGTCCATTTTCGCGTCTGTTTCTAGCTGTGTGTGTTTCCGTTACTGTTTCTGGAAAAACATAACGATAGGTTATTAAGTCGCCTACTTAGTGAAGCATAAACAGTGCTTAGGCTATTGTGCTTGACTACGAAGTGGATAATGCTATTGAGCAGAAAACTCTGGTGTCTACTGCGAAGTATGGACAAGCTCACGTTGAATAGAGCAGACAACTTTGAACGAAATTTGTTTGGTAGTAGTGTGAAGCATCGAAAGCCAGTGAATGAGATGGGTGCATTGTGCACTAACTGGCTCAGTATACATCTACCAGGTCACCATCGAGGCTGAGCTGGTGCAGTTGTAATGTCTTCTGTCCACTGTCTTCTGTCCACTGTACTAAGTGATTAGCTGGTGTAGAGCAAGGGGTGGGTGTTTTCATGGATGTAAAATTATGTCTTTGATCGCTCAATAGACAAATCGAAAATCCTTTCATAAAGGAACAACATGATATGAAATAAAAAGGCCTAATTGAACGGCTTTATCTACAATAGTTGTACACAGAAATGTATAGCCAACCTGTAAAACTGAAGTCTTATTGTGAAACAAAAGCTGCAATGATCGGTCACAGTTTTTCATAACGTCTTCAACGTTGCGGAAAAGTAACTACTAGTGATAAGAGGTTGAGTTATTTTAAATTGTTCATAAAGTTAAATATGCAGGTATTCAAAGTTCTATACAGATCGTATATATTGTTCTGACAGATACAAGAACATTTACTGTGCCAGATGTAATGAAGCAGTGAACCTGACTCATTGGGATGCCTCAGCCAGCTGCACCAGTGATGATGTCGGTAACATTATGTGAGTGTTCAGGAGAAATAACTCCAAAAAACTGATCTAATTTGGGGACTATACATGTAACTCCCATATAAGTGTGTATAGAGAGAACATAACTCTCGCATTATGTAATTGTTGGGAAGATTTGTACTGTAACTTCTACATTCAGGGGCGTATTTTAAGGGACGGCAGGGCACTGCCGCCCCTGTTGCCAAAAAAAGTGGCCTAAAAACACTACTTTTGAAAACTTGGCACTTTTTCCCTTAATATTTTCTTCTTTTCCGGTTTGTGACCGAAGCGTTATCACTCTAGTTATAACTCTATGGCGTTATCACTCTACTTATAATTCTATGGTGTTGCTGCGAAACAATAACTAGTAATGCTGGAATGATGACTACAATGCAAGTGGTACACAAAGGGGCCCATAAAACTGTGCACTCTGCTAAAAGACTCTATGGCTATGCCAAGGTTAAAAACTTGCGGTCTTGTGAATGAATGAGTAAATATTTTTTATGGATAGTTATTTATACCAATGAAAAAATAATAAGTGCAAAAGTAAAAGTAGTGAACACAGAACAGTTGAATCAGGTGAATCAATTTGCAAGTCACTGCTATCCATGAGATTGTTCCTTCCCTCTCACTGACTATGAGCAGATGCATAAAATTTAATTTCAATATATTATTTTGGCTTCTTTCAAAAATATTTGTGATTTATTCTTTTAATCTAATTAAAAGTGTTTGCACTTTAGTTATTCATTCTAGCTATTGCCACTCCACTGACAGCTACTACTCTACTGCTACATTCACTACTAACAACTAAATATGTATTGTAAAGAAAGAAAACTAATTTAAAAATAAAATAACATAACAATAATTAAATATTTTAATTTTAAATTTATATATAATATAATTGTACTGTTAATATTATCATTACCTCAGCTTTAATAGGCTAGGTCACTACACTTATCTTGCAAAGATATTTATTTTACATAATTAATTTATAGTGACAATAATTATTAATCAGCTATTAAAAGTTGAAAATTTTAATTTATAAGACGAATCCCGTGTCCAAAATGAAGAGCTTATGAGTTGTGCTAGGCCTTCTCACTACATGAAAGATTAACAGGTACTAGTAGTCAAATAGCTACCAAAGACGACCCATATGGTCCCGAGTCAATGCTTGTTTGCTATACTAAGAAAAAGAGTAATCCGACCTAGTAGGCAGTTCAGGTTGCAAGGTCGAAGACCTTAACAACTGGAATGACCTATCTACGAAATGAAAGGCTCTGTATATAAGTATAGATGTGTCTTTATTGAGATCCAAGCATGAACTGAGACAACAAACATAAAAACAATGTGCTGTATATAGTATTAGGATTTCCGGAGGAAGTTCCAGCAAAAAGGCCGACGTAGTGTCGTAAAAAGACGACGTAGGGTCGTCCGGAAATTGCGCAACAATATGGCGGCCAGAAGCCTGAGGGCCGACCCAAAATAGGTCGGGTTTGAAAAAAGATGCTTAAAATCATCTAAATCATACGCAAAATTAATATCAGTCAATTCTGAGAGGTCAGGCCTCTATACATGGGTATAAAGAGGACATAATGTCTCAGTAATTCAATTACAAGTATAAAACTGACATGTAATTATTAGTGTATGGTTAGACATGCATAACAATGTAGGTATGAGTAACAAGACAGCTAAGTGCAAGAGAACAAAGTGTTAGATGAGTAGTGCTGTGGCAACTACTAGGCACTCAGGGTGCTATAAGGTCCATCAGGTTAACTGAAGTCATATTATGTACAAATGTCCTGAACCATTACAATAGCACTGTATCACTTTCACTACTGTTGCAAGTAGTAGTAACTGTACTAATGAGTACTTGTTGTAGTGATGCTAGAACTAGCATGCTGCTATGTCTAACTTTTGCGCTTCAGAGAGTGAGATTTGAAAATTTTCCACTGTGCGTACATTTGAGGGGGGAGGGGTGCCCAAACCCCCAGCACCCCCTCCCACCCAACTTTCTGCCTTCTCACTCAATATATCTAACCTACGCCTATGACATTACATCAAAAATAGAAGAACACAACTCCAACATTAGGCACTGTTGAGAGGAAATACATGTAACTGCTAAATGTACAGCACACCTTTTCCAATAATTACAATATTGTAGTGGCAAACGTAACTCCATAGACTTAGCCACTCATACTGCATTGCATTGTCATGAACAATTCGTACCTAAATTATGTATATTGACTGGCCTATGCAGAAACATCATGTCTTTTATACACTTGTTGTATGCATTGCTGAACAATTATGCCTTTTTTATACCCTTGTAAAGAGGGCCGACCTCTCAGAAACAGCTGTAATTAGTTTTCCATATGAGTCTCATGATTTTAAGCAGCTTTTGTTATACCCGACCTATTTTGGGTCGGCCTCGGGCTTCCGGTCACCATGTTGTTGTGCAATTTCCGGACGACCCTACGCCGGCCTTTTACCGGAACTTATTTCTGGAAGCTAGATTACTATATAAAGCACATGTTTTTTACTATCATTGTCTCAGTTGATGCTTGGATCTCAATAAAGACACTTCTATACTACATTGTACTTATCCAGAGTCTTCTCTCATAGTATAGGTCGTTCCAGCTGATAAGGTCCACGACCTTGATGCCCAAACAACCTACTAGGACTAAACATACTCTTTCTCAGTATAGCAACAAGCATTAACTCGGGGCCACATGAGTCGTCTTGGTTAGTCTTTGGACTACTAGTACTTGTCGATCTTTCATGTAATGACGGAGGCCTAGCATTACTCATAGGCTTTTCACTTTTGCAAGTGGGTCATCCCAGACGATATAAACACACAGACCAAAAACGATACAATATTATAATTTATAGTGTAGCAGCTCAAATAAGTTAGCATTTAAAGAAAGTATATTGTAGATTAGTGTATGCACTATTATTTGTAGACCCTAATCACCTAAATGCACATGCATGTACCTCACCTTGAAGAATGTATTTTTATGATATGGATGTCTAGCGACAGACTGATATTATTTTAGTTTTACAGAACTTTCTATTGACAAAAATTTGTGTTATTCATTCATTAACAGGGAGCCTTGTACTTTCCTATCATATTCTCCTCCTACACACACAACTAATTTCTTCTACACGTGTGCGTTGAACGAAGAGTATATTGACACATGTCATGATATCGACAGAAAGTGGAGATTGAAAGCCGACTGCGAATCGGGGAACGTATCATACGTCTATTACCGGAACAGGGTATACAAGAACTACTTCTGTGCAATCTGTAATCTGGGAGACGACATGCAGTATGTTGATGTAGTTCAGGATCAACCAAGTAGACGATTGCACAGTGAAGTCTTTATGCGGCCAGTTCGTAGAAAGAATGTTATTAAAATATCTTACAGCACATGGGCATGCTGTGGAAGCTGCCTACTTGATACGCCTGAAAGTTGTATACGGATAGATTACGCTACAAGTCTCATTACTCGCATCTCCTTTTCCGTGCCGATAGTCTTTGGAGGTGAGATTAGCATAGACAACATGTGTGGACATTCGATCCTCGTCTGTTCACAACCAACTACCTCTTTCCATGATGGTGGTCACTCTGGACAGAAGGGTGGAAGAGATGGAGCCCGTGGGCAGCCAGGGTTACCTGGCAGACATGATGTGATACGACAGGTATTCAGTGCTCCACGTAGTAAAATTATACAAAAAGAAAAAACTGTTGAAGCTAAAATTTGGAGACAATCAAACGACTCAATAATGTTCTGCACAAACAAGACAATAACAAGCAACCTGTCCAAACAAGCTTATGGTAAAATAATGCTGTCAAAAACAGGTTTACAGGTAGGAAAGCATTCCAAGCTATGCACCGATATTATTAGTTGCTGTGATTGAGGTAGTTACTTTGCAAGGTCTAGTTAGATTAATGCATTTACACCGAAGCTATTGCTCTGCGTATCAACACCAGTGTTATACTTGTACATTGTAGTTCAGTGATTGTGGGAGGGGCTTGCCCCCATCTAGTTCAGTACAAGAAGCTACTATTTTGACTACTAATGGTTTACTCATTGACACTGCATAGCATTTATTAAGTTAGTGTTGATGTATTATTTGTAGATACTGGATGTAATCAACACAACAGTCAGTGGTACAACGTCTGAACCAACAAAAGGTCACACTCCAAAAGACTACGTTCGAATCAGCTTCTCTCTGGTGGCAATCATCTGCAATGTGCTATTTATAGCAATCAAGAAAAGAAAACCCCTCAGCCTACCAGATATGATGATGATATCTCTCCTACTCTCTCTATTTGGTGCTCTCATTTGTTTTGCTCTTGTAACTGTTCCTATAGGAAGAGATTTGATTGGCTGTCAAGCTCTAGCAGCAATCATGCAGTTCTGCTTCCTGTCTTCATTGATGTGGAATAACTCCATTGGAATCAGTATAGTTAGAAGTGTATATACTATGAGATTAGTCTCCACGTCATACAAACCTTTTATTATGTACTCTATATATTCATTTGGTGTTCCTTTAATTTGTGTGCTTATCACGGTTATATTATCAAAGAGTAAGTTGGCTATTAGTCAAACTATTTATAGAACTGAAGGAATCTGTTTCCTTGGAGAGAATATTACCATGTATTCCTTATTTTTGGTACCCATTTATATATTAATAGTGACTAACATAATAATTGGTGTTTTAGTTATGGTTAAAATAGTTAAAACTAGTAGCATCAGTTCAAACACTGATACTGATAGGCTAAAGAAGAATGTTATTACCTGTTTTAAAGTGTCAGTCTGTCTGGGTATTGGTTGGGTGATACTTTTTATTACTACTCTACATGATGACGAGGTAGTTTGGAAAGTTATGCTAGTGTTTGTAGAGTTACAGGGGGTACTAATAGCATGTGCTAATGCTATTAGCTGGAGTTGTGTGCACTCTGTGAAAAAGTGGACCAAATCTTTCTTCACAAGCACAGAATCCAAGAGTAGAACTACGTCTTCTGCTGTCTCCGCCCCTGTTAGAGAAGAGCTAAATTAGTGACAAGTAATAAACTATAATAATATTACTGACTGGAACAAATAATTCTAATAACATAGTGGAACCAAATGTTTTAGATAATTTATATTTTGTTGTGAGCATTTTTATTGCTATTGGATACCGTGAGAATATTCCTGTAAACATGCATGGCTTAATACAGAGTTTCATTAAAACTTTATTCTATCACAGCTCCATATACATGTAATATACTTTACGCCATACTTTATGACTTTGCGGAACTTATTGTTTATGGCAGTTAAATACAACAAATATACATGTAAAATGCAGAACATTAGCGTATCAGTCAAGGTAATACAGTAAATACAGATCTGATTTAATACAATTCATCTACATCTACATGCTCAGCAAATACAACATGTAACTCCAAGGTCTGAGGACAGAGGACCTCAAGTTTGAAAGTATTAGTGCATAGACTAAGCGTCATAATTATAGGAGTAAGAAGATAAGGTGGGTGTGGGGTAATGGGGAGGGGGGGGGGTGGGTAGTCATACTCAAAATTTCAGCAACAATCTCTGTAAGCTACTTTGCTTTACTCACAGGAGTGGGGGGGGGAGCTGGGGGAGAGAAGGTCAGTACCTCTCTGCTTATCCTTTTACTACAACTCTACCACGATTTACTATCTACATGTATATTCAAAGTTGGGCCCTTTCTAAGCTAAATATCTATAGCCATATTTCCTCTGCTGGAACTGGAGTTACCCCTCTCAGTACACTCTTGTACTATTGTAAATACATAAATTATAGATGGATTACTTTGTCAAAATGTGAAATATTGCCATTGTTCCATATAGGTTACTGCAGAGTTGTCCTCTATCACTCAATTCGGAAAATGATAGAGAAGACAACTCTTCCACATTTGTTAGCTATTACGATCTGTGGATTGCATATAACCTCATACATTAGATGGGAAATATCATTAAATGTTGTGATAAAAGAAAAAAGAGTTAAACACCTTGCTACTGACCTTTTATATTGTGGTGGATAGGCCGACTCACTCAACACCCGGGCCGGCCTATGCAGAGGCCATCAAGAGGGCCTTGTCACCTTTGCGGATCTTCTCTATCTTGAATGACTCTAAGCGCATCCTAATTTCTAGATTACCTATGTAAGAAGTACATTATTGTCTATTTTCATTCGAAGTCTTTCTACCTGTTATAAGTTATGGCTGATGTCTTAGATCATAGTCATTTTAATATATAACCCGTTTCACATAATTGTAAGCACTTTTTTGCGCATGACCGACTCTTTTAAGATCGGACCTCAGGCACTTTTCAGCCATATTGTTACACAGTTTCCGGAGTGATGCCTTACCGTCCCACCCGATACCTTATCGGGCTTTTTACCGTAAACTTGATTACTGTAAAAGCCAGCATAATTTTCTATGCTAGTCAGTTGTTGATTGCGCTTCAATAAAGCAACATCTCCTAACTCAACCAACAAGTCTTACTCTTGCAGGCAAGAAGCTCCAGTCTTGGTCCTCTGGACCTTTAGCGCCTGAGCTCGTCCTCATACTCGTATAAGACTCTTACCACACTCTTGATGAGTATAAACACCAGACCTTAGTTGATCCTTGACTCTTCAATGAGCCTAAGCATCGGCCTACGTCCTCTACAATACCTACATGTATAAGAGCTTACATAACTATTCACCCTTTATGTACCGTGTGGCAGTTTACCTTGGCAGCCCACTGCCACTACCAAGCACTTCCCACACTCGTGCTAATATCGGTACTAGTGTGAAAACCATAGCACAAAACATTACAATATTATGTGTCGTTACTAGCTGTGGATATAATATAACCTCATACATAACCTCAGGCACTAGACAGGACATATTATTAAATGTTGTGATAAAAGAGGAAAAAGCTAGACACCTTGCTAATGGCCTTTTATATTATGTAAAGCTGATCCAAATCACAAATCTCTTGTTTTAGAAGATGTTCCTGTATTTCTTTCAAATTTGTTTTAAAATTTAAGACAAAGCAACATAAATACATCTGTTACTCTGTTGCAGAGAGTCACATAAATGGTTGTGAAGGCGATTTTTAGTTTTCATGAGAAAGCTATACACCAAGTAGTAGTGCTTTTTCCAAAAATTGGCTTTTCTTACTGCTCAGTAACGGAGCACTTTGGTTATTGTGTATATACATTGTGTAAATGTTTCTTTGTTCTATACTCTCTCATCATCACATTGATCAGTTATTTTATTGGACAGATAATCTTCAGGCAGACTTTCATCACTTCCTTTTCCACGACAGAACATCCTGTGTTTTCTCTAAAATATTAAATATGCATCATTAATACATGAGGATACGTTGTTGTACATGCTGGGAGGACTGGCTGTGTGAAAAAAATAAAAGTAAACTTCTTGTCTATAAAACATCATTATTGTACATGTGTGGCAAAAGCGATTGACCTTTGAACTGCCTTTTCGCAAAATTAATGAAAAGTTTACCTACATACACATATATTTATGTGACCTAAGTACATGACAGAAATTGTAGAGGAGCGTGGTTGAGTCAAATTTGCATGGACACATAAATTTATATTTTTTATGAGACTACGAAATGGCTGGCTTACCTTTGACAATGCGAACATAGTGGCTGCTATTACAAATGTTATCTCTATTATATAGCAGAGTAATAGACTAGTCACAGCTATCACCTCTCCAGGCAAACTGAAAGTAACAATGTAACCAATCAGAAGCTTTGTTCTCTAAACAATTCTACACGAAAAAATTAAATTAAGCTTATGGAAATTTTTTATTGTTTTGACTCAATGTAACTCAATAAAAACTTCAGATCATGTCATTTTCTGTTAGTAGATGGGGTAGAGGTGGGGTGAGAGAGTACTACATTACATGTACATGTAACATTAACCATTTCTACGACATGTGTAATAGAGCTATAATATTATGGTAGTTCAAGTTAGTACTCTGAATGTGATGGGGGAATATGGACATACAGTCATCGAGCAAAGCTAGCAATACAAAAATATTGTTTTTAAATCAAAAGTTCTTCAATGCAATATAATATGTTATATAGACTGATACCTAGTTTTTGTGAGGAGAGTGAGGAAGAGTATCAGACCACCCAACCGGAACGCTGCACTTGGTGTTAAGTACATAGTCTTTTTCTTCATGATGAGTATTCCGGAGAGAAGTCCCCGAAGACCAACTGCAATAGTCATACTTTATTTAGTAGCTGGTGATTTTCTTGCCATAAATGCTTCATACATGCTTAAATTTCAAGCATTCTAGTTAAAAATAGAAAGCAGCAGACGAAAGTACTAGACCATAATTAATATAAAATATAAATACTGATTCTAGAAAGGTAAAGCTGGAAGCTGCGTAAAATAATCATATATAGATCACCTGGAATGAATATTAGCCCGAATATCTTCAAAGGGGTAATACACAGAGCTGACAACTCCTCAGTTAACCCTATTATTGTATTGACAATGAAGAACGCTACTCCAGGGATATGAAAGAGAAGGAGGTAGACAATTCCAACAGCAGACGTACAGAATGCAGCATACAGTGAAAGCATCTAGAAGAATGTGATACTATTATAGTGTATTATAAACTGAAATATGACTGGTAAGGTACATACATTGTAAAGTATAGTTTTAATATACAATGTACATTATATTATACACATGTACATGTAAACCTAGATGTGCTACTGTAACTATTCATGTACATGTTTAATGTAAAACAATGTAAATTAGCATTAAAGTCATAAACTGTTTGGTCAAAAACGTTAATAGAGTGAATGCAGCTGCTACAAGCACTGCAGTAGTTCCAGTGCCAGTACTAATCTGATCATGGCTGTACCATCTACATGTACATGTATATCACTGACTATCACAACACCTTACCTTCATCCCAAATTTCTCATGGTCTCTGGTCTTCTTATGGAATGTTGGTGCAAGGGTTCTCAGATCGTTGAGCCAAGACAGTATAAATCTGTTAGTTGGATAGACTGCAGTAAGCACTGCGATTGCCTGTAAGTCAGTTTCGCACCAGTCATGAGCATGACAAAAATATAAATGTACTGTACATTGCATAATTATATAGTGTAAAACCTTCTACAGTGTACCGCAATCATGTCATACACGCTTTACAGTTGAGCTTCTACTAGGAAGAATTTGAGTAATAGGATGGTGTGGGACTGGACTTGTTAATCAGGAGGCTGTGGGGGGCGGTGGTTATGGTTCACAAGTTCAAAACTAGTCTTGTTCAAGCTGAGCTGTTTTATTCATATCCTGTGTATCCTTTAATAGGAGGGAGAGGCTATTAATCGTGGCACGGCAGGCCCAAAATCGAAAAGTGGATCAAGTCTATATTATAATAGTGCTTGGTTACTTATCCCAATTCACATACTCCACTTCATAAAACAGTAATGCAAACGAACGCTGGTTAGTATTCATATGCAATACCTAGAAGTTTAGCATACAATCATAGATATGCAAGACACGTGGGTGTGCCGTATAGGGTAATCTGAACCATGATAGGACAACCTTGAGGCTTGCTAATTCTCACTTTAGATGCAAAGAAATGTTTAAACTAAAGACTGTGAGGGTCTCTTTTACCTTTGCTGCTGCCTCCTTACTAACTGTTGTAGCCAGGTTTCTTGATACAACAAGGTTGATTACAGGTCGGCACACCATCTGTACCAGCCTCACCAAGATTAGTGGAAGGCAGAACCAAAGTGCTTTGGCCATTGTAAGGGGAACCTAGGGTACAACTCAAAATATTAGAACAACATTTCAAATTATACCTGTAGTGCTTCGTTAAAGATTATGGTGAAACGACTTGGACATCGTTAATTTAATAACAATTAAATTTAAAATGAGTACCCATCAGGCGTATGATTAGGTACTGGCAGTCAATTTATTTCAAATGCCTTTGTGATAATTTATGGTCCAAAGAAATTAATTTACACACTTGAAGTTGATTTCTCACACTAAAGAGCAGCTGCTATTTCACGAACATGCGCAGAGGCAAATAGATTTCAGCTTAAATAGAATTATCATCATGGAAGATCTCATATTAATTCATGTAGGATCTTAGTCACCTCTAAGACCGGTCTGAGCCACCAACGAACGGGGGAGGATGACCACCTAATCTAGGCCCAAAGTGTCACCAACTACCTGAATTTTTACGTGATTGGTGCAGACAATTTACAGCACATTGACACACTTGCTATGCACTAGAAGTTGGTCAGAGATTTATGAACCAAGTCAGACAGTATCTGAAGCTAGGGTGAGAGCGAAGCATTGTTTTAATGAAGACTTTGTGAAAATGAAACTTTACAGGATAAGCATTACTTACAGCCACTATTGGCTGCAGCAGACATTCAGAGGTTATTTCAGTGAGGCTGAAAACATAATCAAATTATGAAATTCTATACAAAATGGATTAGAATTTTCTGAAAAAATATTGCATTCAAATGAATTAACAGGTCATGGAAAGCGCACATCTTCTAGAATAAAAATTTATGTGTATACCAATGCAATACACACTGCCAAGTAGTAAATCACTGTATGATATGTGTACATGTAAATGCGTGACCGTATACACAGTATGCATTAAGAATATAATTGACTGCTTGAAAAAATTAGCATTCATACCTCTGTAGGCTGCCTGTCAATGAGTTCTGGTCTTGCTAGGATATACCAGAAACCGATGTCAAGAATCAATCTACCTATGAGTCCAGCGTAGAGAGCAAACACGGGCACTAACACCGGTTCAGTTCTGGTGGGTGTAAACAACAAGATGGCGGTGAACGTCACCTATGGAGAGAACGGACTTCATATTCTAGTTGCTTACGCAGAAGATTGTAGGTTAAGCATGTGGTCAAAAGGAAAATCACTGTGTACATATTTTATGTGCTTGGGTGCCATTTTGTATTCTAATGTACAAAAGTATTTGCTGTTAGAGACTGTTTGTTATACTGCACATGTTGAGAAAGCAAGGGAAGCCCTAATTAACTACTCTCACCTGCATACCAAAGTCAGTGAACTTAGCTATACCAGCATATCCAGTTAGCTTCTGACAGATTAGACCTCCTTCAAAGTAGTTTGTCTGAAAAGTAAGTTGTGCTGTGTAGAGCTCATTAGCGATGGTGTGCAGATGCAGCGCAAATCAAGTTATGGAATTAAGTGATGTACAATCGTTGCTACAGCCTTCAGCAACGTTATACATGTAGCACAAATGTAAGTTATATTATCATTGACATCCTTAGTAGCAGTGATATAATCTAGTGGTAGATCAAATACATGTACTAACAAGTAATATGGCCCTTAGTAGTGGTACAGTATAAAGGTAAGTTCTACATATACTTACTATAGCTTCTAGCAATGGTACAATACAGAGGTAATTTGTATACTTACTATGGCTTCTATCTAGTAATGGTAAAATACAGAGATACATGTAAGTTATGTACATGCTTACCATAGCTTCTAGCAATGGTACAATATGTAAGTTACAATGTATATATATACTTACTATGGCTTCTAGCAATGGTACAATACAGAGGTAAGTTATCATCTGGCAGGTGGTTTCTGTTACTTCCTCACTCTGTCTGTGGACGTCTCTTATGAGCCAGACTCCAGCAGGAGTCAATCCTGAAATAAATAATGATTTAGGAAAAAACTAGCATATTCCATGAATTTAGACACTTTTTGGTGAAATAAACATAGTACTACTGTCATGCCACAACAGGTGATATGTTATTGTAATATGGTTTCTGGGGTTTGGTACTGTCGTCCTAGGACGACTCCTGTGTCCAAAATTAAGAGCCTATGAGTGGTGCTAGGTCTTCTCATTACATGAAAGATTAACAGGTACTAGTAGTCAAAGACGACCCATATTATCCCGAGTCAATGCTTGTGTGCTATACAGAGAAAGAGAGTGATCCGACCTAGTAGGCAGTTCGGGTTGCAAGGTCGAAGACCTTAACAACTGGAATGACCTATCTACAAAGCGAAAGTCTCTGTATATAAGTATAGATATGTCTTTATTGAGATCCAAGCATGAACTGAGACAACAAACATAAAAACAATGTGCTTTATATTGTATTAGAACTTCCAGAGGAAGTTCCCGTAAGAAAGACGGATGTAGTGTCGTAAAAAGATGACGTAGTGTCATCCGGAAATTGTGCAACAATATGGTGGCCGGAAGCTCGATGGCCGACCAAAAATAAGTCGGGTTTGACAAAAGATGCTTAAAATCATCTAGATCATATACAAAATCAATATTAGGTATTTCAGAGAGGTCGGGCCTCTTTACAACATGGGTATAAAAAGGACATAATTGCTCAGTAATGCAAATAAGAGGTGTACAAGTAACATTCTACTACATAGACAGTTGGTTCAAGCAAGTGTAATGCAATGTAAGTGTATATAATTAATGCTGTGTAGTCGGGAGGCTGTTCGTGACCATTACAATATTATGTATGCATTAAAAACTTACCAAGGATCAGCAGGAACACAGAGCATAGAGAGCCAACCACAGTAGATAATATTACCATCCTTATGTTATCCTGCCTGTTGTGTACCAGAACCACACTTATGTGCCTTAGCTCAGCTATAAAGAGATAATTTTATTGTGTATAGTTGTTTAGTTTTCAACAATGTGGTCGATTTACATGTAGTCAGCGCGGTCACGTCTCTGAGTTAGTTGTGAAAAATCAATAGTCAAACAGTTTTGTAGCAAACTAGTTTTCAGCTGCTGATCTACAATTACCTCTTGTTCTCCCAACAGTTTGCTAAAAATTCGAAAAATGGCAGCGCTTGATTTTGTTTCATAAGAATGAACCAAATTGTAGAGAGCAAGCAGTGAACTTCTGGGCATTTAAACTGTATTGAAGCTGGTACTAATAGCATCTGCCATCAGTAGGAAACATCTAGCTAAACTCGGTTGCTTATAGCCAGATGTTAATAGAAAGAAAAAGTGTTAGAGATGCAGAAAGCTACCTCAACAAGTTCAAAATATGAGACCCAGAATAGGATGTGCGTGTATAACATTTCTCTAGCATGTTCGCTTAGTGTGTTTAGGGTTCTATGGAAGTGATGATGTCACAAAAGATTTTAAAGATATTTTCAGTCGAATTTGTGAAAAATGTACCTACTTGAGAAGGCACAGATGAACTTGGAAACATAAAAAGCAAGTCCATAGCTTGCCAGGAACCTCACCATATCATCTGATGCAATAGATGTTATACCTCTGTTTATCACCTGTCAAATAGAAATAGTTAAACACCAGTTTATGGCTACAAATTTAGGTGTTGATGAGCCAAGTCTTGCCAAGAATTTTAGGACTTTGTCTGAATTGTGGAGTCCTATGAGAATCTGCTCAGTGATTACAAATCCAATGTATTTTAATATTGTAGATATTGCTATGTAAGTTTTGCAGATATCAAAGTTTGCATTGAGCTCTAAAGAAGTGAAATAATAATTTTAACTGACTTTAATTAGGAGGTCATCAGGTTTTACTATCTCAAAATTGGACTAACACGTTACAGATTATTTTTGATGAAATGTTTTGCTATCTAGAATTTCTGTGAAACTGTATATCCATGTATGCCTATTTGAAATACTTGCCTACAAACAATATCAATTTCTCAGAACTTACCTGTTCAGCTACATCTGGTATCATCTGCGTCACAACCAGCGGTAGCATAAATTTCGTAAGCATTCCAAACTTCTGGAGAAATGTAAGTTTTTTAGGCGGTCCATCAAGATCCATGGCATAAAATAATTATTTACGCTTTTGCTAAAAATGGGTCACTTATACACAATGAAACTAAAACTAGTAGTAGCTACTGCAGGCTACTTGCTAGTCAATGGCATAGTGAAGTATGTATGCCAGCATTTCATCTATGTAGCTGAGTTTAATGTTTGTTTATTAGGGCTAGGGTTGTGTATAACAAATATTATATAACAATGTGTCTATCTAACAGGTTCAAAGTGTACATTGAAAATGACCTTAGCGCAGCTGGAATGTATGAATATTAACACTGTATTCATGTAGATAGAGTGCATGATGCCTTTTGAGACCCAGGCAATTCCAATTTGTATATACATGTATTATGTGCTGAGTACTCAATGGCATCTGCAGGTGAAGACCAATGACTAGCAGACAAACATTGGCTACATGTCTGCAAATGTGTGTAACTCTATTGCATATAAGAATAGCACAGTATACTATACATGCATAAGATTTAACTAACATTGTTATACAATATTGGAAGTAGACAAAGTAATAAATACGTAATTATATCACATGGTTCACATTTTGTATTTTGTTACATTCACAAAAAATACAGCTATACATGTATATGTCAATAATTCTATCTTTAGTGAGCACTAAAATCATAATGTAGCCTGTGAACCTACAATGTATTTAGCCTTGATGGTTGTCAGGGCAACCAGCAATAGCCTGTGCGCACAGGCTTGAATTGAAAGTTGTGTCACATTTTTGTGTAGCAGGACTATCAACGAGTTGTCTTCTCCCTAATAAAGTGAAGATAACTCTTTCAAACTGTAGGACTATCTCACTATAAGGTTGATTCTCATTCATCCTGTTCGGTTGACCTTCCTGCAGGTTTCCTCCTACTTTGATTCTCTATTCCTCTTGTTAACTACATCTTACCTTCATTTCTGGCACCTATCTAATATCTTCCCCTCTATCCGGTCATTGTACATGGCCATACAATTGAAGCCGCCCCGCTTTCATGTGTGTCTAGACAGGTTTGACTTATGCTTAGCTTTTTACATGTACATCATGGTGGGTAACATGATCCTCCCTACTAATTCTAGATGTATGTCAGTACCCTCAGGCTAATACATGTATATCAACAGTGTTTAAAACAGTTAATTTAAGTCTATATCACACTCACACCCACTGTTACACTGTTACACTGTTACAGAGCAATTATTCATTAATAGAGTAATGTTATGGTTAATAGTGGTAATGGGTCTTAACTTTAATGATATTATTGTGGTGAGCCTGCAACATGATTGGTCACATTAATTTATTTAAGGGAGGCAATTTATCATACTTGTATATATAATTGTGATTTGTCTCACTCTATCAGGTATCCATGTATCTACATTGCACAACATGCATTTACTTTTCACCTAGTTGTTCAGCTCAATGCATTGCTACTACACAAGTCATAGTATAATGCTTGTGCTAATTACTGTATTATTAGCTGTAGTTCACCTATAAAGTTAGACCCTGAGGCTATAACTACAGTCATGTAAGTAGTAGCAGTGGTTTAGAGAAAATATAACAAGTTCAAAGCTGCACGCACACATGTATAATAAAAATAATATGGTTTTTGTAAGATACATGTACACATATACAATAATAATATGGTTTTTGTAAGAAAAGTTCTATTTGGTGTTATAAGTTATAAAACTTAGTTGAACTGGAAAGTTTGTCCATTTCAAAGTGTACTACTGGGTATGTCCATGTTCATGCAAACTTCAGTTACCTGGGTGGCTAGTAGTTTACATGGCATAAAATCTTAGCCAATCAATACAGATACACATTATCTGTATTACAGGCATAATCAACCCTGTAGTTGATAATAAAGATGAGATTCATTGTACATAAAACCATTTACCCCAGAAATCTAATCTTATTTTAAATCTAGATTAAGTCAACTAATATGACTTAATCTATTTCTAATCACTTTCTTCCTACATTTTATCTAATCTCAATTTATTCTTAATCTAGAAAAAATGAACTAAACCAATCATTAATTCATTTTAGCTTCCAATAAAACAATCTTAATCAACCTTAGTCGTTTAATTCAGCTAAAAGTACACTTATGCTTGAAATACTCTGTGGCACCTAGCTACCCTCCTCTAACCCAAATTATAAAAGAATGCCCATCTCTTCTGATCCTAGTTTTCTTGAAATTAATAGTGAAACAAGTAAGTTTATTCAGGTTTATTAGGCCAAAAATATTCTAAATAGTGACATTGTACATTATAATTGAAGAGGTAGCAATTATTATAGTAAAAATCAGAGCTGTTACAACCTGATTTAAATAAAAATACTTGTATGCCAAATACCTATCACTAAAGATCACTAAGCTTTATTTCTTCTTTTCTCAATAAGCTCCACAATTATATAGCCAATGACACCTAATGTCAATATAAAGATTAACAAATACATCTTTGTAGATATGCAGAGGTGACTTTGGATTGCAAATGATATGATGTAACCTGCTGATCTCCACAATCTATAAATAGCAAACGCTGCTTTACCATCCTGTTTGAACAGAACTCCATAAAGGGCTACAAAATAGATATACAATTTAGATATCACAATAAGCATGCTTACACTTGACCGTATACTATATTTTAGCAAAGTGAGTTTGGCATGTCTGAACTAATTTGGTAGTCAGAAATCAGCTGAAATTTGGAGTTGTCTCCCTAGGCTAGCTCCTTGGGTTAGTTCCTTATGTCAGTATTCTATTTCCTGTAGTTATCTTCCATTTTATTAAATGTTCACATGGCCAATCTTGATTGCTGCTAAAATAACATCAAATCTACTTGTTTACTTGAATGAATATCTGTTTAGTTTTGAAAAAAACAAGACACCCAAGTTAGCGATTTCTTGCAGTTTTTATGAAGGTGTGTTTGGTTCAAAAGTAATCTAATTGCCCAATCAATGACATTTGGTAACTTCATAATTGTCATAAACAGCAACTGCTGTCGATATGGTATTGGTTCAGACCCAGTACAAACTCATCTAATTATAAGAAACCTACAATGTACATGTAGGCCTAGTTATAAGGTAACTAATGTTCGCTAAATGTTTCATCTGACAGAGAGCTTGGGGCTGTTAAAATTTCAAAAGCTGTTGGTCAAAATTAGCCGCAGCTGAGAGCTCTTTTCACCTCGGCAAATTTATAAAAATCACCAATTTCAGTTGTTTTTTTTGGAATATGTAAAGACGACTGAAGTTGTTCTTGTCCTTGATAACTATTGATTAGATGAAACCTAATCATGGAATAATAACTCCACCCCGCTAACCTACCACAGTTTCTTGACATCTATGGCAATTGTATGGAAAACAATATTTGAATACTTGAAATAAATATTTTGTATTTTAAGGGAGAGATGTGATATTGAACCACAGTTGCATTTCCACCCAGGCGTTATAATTTCAACCATAAGGTCATATTATTTGTGTTAAAATCATTTGCTTGTACTTTACCCTCTCCTGGTCCTGAGGAATCTAAGCATTACTTTACAACCATAGAATCGTGCTAATTGGCTATTGTCTGAAACTCATTGCCAGGCAAACATTTCACTGTTTCTGGGTGTGTCCTAGGAAAAGCAGGAATAATTATAACTCTGTCCTGCTACCAATGGGTTCCTACCCACACATGTCGTTGTGTTCATTTGATACTTGACTTCATTGACCAACAAACCCTTATTTTTTTGCTTTAATTTTGAATTTTTGACTTTCATTTTCCACCTTCTGTATGAAGATAACTAATTATAACTGTGAATTTTCACGCTCTGATTATTACTTTACAGGGCTGTTATGTGATTTCACGCCCATACATTGTCCACCTTCATTGATTATCATAATCTAAGATGGAGTAAGTTTTCAAGCAGTCAATATACAGGTAGACATGAAGCCATTGTAGCAAACATTAAAGGCAAAATCCGACTTGATTAATGGGAGAAAATTAAAAAAACAGTTCACTACCGGTGCTCAATCTTTGTCCACAATTCATTATGGATACACTTATGTACATTTGGGCTACATTCTGTACAGGCTACAGTTAAATACCATTTTCATTTTAAAATAAGATTTTCACCTTCTTTGCTTTTTAAATATTATTTTACACTTTCAAAATATTATTTTTGAAAGACGATTTTTATGTCCCTGTAGGCCACTCTATACCAATAAAAACTATTCACTACATAATACATGATATACGCATAGTTACAGTCAGACATGTGCAGAGCAGACAAATTTAAAAGTCAAAAGTCAAGTAAAATCAACTCCTCACCACTAAAACAAGTAATTTCAGAGTCAAGTCATTAATTGAACAAAGTAAAAGTAGAGTAAGAGTTAATGATCGGCAAATTCAACAAGCAAAAGTAAGAGTAAATCCAAGGCTGCAATGGTATACTAGAGTCAAATCAGAGTAATGATTTCTTAAAGTAGAGTTGAAGCACATTCTACCACCATAAGTTTGTAGTTTGAATATATCCTATAAAACTAAGCTAGCAGACACACCAGAGTACATTATTGTATCCAGTATTTGTGGTTTGATAGTAACTAGTTATTACCAAGCTATAACCTCCTATGCAAATAATAAAGATTATTGTACCCAAAGTAAATGTAACTATACTTAATCAGCATTTCCATGGTTGATCAGTGAAATAGTGACGTAATCTCTACTTAGTATGCTGTATGGGCTACAACGCTGTAGCAGCCACAGGTATTTAACTTTAGTGAGTTAACTTGAGTGAGTTAACTTGAGTGAGCTAACTTGAGTGAGCTAACTTGAGTGAGTTAACTTGTGTTAGCTAACTTGAGTGAGTTAACTTGTGTTAGCTAACTTGAGTGAGTTAACTTGAGTGAGTTAACTTGAGTGAGTTAACTTGTGTGAGTTAACTTGAGTGAGTTAACTTGAGTGTACTAGCGGAAGGTGTCAAATGCAGTCTTTGGCGAGTACTCTCGCCTGCAAATGGGGACATGCCGTCAAATGAGGACGTCCTCAGTTGTCGTAGCCTAATTTCCTTGATCAGCAAGAAAATTTATGCGGGACGGTCTTGGTTTCATTAGAATCCAAGCCAGTCCCCACTTGACATCATTTATGGCACAGAGTGAGTATGCGCATTTTCAGAATTTGTATTCATGTGTCCCCATTTAGTTGGTGGGATTCCTCATATAAAATTGTCTTTGAAGTTGTCTGACCTTTCTATCAATGTCCTCATTTACATGGTGTGAGTTCTTGTACATAGAGTTCTGCCTCAAAGTAATTATTGGATTTGTCCTCTCTCCAACACAATGTCCTCATTTGCTTTTCTGGTAGTGTATGGGCAGTAATAGGTGGTATAGTTATTCAAGAAAACAGTTGAGATAAGTATAATATGCTAATACTCTATCAGATGCTTTCTGATGTATTTGTCCAGCGATGCCCAACCTCTGCTTTTATTCTTAGTCTATTTTCATGTAGTTGTGACAGCACAATCAACACTCAATGCAACTATCTCCTTTATACCTACATGTACTTCATCATGAGAATATGGTGTACAGCAAGAAATGAAATTAGTTTAGTTATTTTGGTGCTTGCTAAGAATTTGAAGCACAAAACACTAATATATCTTCATGCTATTCTTATTTTTTACCTCAATGCCCTAGAATTATCTCCCTTAATAACAATAATTCTGTTAATGTAAGTGGTAAGTTGGTTAAAACCTAGTGTCACAATGACTGAGTACGGACGGAGTACAAACGGAGTAATAACTGAGTAGAAATTGAGTAAGGGTTGTTGAGTGCTGAATGGTTTAATTTGGCTGCACTCATTATGGTGTGCAACAACTCCTGACTACATGCATCATGTATGTGTTGGTCTCCATGAAAATATTAAGCTGTTTGTTCATGATCGTCATTACATTTTTGTACTTCTGACAGTGTGTTTAATGCACTTGAGGGGAATATTGTTGTTTAACAAAATAATAATGTTATAACTACATGATGTAATTCCCACTAACTTTTCAAATTCTGCCTAATAATTTGTAGCATGATGGTTGAGGTTTTTATGTGCCACATAAATGCCATTGATGTTATAAAGCACCATCGCTTTGCCCATTGAAGCTATATTCTATTGGTTCACTAAGTTTTTTCCAATTGACAGCAAGGCTTCAAAATCTGGAGTATCCCATGTATATGTACATGTAAATCTGGATTATTGGCAACTGTGACACCTAATCACAATGGTTGAACTTTATAACACAGGTTGAGGTTGCATTGGAAAGCTCCAGATTTCTAAAATTATTAGTTGGTTTGATAAACATCTAACTGGATGCACAAGTATCTACATGTACTTACAGGATAGCAAAAAGAATGCATTTTGAGAGTTCTTTAGCTTTATGTCAACGATTTACATTGGACCTGCATTGCCTTGTAAAATTTAGCTAGTGTAAATTGCCTTGTCAACTTGAGGCAGTGCATACCAACAGAAGCTGGTAACTATAATAAAATTATATAATTAAAAGGCTAATGTAAGTGGCAAGTTGGTTAGAACCTAGTATCACAATGACTGAGTACTGAGTAATAACTGAGTACAAACTAAATAAAACTGGGTACCAACTGAATGAAGGTTGTGGAGTACTGAGTGGCTTACTTTGGCTGCACTCATTATGGTGTGCAGCAGCTCCTGACTGCATGCATAATATTGGTGCATAAGTCTAAGGCAGATTTCAGAGATCTATGGTTTTTTAGATTCTATCTGATTTATTTGTGCACCGCTTTTGTTCCTAGTTCAGCTGTAGCGGTGAAAATGATGATGTACAAGTACATGTACCGACCAGGCCGAATTTTCATGTTAATATTGTTACGTTTTGGGCACCAACTTTAGGAAACATTGGGCCTAATTGATCTAAACCCAATGTAACTAATTACATGTTTAAGTAACAGAGGAATACATGTAGGCAATTAACATTTAAATTCCCCATGAACTATTATAGAGCCTAAATCGTAATTATTTTGCTCTTGGAACATAATTTAAAAACAATATAAACTGTTTAAACATGAATAAATAGCAAATCATTCAGAATAGGCTACTTTCTCAAGACAAACTCTTATCTGAATTATAGATTTTTGCTAGTTTCGTAGACATCTGTAGGATGGGTCACAGTTATTATGGACTGTGTTTGAACTATGGAAATTGGCAATATGAGACACAAACAGAAAAACACTGTCTTACTGCTGAAGTCAGCTGTTTGACATCTGTTCTGCAATGAACCATCACTAGCAGCAACACATGACTAAGTAATGACCTAACTTCAATGTGTACATTTAAACCAGTAAAGTGCTTGGTATCAAGATTTTGTTTTATAACCAGAGATAAAATTTTAAGTTCACCCCATAGTTGCTAAGAAGGAAAGACAGGAATTAGGAAGATCTGAGCGTAGAACCTAGAGCAAAACTACTTTTTAGAGTGCAAATCTATATAATTTGTAGATGCATGGAAAGGTATTTTAAAAGGTAGATTTCAAAAGATATTTATATGTTGGTTGATTAACAGATATCTGGCATCAGTTTACATTGGTGGGATAACATTTTAAAAATAATGCATTTAAAGAGCTTAAATACACTTCTTACATGCATTAACTAAATTTCGTAAGAGCTAATAAAATTGAAATTTAAAGGTTTAATGTTACTCATCACCAGGACTCTCCATGAGAAGTGTGTGTACGATCTTCACATTATAATTTTCACTTGGGATTACCCGTATTATGCAGACAGTGTGAAATGTACATAAAATATAATTTGTGTCACATGAAAAGTTTCTTCACATCTCCACCAACCATCTAGTTAAGTCAAATTTAAATATTTCCATCATTATACATGTGGGTTGATTCTACCTTGGTTTCTTTGTCACTGTTAGACAAGGTATCAATGAATGGGGGTAGGTTGTGCTGGCCATTGTTGCATTCTCATAATTAGTAGGTTTCAGCAGCAATTAGTGATAATAATTCAGTGATAACAATAGCAGAATATACAGTACAGAATTTATAGTACAGAAGACACAGTACAGAATTCAAAGTACAGAGAACTGAGTACCAGTAATACTGTGTACCGATTGGCTTAATTTTGGTATTTCCATTCTACTCAGTCCAACTACCCTTTTTGTCCATGGAGACATGAACCAAGTGGCAAGTGCTCATCCCTACAGTACACATCAGTACTATCCTATTTCTAACTTTCTTTGAGCAAAGTGTTGTCACAGATGTTGCTCTTTCAACTTCATCACACCTATATGGTCTAAAAGGAAAGGCTCAAACCAGGCTCATTCATTTTTCCTTGCTTCACCACTAGTCTAGCATCTGTGCCAGCCAATATTGAGAGAGAGTTTGACTGAATAGCCGCAAAAAGTTAGACATTAAAAGGTAAGTGAATGCGCCATTTTATATTGTTGGCCACCTTGTCACACTATGTTTTCCAGACTGTAATTAGTGCAGGAATTTAACCTTGATTAGGTGTTTTTTATATATTACGCTAAAAAATTGACAATTTATTTTCTGAAGTGACATGAATACATAGATTGGACATTTTAATTTATTGTTAGATTCATTGCCCTTTTATTACTGCATGTAGCTGTTTAGTTGAGGTTATTCTATCATGCAAATGTATGTGCTAAGACAAACATGTTTATGCGAATAGGTTCTCTAAACATTAATTGTTGATCGAAAGTACCAATGGCTGATTATGATATTAGCAAATATTTTAGTCTAGAGCCTTTACTTTTTCTCCCATTGTAACATTAGCTATAGTCAAATCAGCCCCAATCTAGCCAGGAAGAATAGTTATTAGTTCTTGTAATGTCAATTGTACTTTCAGCTCGAATTCTCTCCTGTATATCTAAATTTTGCGCGACACTTCATTGTATTAAACCTAGAGTTTTGCCTTGCTGCAACCAAAGACTTTGTAATTTAAAATAAACTGCTAATTCGAAAGTTAGCCTACATAAAATTGATGATTGCTGTTAAGGGGACAGCCTAATTATGTAGTTGAAGTGGCTTTGATCTAAATGTTTGTAAAACTAATCGATTTGTCCTGAGAAAACCACTTTCTTATTCTATAGGTGACAGACTCAGGCCGATCTGGAGAAAGTTTTTGTCAAGTTGTTAAAGGTAATAAACCCATTTCCTCAATTACCGGGAATGAAACAAAATTAAATTACTCTATTTGAGAATTAAACTAATATGGTGTAGCCATTTATGCAGTCTCTAACTTGGCACATACGTAGACCATGTCCTCATTTGACAAGACGAGAGAGAAACAAACAATACTTCCTTTAGCAACAAACTGATTGTTATACCCACGGACAGGTCCTCATTTGGTATATGTCTAAAGCCGCCATCACTCACACTCACTATGTCCTTGTTTGACAGAGAAAAGAAACATACACCGCTCTCTTTGTCAGCCAAAGGCCATGTTTATAGCCGGGTCCTCAATTGGTAAATAGCTAAACTTACTGTTACTCACTGCATGTCCTCATTTGGTACATAGCCAAACTTGCCATTACTCACGCTCACAAGCTATACAGTTTTTTACCATGTCCTCATTTGACAGAACAGAAGCAAACAATACTTCCTTTGACAACAAACTGATTGTTACACCTACAAACAGGTCCTCATTTGGTATATGACTAAACCGGCAATCATTCGCACTCACTATGTCCTTATTTGACAGGGAAAAGAAATGTATACCATTCTCTTTAACCACCAGATATCATGTCTATAGCCAGGACCACATTTGGCATGATGTAGTCAAACTTGCCATTACTCACTACACTGCGTCCTCATTTGGTACATAGCAAAACTTACCATTACTCACACTTATTGGCTATACAGCTTGTTGCCATGTCCTCATTTGACAAGACAAGAGAGAAGGAAACAACACTTACTTTGACAACAAACTGATTGTGACACCTACAAACAGGTCCTCATTTGGTATATGGGTGAACCTGCCATCACTCGCACTCACTATGTCCTTATTTGACAGGGAAAAGAAGTGTACAGCACTCTCTTTAACAACCAGATATCATGTCTATAGCCAGGTCCTCATTTGGTGAAAATGAGAGAGGGGCAAACACTACTCCATTTGGCAACAAACTGACTGTTACATCTATGAACGTGTCCTCAGTTGGTCCATGGTACATTTACCTCCCGTTTGTACTCACTCGCTATTCCAGAGTGCTCATTGCACCTCTGCCATAATCATGTTTGCACCATTTGTTGCGTTTTACAGATAAGAAAAACAGTGACATGAAAAAGGACAATTGGGAAAACGATGATGATGTCACCAACCATTACCTTCTAGCAGGTAAAGTTATTAGCAGAATTTAGTTCTCTTATGAGTATTAACAAAAGCGGTTATAATATAGCTGGATTTGCCATGATTCATACTCATGAGGTGCATTGCTTGTTATTATGCCCTCGTTTAACAGAAAAGAGAGAGAAAAACATGTGCTGGTTTGGTACGGGACTGTCGTAGCCCTCACACTTATGAGTTGTGACATTGGATATCATGTTCTCAATTAGCAAGCATGAAAAACACTACTCTAATCAAACTGGTACATGTTTGGTATTAGCTAAACTTCTATATTCACACTCATAGGCTATACAGTTTGCTTATGTCCTCATTTGGTGAAAATGAGAGAGTGGCAAACACAACTCCTTTTGATTGTTACATCGATGAACAGGTCCTACTAACTGCACTGTGTCCCCATTTGGCAACTAGCATTGCTCACTGCGCTATGTCCTCATTTGGTATATTGACAAGCTTACCATTGCTCACACTCACTATGTCCTAATTTGGTACATAACTGGACATAACATCTCTTGCACCTTGTCCTCATTTGACAATGATGAGAGAGAAGCAAACAATCCTTCCTTTAGCAACTAACTGATTGTGACACTCACGTACAGGTCCTCATTTGGTACATGGGTAAACTGACCATTTCTCACTGTACTATGTCCTCATTTGACCGGTATCGGTTAAAAGTATTTCTAATTTTAATATTCAAATGAAAATATAGTATTATATCCGTGACCAGGTCCTCATTTAGTTAAAACAAGAGAGAGGCAAACACTACTCTTTGGGATAAACAGCGTATAGATATATCCATGACCAGGTCCATTCTTGATATTCTCTCTACAAACACCGGTTTTCAAAATCAACTTTATGCCATTTACATTCTACAGGTGACAACTGTAGTGAGCTGGAGAATGATGACCTGAAGGATGAGAATGAGACTGGCCATCAGTATTTTGCTGGTAACTATTCTAACAAAAAATCGTCTTTTGATGTGTTTTATGTCTTATGTTAGAGCTTACACAAGGATTTTTCAATTTGTTTACGCGGGTTCTAGGAACTTGATTTCACATTTATAAAACTACATGCCCGACCAGGTTTGAACCATGGGCATCTACATCACGCAGTTACCTTGTGCTCTAGACAGGACACCCGACCACTTAACCAGCTCAGCCACTTTGAAAAAAAAAACACTTTGATAGGTGACATGAGTTGCTTGTCATAAATGTGCATTCTTTATTCACATGGGGGTACTGTTCTATGGTCATCATTGCCACACTGCCATTGAGCTGCACTATTTCTATCCTCTGTCATTGCAGAGACCTTCAACTTTAACAGCATCCCTTTAAATATTTTGATGATTGATATAGTATTTATTATAAGCAAATAGAATTTGTGCTACTGCGGTATTATACCATAATATTATGGTTCACTATTTTCTGTTCGTAAAGTTCAATGTCAATTTGAAAGTTGGCAGCCTTGAACTAGAGATTGTAGCCGATTTCATGGGCCATGACATTTCTGCCTCTAGGAAGATTTACAGACAATCAGATACACATTTCCAGTTGGCAAAGGTGTCTAAGCTGCACGTCGCTGCAGTATCAGAAAATCGCTTCAAATATCATGGCAAGAGTTTGGAAGAAATTGACATTGCAGAAGAACTAGATTGTGAGTATTTTTTTATCTGAATTTACAGTTTTCTAAAGTTTATTTTCTATTGTGCAAGTAGTAGAAAAGTTACAATTGCTCCCTGTCTTATATTATGTTGTTCATTATATGTGCAACTCAAGTATTGCATTATAGCTGATTTGTCTAACACTAATATTTTGTTGCTTGTCACACATTCAGCAATTCTCAGCATTTCTCATCGTGGCTATTTTAAACCTTGCATGTAACAGGGTTCTGCATCGTAGCTAACTCTATCAGCGACCTCCATCTCACTCTGCTCTGGGAGTATCCACCTATGTTTCAGTCTACCTCTAGTTATCTTGCCTTCAACACTTATATTATTGACTCTCCGAAAATCTTCCTCCTCTTCCTGCCGCACATTCAGAACTTTGATAGAAGGCAAAGCTTATATGAGTGAAGGAAACTGGGTTCTGACAAGACTGTTAATAAATGCTATACATGCAATAGAACAGTATAGCTGTCAATGATTTTTAGCTGATGAGTTCGAGAACGATGAGCCTGACGACTAAATAGAAGTGAATGGGCGATAAAGGTCTTGAAGTACTTCCTGTGAATGTCTAAAACAGCCTTTAGAGTCGGAAAATATACCTGTATAAGGGTAAGCTAAAGTGAATTTGTTTTTGAGACTGGGTTTCGGAATATACTACACTGTACGTCTCATTTACTGTACATGTAACTAACACTCATATTGTTCGCAACGAAAATTTAACAATATGGTCTAACCTATAAGTTATATCATCCCGCTGTAGGATGAACAATGTATTTAATATCTAAACATGATGACATGCTGTGCAGCTCAACGGAGTGCAGCTCAACAAATTTACTTACAATGTTTGTGAATTAAGTATAAATGGTGTATGACATTCTAGTTGGTGAACAATTGCCTGGGCCTAATTCACACCAATTATGGTAGTCCTTTGGAGTTGGAATTAAGCAAGTTTTAGTGTATTTCACCCCAGACAACATAGATCGAGCGTTTTACACATGCTGTCAAACACAAACTTTTACAGGCTGAGTTGACATATTTTACTTGTTTTTTGTATTGTTCCAAATTTTCGATATGTTTTATTGACACACAAGTTTCCTTCTTAAAAATTAATTGCGATATATTGCAGGAGGAACCATACAAGTCAACAAGTTCACTTTTGTGACAATGTCAGCTGTGTATTTGTTCTATTAGGCAGTGGAGGTTTTGGCTAAAAACACTAACATTTCACTGTTTCGTTGTTCACTTGTTACTTTTAGTGAAACCCGAAGTTTATACCGAGGAGGAGGTGAAGGCTGTTCGTGATTGCTTCAGGGAGTCTTGGAGCGCTATCCCAAACATGCAGGAGCATTGAAGTGTTTAAGTTAGCTCGTGGATGCAAAAAAGAAAGGCGGAAAATTAAGTAGGAAATTGCCTGCAGAAAAAAAGCAAGTAGTCTAAAATACAGCATAGTTAGAGAATGTGCTTCCGCCAGTGTAATATCTTTAGTAGAAAAAGTTGCTTTTGGTGTGCAAGACAACTGGCCTCCAAACTCGCAGAATAAGTTGCTATAGATGTATTAAGCTCTGTGGAAGCAAACTAGCACTGTTTATTATTGCAATGCTTGGTACACAAATCATAAGTTTTTTTCAAATTGTGTGGTAAGCCTTTGATGCTCTTAAAACACATGCAAAGTTGATTCTTTTTTGACAGGCCATTTTACCAATAATAGACAATTTCACATGAGCCATAAGGAAATTACATCATTCTGTTTTCTTCTCTTTTATAGAAAAGTCTGGTAATTGAAGAAGCGCTCGGGGAGGATTTGAAATATTATATCTGAGTGATAGAGAACTTCTAATTTCAATGTGTTTCGCCTTTTATGTCTATTAGATTTACTCGAATAAATGGTGCAACTAAATATCAAATCAATCGTCTAATCAATGCCCAATAGATGGGTTATATAAAAATACTCAAAAGTAAGTGCGAATGAAGGCTAAAACTGCACGTGTTTTATTTAGAGTGACAAAGTGTGCTGCTGCCTGCGCTAAGAATCAGAAGCAATATTTGGCATATTATTATTTGTTCTAGTAAATAGATGCAAAAGTACATTGCAAAGTTATTCAACACCTCATGATTGTGCTGCATGTGCATAAGAGGCAATAGATAAGTTGCTGATCTCATACTTATTCATATCTGCTCACTACTTATTAAAAATAATTCGCTACTATATACTTGTGATGGTTCAAGGCAATTTATGGAGAATTGACCATTTTAAGAAATTGTCGTCTCCTGTTGAATGTCCCCATTTGACGAAGAACTCACTCTTCACTCACGCTTTGCTCACACGTCCTCATTTCCCAGTAGAAAAACCAGCTCAGACTATAAAGGCCCATAGAGGTTTGGAACCCAGCCCACCAACCTTATATTTTGATTAGCTTTTTATTGATGTATTACAGTAACTCCTAGGTGCATTAGTATTGGAGCTACAGTAGGACTGCATTTGCCTGCAGGAAAAGTGGGACTGCATTTGCCAGCGTATGCTAGTATAGGTGAGCTAACTTGAGTGAGCTAACTTGAGTGAGCTAACTTGTGTGAGCTAACTTGAGTGAGCTAACTTGAGTGAGTTAACTTGTGTGAGTTAACTTGAGTGAGTTAACTTGAGTCGAGTAATGAGTGCCTATGTCTGGTTACAGTATCATTAGCATGTAAATACCTGTTAGCTGAACACTTAGCGCCCCGTCTGCAATGCCCCAGATTCCAGAGAGTATGAAGTAGATGTAGAGTTTATCTGTTGTCACTTCATAGAACAAGAGTGGCAGCAATGCTGCTGCATTAGCTATGAACCCTGGAAGAACAATCATAAAACAATTTGTGTTGTAAAATTCAAGACTGGAGTTTTACAACACAGTTATCCAGGGGATAGCATTTTGGAAACATTATGGCAGCAACCCTTAAAGTGCTATTAGGGCAGATCAAAGTTATTATCTGGATCATTACCTAATACAAAGATGAGCACTCTTCCAGCATATTTCACAAGCCTTCCCAAGACTACAGAACTGACACCATCAATCACACTGTAACATATGGCTACATATCCAACCCACCAACTACCAAGCGGGCAGGTGATGAAAGCCTGTTTAAGTGTATAAGTAATATAAGTACAATAACAAAATAGATATACATGTAGGTACATTAACAGAGTATCAAGGTTGGTTTCCACTAAGCAAGTCCTGCCTACAGGCAGGTCGTTGTATCCATTCTCCAAGCACAGCCTGCGGTAAAAGATTAGCTGCCGGCAAATTGAAATCCAAAAATCGGCTAAGTAGAAACCAGCTTTAATTTTTAGAAATTGGGTTGCCATAATATTAATCCCTTTGCAACACTACGTAAGGTGCATACTGCTAGAGGCCTCATAATACAATACCTGGGAAAGTGTGCAGAACATTTGAAAGTCCTGGGCTAAAATACTTCAGCCGCTCCAAGCTCACAAGTAACAAGTAGGCCCAAAGGATAATCCATCTCATATTTTAGTTACAAAGAAATCGCTAGAATTGAGAGACAAGAAACTTCCATCAAAATATTTTACCTCTGAATAATCAGCGAAGAAGGTGGCGCGCATCATTCCACCTAAGAGGGAGAGAGGTATCAGTAGCACAATCCTGAAATCCTTCAGCAGGAAAAAAGTAGCCAGCAGATTGCTCAACTGCCACGCTTCCTTCGTGCACAGAATTTTCTTCTTTTGTTCTGATGGCAATTGTTGGAGAAAAACCACCAGAATCACAGCAAGGGATGAACACCCTGTGAATACTCCAGCCAGCATATACATCTACGTGTAAATAATTAGGGCCTACATTCACACTGACATACATGTACATTGTATATTGGCAAAGGCAGCATATTATACCACTCTTAATTTTAATCAAAAAAAAGTATGTGTATGTAAAAGACAATTGGACTACACAGAAGGTATCAATTCATCCTTGGTGTCCCGGACCTACCTGCTGTTTTGAGGGACCTTGCAGGTATGTGTTATTTGCAGCATTTTCAGGGCAAAATCTGTTACCACACAGTGATAAGTCCTGAAAAATATGCAGCACAAATATAAAAAGTACAAAGTAATCACACTAGAAAAAATATTGTGTGTTAGAAATACCAACTGTAGAAGAAAGCAGGAGAAATTGTCAAAAAGGAAAGATAATTCCAGATTCACCCAACCGAAACTCACAATTTGTTACTTAACAAGAAGGCAAGATGGTTGCCTCCACAACATGTTATTATACCTGTAAGTGACCCACAAAGTGTCTACATTTAGGGTTTCAAACTCAAGGGTTGTAACTATGCCTGCCGACAGGATTATTTTCTCAAAGTGCAATTAATGCTAATCGAAGCGAATTTAAAGCAGTTCAGGCAAAACGTTTCAATATCTGGTAGCAAAGTGATTAGTAGAATATGTACAATACCATGTAGTAGGTAGAGCTATAATGGCACGTAGTGAGTAGAACTATAGCTTGTCGTGGGTAGAACTATAGCATGTAGTGACTAGAGCTATACATGTAACATTGTAGTGATTAGAACTATAGCATGTAGTGAGTAGAACTATAGCATGTCGTGGGTAGAACTATAGCATGTAGTGAGTAGAACTATAGCATGTCGTGGGTAGAACTATAGCATGTAGTGACTAGAACTATACATGTAACATTGTAGTGATTAGAACTATAGCATGTAGTGAGTAGAACTATACATGTAACATTGTAGTGATTAGAACTATAGCATGTAGTGAGTAGAACTATATTGTAATAGTTGACCCGGAATAGTACTCTTACTTCCACCCCTAGCATATGTAGATGTCATTGCATCGCTATAACAACCTCTATCTACTGTGGAGGAATATTTAGTTGTCAACAGTGAGCTCCAGATATGATGAGGAATCCTATTATGAGATATGCATGCATAATCATGTGTTACACAAATAAGTAACACACTTCGGGCACAAAGCTCAGAGCAAGGGACTAAGCACAGCTACAGAAATGCAGAAATCTCACTAGCCACTCCTTGACCTCCAACTCATACTTGCCAAGTATGCTCTAGCTATTTATCAACTAGCTATTTATGTGGCTGGTATTTATCAACTAGCTATTTATGTGGCTGTTATTTATCAACTAGCTATTTATGTGTCCATTATTTATCAACTAGCTATAATTTATGTGACAGATTCCTGTCATTCACTAGTGCAATGCTAGATGAGGTAGGGTGCTCATTAGCTTACATTCCAGCCATGGGGTACACCTATACATTAATATTGATATGACTGTATAGTTGTACACCATAAATCATCAGGAATGTTAAGGGATTATGCCATGCTTTTGATGGGTGACAATTTTTCTTGCAGGTGGTTAATGCACCTAGGAGTACAGGTGCTATAGAGCATCCCCCCACCTGGATTCAAACTTCTATCATAAATGGGCTATTTCTACTAATGTGGAGCGAAGTGTCTGCTCTTAAAGCATTATCCTTGCAAGAAAAATATCACAGATCATATGGGAACATAGCAAACTGCTTACCACTTCCAATGAATGATGACTTCTTAAAGTAAGATTTTCTGGTACTGTGTGCAGTATTTGACTAGATACTAGGTTACCCCAAATTGCAGCTAAAAATAGCAATACATTGCAATACATTATTGTAAAATAAAAAGGTAGTCAAATTTGACATTTCTATTAAATCATTACAAAGAGACTAAAATTAGCAATGAGTCAGTTCTAGACATGGCAGAAGGTGATTTGACTCAAACCTCATTTGATGGACGAATTGTTAAAATGCCAAATATCCAATGTATCAACATCTAAGGGATACTTCTCTCTTCTAAACTTGATAGTTAATTTTGGATGCTATAAATTTTGCAGCTCACACCTTTCCCTAGCATTGATTGAGTGCACCAATGGCAAATGTCACAACTGTTACAGCGCTGACAAAATGTCATAACACCGACAGACATCAAAACGGTTTTTTGATAATGTCACAGCACCAACAAACGTCACTAAAGTTTGACAACAAGCACCACAACGTTTTTATGTCAATTGATTTTTGGGAAATTATCCTTCTCCACTATAAAATTAACAAAATTAGGCATAATAGGATATTGCACGTGCAAGTTTTACTAAATACAGTAAATAGCACTCTGCAGCAATATCGATTTATGTTATTCAACAATATAATGCTAGGTTAGCTGTGCCTGGTAATAATATTTATTCCTCTTCAGATATTCCTGTTCAGATACTAAAAGCAGTCTTATATGAAACAGTACAGTTTCTGAATATGCCTAATGTTCAACAGAAAATCATATCGAGCACCGCTATAGGATTCCATGTAATTTTTATATTGACAAATAGAATCTATCCCATAATCTGTTTACCTTGTCAATTTCAGTCAACACCTGGTGTTGCATACAAGTGCAATGCATATTGTCTCTCTTTCAATTTTCTTAATTTCTGAGTGATGCCCACTGCATCCTTAGATTGCTGTAATCATTGTTGCAATCTTGTGATGATGTGTTTCATTTTTAATCAATGTGTTGTGTTTACATGTATGTAGTTTATTATTATGAATAATTAGTATTAAATTGAATGAAATGTGGCCATATAGTTAAAAGGGGACATGTAGACATGAAATTAATGATTAAATTTTTTCCAAAAAGTAGAACACTGAGACAGCTGAGCAGAAAAAAGACAACTTCAGTTTTGTTTTGGTTTCAAAGACCTAAGAAAGATAATCGATTCCAAGCACTACATGTACACGTACATGTATAATATTTTATGTTGATGTTATGATGTTTGTTACTGAGTCTTTGTCAGTGTTGTGACGGGTGTCGAAAACTTTTTATGACATTTGTAGGTGTCATGACTCTTGTCGCAAAAGTCTTGTGGTGCTTGTCATCATAACAGTTGTTGTTTCTGTTTATCTTAATGTTAGTCAAATCTGTTGTGGCAAAAAAGCTACATATAAAATCATAGTCAAGTAAGCTATTTCTAAATATACATGTGCATTCAAAGAAATTATTGTTCAGCAACAATACTGCCCATTGTGGATGTCATGAAAGTCTGGACACTAAAGCAAGTTGAGCTTTCAAAAGTATGCATCCATTCTATTTTGCTTCTGGATTCACATAAACCTTCTGACAGCCGGATAGTAGTAAGGGAATTAGAATATTTTATGACTAAACTTACAGCTTTTATAGAACCCTTCTGATATTCCTATTATAAGACTTGTAGCAGCGTCATTAGATATGTCTTTAAGACGGGCATAGTCATGGGCAATCTAAAATACATACAACACATACATGCACCTGAGTACCTGCTCTGAGTTGTCACCAGAGTACCCATCCTTAGCTGACAGATGTGAGGACAATGCTATTTTTAATAGTGTTGAGCACAACACACTGCTAGCAATGGAATGGATGAGATGGATTAATATTGTATTTGCAACTTCAAGGTAATTAACGGTGTAAAATGTATATACATTGTGCTTCAGTTTAGCGGTCTGCGTTGCCTACCCTAGCATACCGTCACTTCTAATGCAGACACATAGTGTCTCCAAGTACACCATCTGAGTGGACTATAACGGCCACGTCTTGTGGAGACTTTCAAAACTATTACTGTTGCATCAAGGACACTTTTATCTTCAACTTCATTTAAGATGTCTGGTGGACCATGTGTGAATATTCTCCATAAATGTAGGTTTCCTTTGTGCAATCAATAGGTATATAAATGTTAATATCTCACTAAAGTTTCCTCTCCTGCCTGCATATATCTTGTGAATACTTTAGACAACCTAAATGCAACGTGTCGTCTTCAAAGAGTCAGACATTTTTTAATACCTGCTGCCAGGTTTTGGGGACTAAGTTTACCAGCGTTCTTTTTGTTTTCTTCATTTTCAACTTATGCTAGCTAGAGAATGATGGAGGACTAGAAAATATAGCAAGACCGGAGTGTTAGCTAAACTATTTATTATGACCTTAAAATTGCACAACATTTACATGCACTACACCAGGGGCGGATCCAGGGTTGGTGCAAGTGGTGCATTTGCACCATTCAAAAAAAAATTTTTTTTTTTTAAATTTTTTTTGCTTTGTTGATTATTTTTGTTAATTATACAAATGTGTGTGTCAACCTAACACAAAAGTATGTTTTTGTAATGCATAGGGGTTCAAAAACATGTGATATGTTATCATATTTCTTGATCCATGTAAATATTCCAACCATTTTTGCCATTTATAAGCCAGAGTTGAATGAGCACCATTGTCAAATCTCAGTCACAAGAAACGTTTTACCTATTCTATTTATTTCTAGGCCGGCTCATAGAATAGATAAAAAGATGAATATTTTTATTTACTTTGCATATATAATAATTATATTGTTCAATGAATAAATATATCATTTATTATCATTTATACAACCTAACTCAACTTGCCACCAACTCATTTAACTGAATAAACTGAACTGGCTCTTAGCAAAGTGGTACATGGCTCTTAGGTCCTCTTGGAACCACAGATGCCAGGATTTTGCTTGGCGGCCGGGGCGCTGCCCCGGACCCTGTTGGGGGCTTACAGCGCCCCCCAAACCCCCAGCTGGAAGGGACGCTGCAATACAGTGTGATAGGACACGAAGTGCGCCGCGCATGAAAACTGAAGTTTTACCTTAAGAAATGGCCCAACTATCAATTTTGCACCACCCTTACTCCATTCCTGGATCCGCCACTGACTACACTGCACTGCACTCACCGTGTTCAAGTAGTATCCTCGGGCTACAAAAATAGTAGCACTTAGACCTCGTATTATTCCAGTAGGTATAAATACTTCCCAACTAGGATGAAAATAGGACACCTTATAAATATTGTAGCCAAGTAGAGACACAACTATCGTCCATTTTGCACCTGAAACAGAACACCTTGGTGTGTTACCTATAATGTAATTTTATACAGTGAATATACGCATATATTATGATATACATGTACATGAATATATGAGTTTACTTCTGCTAGTATTCTGTTTATGACTTTCCTGTAATACTAATGCAAGGAAGAGTTTGCAGGGTTGTGATGAATTATTGAAAGTTTTATTGACAAGTAGATGCTAGAGTTCAATTCCCACCTGAATAGCTTGATGCATAGATCAGCGTAACATTTATTAAGCACATTAGGATTTCTTACCTAAAATGACCATCATTGGGGCAGCAAGAAACAGTGCAGATATTACTTGACATGAATTTATGATGGCAAATATTGTGGTCCCCATCCCTTCCTTTGTAAACAGACTGGACTGCAGTTGTTCTAAAGCCAATGATGCTCCACATAACATGAACACTGCTATCTCCAAAACAAACAGGTTGCGCCATACCTGCAATATCGATAACAAAACACATGACTGTCATAATTATAATATACTAGGAAACATTATTTATGTTCTTACCCAGTCAAATATTGTCTAAACTACACATTCCATAAAAATTATTTATATTTGAAAAATTTTGAAGGTAAGCGGGTTCAGAGAACCTGCTCCATTCCCCGGCTTCCCCTAAATCACTGTGTAAACTATAAATAACTGTACTATACCAGAGGTAGAATTAATTACTTTAAAAAAAAAACTGAACTCTCTTTGTGGAATATTTCGATTTGGCGGCTTTCACGCATGCATTTAGCAATCTTATTTAACAAACTTCATAAACCGAAGCTTATATGGGTGACAGGAGTGGAAGAGACATGACAGGAGGATGTGGGAATGGTACCTGGTCTACAGATCAGCAAGCTGATCACCACACCATCTTATCATGCTTAGAATACTAAAATTCGAATAGTAATAAATTGTTTCTATCGGCATTAAATTTAGGTTGGTCAAGCATCTTAGAATACATCACATTTTAAGCCAATGTTAGAAAAACTGTGACCTTAATGTACATGCAAAAGTGCTACATTACGTCTTTACCTGCGAAACTTTCTCAAATCCAGTTTCTTCCGATGTTGAGGAAGTTTCCAGTATTGCTTTATGCTCCAATCCTGTTTCAGCTGAATAGTGATCCAATTCTGTCTCATCTGCCATGTTTTAGTTCAGGTCTGTAGCTACAACTACATGCTTTTACACATTTATTATTATCAACTTCAATAAATATGGCTGCGTGTGATATCGCTGTCCCAGACTCTGATCCATGTAAAGCCACAATTAATCTTATCCTTGAAGCATTGAGTCATGATTTCTGTAGAGATTTATAAATGAAAGTGGGAATGATAAATGAAACTTTAAATTAGCATTGCATTCACATTTTATCACTCCCTAAAAACAGTATAGCTTGGTGAACTTGAAACTGTGAGAAAATGGAAATAGAGTTAAGACAGAAACAACTTTTTGCAGATAACCACTTCTACTTGTGTATCAGCTAAAAATAATTAATAACCTGAAAACATAATCATTGTCTTTTAACTATTCAGCCTTTGCAGGTAGGAATTACTACACATGTAGGTATTCAGGTTAAATAAATTCATTTGTCACATTGTTACAGAGAACTCACCAGCTGTAAGCAACTTTTTAATCAGATCTGTACATGTACCTGTATTCTATTTACACTTCTGGAAGGCCCGGCCACTTGAGCTAGTGTGTTCAGCATTGCCTATAGCCATAGTGGAGGAGGTTTGCAATGTGTAGGTGTACATTTCATAATGATGATATGCTTGTACTATCATCGTTAGACTCCTCCTCTCTTGCAGTCATGCATGAGTTCCACACCCCGTGGCATGTTTTAGTGCTCTTGCCAAGTTTCTGCTTCTCCAAATCTAGAGGATTGGGGCACCTACACAGAGTGATTAACTATGCATCAAAAATGTTTTATCTACTCCTGTATATTGTAATGTTTTTGAGTACTATTGCATACGAGAGTCGAGGGCTACAAGTATAGGAAGGGTTTGGAAAGTGGTTGAGGCCGACCAAGTGTACCTTCTGCTCATTACATAAAAGAGTGAACAGTTATGGGTGCTCTTTGTAGTGTAGATTATATTAGACGTAGGCCGATGCCGAGGCTCATTGGAGCTCAGGACCAACGTAGGTCATGACTGTAGAGTTTATACTCCGAGGGAGTGCAGAGAAAGAATGTCTAACCTTGAGAGCCTAAGCTCGACGGTAGGTTCATTGGAACCCGGGATCGGCCTAAGTCTAAGGGGTGGATAGAGTTATGCTTAGCCTAGGATGAGGTGAACTCGAACCGTACTGAATCCAAAGGATTCTCAGGTGGAGTTACCCGCCTAAAGAGTAAGCCTCTGTAGGTTGAGTTAGGAGATGTTGCTTTATTCAAGTGCAATCAACAACTGAATTACAACACAAAATGCACTGCCTTATATACATAACAAACTTCCGGCCAAAAGAGCCCGACATGGTATCGGCTATTCGACATGGGGTCGGTTCCGGAACTGATGCAACAACAAGGCTGGTTCCGCCCGACTCGGCCACATAAAAGGTCGGCCTTGGCACAAAATGTGCTTACAATAGGGAGAAACATGTCGTATATAATTATGAGCTTAACCTATAAGGTCGGCCATGAAGTTACTATACAAAATGGCAAAAAGACTCTAACAATTCACAATCAAGCAAGAGTAGACAATTACTAGATAAGTAGATAGATGTGGGAAAAACCAAGTTGCAATAGAACATAATCCCAAAGCTTGATTGCTAGTACATATATATATATAAGACACGCAGTGTATAAGATAATAATGAATGCATAGATGAATATAGATAATAGGCGTATTCGGATATTGCACCGTGCAAGCTTATAAATAGCAATCTGCGGCAATAACGATATTATATTTTATTCAATAATATAGCGCTAGCTATAACGCAAGGAGGCAAGGCGTGCCTGGCAATAATAATGTAAAGTACATTCAGTTAGCGAAGGGATTTCCCTTTAGAGCGCGCACTAGTCACGACTGAACGCTCAAGTTGTATTCGGATAGTTAGACCAGTGCTATATGAACCAGTACAGTTTCCGAATACGCCTTATAGTGTCATGCATGGATAAGATTATGTATGGTAATGTAATGTCAGCTATAATGTTAAGTACGATAAGGGTACAGTTTGTGTCCAGGCAGGCTGTTTCACCACAATATTTTCAATTGATTTAGCACTGTAGGTAATTATTTAAAAGAGGTCTTAATAGTCCGGTAGCAAGGTAGATTTATCTTTCAGGTTCGTAAAAAAATTCCTTGAGACTTGCAGACAGTTGATTTTAGTAAATTAGCATGTGCTGATCACGAATATAATAAGCTTCCACGATATAAGTGTGCCGTTGATCATAAATTCTGCAATTTGAAATTTAACTTTTAAAACCCGGTTTTTTCGGAGTTGTCCTCTCTCGCTTTAAAAAAAATATAGTTTTCTAAGAAATTTCTCATGGCCATGTGATCTTTTCTTGCCCAGGATCTCAAACTGATAACGGACTTAGTACACACCAAACGAAAGGATTGTTAACAAAGGCCGTGGGGTATTCTTTCAGCAGTACTTTCTACTTTTTGTTATCGTTTCCTACTTGTTTCAGCAAAGTTGAAAAATTAGTTCCAATTTATAAGTAATATTATTCTAGTTACAAAACTATTTTTAAAACAGATTTGATTCCAAATGGTAGCGGATCCAATAAGTTGAAAACTTCTACTGAATTGCAGTTGCTTGTAAATAAAAACCAAAGACTTTTATAATGGCTTGGAAGGGATGTCAGAGTCAGAAGCTCAGTAGATGCAAATCACCACCAGATGAAGTGAACAACACTCAACAGAACAGTCGAATTTCGAAATGGGACAAGTTATATTTGTGAATAAATAATAATTATTTGATAAAATGTGACAAATGGACAGGATTAGAACTGAAACTGCTGGGTGAATGCTAATTTAATTTAAATCACTTCTTCTGTCACCAACTCAAAGGTCAAAAGCAAAAGGACCGGTCAAGGCAGCCTAATAATTCAGTCAAAGGTGAGAGGCATGAGTTACCTATTCAAATTCAATCACATGGTTGACTGCTACAAGCTAATGCTTTCAGTCTGTGTTTTAAAGTTTAATAGGCCTATACTTTTATAATTTTAATTACATACTGTATCTATTTGATGCTCCAGAAATCATATTTTTTTATTGTTATTATATGGTATTTAGGATTTATTTGACAGTCCATCTACATGTTTGCATCTACCAGTTTATAGTTCCAGTCATAGATAAACCCAATTTAATAATGCTAATGTAACCTAGGCTATTTTAGTTGGTTGAGAATGAAATTATGTGAACATAATAAGTCATTTTCCTTGTTAAAGGATCCCTCTCACTAATTACCCTGCTCAGCAAATCTAGTTTTGTGTCAAAATGAAGGCAGCAGCAAAGTCATGTGCTTCAGAGTTGTGCTCTCAACATATTTCTCCTTCCCATGATGCATCGCGCGATGCGCTAAAGTGCTGCCCTAGGACAAATTTTTGATGAAGACACCCTAAACGGCACTTTTTTTATATAAGTTGTATAGAGAGAGGTTTAGTTTTTTGCAAATATTTTCAAAAGTAGCCTGAAATATGCAAAAATAATCCATGGGCATATACTACTTGCAACCATGCACCCTTCAATTTATATTACACTCTCGAAAGAAGTTTTATTTTTATAGCTGCCATTGTTTATTCGAAACTATGGATTATCATACTAATATCAAATTTTATAAACAAACCAAAGTCACATGACCATGCTAGCGGTCTGCACGTGGTATTTTGTTTACAATACAATTGATCACAGAGTTAGTACAAGTACCATCTATCTCCGTTCATGTCTATGGGTTGAGTTGAAAATTCATAGTACACAGAAACGCTAAGAATGGCATTCGAAAGTTAGATTTTCATTTCATAAATTTCATTTTCTGAAGAACATGAGCTTAGTTTATGGCCAGATTGTCAGCCATCACAATACTCAGCATGGTAAGCATTTAATATTAATATATTATATGTACTCATTTTTATTTATTTTGTTTAAAAAACAAACAAATGACTAAGTTTGAAATTAAATATTAAATAAATGATTAATAAAATTGGATAACTTTTAACACAAAAAGTAAGTCATATGATTATTATATTTCATATCATTACAACATTAGTTGGGCTATATGATGTGATATAATTATAATAATCTAAGTGATTATGATTTTAATATATTTACATTACAATACTGTGAAACTAAATTTTAATATTGAATATAATATTCAATTGAGTTTTGACAATGAACTTTACAAAAATGTGAATTTATTGTATTGTAATTGTTGTATTAAATCAGTAAATTTAAAATAAGTCTTTACATCTACAATATGCATATTCAAATACAATTTACAATACACATATCCTGCGAAAATATAGTTAGTTGATTCATTTAGCCAAGCAAAATTTGAATGTAAATGCAAACAATAATTCCATCATAAATTTATTTCTAAAATAATCAATTAACTGATCTGGTCTATTCAAGATATTTAAATTACTATATTTAATTTATTCACTCTTTTAACCCCCCCCCCCAAGCTAAATCTAAAAAGTTGGTGGGACTGATACTAACTTCATTAGACACAAACTCACCTCTATCTAATGCAGCTGAGCTAACCTAGTGTACTTTTATTTATGTCCACATGGTCAAAATTTCTTTTCGATTAAAACAGCCACGCTTCATTTCTAAAGAATTTTATGTTTTTATTGTATTTGTATTTTATGATGTACTCACTGTGTTGATTACAGACTAGTTCCAATGCTGTCAGCAAGTAACTTTCCTGACATCAATAAAGTCATAGTTGCATTTGATTGTTTGCTGAAAAGAAGGAATGATCTGGTGAGCAGGGTAAAGACGCACACTCACCTTTGATGAAGAATTTGTAAATCGAATGCCAACCTCAATTTCTACATCCAGTTCTTTCTACTGGTAGGTATTTATAATTTGTTATGTAGGGATAAGGCTCATTACAAGGTAGCACTAAAACCTTCTTCTTGAATTCAATTCATGCACAAACTTATAAACTCATTGAGGTAGATTTCATCAGTCTATTCTTGCAAAATGTGAAATACACATGTGTATTTCACATTTTGCAAGAATAGACTGATGAAATCTACCTCAATGAGTTTATAAGTTTGTGCATGAATTGAATTCAAGAAGAAGGTTTTGCTAACAAAACTGACAACTTATGCAATTTAGGAGGTTTTCATTCCGAAGAAGGTCTTCCTTCTGTACCATATCAAACTAAAATAATATCCAGCTCTAGGAGCCGTGGAGGCCCCTCGACTAGCTCTGCTATTGGGCAGCCACGTTAAAGAATTGTGTTTGGCGCCATAAATATTATATTGCTATCATTATTTTTTAGCACAGTGAGATTCCAAAGCTGTATGAAAGAAGGGGAACCTAGCTAGACCAATTCCATGCTACCAGACACTGGCGTGGAAATTCAAACTATTCTACAGCTTGCACTATATTATCTTTATCTTCAGTGTTGGAAAAAAGCATAGGTAAGTGTTGTAGCAGTAATATGTTATGTACATCAACTTGGTTATCAGTACTAGTACTCCGGCATCAGCTATTCAACAGGGTGGGAAATTCTGTTGTGGGAGTTGAACCCAACCATTGATGTTTTTTCTTCGGAATAGCAATATAATTTTGATGAGGGTCACAACCATTTTTCTTAATAAAATGCTCTACATTTTGAATTGCAGATAATACATATTGGATTGCAAAAGAAGTGTTCTAAATGTACATTTCACCCGTACTCCAAGAGGTTTCCTCATCAAGTAACTTTATAAAAGGTGAAGCGTTATAGTGCCTCAGCATTCAAGGTGAACGATTACGATTGAAAACAATCTTCTGCTGGCGCCCTACATGGACTGTGTATCTCATTATCACTTCTGCCCACAATGTATATTATACATACACTGTTCATGTTCAATACTTTACACATGTATTTTACCCTGTTTTCCGATTTTTCATTATTGTATCTTGTTATAAAAAGATAACGTAAATCAACAATAAATGTTTCAAGATATTGAAGTTGAATAGTCATTTGATGTTCTCATATTTAATAACTAAGAATGACGATTACATTTTCAGAGAGTACGACAGACCAAATCATTTCAAGCATTTTTGTTGAAATGTGCATGCATCATAGTCAGGCGGATTTATACAACATGTACACGTGATTCCATGGCTATTGATTTTAGTCTCCAGCACTTTGCCAAAAGTATACTAACAAGCCTAAATTAATCTTGCAATCATAGCTCAGTGTCATAAAACGTAGAGGGCAATAAAACTTTTCTCGAGTTTGTATTGGTAGATAATCAGTAAATTAATGTTCATAACAACAGCACTTACATGTATTTACAAATGGAAAATTGCGGTTTCATCTAGTAAAATAAACCCTCCCTAAAAACTGGGAAAGATAAGAAAGATAGCACAAAATACATGTCAAATCGAATACAATAGTCTATAAAGTATAAATTTTGAGCCGCTTGTATTTTCAATTGACTATGACTGCAAACACATAAAAATGTTTAACATACAATAAATGAGTAATCTTGGAATTCAAAATAATGACATCTTGGAACAAGCTAACTCTACTCGGCTAATTGCAAATAACCATGAGTGCATAATATTAGTTCTTGTTAACATTAAAGCTTGTGGATTACGATCGCTTGAAACATGGCAGTAACAATCAAATTAATAAATAGAAAAGATCATTAAGGTAACTGCACAATATAGACAAAATCAAACTAGAATTGGCTATCACAGACATCAAATACAACATGTACTGTACTCATAGAAATTCTATTTACTGAAAGATCATACATGAAGTATCAGGCCAACTACTAATACATATATAAATGAAAAAAATTCCAATTGTGTCAGAATATTAATATTTGAAGGTACCAGTCAATACTTTACAAACCTCACGATTGATTTAGCTGCTCAAATTGTTGGTGAGTACGTCAGTTCAAGCATGTTGCTTGGTAGATGTTTCTACAACATTATGTGAACATGTGATCATACTATTGGATCACCTAAAAGTATATTAACGTCAACAGATGGTACCTAAAATCAGCCCACACTAAGCAACAGAATATAACTGCTAGGTACAATGTACTAGATTGAAAATGATGAATACAAATCAAACCGACGCTGATTTTGCTAGGCTACATTTAAAAACCCACAGTACAGGAAAGTAATATGTACATGCAGCAGTGTTTACAGTGAAAACTTTGCTGAATCTTGAAAGTGTATGATGCACTTACCTTATGTATACCTATGTAAAACGAGTCAACTTAGTGTCCAAGGTACAATACTCGTCACTCAAGTATGGCTTCAAGAGGTTGCGATTGATGTGACTTCACATTCCTGGGTCATAGTCTTGACAAACTACTAAAAAGAAGCACACATTACACACATTTTAGTCATCATAGTATTATTATTACAATAGAGAAAGACAATGAGTTGAATATAGTGTCATCAAAAGTTTATTTTACTTACGGCTGCAATCAAATGATATGATGCAATTATTTTGAAATTCAATAAATTAAATTTTTGATCAGGTACTGCATATAGGCCTACATATATGTAGACAGAAACAATCCTAGTTAATAAAGTTATTTTTATGAATCCAATATTTTATTTCCAATTTGCATTTTATCCATTTTAGTAGAGTTTAAAATAGTAAAGTACATGTAATATGATTTATGAATAATGTATAATATAATTAGCCATAAGTAACTAGCATAGTATTTTAACAAATCACTTATGTATCAATGTGAGCAAGGGGTAAATAACAATAATTATCATTGCTATATTCACATGTATAGATATTTTTTAATAATAATTACACTGTGACATAGATAGATCATAGTTAGTACATTAAAATTTAAAATTAAATTAAAATCAAAAAGAAAACAAAGTTACTTTCAATGATTTGATTGCAATTTTTGCTATGCTTGCCATATACCTTGTATCGTATCATCTCTCGATAGCATTTACATCTTGCAACAATAATTTCATTTTAGCAAAAGCAAAATACTATGTTCTATTCTGTCCACCGTCAACTGATTCCCATCGATCACCCGATGGATTTTCCCACGCGTGTACATGCACATGCGATTTAGTTAGCCAATTATAATACAGTGCAAGTAACCAATCATTATGTTTGCTCTAGCGATCACGTGGGTGTCTCAAAGTGTAAACAAAAACGGTGAGAGGGGTCCTTTAAGTTTAAATTTGATTATTGGATACCTTGCTCCATAATACAGCTGCATAGCGCTTCTATTAAATGATTTGATTGTCCAATTTGAGAGGTTTCAAGAGGAAATTATGGTTTGGTACAACCTGTTCTAGTAAAATAATTTTTCATCTGTGCAATATTTGAAATAAGTTGGCATGTTTAGGCCCCTTGGGGCGTATACACTGCAGGTAGCCTTAGACCAACAGTCTGGTTTAATAATACAACAAGTTTACTTCTAATAATTCTAGAAAAGCAGTTAGATGAATATTTGATTTGTTTGTGAATGCATGTACATGTGTATGTATGTAACATATTATATTTCTTGAAGGCCATCGAATAAATCTCAAACTTGCTGATGGTGGGCGTGCCAGATGACCAAGATCTAGGCAATGTTCTCTCTCACGAATCCTGTTCTACAGAAGATATGTAGTTGAGCATGGATCAAACCTACCTAAAGATGGCAGAAGTATTTACAAGTACACTGTAAGTGTATTATGTGGTTAACATAAATTCATGTGATAAGGCTGTTACCTACTAATATAGGTCTACTGATATTAGGGCTATGCTGTAGTGTTTAGGCCTAGGAGATGGAATGGAGCGGAGGGGCTGCTCTTTGTCGCAGTTTTTCTTGAATAGATATTGGGCTTACTTCACTTTGTACAAATCATTGGCCACAAGTGTCGGCCTACCAATTTATTTAAATATATTGCCAATGCTGTTCTGCTTTACATTATTTTGTGGCAGCAGTGATATATGCTTGGGGTAGAGAAACTATTGGACGTGGTATTTTGAATTTGAATAATCCTGGTAGGGTTGTTGGTATATTGCAACAACATGTAGGGTTGGATCACTATGGATCACTGTAAATACCTAATAAAATGTTGGTGCTGAGATGGGTTCAGCTTGTGTCAAGTGATAGGAGTTACAGTGTACAGTGTAAAATGTTGCATCTCATCAGAATTAATAATCAATCTATAACTGAAACACAACCAGTTGAAAATCTTGAATTCCAGGACCAAAAGACTAACACTGAATTATGAAATAATTTCTAATTTAAGACAGTATCAAGGAAGACCATGTAAGCTACAGAAAGGGTGGAGCAGGCATGAGACTTATGGCAGCATGCTACGTCGCTTTAATGACTGACTATTGATGATTTATCAGACAGCAATATGCGTTAGTGATAATCTATTCCAGTATCTATTGTAAGATGGGTAAAATATTACTAGATAATTACATGTAGGAATGTGGTAAACTGTTTTTTCTACTTTGTACAGTCTTTACTAAAAACCAAGACTAAGTGTGTCATACTGTCAGTAGTGATTACTGTTGAACATTGTAATAGGCCGCTAACTTCACTTTGGACAAATTATTGGCGACATTACTGCTACTGGAAGGCCCATATTATATTACATATACATTGCATTTTTGGTTTGGAATCAAAATAATTACTTTCAATTACGTACAAAACTAAGTCTAAGTTTGTTCTTACTTTCTCTCTATTTCTAATTGGAATTATGACCAATAGCTTTGATTTATGTGTGAACTGTTGCGTGCTCTCTGCAATAGTTTAGGTTCAAAGACGTGGATTTAGAAAGACAAATTTCTGGAGTTACATGTACATGTATATAAAGTTAATACTGGAGTTTGAGTACATTTGCATGTGTGCTGCTTGCTGTATCATAAAATTTATAACCCAAGTTCTTAGAACGGGTCTGTAATCTTACAAAATGGTGATTAAGGGTTCCAAAAACAGCACCAAAAAGGAACTTCCTCGACCCTACTGCGCTTTGTTGAATTGGTTGAACTACATGTACATCCAGAATACACATATTGATGTGCATCTTGACTGCATCATTATAACGTATAGCCTAAGTTCCTTTATTAATAACAGGTGGCATGCACGACGATGTTATGGCAGACCTACCATAATTTCTACCAGAGAAAATGTCAAATACTACATTAAGCCAGTTTGCAAAGGAACCTTTTACTGTTTTTGACTGGCTGTTGAACCACACAGAGCCAAATTTCGTAGCCTTAGCTCTTAAAAATAGAAGTAAATATTGAAGTTTCCAAAATATTCAGCTGCTTTAACTCTACCAAACCTTGTGTAACCAGTTGACATCTGTTCCCAACCCAGTGTATCGGATTAGGTACAGAAGTGGTAAAATTTGGGATAGCCTTTGTTCTTCGCCAAAACTGAAGCAGGACAAGTTGTTCTCTCTATATTTTGTTGGTTGACCGCCCTTACCCCAACCACAAACAAGGAACTAAGACTATTTAAAGTTCTCTACTACTGCACCTAACAGAGTATATCATGCATATGGTAATTTTATATAAATTTATAGCCTTAGATTCTTTCGAAATTAGAGGGTGATCAGCGCAGTTATGTTGCGGTGGACCCCCGCCATCATTTTCAGCACGAAAAGTTACCCCAGAAAAGTCTCTTGGTATGTCTCAAGGAAATTTTTTTACGAGTTTCAAATATTAAGCACTCTTTTGGCCTCTTGCTACCGGACTATAAATAATGCTGGTTGATTTTCATACAGACTAGCAAGCCTTTGTTTAAGTAATGTGAGAAAAATATAGTAAACCACAGTAAAGCACAGCTTCTTTAAATTTAGTGACATCTAATTCAATTTTGTATGCTTCCGGTAGAGTGGTAGAGAATATAGCTCTAATTTTGACACAAGATAATAATATGCGATTATTATGTGCAAGAGTAGACAACTTCTTTTATAGTCAGCTTTGGGCTAGGATTGTTTGTACCTCAACAGTTAAACTCTTCACAGAAACTTTTGCTTCACATGTTGCTCAAAGAGGAAATGTCTATAAATGAACTAATCTCTTGGTCTTATATATTATACAGATACTTAGTGCTAATTATCACTCAACAAGGCAGATTGGGCACTGCTCCATGCTGAAGATACATGCTCACACATTAAAAAGTGCTTTCTACATGTAAGTTCATGGTCCATGAGCTACAGAAATACCCGAGTTGCACCATGTGCAGTGTTCGGAATGACTTCTTTAGTAACTGGTGTTATAAAACACCATGCTTTGTCCAGTTGGATTTGATTAACTGGATTACTTAGCCATAGATTTTGCTAAAATGCAAAGGAAATGTAGAGCTTCAAAAACCGGAGTATTCAGCGTAAATAGGGAGATTTGGCATGTATATGTATGTGTTTCGTTTTACTGTCAGTGCGTTGTATTAGCGTTTTGTCAGGCGTTAGAAAACCCAGTTTTAGAGCTGGGTTCAAGTCACAGATCTGACTTGATTTGCCAAGTTAAGTCTAAGTCAAGTTGACTTGTGACTTTACTTGACTTGCCAAGTCAGGTAAAGCGACAAGTCGACTTGACTTGGACTTGCCAACTTGCTGACTGACTTTGTCTAGCAATAGTTCTTTAGCTTATGAGGGTGTGATGAAACTGTGGGATGGTCGGGTAAATAGTATATGTGCGTGTTGTTGTAGGTAGGGTGAAATATGCCACACTCAGTTCATCAACTAGAGAAGAGGGGAAGCTGTGTGGGTTTTCAGGAGGCCCGTGCAGACAAATACGTCAGGATGTATTAACCAGTTCTTTGTGTATATGATAAGGGGACAACTTAAGGACGACCAGCAACCTGTTATAACTAAATAACTCACTCTGAATATCACAACTGATAGCGGATTGCTGGCTCAACAAACAAGATACTAAGGAGTGCAAGGCTATATTTAAACCCTATAGTCTATATCCTATATGTACAATTGTATATGCAATATAAATCCACTTCAAATTTTTTTCGTGTTCATTTTCTATTTGACTTCTAAATACACAATCTATTTAACAAGACAACAGAGAATATACATACAATACACACATTAAAATACAAAGCTACTGATTTAGTATTTCAACATAGTAAGTCATAAATATTTTATCTACTTACTGCAGTAAGTAGATAAAATATTTATGACTTACTTTGTTGAAATAATAAATCAGTAAGTGAACAATAACATAACGTCGTTTCTGTTCATACTTTCTGCGATACAATTATACAATGTAATATCAGGCTTATTTCTAATTAGTTAAAATATTCATATAATGTATAAAATAAGACATCAGTTATGTCAGTCTGCCATAGGGAGCCTGGTTATCTATATAATTTCTATTGGCTAGCTAAGGAAGACACTGCAGGATACTAGATAACTGTTACTGTAATTTCTAACATAATTATCTGTATGGGCTATAATATAGTGGAAGGGCGTGACTATCATGGTTGTACGTTTCTCTGTGGTGACAGTTCTTTTTAACTTCTGTTGTACAAGAAGTTGAAGAGCGTTGCTTAGTTGTGTTGGGTGTTTGGTCCTGTGTTGTTCATTCAGGAGTTGCTTCCACTTTGAGAATGTTGCATATAAATAATGACAATTAGTATATTTAAGAGTTGTCCACTCTTGCGCACTTGAGAGAATGTAACTCCTCACTAAAATTGATTGGCTGACTGTAGATAGGACAGGTATATATAAGAGAGGAGTACCTACACAGTAGAGTAATCTCAGTAGAGAGATAAATAGACAGATACCTAGAGTAGACTGTGAAAATGAGGCATGGAGAGACAGCAGTATAGACTGTCGACATACCTGTAGATAAGTCACACAGTGACAAGAGTGGACGACTACATAGACGTTACACGTACATATTATACAAATGTATAAGCTAGTGGAAAACACGAAAATGAAAGAAAAACTATAAAATAAAAAAACCAAATAAAAACTAATAAAACACTAAAACAAAAACACTAAAAACTAAACTAAACTACAATAGTGTGGAGCGTGTGGAGTGTAGGTGGATCGTAGGCTACCCAGTAACTCAATGACATATCAATGCGTACTAAGGAGTAAGGATATATGCGGAACAACTATCTTGTTGTAGACCTTGGAATAGAGTCGACACCGCCACATCCTAGACCACAAAACCAGAACCTACGCCACACAGCTTACTACATTGGAGATCAAGGTGCTGACAAAAAGACCTACAGACAGCGTACTACTACTACATGCTACGTACAGCTGGTGAGTCCTAAGTACTTTGGCTCCAACTAAATGTTATAACTGACAATACCAAAACCCTCAATTTTAGTTATAACAAGAAGATAACTTCTCTTCAACAATGTTTGTACTACTATGGAGTTGTCTTCTCTAGAGCTATGGAGTTCTTACTGGAATGTTTATTTTGGAGTATGATAATATTTATAAAGTTATGTTATTCATTCTTTACAAGGGTACATAATGACAGCTTGTTCACTCGCCTTTAGGTTTGTAGGTGTCTTGGCAGTACAACTTCCATTTAAAATCATAGCAAATACAGACCGTATTTGTACCATACAAAACCTTTTAAATCCTGCAAACGATTGCATTAATATTGTTAAAGTATAACTGTACACGTACATGTATGTGTATGCGAAATTGATAATTTGTAGTTGTCCGTTCTTGAGCACTAAAGATATGGTTACTCCCACTATGACGATAATGCAATAAATAATGGATGTCAACTCACAATAAATCTAGTCTAATCCAGTGTTGGAATTGGAACAAATGGGGTGGGTACACATGCATTTGTAACCTTGGCTATTAGTATTGTACAGCTATCCATCTAATCCTATAGTAGCTAAGAAATTGTTGAATTACTGAAAGGAAAAAATTATGCTCTGGTGAATTTGAACCCAAGACCCTATGGATAATAGTCAAGAACTCCACCACTACACCATCAGGTCCACTGTGATTGTATGGGGAGAACCAGCTATTCAAATGAGGGTACACCCTTGCTGACCATATAGCCACTAAAACTGTATACTCTCGCATAACCACACTTCGAACACTGATCTAATCTCAATGAATATGATTCTATACTATAATATAACTTCGCAATAGTTGTTTTATTTGGTGTAATTCGGGTGGTTTTCTCTTATGTAATTTGAATGATCTACATTACATGTTATGTAATTTGAATGGTAGCGCTTAGGATGGTCCCACTTGCTCAGTGACAGCAATTTTCTGAGAATGTTAATAACACGTAACAGGGGCGTAGGTTAGAAATATTAAGTGGGGAGGCAGAAAGTTGGGTGAGAGGGGGTTGCGCGCAGCGGAAAATTTTTAAATCTTGCTGTCTGAAGTGCAAAAATTAGACATAGCAGCGTGCTTGTTCTAGCATCACTACGTTACTATTTCTGCTTAAAAATACAGTTACTACGACTTGCAACAGGAGTGAAAGTGTTACAGTACTATTACTAGCTAGTAGAATTTTATAATAACTACAATACTGCATGGTTGTATCTTTTTACAAAGAGTCTATAGGCGCAAGTGTATTTTATAACTTAAAATTTTCAACTTTTAGTAGCTGATCAACAACTATTGTCATTATAAATTAATTATTTAAAATAAATTGCATTTAAAGTAAATATCTTCGTAAATAGATTGTAGTAACCTGTTAAAGCTAAGATAATAATTATAGTGTAATTATTATATAAATTAAAAATTTTAAATTAAAATACTTAATTACTATTATATTATTTTAGTTTTAAATTAGTGTTTTTTCTTTACAATACATATTTATATGTTAGTAATGAATGTAGTAGTAGAGTGGTAGCTGTCAGTAGAATGGTAATGGCTGAAATGAATAACCAAAATGAATACAAAAACTTTTAATTATATTAAAAGAATAAATTACAAATATTTTTGAAAGAAGCCAAAATAATATTGGAATCAAACTTCATGCATCTGCTCGTAGTCAGTGACAGGAGAGGAACAACCTCATGGATAGCAGTGACTTAAAAATTGATTCAACTGTTCACTATTTTTACTTTTGCACTCATTATCTTTTCCTTGGTATAAATAACTATCCATAAAAAGAATTTATTCATTCATTCACAAGACCAATGATAATATACATGTATATTATCATTGCACAAGACCGCAAGTTATTAACCTTGGCATAGCCATAGAGCCTGTTAGCAGAGTGCACAGCTTTATGGGCCCTTTGTGTACCACTTGCAATGTAGTTATTATTCTAGGATTACTGGTTATTGTTGCGCAGCAACACCATAGAGTTATAAGTAGAGTGATAACGCCATAGAGTTATAACCATAGAGCTAGGTATTCCTAGGAATACCTAGCTCCATGGTTATAACTAGAGTGATAGCGCTTCGGTCACAAACCGGAAATGAAGCAAATATTAAGGGAAAAAGTGCTGAATTTTCAAAAGTAGTGTTTGTAGGCCACTTTATTTTGGCAACTTAAACTACGCTCCTGCTTAATAACTAGGGCTGGAACAAATCCAAAAATTTTCGAATCTGACGATTCCGATTCCTGACACCATGCAGATTCTCGATTCCGATTCCTAAACGATTCCGCGTGGAATTACTCGTTTTAACAAATTCAATATCTTTTGTCACCAAATAAACCATGTAATCAAACTGTATAAGCATATTTCATCTGCTATTCACTGTTAGTTTGTAGATGAGGACATTGATGAATGACTACTGATGTACAGCTCAACTTCAACCTGTACTACTAATTCATGACTGTCTAGTTGTGTTTGATTATACTATATTAATTATTATTGCGATTTCATGTTAACACACATGATTATTGTTTAGAACAGAAAGATCCGTATTTACAATATTATAATTTTCTAACAACAACATATTATATAGGCCTAAATAGTTATACGCAAATACATGTGCATATACATAATGTACCATATAATATCAAAACAAAAATAAACTAAAATTCAAAATACGGAAAAGGAAGGCTGATGTTATCGTTATTGTCATTTATAAACCTAGAGTATCTATGTTTTTGTTAAGGAATAACAGCTGGTTGACAGTCTCAGGGTGGAGAGAACTCCTTCTAGCGCTGACCACCTCACCAGCTTTTGAGAACAATCTCTCTGAAGCAACTGATGTTGCTTGTACTACTAAATGTTTTTTGGCAACCAAGCTTAGCATGGGATAGTGCTTACAGTTTTGTTTCCACCACTGATGGGGACAGTCGTGCAATGGCAACAGAGTTTCATTGAGATAGCGCATGAATTCCAGCTCGGCTCTTTCATGAACTGTTGGTACACTTGCTTGCCCAGTTTCAGTTGGATCTGATTGATCAACATCAAATATAGAACTCAGCAAACTTGTAATAGCAGGTGTGTTACTTTGGGGTTCTTTTGTAGCACCACTTTCCATAGATTCAACAATAACTGGCTGACCACACTCATCAGCAGACAGCTTCTCTGAGATCATTCGCTGAACCATAAGCTCCTTCATGTTATCTTTCTCCGCTTTTTTTAAATATGGAAGCAACTTAAATCGAGGGTCAACACAAGTACTCTCTCGGAGAAACTTTTTCAAGTTTGGCTCCTCATAGCGTGTAACCAAGTCATCATGAATGGCATTCTTCATTAGCTTTATTGTTGCTGAATCGATATCACTGACTGTTAGACGAGCCATCATCTTTTGGAGAAGAGGTTCAATTAGCGATACAGTACATTTAGTTTCTGAGCTCATAACAACTGAGGCCTCCTTAAAAGGTGCAAGAACATCAGCAATGGAACGTAGCATGTCGCTATCACTGTGTGATACCTGGTGTACAAGATCAGTGGCTCCTGTCATTCTCTGCTGCTGTAGAGTTGTCACTGCTAGGTATACTGGATCACGCTGCTCTAAACAGGGTTGAGAAAAAGAAACATTGATGAACTATGCAGGCCACATTTATATTGTTTAACCAATGCACAGTTCAACAACAAACAGTAGGTCACTCGGCATTGAATAGTAACTAACTAATGAAAACAGCTATGGAAATGATAGGGGCGAGTTGCTCAATCATAAAGAGTAAGATGGTGAGGTGATAACCAGGGATAACATACCAAAATTAAATAAGAGCCGAATGCAATACATACCTATAAACCTCTGAATCATGTCAAATGTGCTATTCCACCGTGTCACAACATCAATAACCAACTTTGATGGTTTCATATTCAACTGAGCTTGCTTTTCCTGCAAAAGATATAATATTATGATATATTATAATAAAATAATTACTTGCAGCAGACAGCAGTAGTAGCATTAATCTCTGTTCTATCATATTATAGTGTCTCTATTTAAAAACAGAGCCACGGATTGGATATTTTCTAGTATACAGTAGGCTATTTAGCAGTCTGTAGTTTGTGAATCTTGATGATTGCCTTTGATTCTTGATGGACTGATGACCAACATTTGTTCACATTACCAATACCTAGTAACAATTTTGATTTCTCCAGAATATAATATGGAGGTTAAACTGAAACTGGCAATCGAGTAAATGATTGTTAATGAACATGATTGTGTACTAACCTTTAAAATTCCCATAGCCTTTGGACTTCGGTGAAAGTAACCACATACTCTTCTCACTCGAGCCAAGATGTTGGAAATCGAGGTCAAACCTAGTCCTTTCTGAACCGATAAGTTCAGTGTATGTGCAAAGCATCGCATGTTGTCATATTCTGTTTCCTTAATTGCTTTTACCTGATTAGCAGCATTGTCAGTAGTAATGTAGAAGGGTTTAGGAACACTGGGAATCCATCTGCCAACTAAGTCAATGAGATATTCAGCGATGTTGGTACTTGTGTGAGATTCATTGAATGCTGAGGTTTCCAAGATGAATGTTTTCAATGACCATTCAGAATCCAGAAGATGCAGAGTAGCAGTAACATAACTGTCTGTCGCTCTGCTGGTCCATGCATCGGTTGTCATTGCCATGGCTTTGGCTTCACTAATCTCCTTGGTTACACTGATCTTAGCTGCATTGTATTCTTCGCCGATTATGTTTTTAATTGTTTTTCTGCATGGTATGGTATATCTAGGCTCTAACTGTTTGACTAATCGCCTGAAACCCTTATCTTCCACCCAGCTTATGGGTTGCATGTCCAAAGCTACCGCCAACGCTATATTTCTAGTAATAGCCTTTGATCGCTTGCTATTTGAATCTAGGTAAAGTCAGTTAACTTGGACTGAGACTTGTCTAGTGGTCTTTTTTTCGCATTAGGCTTCTCTAAAATATTGATATCGTGGACAGTCTTCAAGTGTTTCCCCATCGATGATGTTGAGCCCGATTTGTAGCTTAAACTTGCAAGACATTTTATACAAATTGTTATGTTTTCTTTCTTTTTATGTAGTCTAAAATATTGCCAAACAGGGGAAGAAGCATTAGTTGGTAGATATAACTCTTCCTGAGATGAATTGGACTTGGTTTTAGGAGTTGCTGTAGTTTCACTAACATTAGCGACAGCATCAGTTTGAATTTCAGCCATACTTGTTGCTCAACTGCTAACGTCTGCTTATGCCGGAAAGGAACTCCGAATAAAAAGGCATCGTTTCATATGAACTTTACTAACATAAAGAAAATTCAAAAACTTTCAGTGTTCATTTTGTTCAACATTTTTTATTAATAATTAAATAATTTTCTAAATAATTGCTACAAAAAATAACAAAAACTTTACAATGTTGGATTCGAAACTGAGCATTTTGGAACCGAGATTCGGAACCGTGCCTAAGGTTTCGGAATCGGATCCGGATTCGTGGATTTGTCACAGCCTTATTAATAACACTTATATAAACAGTTTTATGTCATTCACTTGTCTAGCCTTGCCCACTTAGCCTACCTCTGTACTATATTTTCAATGACTCTAGTGAGGTGAAGCAGGTCAAGGGTTGCCCCACATTAACACACTGAGCAAATGGGAGAACTAAGGTTATTCCAGCCATGTGGTCGCTCCTACTTACTACTTCTACTGGCTAATTAAATAGACTGTAATCAGGGTTTATTGTTACCCACATCAGAGCATCTAATAAGGAATACTCTCAGCCTTCTGACACGTACCTTACTGCGCTTACTGTGCTCATGTTGTGGTTGTCTCCCAGACGGTCCCAGATGGACCAAGGTCTGTACACAAGCCACCGACGACTTGTAGGTGCAGATGCAGAGAACGGCTACCTAGCCAAGCAACCTCTATGCCAAGTTATGTTTCATGTAGGGTGGAATGTTCAATTTATCAATGCACCAGTACAACACAGAATATAAGTATTAAGAGTGTATTGAGCAAACTTGACAGCATGAAGGTATACAAGAGACTGTACTTACTAACGATAATCTGGTTCTTTTTATAGGTAAAGGAGACGAAGGAAGCTGTCTACTACTTCCGGCAGGTTCCAGTCGTTAACATATAGCCCATTTAGAAAAGAGGACGACCCAAGATACAGCCGTCCTCATACAGATAAAGATATGCTTGAATGCCATTACTTATAATATTGTAATGTTTACGTACAGTTCTCCGCAACCTCCTTACACTAATTACATGTATACTCATATAAATATCTGCTTTTATTCCTTGTTACTTAGTTGACTATAATGTGTATGCTTGTACATGGCTCTAGTAAGACATTACACTGTTTTTATACCCATGTAAAGAAGCCCGACCTCTCAGAATTACTTGATATTCATTTTGTATGTCAATTGGATGATTCTAAGCATCTTTTGTAATAACCCGACCCATTTTGGGTTGGCATTTGGGCGTCCGGCCGCCATGTTGTTGCACAATTTCTGGACGACCCTAAGTCATCTTTTCCCGACACTATGTCGGCCTTTTTACCGGAACTTCCTCATTAAATGCTCACTTTCTTTCCTAGAATTAATACAGGGAAGCAAAACTGGTCATTTATTAAGTTTTTATTAGGACAAAATATTACAAGAAGTTTAAGGACATTGTGTGTGGTGAAAAAGTAATAGTTATTATAGTAATAATCAGAGCTACTACAGTCTGTATTACTGTATACTGCAGGCAAAATAGGTATCGCTAAAGACTGCTCAACTTTATTTCTTTTTTTCTCAATGAGCTCCACAGTTATATAGCCTATGGCACCTAATGTTAATAAAGAGAGTAACAAATACATTTTTATAGACATATAGAGGCGACTTTGGATTGCAAATAATGTCATGTAGCCTGCTGCCTTCCATAATCTATTAATGGCAAATGCTGCTTTACCCTCTTGTTTGAACAGAACTCCGTAAAGGCCTACAGAATAAATGCAAAATATTACATGCATGGTTACACTTGACCCTGGGATTCTCGCATCTCTAAAACTTTTAGTGGCTGAAAATCAGATGAAATTTAGAAGTTGCTCATCATCTTTTAGGACTACATGTATGTCTATGTTAGATTAGCTTTTCATTTCGTTTTTAAATGGCCACATGACCAATTTTGATTGCTGCCGAAGTGAAATTAAATTAACTGCTTATTTGGTCGAATATTTACTCATTTCTAAAAAAGTTCAAAATCAAGTTGACATTTTCTTGCAGTTTTTATGAAGGCGAGTTTAACTTAACTCCTTAGCTACTAGAATTTTAACTGAAAAAGTAAATCAATGGTTAATTTTGATAGATTGGCCAATCAACGACTTTTGATGCGTTCATGACTCCTATGCTTTTATGATTTATGCTTTATGATCATTCCAAACAACTACTACTCGTTTTATCCTCTGGTGATGATGCTCAGATGAGCGCTGAAATATTATGAAAAAATTAAAATGAGAACACATCTTGTTTTACTATTCATAATAGAAATACAAACTTACATTAACATTTTTCCGTACTCAACATGGTATTGGTTCAAACCCAGTTCAAAATCATTGAAGGCAGTTTAGGATTTCATTTTAAAACAAGTAAAATAAAAGTATTGAATTGTAGGATACAAGCAATCAAAGTGTGATCTTTATCTTGGTTGTAGATGATGCTTCACCTAGTTACATGTGCATGTATGCATATAATAGCTCATGTTCGCAAATAACGTTTCATATGTCGAAGAGTTTAAGACTACTATAAATTCTAAAAGTGTTGGTCAAAGTTTGCTATATCAGCTGATAGCTTCTTCCAGTTCTGTTAATCACCCATTTTGACTGAGTTTTGAGAATAAATGAACTCATTGAAGTCATTTTTCAGCATCTTTATTACTAGTCATCAGAGAACTAAATCATGGAATGGCAACGCCATACTGCTAACACAATATCTCAATTTGGGAAAAATAGTTTGAACGCAAAATGTAATACTTGAAGGCAAAACGATATTATATCTCAAGACAGATATGTGGGATTGCTTCCATGCAGCCATTACAATTTCAACCATGATAAGGCAACATCTGTCCAACTCATTTGCTTTTACTCTATACTGAGGGTGGTGAACATTTAAACTATTAAGCATTGCTGATCCGCTGGCCCGATGAACTAACATGTTTAACAAACATTTCCCTCTTTCCGAGTGTGTGTGTTAGTGACAACAGAAATATTGTGATGGTACAGGACATTTGTATACGACTCCAGCTACCGGATAAAACCCTATAGCACCTTAAGTGCCTAGTAGTTGCCACAGCACTACTCAACTAACACTCGTACTCTCATAACTAGCTGTTCGTATGCTCATACTCAATTATATTGCATGTCTAGACCATTCATTCACTGTCTATATACGTGTATTTATGTGTTTGTACTCATTCTACTTAACTACATACTGTTGTACATTCATGTATGATAATTACAAGTCTTTTAGTGCCTTTTATACCCATGTAAAAAGGCCCGACCTCTCAGAATCCCTTGATATTCATTTTGTACATGAATTGGATGATTATAAGCAACTTTTGTAGAACCCGACTTATTTTTGGGTCGGCCGTCGGGCTTCTGGCGGCCATGTTGTTGCGCAACTTCCGGACGACCTATGTCATCTTTTCCCGACACTACGTCGGGCGGAAGTCTTCATACTATATAAAGGCCACTGTTTCATTGTTTGTTGTCTCAGTCTTCACTTGGCTTTCAATAAAGACACATCTATACTTGATACAGTGACTTTCACTTCCTTTTGTCAGGTCATTCGCTTAGCGAACCGCCTACTAGGTCGGATCACTCTCTTTCAAGGTATAGTCTGAAGGTCAGACTTGGGACCAAATGGGTCGTCTCTGGTAGTTATTGGGCTACTGAGACCGCTCGATCTTTCATGTAATGCGAAGGCCTAGCACCACTCATAAGCACTTCAATTCTGAGTCGGTAGTCGTCCAAGGATGACCGCACGAAATACCAGAAACCATTACAATATAACTATTAATAGCTCTATCCTACCGCCAAAGGAGTTGTGTTTGTTAGGTACTTTACTTCGTTGCTCATACAATTCTTTATTTTTTGCTGTTATTTTGGACATTTCACTTTCAGTAAGAACCAAACTAACTAATAGCCTGTAAATTCTCAGCCTCTGATATTTATTACAGCTTGCTATGAGCAATTCCACACCTAACCATAGTTGCCCTTTATGGATTATTTTGCCCTGAAATGGAATGAAGCAAGTTTTATGAGAGACCTTTCATGGTACAGTTTTAACCAACTACTAGCCTGGCTAACCATAGGTATATGACATAGAGGCAAGGGTCAGTAAGTGATGGGACTTTCCACTTACCAAGTTCAACAAGCTAAACTTTGAACCCCATCACTAACTGGCAGTGCAAGCTATAATATAATAGGCTCTATAGATAACCACATTGTGGTTATCTACTAGCGTCCCAGTGACCATGTGCAATGTGAAAGCCATCAGACACTCAATATGTAGATGAATCAATTAATCAATGACAGGAACTTGATAAACAGACTACTGTGGGCTCATGATCTTTCTCCACAATGCATTATAATTGGGATCAATTTATTTCAAGGCTACATTTTTTAGTGGCTAAAGTTACATGTACACACTGTTTTTCACCTCCAAATAATGATATTTTTCGCTTCCAAATGTCATTTTTACGCTTTCAATATTACATTATTTTTGCTTATAATCCCATGATCTTTTGAAAAATCAATCTCTATGAGCATGGCCATGGTACACCAAATAATATAAAGTACATAACGCATAAGATAATACACGCTTAGATGTATATCATATTATAGCAAGACAATGCCTGTTAGCTGAACACTTAGCGCCCCGTCTGCAATGCCCCAGATTCCAGCGAGTATGAAGTAGATGTAGAGTTTATCTGTTGTCACTTCATAGAATAAGAGTGGCAGCAATGCTGCTGCATTAGCTATGAACCCTGGAAGAACAATCATAAAACAATTTGTGTTGTAAAATTCAAGACTGGAGTTTTACAACACAATTATCCATTTTGGAAACATTATGGCAGCAACCCTTAAAGTGCTATTAGGACATATCAAAGTTATTTTCTGGATCATTACCTAATACAAAGATGAGCACTCTTCCAGCATATTTCACAAGCCTTCCCAAGACTACAGAACTGACACCATCAATCACACTGTAACATATGGCTACGTATCCAACCCGCCAACTACCAGGTGGACAGGTGATGAACGCCTGTTTAAATGTATAAGCAAAATCAGCATACATACCTAGAATAACAGAATTGATTAATTGCAGTAAATTAACCAACAGAGTAGAATATTAAAGGTGGACTGTACTGAAATTTTGGGGTTATAAGCTGAATACACCATTAGAAAGCCTAGTAGCAGCTGAACAAGTTAGCACAATACCAGCTGGGAAACGTGATGTCATCATGGTACCCAGCTCTGCTAAAACTAGTGAAACACATCATTGCAGGGAGTGAATGCCAGACCACGCATTATGTTATTATGAATAGAAAATTTCAATTGAGTTTTTATCCTTGTTGTACTAGGAATATCACAAAACGAAAAAATGGGTATGTAGAACTAATGTTAGTTAATATTCTTAAACAATCAAAAGCACAATTTGTTGCAAAAAGTTATCAAATGACTTTTGAGTTTGCGATCTGATTGGTCAATATGGGCTACTTGTTTATCTCATGAATAACAAGCCAACACATAGACTGGTGTGTTGAACCTGTAGCATGTAGTACTATAACTGCTATTATCTGTTTTATTAAATGAACACTGTATTTCTGATAAAGCAGTTGTGACAACTCAATATTTCTGCTATATAGCGAGTCAGAGTTGAGATAACCAAAGAAGAAGTTTTGAGAATTGACATAGAACTAGGTGGAGATAACTCCTAATGCTGACATCACTATGGGTAATTTAGAAATTTTGGGACCACTTTTTTGCAGTTTAGCATCTGTTAGCTACTACTAAAACAGTTTAGATATGTTTGTATAGGTATCAAGTAATGCTAACATAGTTAATTTGATGAAAAACATTCTGAAATTTTCAGTACAGTCCAACTTTAATGTTCTGAAATTGGGGTTGTCAATAATATTAAAGGACCCCTCTCACCGTTTTTGTTTACACTTTGAGACACCCACGTGCTCGCTAGAGCAAACATCATGATTGGTTACTTGCACTGTATTATAACTGGCTAACTAAATCGCATGTGCATGTACACGTGTGGGAAAATCCATCGGGTGGTTGATGGGAATCAGTTGACTGTGGACAGAATAGAATATAGTATTTTGCTTTTGCCAAAATGAAATTATTGTTGCAAGATGTAAATGCTATCGAGAGATGATACGATACAAGGTATATGGCAAGCATAGCAAAAATTGCAATCAAATCATTGAAAGTAACTTTGTTTTCTTTTTGATTTTAATTTAATTTTTAATTTTAATGTACTATGATCTATCTATGTCACAGTGTAATTAATATTAAAAAATATCTATACATGTAAATATAGCAATGATAATTACTGTTATTTACCCCTTGCTCACATTGATACATAAGTGATTTGTTAAAATACTATGCTAGTTACTTATGGCTAATTATATTATACATTATTCATAAATCATATTACATGTACTTTACTATTTTAAACTACTAAAATGGATAAAATGCAAATTGGAAATAAAATATTTGGATTATAAAAATAACTTTATTAACTAGGATTGTTTCTGTCTACATATATGTAGGCCTATATGCAGTACCTGATCAAAAATTTAATTTATTGAATTTCAAAATAATTGCATCATATCATTTGATTGCAGCCGTAAGTAAAATAAACTTTTGATGACACTATATTCAACTCATTTTCTTTCTCTATTGTAATAATAATACTATGATGACTAAAATGTGTGTAATGTGTGCTTCTTTTTAGTAGTTTGTCAAGACTATGACCCAGGAATGTGAAGTCACATCAATCGCAACCTCTTGAAGCCATACTTGAGTGACGAGTATTGTACCTTGGACACTAAGTTGACTCGTTTTACATAGGTATACATAAGGTAAGTGCATCATACACTTTCAAGATTCAGCAAAGTTTTCACTGTAAACACTGCTGCATGTACATATTACTTTCCTGTACTGTGGGTTTTTAAATGTAGCCTAGCAAAATCAGCGTCGGTTTGATTTGTATTCATCATTTTCAATCTAGTACATTGTACCTAGCAGTTATATTCTGTTGCTTAGTGTGGGCTGATTTTAGGTACCATCTGTTGACGTTAATATACTTTTAGGTGATCCAATAGTATGATCACATGTTCACATAATGTTGTAGAAACATCTACCAAGCAACATGCTTGAACTGACGTACTTACCAACAATTTGAGCAGCTAAATCAATCGTGAGGTTTGTAAAGTATTGACTGGTACCTTCAAATATTAATATTCTGACACAATTGGAATTTTTTTCATTTATATATGTATTAGTAGTTGGCCTGATACTTCATGTATGACCTTTCAGTAAATAGAATTTCTATGAGTACAGTACATGTTGTATTTGATGTCTGTGATAGCCAATTCTAGTTTGATTTTGTCTATATTGTGCAGTTACCTTAATGATCTTTTCTATTTATTAATTTGATTGTTACTGCCATGTTTCAAGCGATCGTAATCCACAAGCTTTAATGTTAACAAGAACTAATATTATGCACTCATGGTTACTTGCAATTAGCCGAGTAGAGTTAGCTTGTTCCAAGATGTCATTATTTTGGATTCCAAGATTACTCATTTATTGTACGTTAAACATTTTTATGTGTTTGCAGTCATAGTCAATTGAAAATACAAGCGGCCTGACTATGATGCATGCACATTTCAACAAAAATGTTTGAAATGATTTGGTCTGTCGTACTCTCTGAAAATGTAATCGTCATTCTTAGTTATTAAATATGAGAACATCAAATGACTATTCAACTTCAATATCTTGAAACATTTATTGTTGATTTACGTTATCTTTTTATAACAAAATACAATAATGAAAACAGCGGAAAACAGGGTAAAATACATGTGTAAAGTATTGAACATGAACAGTGTATGTATAATATACATTGTGGGCAGAAGTGATAATGAGATACACAGTCCATGTAGGGCGCCAGCAGAAGATTGTTTTCAATCGTAATCGTTCACCTTGAATGCTGAGGCACTATAACGCTTCACCTTTTATAAAGTTACTTGATGAGGAAACCTCTTGGAGTACGGGTGAAATGTACATTTAGAACACTTCTTTTGCAATCCAATATGTATTATCTGCAATTCAAAATGTAGAGCATTTTATTAAGAAAAATGGTTGTGACCCTCATCAAAATTATATTGCTATTCCGAAGAAAAAACATCAATGGTTGGGTTCAACTCCCACAACAGAATTTCCCACCCTGTTGAATAGCTGATGCCGGAGTACTAGTACTGATAACCAAGTTGATGTACATAACATATTACTGCTACAACACTTACCTATGCTTTTTCCAACACTGAAGATAAAGATAATATAGTGCAAGCTGTAGAATAGTTTGAATTTCCACACCAGTGTCTGGTAGCATGGAATTGGTCTAGCTAGGTTCCCCTTCTTTCATACAGCTTTGGAATCTCACTGTGCTAAAAAATAATGATAGCAATATAATATTTATGGCGCCAAACACAATTCTTTAACGTGGCTGCCCAATAGCAGAGCTAGTCGAGGGGCCTCCATGGCTCCTAGAGCTGGATATTATTTTAGTTTGATATGGTACAGAAGGAAGACCTTCTTCGGAATGAAAACCTCCTAAATTGCATAAGTTGTCAGTTTTGTTAGCAAAACCTTCTTCTTGAATTCAATTCATGCACAAACTTATAAACTCATTGAGGTAGATTTCATCAGTCTATTCTTGCAAAATGTGAAATACACATGTGTATTTCACATTTTGCAAGAATAGACTGATGAAATCTACCTCAATGAGTTTATAAGTTTGTGCATGAATTGAATTCAAGAAGAAGGTTTTAGTGCTACCTTGTAATGAGCCTTATCCCTACATAACAAATTATAAATACCTACCAGTAGAAAGAACTGGATGGAGAAATTGAGGTTGGCATTCGATTTACAAATTCTTCATCAAAGGTGAGTGTGCGTCTTTACCCTGCTCACCAGATCATTCCTTCTTTTCAGCAAACAATCAAATGCAACTATGACTTTATTGATGTCAGGAAAGTTACTTGCTGACAGCATTGGAACTAGTCTGTAATCAACACAGTGAGTACATCATAAAATACAAATACAATAAAAACATACAATTCTTTAGAAATGAAGCGTGGCTGTTTTAATCGAAAAGAAATTTTGACCATGTGGACATAAATAAAAGTACACTAGGTTAGCTCAGCTGCATTAGATAGAGGTGAGTTTGTGTCTAATGAAGTTAGTATCAGTCCCACCAACTTTTTAGATTTAGCTTGGGGGGGGGGGGGGGGGGTTAAAAAAGTGAATAACTTAAATATAGTAATTTAAATATCTTGAATAGACCAGATCAGTTAATTGATTATTTTAGAAATAAATTTATGATGGAATTATTGTTTGCATTTACATTCAAATTTTGCTTGGCTAAATGAATCAACTAACTATATTTTCGCAGGATATGTGTATTGTAAATTGTATTTGAATATGCATATTGTAGATGTAAAGACTTATTTTAAATTTACTGATTTAATACAACAATTACAATACAATAACTTCACATTTTTGTAAAGTTCATTGTCAAAACTTTATTGAATATTATATTCAATATTAAAATTTAGTTTCACAGTATTGTAATGTAAATATATTAAAATCATAATCACTTAGATTATTATAATTATATCACATCATATAGCCCAACTAATGCTGTAATAATATGAAATATAATAATCATATGACTTACTTTTTGTGTTAAAAGTTATCCAATTTTATTAATCATTTATTTAATATTTAATTTCAAACTTAGTCATTCGTTTGTTTTTTAAACAAAATAAATAAAAATGAGCACATATAATATATTAATATTAAATGCTTACCATGCTGAGTATTGTGATGGCTGACAATCTGGCCATAAACTAAGCTCATGTTCTTCAGAAAATGAAATTTATGAAATGAAAATCCAACTTTCGAATGCCATTCTTAGCGTTTCTGTATACTATGAATTTTCAACTCAACCCAAGATAAGAAAGATAGATAGTACAGTATCTTGGTACTTGCAATAACTCTGTGATCAATTGTATTGTAAACAAAATACCCCGTGCAGACCGCTAGCATGGTCATTGTGACTTTGGTTTGTTTATAAAATTTGATATTAGTATGATAATCCATAGTTTCGAATAAACAATGGCAGCTATAAAAATAAAACTTCTTTCGAGAGTTTAATATAAATTGAAGGGTGCATGGCTGCAAGTAGTATATGCCCATGGATTATTTTTGCATATTTCAGGCTACTTTTGAAAATATTTGCAAAAAACTAAACCTCTCTCTATACAACTTATATAAAAAAAGTGCCGTTTAGGGTGTCTTCATCAAAAATTCGTCCTAGGGCAGCACTTTAGCGCATCGCGCGATGCATCATGGGAAGGAGAAATATGTTGAGAGCACAACTCTGAAACACATGACTTTGCTGCTGTCTTCATTTTGACACAAAACTAGATTTGCTGAGCAGGGTAATTAGTGAGAGGGATCCTTTAACTTCCTTACAACACTATAGAATGAAGCGTAAACCACAAGATTTTAAAACATTTTAAAGCCACCAGAATCACAGCAATGGATGAACACCCTGCGAATACTCCAGCCAGCGTATACAACTGCAACAATTATTATGGTTTACATCCACATTGTAGAGCTGGGTCCAAGTCATAGATTTGACTTGTCAAGTCACAGGTTGACCTGACTTAGACTTGCCAACATGTTGACTTGGCTTGATTTTACTTGTACATCAATGTGACTGGACTTGACCTGGTCACATGAATGTCTTGTGACTTTGACTTGGGTTCTGCCAAGTTAATGCGGAGGATAATAATTTTGTACAGTGTATAGCCAACACCGGAAAAGGCCTCAATTGTCTACCTATTTATCATTTCTTTTCTTCATCAGTGCGACTAGTGGCATTTAGAGTACATCAAGGTTAGCTGTGAGGATAAATACCAAATGTAACATCTAGGCTGTGTGTACGTGCACAACGCAATGCATAGTCACAAGTACACACAGTGTAAGTAGTGTAAGTGTAGTGTAAGTATGGTGTAAGTGGTGAATACAATGTACACAGCGCAATAATTAGTCAATTACTAAAATATGTAGTTTATATGCTATGCAACGCTGCATCACGGTTACTAATATGTAACACTACATGACCAGTCTCAACCGTAGTGCCAATATTACTACATACATATGTATATATAGACTCATTGCCATAATTGTATAACATACAATGCCCAGCTACACCTTGGCATGGGTTTTCATGTGTTGGAATGTCTACTAAAAGAAAAAAGCAATGTTTTACAAAATGTAAAATTTTTGTATCTGTCTCCCACTTGACTTGCATTTCAACTTGTAAGCAGACAAGTTGACTTCAACTTGACTTGACTTGTGACTGGCATAACAGCTGTCTTGAACTAACTTGGACTTGACTTGCCTCCAAAATTTTAGAAATGACTTGACTTGCCTCCAAAATTTTAGAAATGACTTGACTTGCCTCCAAAATTTTAGAAATGACTTGACTTATTGATTTAAAGCTCGACTTGGACTCAACTCTGCTCATTGACATAGATTGGCAAACACAGCAAATATACATGTATCATGCTTATTGGTAATCAAAATAGGGCTATTCCATGGGGACTGATCAAATTTGCGTGCTGGCCCGACTCAGATTCTTTTGAAAATTTGCAGGTTGAAAGAGCACACTTGAAATACACACAAAAATTTAATTCATTATTTTTGTTTCCAGAACTTACCTGTTGTTTTGATGGGCCTTGCAGGTATGTGTTATTTGCAGCATTTTCAGGGCAAAATCTGCTACCACAGAATGATAAGTCCTGGAAAGGCAGATGTATGAATATATATTATACAATGCTAAGATAGTCAAATAAGATAGTGGGTGTTGGATATGGCAACAGCAGAGGCAATGGAGAAGTCGCTAAAAAGCTATATACGAACTCATCAAGTCGGAACTCGTAATTTCCAACTTGAGAAGACGTTTCTTTTCATGTGTTGAACTTCACCTGATTAGGACCCTTACTTCCCTCACTTAAAACCCTAGTAGATGCACTGATAAAACAACCTCCATCTACTGTGATGGTATTTTGGGTTTTCAACAGTGTCCTAATGATCATATTTATGTGGGATCATCTTCCGCCATATGATAATTAAATATTACATGTAGCAGCTAGCATTGCTGCAAGCTCAAATCATCATACAGAAATTTGTGCTGTTATTTCATGCCAATTAAGAGAAGGACTACATGGTTTATGATATTACGCTTTAGTAATTTTCTCCCCACAATGTATGAATGATATTATTACTTGTACGTACAAATGTATGTCAATAGGTGTTGTAGTAAATACTGTTGTTCTGTATGAATGAAATTTGTACATTTACTAAATCTTTACAAAATGCAACTTATCAAGCGCAATTGTTCTAAGCCTACCAAGTTACTATGGGAAGAAATCAACCTTGAACTGGTCACCTAACTATGTAGGCTAACCACCAAAGTGTAAGCAGCGACACCAGTGAGAGGAGTGTCCCAGCTAGCCTGCTTGTTGAACGAAAACTTTGCTAGACCATGAGATGCAGGGGCTGCCTAACGTAGGGCATAATATGCCAGCATATCTTCTAGCATAGCAGATACAGCACCGACATTGCATTAAACACATCGAGTCCTAGTAGTAGTCTTACTTAACTCTAAAATTGGGCTTAGAACCCACGTCCAATGCTAGCATTAAATATGTAGAATAAGATAGCATAATATATACAAAGATATGCCACTTTGTAGTACCTGGTAATTCAAACTGTAGTAGATAGCTAAATAAAGCACCTCCTACAGTGAATTTGCTCCGTCTTAATACCGTGAAATTGACTGTGGCCAGACTGGAACATGGGTAAACTAGTATTATGATAATATCCAAAAACTTCCAGTAGAGCAAAATGTATAATATATGAATAGTACAAGAATTTGCAGTATTGAACGATTTAGCAATATACAGTATCAGAAGATACAAGAAATATATAACACGACTCAAGATGCTGTTAGGTTTTACCAGAAATTAAATTATAGTTCACATGTTCAGAACATGATATGTTAACATTTACAACATGCATAGGAATATGAAAATATTATATTATACATTTATTGCATGGAACAAGGTAAGTCTTTAGTGTCCGATGAGTGATTAATGCTTATTAGTAGGATTGGTGAATTGGTAAATAATTCCTACCAATGAATGTAGGCTAGCTTCATTGAAAAGGTTCCATCTATAGGCTTCAATATTAACCGCATGCCAAATGTAAAAAACTGTATAAGCTAGCGATTGCTTTTCTGCTTTCAAATCAATTGTTGCTTGGGGACATATCTACTAAGAAGAAGTATTGGAGTTGCCTTTTCTAGAATAGTGAACTTCCAGGCTCAAGCTTTTGGTCCCTTTGGACTGGGTAGCCCAAAGTGCCTAAACTAGCATAGATCATACTTCTTGTTTTCTGGACTTAATCTTCACCAGAATAAAAATGGAAAATACATGTATACAATTATACTCATGAGGACTCTAGTTAACAAGCAATAACTCGGACCTATGGGTTGCACACACATCATGATCAACAATTCTATCACTGCTCAGTTTATGTAACAAGGAAGCAGGTCGAATAGACCAGTCTTGGACCCTTCCCACACCCTGAAACATACTGAAACATTACATTATGATGACCTGTAGATCCGAGTTGCTCTTGACATTTATGACTTCATAGGTATGACCCTACCCTAGTTGCTTTGGCCTTCGGCTCCGTGAGGAGCCAAGGCTAAGATATTCCTAGACTAGTAAGCACCATGAAGTTTATATAGAGCAAAATAAAACGTCTTCATTGGAGTCCAAGTAGCAACGTCATGGACATACAATGTACAAGTATTATATGAATGTAGCAAAACGTTCTCACTTATAGACAAAATCCAGTTACATCTTGTGAGGGGTTAACCAAAGATATGTCGCATACAAATTAGAAAATTATGCATCATCTCAAAGCTATAAAGAATTGCTATTAAAAATCATGGTAGATCGTGTATGTACATCATGGGAAAAATATAATTAAATGACACGTATACATGTAGCCTACATGTATACTTACCACAACTACATGTAGCTAGCCATCGGTCCTGCACAATACTCGAGTTCGAGGGGCATCAGGAAAGATGACCCATTCATGATAACATACCCAATGGTCCGATATTGAAACATCGACCCTAAATAAGTCGGGTGTAGACATAATATATATAAACACATCTTAATGTAATACATGTATATATATACTGTATATACCCGACCCTCGGCCTCGACACACAATACACTCTAGAGATAACATATCTAAAGACAGACATTACACACGATTATACACAAAGATAACGATAATGAATGTCAGCCATTGTCCTCGGGTGACTCCTCAGCATCACCTCATCATCTCATCGTCCATTTTATTGTGCAATGCTCCTACAAAATTGTTTGATCAAAGACTATAAAATGATAAAATGTGTACATGTAGCTGACCATACATTTACATACCATACTAGTAGCATGAGGGGGGGGGGGTGAGTTGAGTGGTCAAGGCGTAGACTGCTTCACAAGCTTATTAGCCTAGGAAACGTACGTTCAACTGCTTCTCAAATGGTCTTGCTGGTGTACACTATAATGTACAGCTACCAAATAACAATACAACATGACTTTGTAGTCTTTCTCTTCATTTGAATGAAACCACAGCTCGCATTTGCACATGTACATGGTAATTTGAATTTGCAGCAATGTTAGCTGCTACATGTAAGTTGAACACATGAGAAAAACACGACTACTAAGAAGTTGTCCTCTCTCGATTTTAAAATTGTGAGACAACAACTTCTTATTCTGATCAATAACTTATGAGGTACATGATTTTAGCAATGAATTGCATATCAGGTTGTATTTGATTAGAAGCCAAGCTGCATTGCCAAATTACATGTATTTTATTGCATTCGATTAATAACTCGGGGTGGGGGAGGATAACTCTACAACAGACACTTGAATACAAGTCAATGTCTGCTTTTTGTGTACAAGTTACAGCGTAGCAGTATTTCTTAGTCTCAGATTGTCTGCACACCTAGTTGTTAGCTCCATTCTTATACGTATACAGTAAATACAAGAATAAATTTCGTTGCAAACGATATAGCAAGAAAAATTTACTTTTGGTTAGATATGCATGTACATACATACACATATGACATGTCACAGTCAGCTAAAAAGTTATAACACTACTTCTAGTAGCCGCTTATAATTATATAGTCTATATAGTCTGAAGTCATATCCTAATAATGATGAATACATTTATTATGCATGCGCCTTTTCAAAACTTTATCTAGTTCATATGATGTATCTTCTATCTAGATAAAAAAGTCTATACACTGTCCATTGTCAAGTTTCTCACGCATAATTGAAATGACACAGGAGGTACAAGAGTGGTCTATCGTGTCTCCTTACTCTACATCCGTTAGTGAGAGATGTGATTGACTACAATAACTATCATGTTGTGAATACAATGACCAACGGGTCTGATTCGTACTTGTGCGTTATGTGCGCATAGGTAGGACCTAGTTAGCTACCCTAGTTGCTCTGGCATTCAGTTCTGTTTTGTATTTTCAGAACTCTATCTAGTTTAAATTCAATATAATATAAGGTTGAAAAAGCCTGTGTAATAGAATACTACTAATTATACAAACAATTGTACAATAAGTGGAAACATATGGAACATGCAGTAATTAATTGATTGTCTGAAATTACTACAATATTTTATCTAGTGGACAGCAAACATATGAGTACATACTGTGCATTACAGTATAAGATGAAATTCTGGGCAGCGTTGCTGCATCACAGACAAAAGGAGCAAGCTAATACTGTTTAGTGTAAATAGTAAAGTGCAGGCTGATTATGTATCATGTTACTAGTATTTGAAAAGAGAGGATAACTCCTGGGCATGCGACTACACTAATGCAGTAATACAATACAATAATACAATATGGAATACAAGTACATTTTTGATAGGAACAGCCGTATTATTGTATTGATCAACAGAAGAAAGTATAGTGTCTAAATAACAATATTGTTGATCACCCACATAATGATCAGTGTGATGAAAATTAGTGTTAGTTATTTGATAAAAAGTTCATACAACGTAGAAGCCAAAATGTCAGGCATGCAACAGGAATAGCCAATAATTATAGTAAGGACAGCAAGTAATGTTTGTCACAAAGATTGGAACAACAAGACTATAAATTGATATTGTTAGTTAGTACAAAGGTTGGAGGCAGAATGATGCTATTGTTATGCTATATTGCTGCACATCATATGCTATGCTATGCCTACACTACATATCTACAGCATATCATCGCACAAAAATAATTCTTAATGTACATTGCACATTTGTACAAGATGTAAAACTGATTATAAATATAATTGCTAGATAGTAGCTAACAATTGGAAGTTGTCTGCTCCAATCGTATTGGGAGAGGACAACTATCAGTGTGAGGCAAGACCACATCGACAGGAGCGTATAAAAGTCCGGGGTTTCGAGTTTTTGAAAACATCTCGTACTCTTTGGGTGGTCGACAATTTGTCAGGCAAGTTATTATTGGGTGAAAATAAAATTTTGACTATAAAACTCGAGGTTTAAATTTTAAAAATAAAAATTTGCTTTGGAAGTGTAGATTGATAAATGTTGAATTAATAGGTCTGGCTATAAATATCTTCCTAAAGTGTAGATATCTGGATTTTTGAAGAGGGTGTCCAGTTTTTCAAAGATATGTCGGACACTTTAGAAGGTTGAAAATCTTTGAGGCAAGTTGTTAATGAGTAAAAATAGAATTTTAATTTTAATATTCAAAGTTTAAACTTCAAAAATAAAAATTTGCTTTCGGAATGTAGATTGATAAGTGCTCAATAGGTCTAGCCATAAACAATTTCACAAAGTGTAGATACATGGATTTTTGGAGAGGGTGTCCAGTTTTTATAAGGTATATCGTACCATAATATTTTGAAGTGTCTTCAATTTCATTTAAAAAATTATTTTCTTAAATTTATTATGTAATGATGTGGGATGAGACCTTTTAAACTACATTTTGCTATAAAACACTTACATACTTACTTCAATAGTGAATGAATATTTGCAAAGTGTCCAGTTTTTCAGGGTGCCCAGTTTGCTGGGTGTCCAGTTTGTGGGGTGTCCACTTTACGGTGTCCAGTTTGTAGGGTGTCCAGGTGTCGCCCTCTCTGCACGGTTTATATTAACTGCTTGAGTGCTTCCAACATTCCCAACATACATACGTAGGCTACAAATTGAAGGAGAGGGTTTTCTTGGCAACAATTAGGTTGCCAAACACAAGCAACAAATCAATCTTACTGAAATAGGATGAACAATACTATTTTGCCAATATTGAATAGTGCGACTTAGCAAGTAATTTCAAGTAAAGTAATTGACAATGTAATCAATTAACTATCATCCTATTCTCTAAACACTAACACACAGAGGCACTGCACTCTTGCTTTGTACACTTTATGTTATGTCTTTATGTTGTATTAACAAATAAAAAGTAAATATATTGCAAATTGATAATATACGTACAATGTAGAACATTTTAGACCAACATTTATTTATTTACAGATGACAGCGTGTGGTTGAATTTCAACACTTTTGTTACATTGCTCAGTATCAGTTGGGATGCAAACATTCACTCCTCAGCTTCATGTCAGCCATGTTTAGTTACGAGTGATGAATACATTGCATCTCAGTTGCTTAATCCTTTAGCTTTTGTTAACTCCCTAAAAGATGCACAGTGGCATCAACTAAAATAAAAGTTCTTGCAAGCAACGATTGGGAGTTGTCTAATCATAAACGGGAACTGATAACTTTGCTTGTACCAACCGATGACAACGCACTGTATTTCAAAACATGATTGGTTAAACATCAACCTTTTTTAGCCATTATAAAACTCCGAGGAGCGAATTTAATCGAGAAGATATTAAGCAGTATTTTCATATTAAACCTCAACTCAGCTTGACCAGGTTAAATTGTGTTGGCTCTACGTTTCACTTATGCGAATGTGTATGCTGTATGGCATGTGTATAAATAACTGCACTGTATTTTATTAAATTTAATGAATGTTTAGGAAACAGGAAATAAGTACGTGCAGTTATGCAGTACAGTAAAAACTTGCCTACTTTTTGTTAGTATTCAAAATAATACATATGCATGTACGTGTAGGCCTACATATACATGTACATGTATGTGTACATATACATGCACATGAACATATACATACATGTACGTGTATATATACATGTACACGTATATGTACATGTACATTTACGTGTACATGTACGTGAAAGTCGACTTCGTTTTGAATGCAGTTCTCAATAAAAAGTACGATTTATCTCTAGAATGGTGCATATACATGTACATTACTGTATTTCCAAGCACATACTAAATATATTAGTAGCAGCTGCTGCTGTCTGCTGTCCTAAGACAGGTCACGATCTGTCTGCTGGAATCACCTTCTGCGTGACTTAATGTCCTTAAATATTTGATTTAGACACGTATAAGAAGTAGACGACATACACAAGCAGTTCTCAGAGTTTGTGGTAACGTTGTGTTGGTAAGTGTAATTTACAAGATGGTGGTTTTTTCATGTAGACACCTGAAAAAAATACAAGCGTTGAAATATTTTGCTTGATTTGGAAATAAAATCAGACTTTAACTAATATTGTTGTTCACATTCAATTTTTAGTCATTTAAATATTGCTTGTTCTTTCTTGCCACAGGTTCAGAGTATAAGACCACCGCTACGATGAGATTAGTTTACCCTTGGTACATCATGGTCTAGATTTAATTTTAACTAAAAACTTTATTCCGTTTTGTTCACATGTACAGCGTAGGTTTTGCTCTGTGCACTATGCTTTAAACTACATGTATCTTCCATGACTATTTAGTAATTATTCTTTTTTGTTATTATTTGTAGACTGGTACAATTTGTTATAAAACACCTGAACTTGGTCGGTGGATGCTGAATGCACGCTATAATGAAGGTGATTATTTGTATAAGACAATACATATCACAGCAGGTTAAATGATTGAGTGTTTGCTCGTAATGTTAATATTGCGTTGAATGCTCTTTCTGCGGGATATTCTAACGTCCTCAATTTGAGCAGACAATAAATCAAAACAAAATTGCAGTCAGTTACTAACTGTTTAAATAGCAGCATCTTGTGGGAGCGACCAATTACGGAGAGAAATTCCATAATATACATGTATATTATGTAGTTGTAAAAGTACCATGTAAAGTTTGCCTAGATGATCTCAAAGTTAAATTAAACATTGTAATATTTTAATGCCTCTTTGTGCATAATGGCACTGCAGTTAAATTCTGTTAGCTTGAATAACAAAAACTCAATAAATATTGATGCTTGACAAGATATAACTGTCATGTCATCATGATGCATTTCAGCAGGGTAGGACTAGCGCAGTGGACAATGCTATTCAATTGCATATTCTTTTCTTTTATTCTAATGCTCTTACTGCTGCTACCTGGTCATCTCATCTAATATGTCGTGAAACCGCTAACCAAGTCAATTTGATATCCAGATTATATGGGTGTTTAAAGTTTTTTTTCCACTTAGAAAACATAGGCCTTACAAAAATCAAACGTACCTATACAAAGAATAGGCTATAATATATCTGGTGAACCTTTTTATATTAGAAGTCTTAAATACTACCCGTTTAACCACAGATATATAACATTTTACATATTGACAGAAAATCATGGGGAGATAAATCTAAATTTAACAAACATTGTCTACTGCTGCAATAGTACAACACTCGTAGTGTTTTTTGCTTAGGATTTCACACGGCTGCCGATGTTAGCACGAAGGTGAGAAGCGCTTGGTAGTGGTAATGGGCTGCCAAGGTAACTTCCACACATTGCATAAAGAGTGAACAGCTAAGTAAGCTCTTATAGCTATTTTCGAGACCATAGGCCGATACTTGGACTGATCAAAGAGCCAAAGGTCGACGTAGGTCCAATGGAGTGTAGAAGTGTCTGTGTTGAACAGGAGACGTAGGCCCGATGCTTGGACTCACTGAAGAACCAAGGATTGACTAAGGTCCGAGGTTCATGATACTCAGCAAGGAGTGTAGTAAGAGACTGAAATAAGTATGAGGACGAGCTCGAGCGCTAACGGTCCAGGGGACCAAGGCTGGAGCTGCCTACCTGCAAGAGTAGGACTCTGTAGGATGGGTTAAAAGATGTTGCTTTATTCAAGAGCAATCAACAACTGAATTAGCATAAAAAATGTGCTGGCTTTTATATGATTTGGATTTCTGGCAAAAAGGCTGACAGGGGGTTGGGCTGTACGATTAGGTATCGTCCCCAGAAATTGGGTATCAAGATGGCTTAAAAGTGCCCGAGGTCTGACCACAAAAAGGGTTGGCCATGCACAAAAAGTGCTTACAATCATGAGAAACGGATTATGTACTAAAATGGCTAAGTTCCAGGACATCAGCCATCAATCATAATAGGCTAAAGGACTTAGAATAACTCTACCGGCGGGTCCATAGATCCATACGGCTCGAGTTCATCTCCATCCTCGTTTAAGTATATCTCTATACCATTTCTACGACTTAGGTCGATCCCGGATTCTACATGAATCTAGCGTCGGGCCTAAGTTCCTGGAATATCAGATCTTTCTTTCTACACTCCTTTGGAGTATAAACTCTACAGACCTACATTGACCCTGGCCTACGTCAAGATATATATATAATTACTCCCTTCCCATACTCATGCCATCGGCACCCGTATGTAAAAAAGCACTAAAACATTACAACATAAGGATATTACTAGTAAGTGCTTTACGTGATAAGGCTATAATGTCAGCTTATAGTGTGATGGAGGGTCTAGCTCTTCAGGGTAGATCAACCTTCGGACTCTGGGAGTTGTTCGTTCCACCACACACTATTAATACTTCTACACAGTTCTTATATGTGATACCTAATACACATGCATTTCACTTGGCTATAGTTATTGGAGTATATTGCTGCTACCCTGATGTCTTCTTATCACGTTATCAATGATGTTATCACGTTATCATGACGCCGCCCTACTGTGTACTGTAGAAAAATATTGTAGGCACAATATGAACTCTGCAGAACAATGAAACTCAAAAGATGTAAAAAAAGAAATAGCTGTGTTTGTGCTTTTTGAATTTCATGGAAATAATGGGTGCCTTTGAACTGTCTTCTCTCAAAACCGATTTGAGAGAAGACAACTTCTAATTAGTAGCGATTTAGCGAATACACATGCTATTTGCTACATTTAAATTTTACTATCATATTGTAATGTTTTTGAGTGCTATTGCATACGAGAGCTGAGGGCTACAAGTATGTGAAGGGCTTGGAAGGTGGTAGAGGCCGACCAAGTGTACCTTCTGCTCATTACATAAAAGAGTGAACAGTTATGGGTGCTCTTTATAGTGTAAATTATAGGTCATATCAGACGTACGCCGATGCCGAGACTCATTGGAGCTCCGGACCGACGCAGGTCTTGTAGAGTTTATGCTCCGAGGGAGTGATCTTGTAGAGTTTATACTCCGAGGGAGTGATCTTGTAGAGTTTATACTCCGAGTGAGTGGTCTTGTAGAGTTTATACTCCGAGGGAGTGCAGAGAAAGAAGACGCTAGGTTCATTAGAACCCAGAATCGGCCTAAGCCTGAGGGGTGGATAGAGATGTGCTTAGCCTAGGATGAGGTGAACTCGAGCCGTACTGAATCCAAAGGATTCTCAGGTGGAGTTACCCGCCTAAAGAGTAAGCCTCTGTAGGTTGAGTTAGGAGATGTTGCTTTATTCAAGCGCAATCAACAACTGATTCACAACAGAAAATGCACTGCCTTATATACATAACAAACTTCCGGTAAAAAGGGCCGACATGGTGTCGGTTATCCGACATGGGGTCGGCTCCGAAACGTATGCAACAATATGTCTGGTTCCGCCCGACTCGGCCACACGAAAAGGTCGGCCATTGCACAAAATGCGCTTACAATAAGGAGAAACATGTCATATATAATTATGAGCTAAATCCATAAGGTCGGCCACGTAGTTACAATATAAAGTGGCAAAAAGACTCTAATAATTCACAATCGAGTAAGGACAGACAATACTAAATAAGTATAAATGTGAGAAAAACCAAGTTGCAATAGAACGTAATAATGTTGTCAGTGTGGCTGGCCTAGGTGCCATTACCACAATATTAGGCAGATTCTCTATTCATGTAATGAATAGAGAATAGCATGTATTCCTCTATTTGTAATATTATCAAGTCCCACCAGTGCATTTCAACTAATCACTTATTGGCTTATTGTATGAATTCGCTAAGCCTTTGATGAGTGATAGTAGTGATAGTAATTCATTCTAGTGCAAATATGAAATAGTGTACATTTTATTCGTTTCAAATGAAAGATTGCCAATATTAAAGGCAGAGCTTAAAAGATGTAGAAGTCTACTTGCTCCACAACTATCATAGCTGTATTTTTTAGGTTCTTGGTTTGCTGATGTTGACATTGGTCACAGACATGTCAGTAGGGATGTTTCAGCAGGGCGGATCAATCATGTAAGTTATAGACCTGTACAGGCTATTATTGAGATTTGTTGATATGCAATGTAATAATGAAGTACATACATGTAGTCTCACTCACAGAGTGCATTTTATCTTTAGAAAGTTGCTCTCTACTGATAACGTAGTGGAACGAATGGTTGAAAATGGTGGCTTTGATCCTCAGTCATCCGTGCCGACAAAAACAGAAATTTCTATATCTGAACTGAGAACTATCCAGCATGCTATACAAGGTGAAATAGAAAATGATGTAAGTAACACGAGTTAAAAAATTGTGTTTTTACAATTAGTGTACCTAACTACATGTACATCTATAACAACTTTGTTGGATTGCACATACCTTGCATGCATATATGTTACGTAAGTGATTATCTCTACAGCCTGACCTTATACCAAACTGGGTCCAGCTTGCTTTCCATCTATGCTTTGGACCTTCTGGTTGTGATGGATGCTTGGACTTCAGTAACGGTGGAAATGCTCCTCTCAGAGAAACTTTTCGGTCAGCACTTAAACTTAAACAAAGAATTGCTCGTCGCCGAATGACAAATGCTGACTTCCTCCTATTGATTGGTAGTGAGGCTGCTAAAGCAGGGGCCGGAAAAGGAGGTAAGCTTTACATATCGTATGCTGTATGAAGCTACAACAGGTCTGGGAATGACACATCTGATGAAGGTGAAAATGGGGGCTTGTGGCCAAGTGAACTTTCCTCGCTCATTCCTCCACATACATGTAGTTGCATATTAAGACAAGAACGAAGAGGATATTAAAAGGTAAAACGTGAGTTGAGCTGGAGGGAGTTGAGATCAATTAATCATTACGATTTGCTGCTTTCTCCATGTCTCCTTTGACTGATCAAAGCATTTCTCATAGATTCCATGTTGCCTCAGCAAAAGATAGATTTTAAAAAAGTTATTTAAAGCATGAAAGATAAAACTGATAGACACCAACATTTATATAGGCGCACAATGTATCTGTATCTACTGCTATTTTTGCTCGTATCGCATGCAGAGTGGGTAAGCAACATAATAATAATAATATTTGTGGTGCCAAACACAATTCTTTAACGTGGCTGCCCAATAGCAGAACTAGTCGAGGGGCTATCATGGCCCCTAGAGCTGGATATTGTTACAGTTCAATATGGCACAAAGGGAGAACCTTCTTCAGGATAAAAACCTCCAAGTCATTGAGAGAGCGCTGTGAAGGCACTATACTTAACCACCAATGAGAAGATTTTACCAGAAATTAAGACTAGTCGCAACAACATGGACTGCAAGTGTGACTTTGCTCAACCATAGATATGTTTTATTAATTCCCTAGTATAGGTTTAGCTGTACCATAACCTTAATGGTGATACGTAGCCTAATTTTGTAGGGCACTCTCTCAAACTGCCGTTTTCAATCGGGAGAAGAGATTGTGAGAACAAACCAGAATACGGTGGTCCACCAAAGGGTAACATCATTACCACAACATCTGTATTGAAACGTGAGTTCGGTCTCACAGACAGGCTGGCAGTAGCATTAATGGGTAAGTCATTAATTGTGATGTTATACCCTGCCACACCCATACACGTCATGTATCTCTGAGAATGCTATTTTACCATCCATGAGGTTTGTACCAAATTCAACTGTGGAAAGCAAGTATGCCCAGTAGTCGGTGGAGTGCCCAATTTAGAAGGGGTAGTCAACTGAAGTGAGGGTGTCCATTTTAGTTAGGGATAATGATGACCATGTTTAGGTGAGGTGAGCAGCTTTATATGTGGTGCTTAGTTTCGATGAGCTGTCCAGTTGTAGGTTGGAGTGTCCAGTTTTGAAGGAAGTGTCCAATGTTGATGGGGTTGCCCAAGTTTGCAGACAAAAAGAGCTAGACACACACTTATAGATACATATTATATATGCTATATGTGAATATACATTCGCATGTACGATATACATGTACATAAATATTGTCAAAATTTAAATAAGTAAAAATTGCATGTCAAGATGTAAATCCACATATTGCCAGGTGCTCACTCACTAGGAAGGGCAAAGAGAGAGAACACAGGCTATCATGGGAAATGGGATAGAACTGAGACTACTCTAGACCCAGGATATTTTTTCCAAATGGTTAACAACACATGGTCATCTGAGCGAGTAGATAATGATGTAGCACAGTGAGTAGTACTCCATTTGTAAGTTGTCCACAGATGCTTCTGCAATCATTTAGTTAGGTTCACCAACAGACAGCTATATAATTGACACTACAACTCAGGCCAACACTATTCTGAGTTTAAGATACATGCTTTGAAAAAATTACATTGTATATCAGTATACTTCTTGGTTAAGTAGAATAAAAGTTGTTAGACTGGAAAACTGCTTAATTATTTTTCATAAGATTTGGTGTTTTGGCCACAAAATTACAAAAGCCCCGAAATGCTGCTGTATGACTCAAAGCCATTTATTCTGAGAGTTGTTTCACTGGGGGAAACCTGTGTTTGGCTAATTAAAACAAATCAAAGCGCTTGAAAGAATAGTTTAATCTATGTAGTGTTTTTTTATTGGCTCAATATGGCTGCCCGTTGACTTCCAGCCATGGTACTTGCTCAATCAATAGCTCTGGTGTGATTAATATTTGCATAATGATTGGTGAACGGTTCTACTTTCAGGTCGTCTCAGTGGGTATCTATGGGTCTAGTGATGCTTCCAGTTGATATGACATTATTGAAGAAATTCACCCTTTCAGGAGACTTTGATGAACCGAGCTGTGGAAAAGCAGATGTAGCAGAATGTCCAGATCAACCAATCACAGCGACCTTTGTAAGATTTCACATGTACATGCATATGTATTATTGTTGTCTGGGTGGGTAGCTGAGGCGCAGTCGTACAACGTACGGGTAATAGCACAGGTAGAGGGAGCAAAAACCAGCTGACTAAGAAAGATGGTCTTGAGGCTAGAGAAAAAATGCAGGTCCAACCCGCACATTGTAAACACGCGATGAGGCAGTAGGTCGACTATTAGAGAATCCCAGAGTCTGAAAGTACTGCCAGAGTCTTCAGAGTAAGCGCAAGACCTGGTGATGTGGGAATGACTCCTATTGTAGCTACATCATGCAAATACATGTAGAACTAGCAGGAATCAAACCTACAGTTGTGAAGAGAGGTTGAACTGTTAGGTCCTAATACTAGTCATGAGACTGTACTTGGAAAGACCCAATACCAGAGAGGAGTGCCTGATACCCTACTGTTAGCAGTCATTCTAAAGTGTATACATAGGAGAGACCTTGGATAAGAAAATTAGCCGATCAATAAAACCAGAATAGAGTCGCGGGTTTTCCCAATTTCAATTTATAACAGCAATTAGTTTCCTATTGTTTAATTATATATCGCATCAGATACTACAGCTAAATTTATTAGCCTGGGCCACCTAAGAACTGTTTCAATGCCAGTAGTATGTTCAAGCTGCTGTTTTGGCAGGGCTCTGTTAGAGTCATTAGGCTAATTGACATATTCATTGCCTTGTAGCTAGCCTTTACTATTCTCTAACTAGAATTACACGTAGTAAAGGAAGAACTTGAATGGGTTCATGTTTTACAAATCGAACTATGTACCATCTTAATGTGTACACACAAGCAGCATGATTGCATTCTATCAACATACATGTATCTGTATTTAGATTGCCGTCTACTCCAATGCATTCATTTCCACATGAAAATAGAATGTTTACATGATATGCGTGTAACTTACATCAGTATAAATATTGATAGTAGTTGCAAATTTTACAACAAATTATGTTCATATTGCCCGCATATCTATAATGCAATTATGTAATCCTATTATTCAACAGTGTATAACATACAAGTAGCATAACATACACTCCATATTATTATTAACATACACTACTATATTATTTTGTTGTAGGTAAAAGAATTTATAACCAGGGAGGCATTCTTTCCAGCTTTCGAAGAAGCATATCTGCAGATGATCACAAAGTCCAAGTACAAGTTAATGAAGCTAGAATAAATTCACCATATAACAACTTATCATAATCTATATCTACAATATGATAAATATGGAATAAACAATCTTTATTACATGTAGATCAATTACAGGTTACCTATTCGTTGTATAGAAATACAACTGCATAATACTATCTTTCTTAGATAATAACTTTCTTAGATATGAGGCATTTGATACACTCAGAGCTTTGAAAGTATAATGTTCAATGTATTTGATACTAAATGTTTTACAAATAATATTATCATTTCACCATTATGGTAAATGCATCATTGTGGTAATATAAATATTTGCTGAAGTGGGAATTTTTAGCCCCAATGAAGAACGGGAACTTAGATAAAAATAAATCTTCACTAAAATGTTACATGTAAGAATGTGCTGTGATTTTAGAGTCTTGACTAAATATAATCATACTGATGACAAACTAACAATTGTGTTAATGCAACCACAGTAGACTATACAGCTGCAGAACTAATTTCATGTTTTCCAAGGCAAAGTTCCACAATGGGGCTGCTCTATTTTCGGTTCATTGAGAAACTTTACTGTGAAGAATCTGCAATTTCTCTTTTTGCCCAGACCAGTGTGTTTGCAACCCTGTGATTAAAGTGGGCTGTAGAATCCTTGTGAAAGTTGGCCTGCGTCTAATATTTAAGTCATAAAAGCGCTATGTGTGATTGGTCATGTATTGTAAAGTGTGTATTATTGATTATTTTGTTTATGCCAGAACATAACCTGAAACAACTAACACATACAATTTTCTGTGATCATTTGCAAGGATTTCGACAGTTTCTTTTTCAGTTCAAGCCGCTTATACTCCTATTGTAATGGTACGCACAGTCTTCTCTAATCACCTGACACTCATTATTATGTGTGCTTACATGTATATATATGCCTGCACTCTGTATCACTTACTCATATACCATTGCACATTCATGTATGATAATTACTAAGTCTTTTTGTGCCTTTTATACCCATGTAAAAAGGCCCGACCTCTCAGAATCACTTGATATTCATTTTGTACATGAATTGGATAGTTATAAGCAACTTTTGTATAACCTGACCGATTCTGGGTCGGCCGTCGGACTTCCGGCCGCCATGTTGTAGCGCAACTTCTGGACGACTCTAGATCGTCTTTTCCCGACACTACGTCGGGCGGAAGTACTTCTACTACATAAAGGGCATTGTTTTTACGATTGTTGTCTGAGTCTTTGCTTGGATCTCAAGAAAGACACATCCATACTTATTATACAAAGACTTTCACTTCGTAGTTAGGTCATTCCAGTTGTTAAGGTCCTCGACCTTGCAATGCGAACTGCCTACTAGGTCAGATCACTCTCTAAGTATAGTTTCAAGGCTAGACTCGGGATCAGATGGGTCGTCCCTGGTAGTATTTGGGCTACTGAGACCGCTCGATCTTTCATGTAATAATAAGCCCTGGCACCACTCACAGGCACTTCATTTTGGGATCGGGAGTCGTCCAAGGACGACCTCACAGGAAGCTAAAAACCATTACATTGGTGGCAGCGGTGAGATTCTAAAGGTCGTACTCTTACAGTACGAAGCGGAAGGAAGGTGACCTCGGCCAACCTCACTCTTCAAGACTTCACCGGCGATTAAGGACTCGGACTCGGGAACCCGCATGATGAGAAGGTGACAGAAAGCTAAAGCGCACCCTTAATTTTCGTGGTTCCGCTGGATGTAGCCCGACCTACGCCGGATCTTCAACTAAAGACCGACCTCGGATTCAGAATAGATTGACGTTACTCAATACGTCGATTAGGCCGACCCGGCCTACTAATCCAAGTAACTAATCTCTCAACTAAACACCCTACCGGCATTGACCGAATAAAGAACCTGCTACAGCAGGTGATGTACCAGACAGGACAGGACCCCGACACGCTCACGCACAATGGACAAGAGGACGTAGAACTCTTTATAGAAGACTTCTCCGCTATGTCAGAGCGTTGCAACTGGAACCACAGAGCACGCCTCATACGGCTCAGAGCCACCCTACACAGACCCGCACTAGAGTGCGGATGACCCAGCTCAGTCGATGAGATATTTGCCCGGCTGAGAGGACAGTTTGGAATAACTGCCCGTTGGGAGAGGAGCCCGTTGGAAGCTGTCCACCCTGGAACAGGCCACTCACACTTCACTCTAAAGTCACGCTGCCCTCGTACGCAGACTTATGGCGATAGCCTTTGACGGAGCACCTCCTGCATCCTTGGACGAATAGACCCTTGAGAGGTTTTGCTCACGGTCTGAAACCCCAGTCTACGTAGGTACTACGAACAGATACAGCCCCATGATTTGGACGACGCGGTCGTGGCCGGAACACTCTTCCTGCAGAAACATGACCAAGGGTCGACCCCTCATCAAGAGGAGCTTCCCGATGAGTTCATACAGAAAGCTCTCCACATCCTCTTACAACGATGTCGAGAAGCAGCAGTCGAGCCAACGGACGCATCAGAACCCATCAGAACCCATCTCAGTAGACGAACTCATTCCTACTGAGGCCGACAGAGGTACCAAACCAGGAGAAGGTGGACCAAACCCAAGCAGGGGTCGTCCACCTAGGTCGACGGATGCATCGGAACCCGTCTTAGTGGAAGAACCCATACCCATTAGGCCTAAATACAGGAGCACAAACAGACAACAAGGTGGGCCTAACACAGTCAGCAGACACCCACCTAGACCGACAGATACATCAGAACCAGTCTTAGTGGAAGAACCTATACCCACCAGGCCCAAAGAAAAAAGTAGCCACTCTAACCAGGTAACACCACATGTAGCTAGCCAGCCCCACGCCAGGTCGACGGTTTCACCCAAACCCGTCATAGTGGAAGAACCTATACCCACTAAGCCAGAACCAGGTAGGAAGCGACTCCACCCAGAGCCGGACACCACAGAAGTGATAAAAGATTACTCCCCAAGGCTGAAAGGACGACTCAGAAGTCCTACTAACTCGGGCCTGACCTCACAAGGCACCCCCGACACGTCCTCAACCCAGGAGGACCACCAGGATTTGGTTATAACCAAACCCGACACTAGTCAGCAACTGGTTCCAACAGAAATTCAGTATAAACCGACGAACGACGTATCGCGTGAAGAACTGTCAGACACTACAGTCCAAGTCCACGGCTTGAGGATCGACACGGGGTGACCCGTACTGGATTAAACAGAAGAGCTACCTCTGAATCTCTCAAATGAGGTTCAAGTTTCAACAGTTCGACCTGATCCAAAGGACGCGAACTATCACGTAGCCAACCTCCAAGACATATTCCCGGCGACGGAGAAACAGTCTATACTGCCAGCAGTTCACATCCAAAGAGCGAAATGTTCTTTAACGGAATTCCGTATTGCCGTACAAGTTCAGCCGAAGATACAGATTGCCGAACTCTCGAAATCCCGCAAAGTGGATAAAGGGCAATCAAAGGCAGATAATGCCGCGTTCCCACGCTTATTTGACAAGTCAAACAAAGAAAATGTGCCTGAGGCACAGCCTACAAATGAGCAATACACTCATTCCTCGGCTAGTATAAATACGACGGCTCACAGACGAGTAGTCCTTTCTCGTCCAGCACTTGATAGTGACACATGTGCATGTATCCCTACATGCAACAACCTCTGCACTCTTGTTCGTATCACTGGTAGAACTAATAACAGCAGTCATATTTCTTCCGTTCCTGAAATGGACGAGACAGCTACCTCTCCTCAAAAGGATCACTCAACTCAGCCTGTCTTCACAGCCGAAGGTAAGCAAACATCAGTACTACAAGCTAGGACCAAGCCACTGTTAAAGGTGCAATCAATGTCTGTAGAAATGTCAGGAATGATTTCTCTCTCCCTCCCCACTTGGCCTGGACCAGTCAGGACAGAGGAGGATTCCTCTGAACATTTTCACAGAAGAGAACATGAGTTAGAAGGCGGAGGTTACACATCAGGTGAATTGTGTATTGTATATGTAGATATCTCTCCCCTTCGGAGGACACTTACCCCAGACGGCACCCATCCTCCTACTCCACCTCTCGTCACCTCCACACTCAAGCAGGCCAGCATAAAACTACATAGACTTACTGATAAACTACCTCTCGAACACCCTCAGCATACCGGAGCTATCAAACAGTGGATAAGCACCTCCACTCAGCAGGCTCGAGATGAGTTGGCACGGCAAAGTCAGCCTACCTTCAAGTGTGCCAAGTGTGGTTTCTCCGGTGCCACCAAGAGACTAAACATACACATGTGGCAGCACTTTGCTCAATATTACTGTTGGTGCGGCCGCAGTTCAGTCAGCCGTGATGCTTTAGGACATCATTTCAATCGGAGATCCAGTATATGTGGGGAACGTCTGTTCCTCACAGACGAGGCCAGCTATCCAGCTCTCATGGAATGGTGGGGGCGTAAAGGGTCTTCCACCATTCTTACCCTGTTTTCCCACGATGGAAGGCCAGGCTGGAGCCAATTGCCCCGTCTACCTACCCAGTACCCGCTCCACGCGGAAAAGACCTCCGAAGAGACGGCACAGCTCCTCCCCGTATCTTGAACTGATGCCTGCCTGCGTCTCCCGTATTGCCAGAGTCTACACCTGACGCCACATGTTCTGCATCTCCAGATCCGTCACTCATGCTTTCACAGCAGCTTGCTGCCTTCAACCCATGGATTCACTACATAGCCAGCCGACAACAAGTGGGGGACACTTTACGCCAGCACCTGGAGCCTCTCTACGCTCGAGAAATAGCTCTTCGCACCTGAGCCGGCCAGTACCTGGGACAGCCTCAGCAACTTCAACTGGTACAAGCAGACCTAGAGATAGGTCTAAGAGAAGCCGCTCTATACCGTAGCCTTATGAACTTGACACTAGAGACACCTATGACCTAGTGTGAGGGGGCTGTGTAATGGTACGCACAGTCTTCTCTAATCACCTGACACTCATTATTATGTGTGCTTACATGTATATATCTGCTTGAACTCTGTATCACTTACTCATATACCATTGCACATTTATGTATGATAATTACCAAGTCTTTTTGTGCCTTTTATACCCATGTAAAGAGGCCCGACCTCTCAGAATCACTTGATATTCATTTTGTACATGAATTGGATGATTATAAGCAACTTTTGTATAACCTGATCCATTCTGGGTCAGCCATCGAGTTTCCGGCCGCCATGTTGTTGTGCAACCGGACGACCCTATGTCGTTTTTTCCCGACACTACGTCGGGCGGAAGTACTTCTACTATATAAAGGGCATTGTTTTTACGATTGTTGTCTGAGTCTTTGCTTGGATCTCAAGAAGGACACATCCATACTTATTATACAGAGACTTTCACTTCGTAGATAGGTCATTCCAGTTGTTAAGGTCCTCGACCTTGCAATGCGAACCGCCTACTAGGTCGGATCACTCTCTTTCTAAGTATAGTCTCCAGGCTAGACTCGGAACCAGATGGGTCGTCTTTGGTAGTACTTGGACTACTGAGAGCGCTCGATCTTTCATGTAATGAGAAGGCCTAGCACCACTCATAGGCACTTCACTTTGGGATCAGGAGTCGTCCAAAGACGACCTCACAGGAAACCAAAAACTATTACACTATATTCTGCACAAGCTTGGTTCTACTCCTTGCTTATTGCTAGTTGTAAAAGCTTGTTACTTCTATAACCACAGCAGATCAAAAATGTAGAAGTTTTGTGAAGAATTCTTAGTGAAATTGAAGAAACAATGTGTTAGGGGGTTTGGCCATTTTCTATATATATATAATGTATTTTTAGCAAGGAATTTGTCTGTGACTCCTAAGATTCTGTCAGGCACAAAGTGGTCGTAATAAGAGGGGTGCTCGTGTGCAGTTCGCTCAGAGCATGTCTACTGCTCACTCGTGAAGCTTCTTTTTTTAAGGTTGCTGAGCTTGTGTAGTGGTAGCATGTTCTGTTCACTGTGCTAGGCGATTAGGTGCCGTAGAGGCCCCGGGTTCAAACCTCAGCCAAGGACTGGTATTTTCATGGATTTGAAATAAGTATCTGACTGCTCACAGACAAATTCCTTGCTAAAAATACATTATAAGAAACAATGTATATTGAAGGGTAGTGAACAATACTTATGATGTACTATATACGCAGTATTATTGTCTTTTAGGCATTTAGCTCCAAGCATACTGGAAGTATAATCTTATACCTACCATCTTCACATTGCAGCAGTCAGTATGAAAACATGCTTTTCTATGAGATAAATATTCTAACTGGACAGAATGAATTTAAATAATAGTAGGTAGTTAAGGGTAGATGCAACACCAAATAGCCAACTTTGCCAAAAATTGCCCAATTGACTTGAAATTTTGCACACATATTGCTGACCAGCTGTCTATAAATCTGTCTAAATTTGGTATTGCTGCCACTTTTGGGGGCCGAGATATTTTGGTTTACAGGGGAGATAATCGCTGTTCTGAACTTTTGCTACCCTGACCAGGGGAATGTCCATAGAGTGACAACCAGGTACTCAAATGAAAGCTAGCATACTGATCTACATCATGAACGAGACAGATTTTGCATAACTCTTTTGTGTCAAATTCTAGAAAGCTCTAAAGTCGTACCAGCTCGCTGTCATGATACATGTGTTAGTAACTTGCTTTATAGCTCAAAACAGAGGCCTTGTATAAGAAATCTAAGATGTTCATGCAATTCTACAGTGTTTTTTACATAGGAAAAGTTATATTTTAGAACCATAAACAAAAAATCAGCTGCACAGCATAAATTTCAGAAACTCGATAACAGCCAAAACAGAAATTGTAGAAAATATCCTTTGAAAATTGCAAACGAAATGTAGGCAACATCAACCACAGTATAAGCTACAGAATAGACAATTTTACTTCATAATATAGCACTAGCCTGCAAAATAGAAATAATATATTTGATGAAACACAATAAAACCCATTCTACCAACATCAAAGCAGCACAAAATCAACAAGGGAGACAAACCAAATAAATTTTATACACCAAATCGTCCTGCAGCGTAAGTCACACCCTCCTTCTGCTTCCTTCTCTGGTCTTCAGTAACTCTTCTATGCTGTCTATCTTTCCTATCACTACTCTTCACAACTTTCCTCTTCATTCTCACCTCATCCTTTCGTCCTGCACCATCCACAGTCATCTCACCAACATTCAAACCAAACTTTCTCTGCACACCAAACAACGCAGTCATCCCCCCCATTGAATACCATCGCAGCCATGGCTGCAGCAACCCTCACTGATCTTCTACTGTTCCACTGCGTCTTTGGACACCGTCTCCAAATCATTCCATTCAAACATTCATTAGCATTCTGTGTTGACATTCGTGCACATCGCTTCAACAACTCATTCGAAGACAATCTCTCATACACTGGCATCAAAATCTCTCGCATCCCAGGCAGCAAGTCAGGTCTATGTCCTTGAGTTTGAGTCACAGTCGAGTTTTTGAACCAACACCATCCATTTTCTGGGCAAAAGTCATGGTTGTGGTCAGAGTCAGTCGAAGTAATGTGGTTTGGAGTAGCTAAAATTGCCCTTCTCATTTGGTCAACATCCCCAGCATGGTTCTTGATGGCGTTGGAGTAATAGGTCTGTAAAGTTCTAATCAAAGTTTGGGTCAACATTCCCCGTCCACTAATAGCCTTCCCATTCAACTTTACAGTCTTCACAAGTTTGTTTAGTGCAGTCGCAAGTCGTTTTGCCACGTGATTTATACATTCTTCCTTACTCACCACAACACCACCATAAACATCAAGCGCTACCACAGCATCATGCGCACTACTATCACCATCACTTAGCATCGTTGTGTAGCGTAGGATTCCATCTTTGGACCGCTCCCATATCCTTTTAGCTGCCTCTCTCTCCATTGAGTTACTGCTACCATCATAATTCTTCTCACAAACCTCACCGTGACTCTTCCAAAACTCTTCATACCCGGGATCATCTTTTCCAGGTCCTCGCTCACAAGCCATACAAAAGTTAGAAAGAACTTCAAAATCAACTACATAACCAGTAAGGATATCTATAGCAACACCTATGCCATTATGAGAAGTATGACCTCGTTTCTGCCATGTGCCATCAAAGCTAACTGAGATGTTTACGAATGGGTCACTAGAATCTGCTTGGCCTGCCTTCACATATTCGGACTTGACAATTTCATGAATAAGTTTTAAATAATTACCCACTGCAATTTATAGATCTCATTTTAAATATAATATTGCTATAAACAATACACCTACCCATACTTTAATTAATATGATAGTACTTAATACAACACTTGTATGAAATAAATGGACATTGTGCTGTCTGGTCACTCAAGAACATGTACAGTCTATTGTCTTTTTATTATCATAATTTATCTAGCAGGTGTTGGCAAGTAGCTGAAATTTCTGTAACTGACAGGTGTCACCTAGTGCCGCTTTTTAACAGAGTACCAGTGTGCTATATAAGTAGTAGTTGCACCTTTCCATACCTTATATCTGTCACAGCAGAATCTGAGGATTGTATTCAGGTAAGTTTTGTCAACCAATTCAGAAGACGAAGGGTGCATTTTCAAGTTATATTTATTATCTTGATGTCATTTAGGGTCTATTTATCTGGTTTGTTAAACATAAAGACTTCATGCCGTATGCACAAAATTTTGCAGTCAACTATTTTTGTTCTACTTAAATCATTTATGCTAACATTGCTATTTAGCTGAAGGGTCCTAAATACTAACTACACTGTATAAGAATTGCTCTAATTATAGTGAACTGTTCTCCAATCAAAACGGTTAACCAACTATCCATATGTACACAGTAATATAATATTCCATTACTCAGTACGCTGATTCTAGAGATTGATAAAACCTGAAGAATTTCTAAGTTTTAAATAAGTTACTTTTTATTTCCAATCTGACTTTTTGCCGACCGACTGCTATCAAGGTAATGTTGCACTAAAAAGAGAACAACATTTTCACATTTTATAAAATTTTACAACATTAGCTAGTCAAGCTTTATTGTAGAGAACAATTTCCAATGCAGTAAGCAAATTATTCTTATTATTATTATATACAATACTGAGCCCTTTACCACATTTCTAGATAACCATAAAGGGATAATTACTACCTGCTTTCACACCTTAACGTGAAAGTGACACAATTGAATCCCTCCACATAGTATAACAGGTAGATAATAGTGCAGACTACATGTAAGTCACAATTTCGCTGAATATAGATCTATTCTTCATCAGAAAAACAATACATGAATTATATTGTATCAACCGCACATTATTGCTTAGAATTTTTTAGTAGCATCGGTTAAATTTATAGCAATCTGCATTGGGTAATATAGTATTTGTGCCCATGTCTCCTGCATAATAATGTATTTTTATTATGAAAAGTTGTTATTCATTTACTCAGTACTGGATTGTTAGCTACTATGGTTCAATGTAGTCATTCAGTAAATACTATATTTTGCTGGTTTGCTTTACAGATTGATCCCATCCTGACTTACAAATAATGAGGGTAAGTTATATAAGATTATTACCAGAGAAGTCCTAGCATATGTAGTGGGTGTGTAATGTGTAATGTACATTACATGTATGCGTAAGCAAGTAAACGCATGCATCTACATGCTATATGATGCAATGAGATATATATTTTATTTAATAGCAAAGTCTGAATCTACAGTATGAGGTCATTGTCGAAGCCATGTAATTAAAATAATATGATAATATGATATTGTCAAAAAGGTAGGTAATGGTAAAAGCCAAATATTTTATTTGACACACATATTTTTAGATTTACTGCATTAAATTTTCCATAAAATAAAATACAGATGTTATAGAAAGAGTTTGTTACTGTCATGTAAATATTTATAGTAACATTGTTAATTTTTGTACATGTGCATTGATACCTTTTCAACCGATTATTTTCGTTGTCTAGTCTAGTCTATTCTTCGGTTTCAGATGTGTTGAAGATAAGAGATGAGATGGGACATCAGCGCGTTTTGCTGACGAGCTATTTGTTTTCCTAGTTTGTTCCATGAGGTGTAATTGTCATTGTTTCTACATGTGCACTGCTCAATTACTACAACACTATCCTCTCGAGCATAATAATATAGTCATTCGGATGAAGCATATTGAACTCAATTGTATATGTTGAAGGTCTGTTATTTAATGCTAGTAACACTGATAGCCTTGGTGGCTCACAACGTAGAGACCCTTAACACGAGCAGCCCTGCCAGAGAATTATCTATATTTCAGAGAAGTCACTCAATTGAGTAAGTAGTTGAAGGAGTACAGTCACCCTTTGAGTTGCTGTAGAGTACCGTATGTACATTGTACATGTATATAAGGTTGATATAACATACAGAAGTTCTGATTCATTATAATATATATATATATTGTACATTGTTATGTTCTGATATATTATACAAAGTTCTGATTATATATTATACAAAAGTCCTGATGCAACATGTAGATGTAGAAGTACCTTGATATTTTAGATCTGACGACTTTATAGTGGCTAATGGGGGTTTCCAAAGTCGCTCCTTTAATAGTGAGACTCGTAAAAGAAGAACAAGCATTACACAGTCTCAGTTGAGAAATCTCCAAAACACATTACAAAGACAATTGAGAAGTGATGTAAGTGTAAAGAACTATATATTATTGTTACAGCTTCTTTTAATTTGAAAGAATAAGTGAAATAGATTAAATTAGTCTAGGACCAGTCAAAACAGAAAGACGAGATGAACTAATAGTCAAGGAACCGAAATAATGGACACATATACATTTACATGCATGTTAAAAAGCATTGTTTTACTGCAGCTAAAACTTATTCCAAACTGGATACAACTTGTTTTCCACATGTGCTTTGGACCAGATGGTTGTGATGGATGCATGGATATGAGAGATCGAGGCAATCAAGTTCTTAAACCTACCTTCAGAAGCGCAATCAGACTGAGGCGAAGTCTGATTGGTCGTAGGATGACCAATGCTGATTTCATCGCACTGCTGGGAACTGAGGCTATCAAAATGGGCGTAGCCCGTGCAGGTAAAGCTCTTTCAGTACTTTAGTCAATATACATGTACATGTAGGTCCTAAGTTGCTGTGTCCACTAGTAGAAGACGTCGGCTGAGTCAAAAATTATTTTTTGTTGGCATGGTCTTGTAGTATACTTTATCAGACTTGATGAAAGCAGTGTCAGTGGGTATCTACATCTATGTACACCTACAGAATTGTTTCTAGTATGCATAAATACAAGTAAATCAAACTTTCAAGTAACTGCCACATTATACAGCTCATATACGTATTTTATTTTTCCATTCAAATATTTTTTTGGTAGATAATTTTTTTGGGTCTATAATAATGATTGGGAATCCAAGAAAAGCACGCAGTGAATAGAGTAGATTCTGTCATGACTATCTCTAACTTAGTGCAGAAACAGCAGTAGCACCATACCTACTGCTACTAAATTTGCTATGCTCTCATTTTGTTATGTGACCACAATATCCAGTTTCCTCACCGTAGGTCGTGCACGAAATTGCCTTAAAAATATTTGTCAATTTATCGCTTTGTTTGATTGCATCCAAAAAAAGTAAAAGTCAGTCAGAGTGAAATTTTAGTAGGCAGTAAGATAATAATATTATTAAAACCCATCTGCTTCTTCTCAAGCTACATGAGCAGTAGTAGATGTGTTCCTCTACGTGCAGTTTTGTTTATGCTTTATGGTACAATTTGCAGGAGGGTCACTGAAGTTACCATTCTCAACTGGAAGAATGGATTGCGGAAGTAAACCAAGATATGGTGGGCCACCAGGTGGAAGTGTCACCAACCCTATACAGATATTGAAGAGAGAATTCCGTCTCTCCGATAGGGAAGCTGTAGCTTTAATGGGTAAGCTGTCATACATGAGGTTTTCAAGTAATTCGCGTCTTCGAGACTTAAATTTCAAGGACAGGCCAACTACATTGTATGCTCAAGAATTGTCTGGTCCATTTCTGTCAGTGTCTTGAAAACACCGGCTTGGGTCAAATGTAAAATTTTAGTAATCGTGCGAGAAACCTAGTTGTACCAATGAGCTAGGGATGGTTGTCCCCGTCCAAGCAAAATCCCAGGTCTATAGCCTTTTGGGTCTAGGCCAGGTAGCCATCTTGAAGTTTTTATTTGTGGCTTCGGTCAGTTAAAAGATTGTGAAAACACTAATGGTTATTCATTGGTCACCAATGAATTCCACATGCAAGTATGATGTAAATGTTATCTGCGATGTCTTACCAGTACATTCCAATCACCCAACCTAGAGTAACCATATGCATCTACGTATCATTAAAAGGGTGCTAAAAGCTATATTTTCTTGCACTGGATTAATCTGGTTTATCCTCATTCGAAAATCATAATGACATAAGATTTTGTGGCATAAACCTTTGCTTAATTGCACGCACTAAGTCAGAACAAGGTGTAAGAGGTTACTCCTTGGTCAGAGTTCAAAATGTTGAGCATTTTTACAGATCCTTTGGCCATTATACCTGTACTAATTGGTAAACATGCTGACTACAGTATAGTTTCGTTTAGCTAAATAGGTTGAGGTTAAATTCACTAAAATTTTATTAATTCGAATGAGTATAAAAAGGGACGCAAGAAAAATAAATGACAATGCCTCTTCAAAAAGCCAAATAAACTGCCTTGCTACAATGCAAAACAATCATATGAAATTATCATAGAAAGTAATTTAATGCAAAAACTTCTTAGACTTTTAACCACAGTTATTCTTTGCAGGTTGTCACTCAGTGGGAAGGACCAGAAGGGAAAATCTTGGATTCAATGGTCCTTGGGATACCACTGAAACAACCCTGGACATTGGCTACTTCTTCAATCTACTTCATAAAAAGTGGACCATACAACGTGTGATTACCGGTACTGTCAGGTAACTACTTTATTATTCGACATAAATTATTTTAATCACTAAAATACAAGTGTGAGTAGCATAGTATGCTTATAGACTGTACTTTGAGAGTGTGTCTAGGGTGCAACTTTGGCCTAGTGGGTAGGGCTCTAAACTTTTATGTTCACGGATTAGTTAAAAAGGCCATGATTTAAAAAACTACCATCGTGTAAAGCGCCACCAAACAGTATTTTTCAAAACAAACAGCACAATTTTTATTTTCTAATATACATGTGCACAATGCATTAAAGCTATTCTTAGAGAGTAGCTCCCATTTTCTAGTGTAAATATTATTATTGTATATGTACATTGTAGTTCTTCACAGTGGGTGTCTTCTGGCTTGATGATGCTCCATGCTGACATGTCATTAAGGAAGAGATTTACCACACGTCACTCCAACTTTGACGAACCAAGTTGTGGAAGGAACAACGTAGAAACGTGTCCCAATCAGCCAGCAACATTCCACTTGGTAAGGTTATCATCCTCACTTGTATTATTGTTTAATATTGATCAGTTCGTCGATCATTATTAATCGTACTCGTACTGGTCATACTAATGCGGATCATGCTGATACTAATCATACTCGTACTGGTCATACTCTTCCTGATCATGCTGATACTAATCATACTCGTACTGGTCATACTCTTCCTGATCATGCTGATACTAATCATACTCGTACTGGTCATACTCTTCCTGATCATGCTCCTACCGATCATACTTGTACTGATCATACTCGCGCTGATCATAGTGGTAAGCACATGTAAGTCCTATCAATAATATGTCTGTTACTTATGTACATGTTACATGTAGTTAGCTAAGAGTTGTTCTATTTTTGTGTTAGAAGACTATGTTATTTGTGAGCAGCAACGAGCTTTGTTTTACATCTGCAGAAATCGTTAACACCTGCCTAATTTTCTAACACAGTGTCATATCAGCTAAATGGTAAGCTATTCGAAGGCATAGAGAGTCAAGTTAAAACCCCCAGTAAGAATGGGCAACTTACACAGGTTTGGGACAAAGTCTTTGACTGCTCACATATAGAATACCTTTGCTACAAGACAAACATTATACATGGCAATTCCCCAAATCACACTACCAGACATGCACATTCATGACTGTGCATGCATGTAATTGGCAGTAATACTGTCGCTAGAATGAAATTAAATGCTTCAAGTGCCTGGCTCAACTGTGCATCCATGACATCATGCCGCTCAAATGGCTTAAATTTTTTTAACGATCAGAAAGATAATTATACTTTTTGTTAATTCGGTCTAACTAATGTTTACACTAAGGGTTTAAACTGGCAATAGCGGCGGTGCGCTCGCGCAGTGAAGTGCAAGCGACGCTTCATATAAATTGAAGAGAACTCGTTATATTAATCCAAGCAATGTGATCTGTTAGTTATCATGAACACAACTAAGTGTTTTCAAGAGCGTTCAATCGTGTACAAGTCGCAACGTAATATCAAGTGTGTTGTCAAATGTTGTGTAGTTCCATGTAGTTCCATGTAGTTCCATGTAGCTCCATGTAGTTCCATGTAGTTCCATATGTTTCAGGTTCAAGAGTTTAACAACCCAAGTAAGTTTTTCTCGTCTTTGGAGAAAGGATTCCTGAAGATGATCCAGAAGACTAACTATAGGTTGAGAGCATTAGAACACTGAAATCCTTATAACATCAATAATAATTGATTTCGTTTTACATGAATTAATTTAATATACATGTACATATTTGTACAATATTAGCAGCAATATAATAATGGTTTTAAGAAGTTTAAAGAACTGCTCTGTTTAATTTGGTTTATACTCAGTGCTGATATTTGATGCTGAGAAAATATTTCGTCAAACAGGGAATGCATAGCCTACAAGATGATATATTATAATAAATAGTTATATTATGTTGTATATTTTATTATGTATACTTCAGTTTGCCTCAGACCTCTATATAATTTATAATAGCATAAAAATTGCAAAAGCGACACTATGCAAATAGAATATTCTAGAAGCAGGCATACATGTACATGTATGTTATAGACGAATTGATCTCAAAGCCATTTCTCTTTACTGTTCTAATACATTATACAGTGTATATGCTCAGAAAGTCATTAAACTTTAAGTAAAGAGTATATTATTTACTTTTGGCTGTCTTTATAAGTAATCAAAGACTACATGTAGAGCCAAAGGCTAGAGCTTCCATGATGCTTCTATCATTTTCCTCATTCTCTTCATGAGCTGGAGTTTCCCCAGATACACGTATATCTTCTGTTGCAAGCATGCCTTGTTTCCGACAGCAGCCATTATTGCCAATGACGGCCTAAAATGTTAGCTCAATATAATTATTACAGGATATGGGTGTTGGTACTGGTGCATGACACCTGTACATGTACATGTAAGTGACTAAATCCAACTTTACAGTGTAGGAAACCTGGTAGTAATGATTGCATCGATAGTAAGTAACGCTATACTAAATTGAATGCCTAATCTACCTGTAGGACTTTTACTAATTATTATATGCTAAATAGCGTCAAAATAATTATTATTATGAATGTTATAATATTGTAATGTTTCAGTGTGGGATTGTCACACGAGTGCTGATGTTAGCACGGGCGCGGGAGGTGCTTAGTAGTAGTAGTGGGCTGCCAAGGTAATCTTCCACACATTATATAAAAAGTGAATAGTTAAGTTAAGCTCTTGTAGTTATTGGAGAGGATGTAGGCCGATGCTGGGGCTCATTAAAGAGTTGAGGGTCGACGTAGGCCCTGTAGTTTATACTCTGAAAGAGTGTAGAAAATGTCTGTTGATGAAGGGACTTAGACCCGATGCTAGATTCATTGAAGAATCCGGGATCGGCTAAGGTCCGATGGCTTATACTCAGCAAGGAGTGTAGAAAGTGTCTTAAACGAGTATGAGGTCGAGCTCGGGCCCTGAAGGTCCAGGGGACCAAGGCTGGAGCTGCCTGCCTGCATGAGTAACACTCTGTAGGTTGAGTTAGGAGATGTTGTTTTATTAGAGCACAATCAACAACTGATTTGAATAGCAAAATGCGTGAGCTTTTATACTGAATGAACTTCCAGCTAAAAAGGCCGATATGGTATCGGGCAGTACGAAAAGGTATCGTCCCCGAAGATTGCATAAGAACTTGGCTGAAAATGCCCGAGGTTCGACCAACAAAAGAGTCAGCCATGCACAAAAAGTGCTTACAGTAAGAGGAAAAAAAAATATTATGTAATTGTGAGCAAGATCTATGACATCAGCCATGACTGTATAACAGGTAAAAAGGCTTAGACTATAATCAGGTAGTAAAGGTACATTATTTCACAAGTATGTTAGACATAAAGGCATTCTTAGAGTCATTCAGAACGCAAAATATTTGTTTGGTCGACAAGGCCTCCTTGATGACCAGTGCATAGGTCGGCCCAGCTGTCGGAACAGTTGGCCAATCAATTACAATATTGTACAACGTAGAGATCAAAGTAGTGCTCCGCTATGTTAATAACAACAATGAGGTTTAGGGCCACATGTGGACAACTATATTGTAATATCAATACACTATCAATATGTGTGTCGGAGCACCACACCTACAACTGCTATTAGCATAGTTTTACTTACCTTATATCTCACCACAGCCGCTGCTACTACAACTGCAATTAGTTCCAATGCAAAGCTTAGAACACCACTGGAAGTAGCTAGTATAGCACCCTTCACTCTAAAGAATGTGATACAGAGACATGCCAATGGCCACAACCGATTGACAGGGAATAACTGGGGAAGTGTGGGGATTGTTTTGCTAGAATCTGTCATCATGATCTTTACAACATCTTGATTAGGCCTCAGTCTAAATCATGCGTACCGCATACTGATAACTAGATTAAGGTTTATAGAGCTGATTGATGTTGGATATAGATGCAATACCAACTGGTACCAGCCCTAGTGCAGTGGATCTCAGATTTTGGCTATTATCATGTCTAATTAAACACTTTTTCTCAATAAAGCTGTTCTTAGGTCTTTTCTAGTACCTGCAGGCACCGGCAAGCACATTATGTACTAACAAATTTACAACTTACACTTAAAGCACTAATGTCAATTCTTATTTCTCTATTAATGATGTGATACTAAAGCATTGTCTTACCCCAGGTTGGGCAATGTATTCAGTAGCATTATAACACTGCCAAGTCGTACAAAGGCGCTTGGAGAGAGGTATTGGGTCTTCTTTTTCATAATTATTATTCCAGTGAAGTAACCCCTTCCACCAACTAAAATTTGGATAAAGATTAGTATAAAATGGAGAGATAACTAACAGTCCACATCTTATTCACACAAAAATCAATTGTACTAGTTTCGATTTCCTATTGGCCAAACTCAAACAAGGTTATTCCATAATAAGTAGCGGTGATGTCACCAACTCAGCTGAGCAGTGATTTATACTAGGCAAGCCACGCCTTCTTTCAAGTAGCCTGTTTAGAAATTACATTGTCACAGTATCACAGCATAAACATTTTTAGGATATTTAGGATATTTAGGATATCGAGGCTGGCCAAATATTTTAATAAGTGAAAAAATATTTACCGTTTAGCAGCACTATTTTATTGCATACCGCTCGATAAAGGCAATTATAGCTGCGCGATGGAACAGTCTATTAGTGAATATTTTTTGAATGTCTAGAGTGTGGAAATATTATGGATTGCAATTTACAATGTAGTTTATACTACGAAATCTGCCAGTATTACTAATGCATAACTGATTATTAAGTTTTGATAATCATACATGTATTATCAGAAAATCGATAATCAGCAACACCATTGTAATACTCTTGTAGATTGCTGCAATATTCCAACGATGTCAAGGGCATGTTTTTATGTCATTATGTTATTACATACATGTATGTGAAAAGTCAGAGAGTATTTAACTTACTCATCAGCCCAGCTAAGGAGAATATCTTTAAGGGGGTTAGACTACGCATGGCCAGCTCTTCATTAAGGCCGATGATTGTGTTCATGATGAAGTATCCGAGTTGTGGAGTAGCGTACAGAATAATACTGCAGCCAAAAGCTGTGAGCGTACAGAACAGTGAATATAGAGCAATGACCTAAAAAATATATTATGGGTTAAAGTGCTCTAACTCAAAACGTGTTTACATTGTACTACAATGCTGAGCTAACCATTGACGCTATTGCTACAGTGGTTAAGGCAATGAGCGCCATTCAAGCATGGATACTGGCATGTATTAGGTAACTTCAGGCCGCCGTGGCCTAGGGGTTAGGGCTCTGCGTTTTCATGTGGAAGTTAGGAAGGACATCCTACTGTATAATGCTCATGTGCTATATGTACATGTACTTTAGTAACTTTGCCATCGGTGAAGTGTCTTCTCAACCCCAAAAGTAAAAAATGCAGATCTTGTTAGACCATTGCTTTCGTACCTGGGGTTAATAGCGGGAATTAAAATTGCAATATTTTAACTATAAAACTAGGGGTAAACACCTCACCTTCATTTTGAACTTTTCATGATGCTTTGTCTTCTTGTGAAAAGTTGGAGCAATGGTTCGTAGATCGTTCAACCATGAAAACACACATCTACATGTAGGGTAAGTGGCTGTAAGGACTGCAACAGCCTGGAATGTATCCAGACAAACCAATTGTTTATACATGTACTACATGTACTACCCATGCTGTTTACAGTACATACGTACATACATGTACATTGTAGTTATATTACAATAACCCTACTAAACTAAAAGTTAAATTAAAGAAATAGTAATGACAATATTTACAAAATAACATAAATACTGCTACCCGCTGTAGCATTATAGGGAAGCATAGCCTAAAAATGTCTATATATACGCTATCTTTAGCTATCCAACTAATCTTTGTACAAATATCTACATTTTACTATAGAATTTAACTCATCTACAGCCGCACAGCATACCTTTGCCGCCTCTTCCTCTCCATTGGTAAGAGAGAGATTGCGGGAGACCATGATATTGATTACCGGATACGAAAACATCTGAACGAATCGGACTAGAGTTAGCGGAAGCCAAAAGCAAATTGCTGTCCTTATTGTTAAGGGTTTCTGGAATAATAATGAAATTATGTGCATTAGTTTCACTAATCTGACAGCATTTCCACAATTACATAACCTAATGACCTTATGAATTGGTATGTACAAACTATTTACTATTTACCATCAGGTGCCATTGTTTTTGTATTGCCATTGGACACATTAATAATCTTGTAATACCAAATGGTAATGAATAACTATTACACAATTTTTTGGCTAATTGCCAATCTTGGTACCATATTGGTTACAGCCAATATTACAATCTGTCAATCGTCACACTGATGTGACAAGTTTAATCTATTGATTACAAAAGGTCAGCAGTAAGAGCATATACATGTACAGTACATGTAAAAGTTAATAAATGATACGTACATGTTAATTTCTTTCATCACAACCCCTTACTTTGCTATGCATGTCACAGAAGACGCTAGAAAGCACAATGTGCCAAGTGTAATTTTGGTTGTTATTTTACCTCTTTCCTGTTTTGAGGTGGCAGCTTTGGTTTGACGAGAACGTACCAAAATCCTGAATTCAAGATGAGTCTGCCAACCATGCCAGCGTAGAGAGCAAACACGGGGACGAAAACTGGTTCGGTACTCGTCGGAGTGAACAGGAAGACTATGGTGAATGTGACCTAAAATCAGAATGGGATGAATCTGTTACTCAAGCTTTTTTGCATCATAGCGCTTGGGTCCTAAGTCACTGTTGTATGCGCTATATGGGATGACTGCATATGAACTTCTGAAGTTTATCCAATACTGAATGAATGTTTTAACCCTTGCAGCAGATTTGAAACTAGCTAGTTTTGAAGGTAGATAACAGCCTTCTTTTCTCTTTTAGTCCCAAAACCAGATAACTAGTATCTTCACTGGTGAAACAATACGAAATCAGAGAATAGCGAGTCAAATTGCAGCTTATAACAATAATAATTCTATGTGCATATTAAAGTAGCAACTAGAAAATACCCACGATACTGTGAGTGGACTGACTCAGGGGCATTGGCCCCCGGCGTTCTTGATTACACTGTTGTGAACTTCTTGAAAATATATTTTCCTAACAATCACTGTACCCGTATGCACCACTTCAATAAGATAATAAAGGCTACATGCACATGTACAAATATCATACATGGTTGAAGCTACAACATAACTATGGTAAAGCAGCTTGAAGTTGTCCTTCCTCAAGATTAAAATAAACACAGAGAGGACAACTCCCAATAAAATAGAGTTTTAAATTGCTTGTGCTTTTAGTGGCATCATATCAGTAGTAGCTGGAGGACAGCTGAGGGGCAGCCAAAGATTAAATTAGCTTAAGAATCTTGTGTTAAATTCAAAACATTTGCAACTTTTGAAGACTAGTACATCAAATTACATTTTTGTTATTTGTAAATTCATAAACATGAAATAACTTGGCCAGGGGCGGCTATAGGCACCCACGCCACCATCCTAGGCGTGTGTTCATTCAAGCATGCAATACTAGCTGTACCCTGCAAACTATTAATACTATGCATGTCCAGGCTTCAATTCATTTTCTATTTACTTGCTCAGGCAGTACAGTCATTGTATAGTGCTGTAATAGTCATGTTATCTGCTTAGACTGTATCCATACATGTTCATGTTTCACACTTATCTTGTATTAAGTCACTCAGACACATGAAATCCATGACTTCTTGAAAATAGGCTGGTGTTGAAATTTTTACTACATCCGCCCCTGTACTTGGGTATATTTTATTTAAGTTTGATGGAAAATCACTGAATCGGGCAAGCTAATAGTCTTTACCAATAGCTTTAACTGCACTAGTCCCAACCCTATGCTACTACGGTGGTTGGAGTGGATGCAGAGTAGGTTAGAATTCATCTTGTACTGGGTTTGCATTGAAACCCAGCAAAAGACGTGGCAGTCAGGCAGCCTTTTAAAAAGCTCTGCTTATGCAAGGACAGAATCTGAGCATACCATGATGGCGAAGAAGGGACTAGCCCATTTTAATATACGGTACATAGTAAAAACTAATCAACCTCAGGATAACTTTGGCAGATTTGATTCAATGGTCCTGGTTACTATAATTGTAATAAGAACAGCCTGTGTTCCATTATATTATTTGTAAAGTAACCTAATATTTCTTTATTACCTGCATCATGAAGTCTGTAATCCGTGCCAACCCAGCATAAGCAGTTAGCTTTCGGCATATCAATCCCCCTTCATAGTAGTTAGCCTTAAAGGTAATAGTAATTGAACTACCAGAGGTTTAACAACAAACAAGCACCTGTATGATGCAAATTAGAATGAAAATTATGAACCATTAAAAGTTGAAATAGCCAACTTTTCTCTTCTGTGTTTTACTTACCAGTGCTTCTATGAGTGGGATGAGAGTGAGGTATGTCAATATTCGACAGGTGGTGTCAGAGACCTCCTGACTCTGCCTGTGCAGATCTCTAATTATCCAAGTACCAAGAGGGGACAATCCTAAAACACAGTTTGAAGCTTTAATTACCATTGAAATGACAGTATAAGTAATATGGCACTTTTACTAGTATGCCATATACTAACTATTGGAGGAAAACGGGAGAAAAGTTTTACTCACCTATAACTAGCACCAATAACGAGAATATAACTCCAACAGTTATTGCAAATATTGTCATTCTTATATTGTCCCTCTTGTTGTGCACCAGCACTATTCCGACATGACGTAATTCAACTGTAAAATAACTACAACGTATAATAATGTTGTAAACATTGCAATAAAGGTCGTATGTTTTTATCACGTACCCATGAGCGTTGATTCGACAGCCGTAACAGTTACTTTTATAGAGAATTATTGTTCCAAGTTCAGTTGTGCAATAATTAAGGCACATTATGCAAATGCACACATTAGTATTAATATGGATGTAGACAGTTTTCCCAGCATGGGTGCCAGGCATAAGTTGAGAGTTGTCTCCTTTTACTCTTGGTAATTATTTTTCATAGCAGAACTTAGTAGGCCTCCATTGTACTTATTAGAGAACAGGTCATGCTAAAACTGCAGCTGCAAGTGTTGACTGTAGGAACACAACTAAGGCAGAGTTACTGTGAATATATGAGCTACTAACACGCTTACTGGCAGACGCTGCAAGAAATCTCAGTATATAATAGGCTAATCCATAGGAAGCTAGTAGCAGCACCATATCATCTGATGCTAGAGATGTGATGCCTCGGTTTATTGCCTGCAAATAGAGTAAAAATTTTATAATTTGTAATATTTGTAATGTAATGCAATGATTTGTTGTGTTATACTATTCCTCCGCTTCCAGTTCAGTGTTCAGTGTACCATTTGCACTCACTATGCTCACCGTTATTATAAAATTAAACACGATTTTCAATCTACTGTACTTAGAGAGCAAAGCATTAGTTATGGCTACACATACATGTACATGTTATTTCAATGACTACATTGGTTTATAATGCACGGCTAGTGCAGCGCTTATGCTAGGTCTGGGACATGAGGTAATACAGTGATCATATGACGTCGCGCATTCTATTAAAGTATAGTACTTTTTTGTCGATTGAACTATTAGATAATTTTATTTAATTTTATTTGATGTATTAATAATAATATTACATTTTGAAATTCATGTCGCATAAATATTAGCAAACTTAGATTTAATAACTAAACCTGTTCAGCCACATCTGGTATCATCTGTGTCAAGGCCAGAGGTAACATGAACTTGGTAAGCATTCCAAACTTCTGGAGAAGCGTGTGCTTCCGTTGATGACTGCCTTCTTGCTCGTTGGCAGATAGTTGACTATCCATTTTAACTGATGAGTCGGACATGGTAGAGAATATAGCGTCACTTTATCTACGAAATGATAGTTTTATTGCATTTAGAGTTGATTTAATATTGAACTGTTGCCATAGATAATAAAGTATATTGTAGGCCTACCATGATACCTTGGAAGTGACAATACAGTATCTGCAAATTTATGTTTGTTCAATAATTTAGAGTCGTCTTCTCTTCTAGAATCTCCATGACACTAGAGTTGTCTTTCCTTTCTGTCTTGGTGTGACTATAATTTCATGACCTGAGGGTGAACTTGTTAAATTTTTAAAATCATTTTCGAGGTTGTTTGACAGTCTGTATACCTGGGCCACCCACAATACCGCTGGCTAACTCATGGTGCGACAGGCTATTCATGGTATCACAAGCTACCCACAATTCACTACAACTTACTTATGATCCTACATGCTACCTACATGTATAATACCACAGGCTGCCCATGGTACCCCAGGCTACTTGTGACAGCACAGGTTACCTATAATGCAACATAGTACCCGTGATACCATAGACTATTCATGGAACCACAGGCTACATGTGACAGCGTAGTTTACCCATAGTACCACACGCTACCCACTATGTGCAACCTAGCTAATTAAATGACTCACTAGTACAGTCGTGGTGTTGTACATGTACACGTGGCTCACATATAAATTGCAGGCATTCTTTCCAGTTAGTTCTTAAATCACACAGTTTTACCTCACCTTAAAACAATCCCTTGTGGAAATATACCGCAATTTCGAGCAAAATATCAAATTACTGTAAAAATAAACCTATCCACACAGCCCACAGATATTACACTCTAAACTATTAGTATGCAATTACCTCTTCAATACCTGTTTACCAGCTCTCTAATACTATATCCAGAATGATAAGGCTGTCAAATAATTACATGTAGGCTGGCTATTCCATAACAATATTCGTTTAGTTTCACAATCAGTTTACTCATTGATATACCAGTTGTAGAAGATTGTTACTAGCGCCCTAGTACAATGTACATGTAATACTAGCACAGGTTAACTACTGATCTCCTATTATCCAAATGAATGCAAGCTACCAGTGTACATATTGCTTATGAAACAACACAATTTGCACACAATTTTTGTGAGTTTACATAAAGGCATTTCAGTTGTTTATACATGTTTCAATGAGAGCTTTTAATGAAAGAAATATTTAGGCAAGTATAATATACATGTACAGTCATATTATAAACATTGTATTCAACTGAAATGAGTTACTGTATAAAATATCAATGAGCGGCTCAGTCTGCAGCGTTGAGCAGGTGCTAACCGCATGTAGTTCCTATTTGACAGCTTTACTTGTAGCACCTGAGGGTACCGTGTGAAGTTGACATCTTTCAACCTGCTGCCTCAACCATGGATGATGTGCATAATCACAGTCCCCACCCCTGCAGTAGGGGTCTGCACAAGTGCTAAACTGGTGCAGAAAACAGCGTCTTAACCACTCACTCCAAATCTGCTTGCAAGTACAGAGTGTACTATGTGATTTTTAGAAAACCATGGTTGGCAAATATAGAATTTAGTTAATGGACTTACCTATACATAAACGTCCACGTGCATATTATAAACCTTACACCACATGTAAGAGTAGGCTTCATAGTATATACATTTGTACATGTATATTTTAGTTTTAATACCCTGCAGAAATAGTATATCTACAATACCACTACATGATTCTGTAGGCCTTGACTGTAGCATTAGTACCAGTTAGCTACTCTAGCTTACCTCACTGCGTTCTACACTGTAAGCAGCACTATGTATATTGATTCCTCTACTAATGATAATGCCTTACTACTACTGTATATATTGTATACTACAGTATATTATCCCTGTGCACACAGAGCTGCCAAGTTTGCTAGTGTTAGTAGTGTACAAATGAAATTACATTCTTATAGGATACCAATCATACATTGTTACTAATACAAAATAATAATATTAGCTTTGTATTGAATGTACAATGCAGGGTGGTTACTTTAGAAGTTATCCTTTCTTTACTGTTTTTATTAATGATGATAGATAACTATAAGATAATAATATTGTTAGCATACAAGTAGTGATCTCAGAAGACTACTAGAAATGAAGATGGATGACAGTTCCAGACACATTTATGTTTTCAGTGAGTAACTAAAATTTTACTACAAAAATGTGTCCCATACCACATGTACAATGTACATACATCAGACCAAGGAAATGTGACCGACTGTAAAGCTTAATCCATAAATGCTTCATGTTTTATTGTTGGTCATTGCTACATGTATTGTGCGACCTGGAGGGAATTGAATAACCATGACCGCTGACCACACTAATAGAGTACATTAGAGTTGTCTACCCATTAGTTAAAGGTGAAGGAAAAGATAACTCTCAAGGTAATAGTACCATCATGCCGCAACATAGTGACACTAGTATGAATTAATCATGCATGCAATGTACATATTGATGAACATGTACAATTGCAACAGAAAATTTATCACACACACCTGTCATTGATGGAGCCTAATTTACACAACTTTATTTCGCTTATATCACTATAATAATTGTAGCCTCCGTTCAATTCATTACATATCATCAATTTGAGGCAAAGCTATCCCCTGCAGGTTCCAGAAATGTAAAGTGCAAACATGTATACACTAACCAATTTACCAGGCTGTTCACATGTCACTAACAAACTCGCCATTGGGCCCCATTCAAAGGAAAAACAACTTCAAATTTTTAGTGGGAAATTAATCATGTTTGTACGAAAACCAAGCGACTTTAGGATGGTCATTCACATTTTTAAACCAAATGTAAGACAACTCCAAATTGTCATAAACTTGTGACTACTTTTTATGCCACATTTCAGGCTAAGGGGTAATGTGAATTAACACAGCAGATATTAAATAGTATTAGCAAGCCTGAAGTGTTTGCAGTGATTAATAATTATGGGCCTAGTGTAATACCCATTCACATTAAGATGAGTAGCTGTATGATGTTCTACTCACAAGCAAACAAGCTTATAAATCATGTACATACAACACTGAAGTGTCTGTAATGATTAAATATTGTGGGCTTACATGTACATGTATATGATTTGTATGCTTACAGCTGTATAATAGATAATCTAGTAAATAAGCTTATTAATCATTTACAAGTACATGCACTCCCAGTTCCCCCACTCCACCCCCAGCCAATGGTGTACCTTACATAATGCAGCATATTGTGGTGAGGAGGTCCGTCCCATAACTGACAATTAGTAGGCAGCCACATACGTGGACTCCATGACTGTATTTATACATACATGTACATAACTTATATTGTGCACTTACTCAATCTGATTGTAACTAGTCAACTACTTGTTGTTAAACCTATCTTTATGCTTTGTTACATTGGACTAAGGCCCCTATTAATAGTTACAATCCATTTATTATACTAAGTACATTGTTATATGCATTTTTGGGCTGTGACCAACCCAAGAGGCCTGCCCTCGTACCTTTCTCCTCCACATTGTTATGCAATACCTATGCCGATGCTATATCCTACTTAACCGGAACTTTTAAGCTAAAATACTATATAAAGCGAATAATTTTCATGTTAGTTAGTTGTTGCCTGGACTTCAATAAAGACGCATTTATACAGATCTACAGAGTTAGTACAGAAGCAACCTCCCTTTTTATAAAGATTTCTAGCAATTGAGGTGGGGCCAGGTATTTTTTGCATGAAACTCTTAATTATACATAAATATTTTGATATGCAAATTTCTACACCTCACATAGTGCCAGTATAGTTGTTGTGGTCAATTGATTTATCGTGCAAGTAAAAATAACAAACATTTGTCAGATCGCCATTGATGAGCCGGAAAAGATTGCTTTAGTGTTAGTGCTCATGCGTAACGGCAAACACTGTCCAATTAGAAGTGGTTGTGTCTGCGGATTTCTATAGTAACCACAATAACAACAGCTGCACATGGCCAAATAGCAGTTACTAGTATTACTAGACATAATTAGTAATACTAGATACATGTAGTTATAATATTGTTGTTTAGGATTGCTACTGCTATAATGCCCTAATGGCTATATGAATTGAGTTGTGGGAGGTTTATAATGTGTTAGACTAAGGTAATACAACAGCTACAACAATGGATAATTGTTTGTTTTACTGCTGTGAAAATATCAAAGACACACCAGTTATTCTCTTCACCATATTAACCCCCAAAAGTGGGGAATAGGTGTGAATGTGTTCTGATGTGCTGCATATAGAAAATTGGTCTCAGCATTCACTCAGGGAGAACTTGTGTCAATTTTCCTAACTAGTATTCTTTAAAATTGATGAAAAAACTGGCTCTAGCAACTAAAAGTCATCAATACTTCATTACTCTAGGTATTTTGGTGCATGTAATACACCTACATCTATATACATGTACAGTAGATAATATACCCATACATACATGTACATCCTTCTACTATATAACATAGGCTACTTGCAGTATTAGAGAGCAATATTCAATGAATCATGCTACATGCAATGTCAACAGGGAAGTAGACCAAAAAGTCGTTGGCTCTCAAATTGGCCATGTATATTCATAAGTAGTGTGATTTATTTATTTCCTGCTTTTAGTACTGAACATAACTAATAGTGGTAGATGAAATAAACTACATAATAATGTTACATTTTGATGTTAAATTGCAAACTATTGTTAAGTGAGTTACATATTCATGCTACATAAGTATAATATGTGGTTATTGCTCTATATTTAAAGTGTGATCAAATTGTCAATAGATTTAATAAACCAAACGAAATCATAAAATCACCAAGTCCATCAGGAAGTGTGCCTGCTGAAAGTCCTGTGTCACCATAGGCAAGCATTATTTGCTAATTTATATAAAAAGATCAGACAAAACCATAACCATGCCCACTTAGGAAGTTCCTTACAAACACTAGCAGTTAAAACAAGTAATCTCTGTACACTGGGCTGTTACTACATGTAGAGGGCCTACTTACAATATGTAGTTGTATCTAGGAAACGTAGATGGGGTATTGGATAAAATTCATGGGGATCAAGAAGAGAAAAATGCCAAAGGCGAGCCTCAGAGTCAGCATGGTAGACCATGATGATGCCAGATATTAGGAAGAGGCAAGGTGTTTTTTGATTGAATAACTTACAAAGCATTTTACACAAAAACACATTTGTGTGACAGCCTCTAGCTTTCCACATAATTGAAACCAAAATTATAGTGACACCAAGTAACATAAAAAACTGTAAAGGATAATAATTGGGCATTACAACACACCAACTGCTTGTATAACATTCACATGTACAAGCCAACTAAACCCAGTCTTCAGGCTACTAACATCCTTGGGTCCCAACTACAGTGCCTATATTATGCATATTCAGTACTATTAATAGGGACATGTATTATTATAGGCCTATAATTTCAAAAAATTATGATTTAATACTTCTTAACCTCCTAGTAGATATACACGTAGGCCCTCATATATATGCATCTCGGCTTACATCTATGTATCCTAAATATGCAGATGAATGCTTATAACTGATTTAACAACAAATACTCCCCTATGGCAATTGCAAGCGTTCACTGGTCACTACAAGAAACATAAACTCATGATATTGCACGCTATGAATTAATACATGTACATGTACATTATCAATTGATTTACCAATCAGTTTCTCAGAGGTGGAGGTGCGGTTCTAAGGTGAACTACCACATTGCCGACTAATCCAAGCAGCACCTAATTGGCCACTGGATTCCTAGGCTGCATCCTCAGATCCTTGATGCAACATGTTCTGTACCTGTACCTATCTAGTAATGCAACCAGAAGTAATGCATTTCTACCAAGTTTTGAAAGCAACTCTGATGGCAGTATTTACTATTTGAGTGTTTTTATCAACTTCTAAAAGGCCTCTTAGTCTCCGAGGTCACTTTAATTTGTATAATATTTTCATTAACTGGATTATTATTGTTGCTGCTCACAACTCTTCATGCCTAGCCTATTGGTGTAGGATGTTAACAAGTAGGAAATGTACATAGAGAGGTGTAGGATAACGGTGTAGAAATCTATGACTTGTATGTTCATAGGAATCTCAAAAGTTCAGTAGCGGATATTAACAGATATTTTTCAAACTGTTCCTAACTTTATGCTATTTTAAAATGTGTTCCTTTGTCGACTGTTACATTATGTAATTTAAACAGAGTTTCTCAAACACATTAGAAGTGTGTGATAGCGGTGTCTTGGATATACATGACAATTTTCGAAATCGATAGAATCTGTACAATAGTACTAAAACTTGCTATTATACCTAGAACTGGCACCTTAGGAGGTGTAGAAATGTCATATTTGAAATCAGCACAAAATTCTGATCTAGATACATGTCTTTTTATGTGGCCCCACTTCGATTGCTAGAACGGCTATTTTTTTTCAAGATATCCAGAGGTTGCTTCTGTACTAAGTCTTCTTTTCTAGCTAAGCTAGTTCCAGCTCTAAGTCCTATTGGACTTAGAAGCCCGAACTCTTCACTAAGTAAGAACATACTCTCATACACACTAGGCAATAACTCATACCCCATGGGTCGCACCTACAGCTCACAGCAATAATTATCCATCCTACATACTGCTTTAGTGTTTACGTAATGAGGAATACCTAGCACCATTCATAGGTTCTTCCCCCACTTGTATCACTATCGGTGTGATGCAACTTTAGCACAAAAAAATTACAATATTATGTAAATTTTTAGTATTGTAAAAATAATGCAGGCTATGTAGTATATAATGTGCAGAAGACAGCTACGGCAAGTATTGTTGGACTTCATATTTTGGATATTGTGGCACAACTTTAATTCCCAGTACAGTGCAAATGTACATGTACAATGTAGTACCAATATTTGATTAATGTTGTGGCATAATAATTAACAAGTTACAATAAATTATGCAACACCGATGACCCAACATTCACACATATTTGAGATTGATGACATGCCCAACATCATGCCCCCATATTGGCACATTAATTACTTAAATAGCTAGCAACAACAATGCATACCAATATCTGCGACTTCACACTCTATATTTGTTACATCTTGGTTTATTACTTGGTGATGCATAACCTATCTGTGAAATAAATCAACCATAGGCCTAATAGGCCACATAAAGATTATAAACTACATGTAGAATAAAATAACAAAGGAGATATTGAGTGTAAGAAAATTGGTGACAAACCCACTCTCTGAAGTCAAGCAATTCCACTACAAACACACATGCAATTATTAAGTCCCACCATGAAGGTTTTTATGGAAAATGAAGATTTTTTATTTTATGATAGCCTTGACAGCATCAGTAATGGTCATGAAGATAGACTAATTTTAGTCTAAATGTGTTCACTCCAGCCTTCTCAGTCTAAATCTTGATTTTGTAATCATCTTCAGGTATGCTCCAGAGAAATACTCCATGAACTTATCTTGGTTTTGAAATTCTCTAGTCTGCAAAATATTTAATTATTGCATTATAATATAACTCACAAGCTTTATATGTAGGTCTAAAATAGTTTTCACTCCCCCCCCCCCCCCTCCCGTTTTAATCAACTACTATCCTGGCTAACCACATGTGTTATTATACAGTGGCACGCTCCAGTGACCACCGATAAGGTCAACAAGTTCAATAAGTTGAACTTTGACCTCATCACTAATTAACACGTGCCAGCTATAGTATAGCATAGTAAATGACACTGTGGTTAGTGACAGTAGCTGCAGTGACCAACTGCAGTCTGAACACAATATCAGTGTTACCGAACGTCTGTGATCTACATTTTGTACAGGAAAATAATTGTTATCATAGCATAAGGTTATTAATGTCATGTCGTTTAATCAATAACTACTGTTTTCATCCATTTTGACACGCTTGGTAACTGAAGACACTTTGCAGCATACCGGATAAATCTAATCATGAGTGATTGCCCTTCTGTAATCAACATTTCTGAGGAAAATTATATCCTATTGTATTGAAGTCTCCAGTCAAGAAGGAATATAACTCTGTTTTATTAATGTAAAACCAAAGGCTGGAAGCTATTGAAGTGACAGTGTAGTTTCAAGCACCTGCACTCACTAATTCACTAATTAATTAGCCAATAATAATAATTCATTTAACTATCCAATCAACCTGTCTGTCACCAAAGGTCCAGCTATCAATAAAATCAAGCATCATACTACGTGTACATATTATCGATTTTATGCAATGTGTTTTTCTAACTTACGAAAGCTGCTGTAATTGGTTGGTCTGGGCAGTCAGTTATGGTCCTCTGTCCACAACTTGGTTCATCAAATCTTCCTGATGTAGTAAACTTCTTGCGTAGAATTATGTCAGCATGGAGCATAAGAAATTCCCCTTGTTTCCATTGAGTTGACCTAGAGAAAATGGTATAATAGGTTTGACTTCAATCCTCGTCTGTATGTAAATTTGAATATCCCTTTGGCTTGGCATAAACATAAACAGCGCCAAATGCTCATAGCTATGCTGTATAAAACATATACATATAATACATATATTCTCGCTGTCTCTGGCAGCTTGAGAACTTTGGTTCAGTGGATTTCACACCTTTTAAATACGCTTTGCTGTAAATATACAGTATTGCTAAGGTGTTCTCCCAGGCATATCTCTGAGCTGCACTGATGAGGTGTTAAACGCCGAAACAGTACACTGTATGCAGATTGAGTAATACATATATATGTATGTACCTGTTAGTAGGCCTACACTATTATACAATTTTCCATGTGGATTGTAAAACATTTTGTTCGTTTAATGTGGGAATGTTGTTATCTATCAGAAGTAATAACATTTGTATGCAGAATAATTTATATAATACTTTAATCTTGTCACAGATATATTATATAAAAACTTACCGGCTTTACTTCCCACTAATTAATCCCAGGTGAGAAAGCAAAGATCTAAAGAGATCTGCATTTTTTCTAATTTGGGGTGGGGAAGGCACTTCACCAATGGTAAGGTTACTAAAGTAGCACAGGACGTTATAAGGTTGGATGCCCTTCCTAACATCACCAATAACCTTTCAGGAGAATTGAACCTTGGACTCTCACCTGAAAGCCCAGAACTCTAACCACTAGGCCACGGCAGCTCCCTTTGTCTCAGATTTGTACAGGTTACTCTAATTGTGGGGTGATAAATTAAAGTAGTAATAACTAACTGTGTTACTGCATTATCAACTCTCTCCGGTCTCCATCTTGGATCATTCATGGAGATGAAGTACTTTGAATCTAGAGAGGTTTCTGTGCTATCCCATGGACCACTGTACCCGCTGACCTGTGGGTGTGCCCTGCCCAGAGAGTGACCACCTGTAAATTTAACCATATACATAACGTCAAATAATGGCAATGTTTAGATCTGTCATTTGAGTACTAACTAAAATACTTTGGAACTTAGTTATTTCACACAAGAACATGATGTATTCAAAGTGGAACAATTTTTTAATTTCATCAAATAAATAGTGACTATTTTATACCGTGGCCGATTTTTGCCACACAGTGTAGAACTAAATTGCGAGTTACGTGGTACTGAATCCTAAAATAAATGAAATAAAAATTAAATTCACCTGAAATAAAATAAATCATGTGAAACTAAACTGAAAGTTAAATAAAATATGAAGTTCATATGAAACTGAAAGTGAACTCTCATGAAACGAAAACGAAAAACGCCTGAAACCAAAATGCCAATTCACATGAAACAAAATTTATGGGCGTTACTTATTGTGGCAAAACGGAACTACACCTCCACCCTGGGGTAGAGATACATTTGCATCTTTGAGATTGCTGGGTATTATTAATAATTTGATACAGCAAATGGATCATCGATTTAGTCCATTGATTTTTATATTTTCATATTATTATTGAAATACTCAAAATAAAGGAATTAGCAACAAATGAACAAATGTAGCAGTTAATAATACTCTCGCAGTACTAATAAGATCGAGACTTGAGAGTACAACTCTTTTACTATATTTTGTAATAGTTTTAATGTAATATTATTAGTGATTTTGTAATTTTGCAGCAAAATTTATCATTAAATCACAAAAACTCTAAACAAGTTGTAAATATTTTGGATGAAATGTTATCATTTTTTTCGAGACTGTCAAAATGTAAATTTAAATACTTGTTATTTATTAAAAATACTGTAAATACTCTCATAAAAGCGTGTTGTTACTAATATTCGCCTTCCTACAAGTAGGTTGATGAAATACATATTATACTTTTATTACTTGCATCTAAAGTAAACACCAAAATACAATTGAAAATACCAAAATAACAGACTATTTCCTGTCACACCACTCACGTATTAAATGTAGTTTTGTTTTGTTGTTATGAGTAACATCCCTAACTTTCATTTCAGGTGAATTGCATATTGGTTTCATGTGAGTTCACTTTCAGTTTCATATTGAACTGAAAATTTTATTTAAATATCAGTTTGGTTTCACATGGTTTACTTTATTTCAGGAAAATTTAATTTTTGTTTCATTCATTTTAGGATTCAATATCATGTAAATTGCAATTTAGTTTCACATTGTGTGGCAGAAATCGGCCCAGTAATTTTAGCTATCTAACTGCTTCTTTGCATAGCCATCTTGTCTGACATGATAACAAGAGATTGCTTATTTATACTTACCCATTAATGCCACAGCTTCCTTATCAGACAGATCAAATTCTGCTTTCAGTACAGATATCGTGTCAGTAGTACTTCCTGCTGGTATTCCACCACTTGGAGGTCTGCGACAATTTCTTCTTCCAACCGAAAACGGGAGCTCTAATCTACTGCCTTGAAAGCGTTAAGTTAATTCTGGTAGTCGACAGTTATGGCGGTTATAACAGCATTATTAGGAATAAATACATACATGTATATAATTAGTAAACTACTAGGATACCTAAAGGGACATAGGAAATTAATGTATAAAATCTACCATTACAGGTCTTTTTGCTTCACCTAGATGTTAGTGTTGGATTTATTTTATTCTATTGGTGTAGGTTTTCACTCAAACCCATGCTCAACTACTTCTTTGTACAATATTTCCATTGCCGGAAAATTTATTTATGAAATACCAAAAGTTGTTTTCAGAAATGTCGAGAAAGTTGTCAATAGCTGGTGCTGGGAACAAAGACTACACGCTAACCTAACGCATTAGACACACTAATTGCTATACCAGCTCAGTTTTCATATTATTTTGCTGATTTTAATATATTGATATGGAATATCAAAATGCTTGTGTACAGCATAATCAGTTCTCCATAAAGTTACAGTCAATTATGCAAAATGCAATTTTTGCTATTACCAGTTTTCTCAACAAAATTTTTAATTTGCTGCTACCAACATCAAAAATGGAGATATTACACTTTATTACTAATTTTAGAGACCTTGATTCCATATCTGGGTTACCTGCATTTGCTGCCCCCGCTTTAGCAGCCTCAGTACCAAGTAGAGCAAGGAAATCAGCGTTGGAAATCTTGCGCTGGCCTATCAACCTCTTAATTCTCAATGCCAACTGATAAACTGGCCTAAGGGGAGCATATCCTGGGTGGTTAAAGTCCAAACATCCATCACAGCCAGCATCTCCGAAGCAGTCAAGGAAGGATAGTATCACCCACTGTGGGATGAGGTCAGGCTGTAAGAATAAATCAACAGCTGACGCGGCATGTGACATGCAGACGCAATTGGAAATAAGATGAAGTGGAGCATTGAATAACGGACTTGTTACAAGATAGCTTGACTGTTTCAATCGATGCCCATGTTACAATCATATGCCTGTTTGTAGAATTATTTCAAGTATTTCTTTAACAGTCTAAAAATATCTTGAACTTTCATTCTTTCAGGCAACGCTTTTAGAAACTGCCATGTGCTGATTATCAGTAGCATCTAGAGAAGTGCATAATGTTAGATGAATTCAATATTTTGAAAACTGAGTCGAATCTAATGGGACTTCATCAATAACAACTTTGAGCAAATTTGTCTTTGCAAAAATTCATATGAATATAGAAATACAGATACCCTCTGTAATTAAAAATTATGTGCAGAAACTTTCAAATTCCTTATGGACCGTGACTAGATTCCTTGGGTGCTATCACTTATAATACACATGTAGTCCGGCTTTCTTACATCATTCTTAATCAAATACTGTATTATCCTCTGCATCCATTTCAATTGTGACCTGGAGACATGTCTTCTGGAGAATCTCCCTCTCCCAGTTCGTGGTGCTGGAAGGCGGTTAATATAGGCACGGAGCCTTCCATCCTCTATCAGCTGTAGAGTACTCAACCTTGATCCTTCACGTCTAAAAGCGCAAGTGCAATAAAAATTTGTAGTGTAAATTTAGAATTTACATAATGATTGCATTGCGGTACAATTACCTAGGTATTACCATAATATAAATTTACTATCCTACACTATTCCTAGATTAGATTTTGAATTGTTACGTTTGTTTTCGTTTGTAATTCTTTGTCATTTCCTCAAGTGAGCAGATGCATGTACACACATCTTATTTGGTTATGTGATATTAGCGAGAATATATAATTTTTTATTGTAGCACAGGTAACTCACTTGATCCTCTGATGAGTGCAGCTTCCCTCTACATGGTAGGTTAATAAAGTTAAGAGGCTGAATATCAGTAGAATCCCAGTCTATGAATAAAAGATCAAGTTAAAATCAGCATTTCGTAGAAAATAACTGCAGAAAATTTAAGCTGAAAATATTGTACGATTACTATGTGCATACAACAGGACCTCACAAATAAAACATAGTACAGAGTCACATTTCACAATAATACCAAAATATCATTCTGTTACAGTACACATATGTATTGAACTCTCATCATTCTTTCACTGACAAGCATTGTTTTTAGACACATTTTTTACATTATTCTTATCATTTTAAAGCCTGAATTACCAGTCTATATAATTCTTCATTGGCTCAACTAGAATTACATAATATTATGTTGAAACATACTGTACAACTTAAAATTAAATATTTAATTATGACTTGAACTGTTTCATCAGTGAGGGCTTCAATAGTTTTCTAGCAATAGGAAGTGCAACATGAAGCAAAAGTATATCTTTAAAATAGCATACATAGTAATTACTAGCCCAGCTATTGATAGACTAGAAAACTTACCAAAACTTTACCAGATGTGAGGGTAAAGCAGCTAATATAGCTACAGAAATCAGTTTTGCAACATATTCATAAATACTGTTAGCCTTCATGTAGGCATACATGTACCTACAAATAACGTTTCACATCCAAAGTGGATATACTAAAGTTTTATGATACAGTATAAGCATAATATACTTATTATAGATGTAAGTTAGCAGTTTCTCATACCTTCATGTTGATACTGTGTCTAGCAGATGTCACCCTCAGCAATTCTCTCCAGCTTTTGCTACTAGAAAATAATTATTTTCTTCTTATAGTATAAATCAATTAATAATAAATCAAAAAGCAATGGAATGGAATTTATTTTTCCACCACAATCTCTTCCTTTCGTTTCAGACACTCAGACAAGTTGTCCCTTGCTGCTCAAACTCGTTAAGTGTATAAAATATAAAACTTTTTCAAGCCACTGTACAGTTTTTGAATTTGGAGGTTGATGCCCTGCAATATAATACATGTAGATCAGTCAGTATCCTAATAATGCATATAACTATTATTATTATTATTTCATAGACAACAATCCCTTAGTTAATACTTTCCAAGACTTATTGCATCAAATTTCAGGTAACAATGCAACAACAGTTTGCTCTAATAAAAAGTAACTGCACTCACGTAGTAACTATGTAATATTTCTGAACAATGTCAGTTATTTGCAGGTGGATCTAGTTAACTACAAGCAAACATTGGTTTTACAGTTTAAAAGCTAGAGTTGCTGAAGCTACTCGTAGGTTGTAATAGTCTATAGTGTACAATGTATAATAGCGTTTATTCACTAAGCAGGCTACAAACAGACTGACCCCAATATTGAGTACCAAGCCACAAGATTAATGCCGAATATGCCACCAAAAGGTCATTCTCTTTGAAACTGCTGCATGCTAATGTAGTGAGATTATAATACCGTAAAATAAACTAGATCCCTTTCTTTCTTGAAAATAAAAATAACTTTGAAAACTTTTCAGTACAAGTAAAGCACAAATAAGAATTTATTAGAAACAAAGATTAAGGGGTCTTGAGTAAGCATATATCTAAACCACCGCATGGCCCAGGGGAAGGTCGCAACAGGGACAACCATGGCAGCACACCAGAAGCAAGCACAGGTACCAGATCACAAATCAACCCAACCCCAAACGCAGTGACAGAACCACCCAGCCCAGCGCAATACCTATACCTATTCCATAACAAGCCGAGCCAACTAGACACTAATTAAACACTATCCTACACTACATGTACAATGTCTACCACGGAGAGAAGCCAACAACTATGCACCTTGAAAGTTATCTGATAAGAAAGCGGATTTCCATACAGCTGTGGGACTCGCCTCTCTCTTAACAAAACAAAACAAAACAAACCTACTACAAAATACATGTCACGTACACAAGGGCACTAATTCAAATAATTTCACAGTAGTATCTATGCAATATTTGTGAACAATTGTATTAGTTATTTGCAGATAGATCTCGTTAACTACAAGCAAATATTGGTTTTACTGTTTACCAGCTATAATTGTTAAAACTAGGTGAATTTAATGATATTCAATATTCACGATAAGGGATATATAAGCAGGGTGTGTTTACAGACATAATGTGTGCTGAAAATATACTTACACTGAACCTCAGAAATTTATTGTAATGTGTTTCTAGCCATATTTTTGCCTCTACTGCAAATACAATCTTTATTCCTCCAAGCACATTGGACCCATGCAGAGGTAATCAGAACGCTGATACTATTTTCAAAACGCTGCTTCATGAATTATATTCTCTCAAACACACTGTAAAATTCTACTAACCCCAATATCGGCATGGGTGAGTTTTGATGGCTTATTTAATTTGGTTGAGGCAAAAACAACTACAATATACATGCAACATGCACAAGGGCACCAATTAAAAATTGTAGTAAAATTTAACTGCACCTAGATTGTGTTGTTAAACTCTTAAGAGTTTTGATAAGTAGTAAGGTTGTATATATAGGGCCCTTTAACTTTGAATTTCGAAAGGAATTGGAGGTTTTTGAAAGTTTTATATACAACTAACTAGTTTACTCTGACCGACAAAATGCAGTGGTGGCAGTATTTAACCAATGACATCATTTTCAGACATTGAACTTTGAAAGAAAAGCAAAAAAAATTCAGTTAATCCACCAGTTTTAATTGCAATATGTTTCAGTTACTTGACATACTTGTCTTTGGCTTCCCTTATACATGTACATTCTGTCTAAAGCAACAGTTTATATTTATTGTGTCTGGTGGCATAATTAAATATTCCTATATTAAGCTCCTTCATACATTAAACAATAATTAATAAATATTAAGGGGATTAAGTGTAATTTTATTACAAGTTTGTCCTGGAGGTAATTTGTCAACATAATACATTGGTAGACTAACCATATATACATATACTATTTATCATCCGCATGCATCATCCCAATATATTTTCTCAGTTTTGGCATGAAGTTGGCTGAAGGCTTTGGGTTTGGAACTGAAATTTCAATCATGATTTACTGATTATTAGCAGCTAATTTATTTAATCCCAGCATTACATCTGTATAATCACAAGTGAGTGGAATTTTACAGAAAAAGAGACATGTTGAACAAATGGCAAAAGTACAAGTAGAGAATTTGAGAGTAACTAAGAAGTTCCAAAGCAACAATCTAATATTGACCCAACATTGGGTGCTGTATGAGTTCTCATAGCCATTCAAGATGGCTACGTGGCAGTTTTAGAACTCAGGGATCCCAAGAACTTTATTTTGCAGATGACCCAAGCAGTCACTATAACTGCTTAGTTTGTGATGTTTGAATTTTAGCAGCAATTACATTCATATGTTACCTTATAGATCTCAGACCAAGGAATCGCATTACTTGTATAACTGACATCCAAGTTTTAAAATATTCTATTATGTTTATCAGCAGTTTCGCTGGCAGCATTTACCGTACTAACTAAGCCTGATGGCAGCATTTACAGTACTAACTAAGCCTGATGGCAGCATTTACAGTACTAACTAAGCCTGATGGCAGCATTTACAGTACTAACTAAGCCTGATAGCAGCATTTACAGCACTAACTAAGCCTGATAGAATATACAATTAGCATATCATCATGTTACAGATAAAACGATCAAAGAGCACGTAAACAAAATGTCCATTGATGAGTTTGTAGCCGTTGGATAGCTTGATTGGCATTATGGTACAACGCAGATTTGAGTCCCTTTTCGTCACTGGCCCACTTTAGGCATTTGTATGGAAAATCAACAGCAACACAGTGAAACAGTGGGTTTAGGGCTGTTGGAATAGCTAGCTGAAGTAAGATTTTGTTAATATTGGTAGTTTGTGTGTTGTGGCCGAGGTGGAATTATGGTCTGCCAAACTACATATACATGTATTTAGTATGATTCTAGTCACAGTCCTCATTTTAGTGACTTCAGTTGCATGCTTCTTCCAGTATGACATGTACAGTGTTATCTTGTTCAATGAATAGCATTCTGTGTAATACCAGAGGAAGCTATGTTAATAAGGCTTCCAGAAAAAATGCTATTAAGCTCTCACTCTCACCCACCCCGAGGTTAGTCTGGGTGGTGAGTACCTGTACTACAGTGTATATTACTGTTATATACACTATATTAGTTCCGTTTACTTTCTGTTACTATCTCTGTCAAGTGTTTGTAACGCGGCATTTTTATTGGCTACATATTTGGTTATTGAATTAAATATAGAGCAGTAACGATAAAGAACACCAACTAAATCTAGGATTCGTTTTATTGTCATTCATTTGTCGTTGTGTTATTATCTATATAGCCAATTAGTTACCTCAACTTCAATTCACCTACATGGTGGTAGTGAGTCATAGTTACATGTCGATCTACAAGCATTTAGGAGAGAGAACCTGGAAAGTAATAGAGTTGTGTACCCTTGCCCCACTGGTACTAGTACTAATATACTTATTCACCAGTTGGAGCTGGGCTCACCGGCTGTGTTTATATAATTACCAGAGTTTATTCATAAATCAGTTTTTATTATATTACTTTAGTGACATCAAATAGCAATAGTCTAAGAAGTATTTCTCTGAATTTACTAAATCGATGCAGCTTTTTTTGTAACTATAATACCAAAAAGAACAGTATCAGTTGAGGCTCCAAAATATTTAGCATTAGTTTCATTATTTTTTGAAATATTATCATCACCAGAAAAGAAAGACGTTTTCATACTTACATGTACACTGTAGATGTAGTGCTAATGGTTTTCATGAACCCACCACAGCTACAACAACTGTTTTTGCTTGGGATCCAAGAAGCCACCTAGGTGGGGGTCAGGAGAAACATCCTAGCAGCTGATGCTGCAAGAGCGATGCATCGCAAATTCGAAGCCATTTGGAGACAATTAGTCTCTGAAAAGTCAATAGCCAGTTTGTTTAAAAATAAACACTGAAAATTTGTGTTTGAGCAGTGCGAATGTTTTTTTGTACTAAATCTTGGGGGTGAAAATTCCCTTGGCAGATATGACCCTGGAACTCATTGTAATATAGGCTTATATTTGAACCTCAAAAATTATAAAAAATCATATTATGAACTAAACAATGCGAAAGAGTTACAGTAGTCCATCTATGTTTTTGCCGTAACCAAGTAGGAAACTATTCAAATTCAATATTCCAGACGCCGTAGGTGATACGGAGATTTGGTGATCATCTTCAAATATGCAGCTGAGAATTCTTCATGAAACTTCTCCTGGTCTTTAAACTCTCTGGTCTGAAGGTGAAATAACACATGAATATACAAGTGTTGTACTATGGCCACTGAGGGCTGCATGAGCATTGGATGAGAAAATTATAACATTATCCATTAAATTATTTGATTAGGCAAACAAGCCTCCCTGTTCCAAGGTACAGGCGGAGTCTTCCATGTGCCTACTACATGTAGATGCAGTTTCAGACTGTTTATTGTCATATTGCATAAAAACCCATAGTTATTCTCTAGTAGCAATACTACGTACGTGCACCTGTGATTTTTGCTACCGATTTTAGCAATATAATTTTGATCTTACAAACTATTATTATTTTGCCACTCAAAATAAAGCATTACTTAATTTTATTTCCCTGGAGTTATTCTATCTTAATCTAGGAGCACATAACTCCCAATATATAAACACACTATTTAGCTGAACTTCTCTGGCAAGAGAAGACAATTCTGAAAGCTCGTGCAAGTAAATTGTCGCAGTAGCAAAAATGCATTTACAATTCCAGCAAGTCGAGTCTACAAAATACATGTATGTTGAATTTGCTTTCGCTGGTCACAACTTAATGATTTAGGTAATTACGCCATGTGTATATACCGTAATTCATCTAATCTGAGCTCTTGTAAATACATGTACAGCTATGCACATGTAGAACATTGTGCTATGGTATTCTACAAGGTCAAGGGTATCACAGTTATGCACACCCATAGCAAATTTTTTTGCAAATACTAGATAGAAATGTATAAAACCTTACAAAAGCTGCTGTGATTGGTTGATCTGGACAGTCTGTTATATTCCTTTGGCCACAACTTGGTTCATCAAATCTTCCCGAAGTAGTAAATTGCTTCAGTAGAATCATGTCAGCGTGGAGCATAAGAAATTCTTCTATATTCCACTGGGTAGATCTAGATAAGTTAACATAATATAATGTACACGTAATTATACTGTGTAAATACTAAATGGATATGTACATGTAGAATTTGGACCATATTATAATGACATACACGTAAATATCATATAAATCACTAGTAATGTAACATTTTTCTGAGTAAAGTTCATTAGATGAGACCAACTCTTGACAAGGTATGCAGTCTACCAGTGAATTAACAATGTACACCGTGTATAATACTACTTGTTACATGTACTTTCATGGTGTATATCTTTAAAAATGCATACCAAAATACTCTTTGTGGAAAACATGTCATACCATTGTAATGTATATTGAATGTTTTAGTACATGTACACGGAACATTCCGCACTTACTGTGCGATTTCGTTGTTTACTCTTTGTGGTCTCCATAGCGGGTCATTCAGAGCAAAGTAATATTCTGAATCTAGTGCAGTTTCGGTGGTGTCCCATGGGCCACTAAACCCTGTGTTCTCTGGCCTGGCTCTACCCAGAGAGTGGGCACCTGTTCCCATCAATATTATAAAACATGTTGGTATTCATGTAATAACAAATAACCATATATTAGCCTATATGACTCCTAAGTACAAACACATACATATGTAGTACATGTGTACAATGCTGCCCGCAAATGTTGTCGAAATTACTTTAGTTCTACTAAATTTCCTAATAGGATTTTGTCTAAAACTCATCTCAAATGATTTCAATGGTCGTTCCAAATGCCACAAGTTAAGAATCTAGAAGCAAATGGACATTGAGTGTACACAGATATTTTTAACCCAGTGCACATGTATGCTCATTTATCACACATACCCATTAAAGCTACTGCGCCCTTATCAGAAAGTCCGAACTGCTCCTTTAGTACTGAGACCGTGTCAAGGGTGTTTCCTGAAGGTGGCCCACCAGAAATCGGATAGCGACAATCCCTTCTCCCAGTGGAGAATGGAAGGTTCAATGAACCTCCTACAAAAAACAGTTGCGGTGAGAACAACTGGTACATAAAAAATATATTAAAGAATATACATCAGCAAACCAACCTACATGTAAATATAACAGCTATTATGAAATAGTTGCAAGCAACTTAAACACTTTGCCAAGTGGAACATCTACATGTATGTCTTGATGAAGTGGTACATTTGTGTACATATCAATACTCTGCCCAGTTCACAGCTGCCCAAAGTCTGGATACATGCATGTTTGAATATCTTACAAAAAAGTTAAAAGATTCAGTTGATATAAAAAATTACTACTACATGTATAAATATAACAGTAATATTATTTTTATATCAACTGAATCTTCTAGCTTCTTTGTAAGAATTGTATGAACACATTCATCCATTAAATTTATTGCAGGTTAATTTAATTTCCGTATTACCTGCATTTACTGCTCCGGCTTTTGCGGCTTCGGTACCAAGTAACATAAGGAAGTCAGCATTAGACATCTTACGAGGAGCTATGATCTGTTTGATTCTAAGTGCCAGCTGATATGTCGGTTCAAGGACCTCATTTCCTCGAACTGAAAAGTCTAAACATCCATCGCAACCAGAGGACCCAAAACAAATATGGAACGATAGTTGCACCCACTGCGGTATGATCTCAGGCTACAAAGGTCAATAGAGACAAGAATCTCAAGATCATAATAGTCTGTGCACGAATAAATTATATCTAATCTAGGTATTAAGCAGTACAATATGTCCACCTGACGGTTTATGCAAGTGATAAAAAGCTTATAGCTTACCTCTTTAACTTGTGATTAATTATAGATTTATCTACATATTTACTCTAGCTACATGTGAAAAATTTCTTACGTCATTTTGAATGATGTATTGGATGATTTGCTGCATCCATTTTAATTTTTGTTTGGAGATGCGTCCTCTGGAAGATCTCCCTCTACCAGTTGTTCTAGGTGCAGGGTCATTGTATATGCGTGTACGGAGGTCACCACTCTCTACTAGTTTTTGGGTATTTTCTGATATTTCCCGTCTGTAAACAGCATTTAGTAGCTCAATACGAAGTGAGTCTGATAAGAAGGAGGGGGGGGGGGGGGGTGACACTGTCTCTTCGTGTGTAAACATACCTAAGTCTGGACAACATAGCAGACATATGCGTGTATTTATACTATAGCATGCATTGGCCTAGTAGTTAGGGCTCTGGAATTTCGCGTACATTAGGAGTCCCAGGTTCGATTCCTGTAAAGGTCATTGTTGGTGCTAGGAAGGGCATCCAACCTTACAATGCTCCTGTACTACATCAGTAATTTTACCATTTGTGAAGTGCCTTCCCCACCCCAAAAGCTAGAAAATATGCAGGTCTCTTTAGATCATTGCTTTCTTACCTGGGATTAATAGTGGGAAGTAAAGCCGGTAAGATGTTTTTATGCCACCTCTAACCAGAAAATACAATTATTTACAATTAAATTATACAATGTATAAGTAATGTTGACTACTAGTCAGGGCCCAAGCATTTATATTTCCACATGTAGAATTATGACTTATAACTTACTTGTTCCTCAGATGAGCACAGCCACCCTCTACATTGTAGGTTACTAAGGCAAGCAGCATAAGCAGCAGTAGACTCCCAGTCTGCAAATCAAGGTCATTAAAACATTATATTATCATGATACTTCGTTACTGTGGAAATACATTCACAGATAAACATTAGTGATGCTGTCCCCTGCATATCACCTTCCAAGGCAAAACAGACCAATGATGTACACTGTAACATAAATAAGCCCACATGTATTCAATATTATGCATAATAGAACTATTATAATACTTTGTCTTACCTTCATCTTTATTCTCTCAAGCAAATATTGGCTAACCTGTGTAATAGCTGAAAGCAGTCTACTATATTATTTTGAGAACTGTCTTTTGTTCTTATAGTCTATGCTTAAGGAAGTAAAATGTTGTTTAAGCCTAATCTCTTGCCTGTATCACTGAATAGAGAACCAAGATTTGAGAAAATTCCTAGCTTCACAATCAATGTGACATTATTTTTATCACTTATATTTCTTATGCATTTAAATTACAATCTAGAATCCAAATCCAGTGTCAACAAATATAAAAAAGTGTACTAAATGAGGTCATTGTATTGTGAAATCCCAATTAACACCTCATTCAAAGCAATAACCAGTGATCATCTTTCACATCAAAATATAAAAATAATACTGTCTTAGTCTAATCTTAATCTCAAATAAGTGTTCTTAAAAGCGTTCCAGTATTACACGTTCTATTATTTCACCCTTTTAGTAAATACAAACAATTGTTACTAATCAAAATAAAAGTTTCGTTTAAGTTCCCATGTCAGCTTAGTTGAAGGTACATCCTTGTACCAAAATTGCAGACAAGTAGGGATTAAATATTGCATCACATAGATGAAACAGTCTTTATTATGCAAATACATTTAGCTTTCTAACAATAAAATAATATTATACCCATTTTGTAGGAAGTAGTTTTATAGACTACAATACATGTGCATCATGAATTCTTCACATTCTCCCATGGATTTGCTTTTGCTAGACAGATGGAACTAATAAGTATCTATCCACAGCATGTAGCAGGTGACTACAGTTACGATGAGGAGAACCACGGTTTCAATAACTCCATACTTGACCATAATATGTGTTTTCCCACTTCCTATAATGTATGGAATCAGGAGCTGCTCCCGCCACATGGAGGACAGGACAAAGTCAGTAAAAGTCGAACACGTACAACCAGGTAGCTACTGTGTACAAGGTTCATAGGGTATATTTGTATAACCGCATTATAATAAGCTAAACCAGGTTAATAATACATTTTTATAAACGGTCAGTCATTGCATGGTTTAACCCATGAGATAGGTAAGATTACAGCCAAGTGCGTTTTCAGGGAAGTGGCTGATAGTATAGGTACAGGTATTATAGTATAGGTATCCTAATATTAGTTGGAGTTGTCTTCACGGTCTCATGTCATTTACCTCATCCCAAAAATAGACGAGATGAGAATGATATTCTTGCTGTGTGCAGAAGAATTACAATCAATAGCTTTACTCAATAGTAGGAAACCGATCTATACACAAAATAAAGTACGTATAGAGACACAACACAAGCAGGCAGTAGGCCCACTGCTGAACTAATGGTAGAATTAAACAGTATCTATTTAGGGCTGCAGTACATATACAAGCTGTGATATTATATCTCACAAGAAAGGGAGCAAAGTGCCTGTGGAAAAGTTAACCTGCCAGGTAGGTAGGTAGGTAGGTAGGCAGGCCTACAGTTTAATATAGGAATAGCAGTGGAAAGAACAGTTTGCTTATTGTCATCAATGTTGCCAATAAACGTTGGTATTGATATATTGATTTGTGTTACTGTAACGGTTAGTAAAACGCACAAATAATTGAATTATGATATATTAACCTATTAAAATGGGTTCAAGTTGTGTGCTTGGTCTTGTTTATCCAAGATTATTTACTGAAATAAATAGTGACTGTTGTAGCGAACTGTGTATTACTCCTTATGCCATGTTAAGATGTACATGTAGCTAATTCATCATGGTGTTATCAGTCTGTTGCATAAATATGTATACATAATCATGGTTTAGCATGTCATCGCACACACTAGCTGTTACACCAGCTTATTATCATGGTTTATCATGCCTTTGAACACCTCTGAACACTAGATATAGCATACCGCAACCACAAATTCGGGGTCAGGTCTGCTTGCGGGGCGCGCGGCTGGCTGGTGGTGTGGCTTTTGATGGCCGGTGACAGTGGGATAATATATGAATGAACTTTGTTAACTGTTTTAAACTAGGTTTTTGCTCTGGTTAGATTCACTAAAATCCTGGCCAGTCAGTAGTATTTCACCCACCTTACATACAAGACCATTTTTCGAAGCAACACAGAACAAGTTAGTGTTATAATCTGAAGGTGAAATTATTATACTATCAAATACTACTCAAATATTAAACATAATATATCAATATAGTCAATAGTGAATGTCAAGGCAAGCTACAAGGAGAACAAAGGTTCGTTTTTAATTTGTTATTAATCTACAGTGTCATACTTGTCACCTATTTTGTATTTTGTCAACTACTATCCATAATTGTTACTATGTTAAATATCACTTATATTCTGCCACACATTACCTTTAATCATAAACTCATTGTTATTTCATGTTATTCTTTGAGACCTCAGGTGTCTGGTTATGCAATAAAGTGTTAATTATTAATCAGCAAAAGTTGGCTGCTCTTCAATATTAACTACATACACAACTGCATCAGTAAAGTATACCTCTCTAAACAAGCTTGCTGGGTGCTTAGCAGACCATTAACTGCTACAACTGTGCCAATGTCAGCAGTGATATATTAATCTATATTAGTGTGTTGTTGTCCGTCCACAGTGATATGGTAGGCCATAGTAGTATGCTGTTGTCCGATAGTTAGTTAAGCCATCCATCAGATCAACATGGAAATACACCTCTACATGATGTAAATCATTTGCATAAGCTAAACAGTGAACTGCCAATGGCCGGTAGCCTACAGTGTGATAACCTATTACCTGGCGATAACCTCTGCCAACTGTGATTTATAATTACACTTCATGTTATAATAGAATAACTCTATGCATATGGAACAGGATGCAGGTTATTGTTAGAATTTGGATTGGTCCATCGATTTGGGGATAATTTCCATTTTACAAGTAAATACATTATCCATGTAGTTCATATTACACTCCATATGGTTCACTATCACGATGATTCATTAGCATAATACAGGTGATTGCCAAGGTCTAATGAACTAAAGCTTATTTCTAGCAAGTCTGTATGTATAAATAGTCTTGCTTGTTTTTGCATGATGCACAGAAAGGTGCAATGCAAACATCAAGGTTTGACCAATCTGGTTATATTGTAGAATAAATAATGACAAATGATTTACATAACGTAATTTGTACCATATCTATAAAATATGCATATCCTATACGAAACCTGATCTGGTTTTAACAAGATGGTGAGTTAATTGAAATTTTGCCAGATTTATTTGAGTTGTGCATTCAATTAATGTAAGGAGTTTATAAGAGATTGACGTTTGGCTAATGAGCCCCATTTACTCTTCACTTCTCTGTAGAGGTACAAGACTATCTACGAAAAAGAGAATAGATAATCAGAATGGAGGAAAATCCATCAGTACGACTTACATTTCTCCAGAAGTTTGGAATGCTTACCAAGTTTATGTTACCCCTGGTTGTGACGCAGATGATACCTGATATAGCTGAACAGGTAAGAGTTTGGAGGCAATATAGAGAATAGTCTAGACTCACGTACTGTCTATGTGAATTGGAAACATCCCAGCCCAAACCTCGTATTGGCTTCCTGACTATATTGAGACTACTAGTGTATCAACTACCATAATATGATGCCTACATCCATAGGATAATATAATATAATACATGTAGAATGTAGAATATAGAACGTAGAACATAGAACATACATGTAGAACAAAGAACACAATATAACATAGAACATAGAATATAGACCTTACATACATGCACATTTCTATCGACTAATATAAAAACATAATTGCTCATTGTACTATGAGCATTACATTACATTATATTTGTATATGATACCTGTGCATATGTACATGTATATACATGTATGACTACTGAATCCAAAATGAGACATATCCATTTTTTCCAATTTCAGATATTTGAGAAAGAATTTTCACAGCAAAGCTTTGTGCAACAGACCACGAAACTTTCCGCATTTCAACATGTTAGACTTAGGCCCAATCATTGGGATGTTTTATGAAAATCATATGAGCAATGTGGCCGCGCTACAGTCCTTTGAACTTCACATCACGTTCCAAAGTGAGACGTATCCTCGGATATGCCTCACTTTGACACTGATTCATATATACAACTGAATCAAATAGCTGAATGTCATTATTGTCATATAACAGCTTGTACTAAATTAGTTAGTAATTCAAAGTAAACAATGAAGCCCTTGTCACAATCTCTGACAGCAATCTATACATTATTATGTGCATGCATGTTTCCCCAAAAATTAAGAAATGAATCAAATTGGCTATATTATGTTATTCTGACATTGTCTCTTCTCCACTATGAAGAGCTTTTTTCTAATAGTTTGTTGGTGAGCCTCTTTGTTTGGTCTTTTTGTGCTGCTACTATTAGGAGAGGTTTGTTGAACATTTTCATCCAAGGAATCAAAACCAGCAGGGTTGTACATTAAAGCCATTATTGGGTTCTGCATGGAATACTAGGTTGATACTAATTGGCTGATTAGCTGAAGAGCACACATTGTCATTGGACAAAAGGATTTGTCTCATTTTGGAATTCAACAATCATGGATATATCTCATTTTGGAACCGTATACTGGTATTTCCAATGTTATTACTGTGGATATGCAGCATTTTGGAAAAAAATATTTTGGTCCATATGAAACTCTGTACCGTGAAGAATACCGTGGGATGTCCACCTCAATTTTTTTTAAAGTGGTCTATGTATCATTTTGGAATTCAACTCTTCATTACACTACAGTATATTTGTATAATACCTGTACATATGTACATGTATATTCATATATACAATCCATAAGTGATGCACTTATACATGCACAGCATTATTTTATTACATAAGTATTATAGAACAATTGCTAGTTATCCTCTCTAACAGAGGTTTAGCCTGCAGTAGATATGGCCGTAATACATGTAATTATGGCAATATGAGAAACAATTGATGGTATACATAAACGGAGTAATTATTGCTATTTGACAGGTGATAAACAGAGGTATAACATCCATTGCATCAGATGATATGGTGAGATTCCTGGCAAGCTATGGACTTGCTTTTTATGTTTCTAAGTTCATCTGTGCCTTCTCAAGTAAGTACAAGTAATTAGTATACAGGACAGAAATTTACACTCATTATACTCTGCAATATTTAGTGCATTCACAACCTCGTGGAACGACCTGGGGATATGGTGAGGTTCCTCGCAAGCTATGGGCTTGCTTTTTGTGTTTCCAAGTCTCAAAGTTTTCAACATCAATATGTATTGTGCACCTATAATACTGCGTAGGCCTACCATATGATGCAAGATTTGAGATATATGTCGCTAACATGCACATAGGATTCAATTGAGTTATCTTCTTTTGCATCTTAAAATTTTCTCACAGAATTCAAGTTAGTACTTTTTAGTTGCGGAAACGATCACAGAGTGCAAATGTACCTTTAATTATTAGAACAAAAATGATTTTTGGACTAATAGTGACAATATTTTATAGGACCAGGTAGCAGCAAAACTAAAGTTGAACTTATACATTTCCCTTACACATTTCCCTTATACATTATTAAGTGGTCAGCCCTAGAATATTTTATTGCTGAGTGCAACTCATGTTTAATAAACTAAGGATGCCCTTTTATTTATAGCTGAATTAAGACACATCAGCGTGGTTCTGGTACACAACAGGCAGGATAATATAAGAATGGTAATATTATCTACTGTGGTTGGCTCTCTAGGCTCTGTGTTCCTGCTGATCCTTGGTAAGCTTATAGTTTAGCTCTGCATCTGTCCTGTTGTAGTCTATTACTTACCACCATCAGGGAATTCCCATATTTAAAATGGTTGTTGCAGCAAGTCTAGCACCGTGGAAGAAATGACACTCAGAAATAATTTCTGTTTTATTTACAGTAGTTATTTTCCCCTGGAAGTGTTTGGCTTCTGCCTGGTATGGATAGGCACAATTATTATTAACTGTAGGATTGACTCCAGCTGGAGTCTGGCTTATACGAGACGTTCACAGACAGAGTGAGGAAGTAACAGAAACCACCTGTCAGATGATAACTTATCTCTGTATTGTACCATTACTAGAAGCCATAGTAAGTATATAACTTACCTCTGTATTGTACCATTGTTAGAAGCTATAGTAAGTATATAACTTACCTCTGTATTGTACCATTAATAGAAGCTGTAGTAAGTATATAACTTACATGTACCTCTGCATTGTACCATCACTAGAAGCTAGTAAGTATGTAACTTACTTTTGCATTGTACCATTACTAGAAGCTATAGTAAGTACTTATAACTTACCTCTGTATTGTACCATTACTACGTAGAAGCTATAGTAAGTATATAACTTACCTCTGTGTTGTACCATTGTTAGAAGCTAGTAAGTACATGTACATGCATATAACTTACCTCTGTGTTGGACATGTACCATTACTAGAAGCTAGTAGTAAAAGATACATGTATACTATGGCCTAAATTGCATCTGAATTTTCTCTCAGTACTTTGAGCTTATATTATGTCTTTGTCAGACAAACTACTTTGAAGGAGGTCTAATCTGTCACAAGCTGACTGGTTATGCTGGTATAGCCAAGTTTACTGACTTTGGTATGCAGGTTGGTACCTACTTGCATATTCGAGATAAAAATCTGAAAGTCCTTACTGCTTGTAGTCCCGTCTACTATTACATGTGGTGCTATTTTATATAATGATAACGGGATGAACTTTTTACAGAAGTTGTTGTAAGGTCAAGTTCATGTCGGGTGATTCTAGTCACCCAGCATCAAGGAGTATCAGCAGCAGATGTCAACTGAGGCTCCTACAAATACATCTAATCTCCACTACATCTGAAGCTGAAAAAGGCAGAACTTTTGTTCACAATAGCCAAACTTCAGTACTAGCCTCGTTACCACTGACATCCACATACATACCATTACAGTTGTTAGCCATGATATCATTTCTACTGCTATTATTATATGTACAACGCTGTAGGTACTATTCACAATAGTCCTCCTCTTCACTCCAACCAGAACTGAACCAGTATTAGTTCCAACATTTGCTCTCTATGCTGGACTCATTGGTAGACTGATTATGGGTGTTGGATTCTGGTATGTGCTGGCAAGGCCTCATCTACCTGGCAGGCAGCCAACAGAGGTAGGTAATTGTGTACTGCTATAACAGTTCACTATGAAAGCTCTTTATATCCACTTATCGCTGATGACTTGAAACATGCTCTTAAATTTAATGTCTTTTAACCCATGTTTGCCTTAAACAAAGGTTTATTTGGTCACTTGGTTGTTTATAGCGTTGCGTCACAATTGACTCAAAACAATATGTCATATTTGGCATACTTAACAAATTCTTGAACTTGTATTGTACACCATGTCAATAGTAATAATATTGTCAAAATAGTTGAAGGTAGCAAGATGATAAAATTACTCAACATTCAACAATACTCCAAACAATAGAATAGCTCATTATTTATTAGCACCAGGCCCAATGTGCTATACTTGACACATCTATACATATGTTTCCAACGATATTGTTGGCATAAATAATGTATTACTGTGAACCACAGTGCTCTTATGGGAACAAAGGTGACTGCTTATATGCATTCCCTACCATGTGATGATGTTGTCACCATATTATGTAATGTATCTCCTAACCTAAAAAATTCACAATACATTCACTTCAGTTTTTTTGGCACTGTCTTCCAAAATCTGACATGTTTGAAACTGAACAGGATACCAAATAAATGGTAGATCCAATCAGGTTATGGGCAGGTGGAATAACTTGGGTTGACAAGCGGTTTTGTTTCCAGGCATCAATCATGTCAATCAAAAGAGATATGCAATAAAAATCACGCATCACATTTAGCATACCAAGATTCATTGCAATCCATGTGACTGTTACTTTACCATGGAAGAACTCTCACCCTGGCCAGTTTATTGCTGAAGCAACACATAAGCAGTGGTACGCATTCTACAATGGCTGTCTTCCAGGTAATTGAATACCAGATACATGTCGTTCAATCTCTTGCATCTCTATGCAATGTATATCTTGTTCAAAATCAGTGGAGGGAAAAATAACCTGCGTAGGTTACTGCTCCAAAAGCAGTTCTTGCTTTGTCTGTCTTCAAAATGATACCCGCTTTAAGTAGTATCTTGGCGTTTATCCAGTCAGTCACAGTACTGAAGTTACATGTACCTTGTTTACTCTGTCCACAAATTTATGGAGTTATCATATTTCACCTAATTCTGACCAAATTAAGCATGACTGCTGCTCTTACTGCATCCTTCTTCAGTTGGTTACATAACAGTAAATTGGGAAGAAATGTAAAAAATATGCGAAAGAGAGAGGACAACTCTACAGCTACCACCTAAAAATGGGTGAGACCAGAACGACTGAGCATTTGCATCGTGTGACCTATTTTTCATCATCCCCTTCCCCCCCCCCCCCCTCCTATAGAATTCATTAGCTGATAGACCTTGGGACGCTTTATGTTTGCCAAATAAGGCAAAGAAAACTAAAGCCTCTTTTTGAAATAATACAACTTAGGCCTACATGTAGCTTGAGCTTTTCATGAAACTTAGCTGGAATGGATGAGTTATGAGTCTCACAGAGACTTAGGGCAAAATTAATATTAAGAGTCTACAGTATATGCTTAGCATGCCTGTATTACTCTGTTGAGAATAGAGATGCCTACCTTGGTATTGTAGAGGTACAGGGTATACATTGTAGGTACGACATTTTAACTGATCACTTTGGTTCTAAAAATAATCTAATATTAACAAGCATCAGATTATGTAACTCTAAACTGAGTACATACATAACGATCGAAACCATTAAAAATATCTACATTACCAGCATTCTGTAAATTGTGGAATGTAATATAAATATTCTATTAATTATCTATGCTGGTTTCATGATCTGTTAAAACTGGCATTAATGCACCTGTATATATTTTCATCCCCTCCTAATCTAATGTGTTTCATTTGCACACCTTCACTGTCGGTCCAAAGTCATCACTGCACAGTATTGCGCATGGTTGTTCTAGAACGTTCTAACTTGCAGAATATCAAACCTTTGCTTGACTAGATAATTATTGTAACTGTAGATTCCTCTTACCTATGGCAAAGCCCTATGGTTCTGCTTTCCACTAATATTCATGAGGCTGGTGCAGATGGTGTGCCGACCTGTAATCAACCTCGTGGTGTCAAGAAACCTGGCTACAAAAGTTAGCGAAGAAGCTGCAGCAGAGGTGAGTGTAGAATATAGATTATTTTTTGTAAATATTAGACCATTTGCTACTATTAATAGACTAAAATAAATTCAATATAATACCTAGAGTTATCTTATCTGCCAACTGGCACTTGCACACCAGCCTGATGCTAAGTTAACTTTTATGTAGTTATCTTCTCTTTTCACCAATGATCAGTTTCATCACAGCTTCAAATTTCAACGCTGTCAACCACTGTCAGCTACATTGGCTTACAACTATTTAACATTATTCTGCTGATTTTTAAAAAAATTGCTGTTTGGCCGATTTTTGATAATCCATGAAAACCTCTTAAAAGTGTTCTTTTTTCTTCAAATATCATTGATTAAATTTCTCAGTGTGTGAAAGAAATGAATATTTTGTTAGGCAATAGCTGTGCTCACTGCTGTATACCCAACCAATAGATTTGTAATGTCTTGGCTGAACGATCTAAGGACAATTCCTCCAACATTTCACAAGGTTACCAAAGAGCATGACAAGTTTGGAATGAAGGCAAGTGGTAGGCATAGAGACACCTACCAGAAATAATACCTGTTTACAATAATGTACTTCACAATGTATGCTTAAGGATACAAGTAGGTAAGGGTGTATAAATACACATAATAAAAATATATGTATTCAAAGACGTGCAGAAATATTCTAGTGCTACATTACACCTTGTATAATATTCCTGTGACACTATGGATATAGTCGTATCTCATTACTGTGATTGCATGCTCATTACTGGTAGCATCTTAAACTCTGATCACAAACAAGCCCAAATTGAACTATGCGTGATATTTACTGCATATGGTTTCATTTCAGTTGCTGTCATTGTATGCGGCATTCTGCACATCCGCAGTTGGAATTGTCTACCTTCTTCTCTTCCACGTCCCTGGAGTAGCATTCTTCATTGTCAACACAATAATAGGGTTAAATGAGGAGTTGTCAGCTCTATGTATTACCCCTTTGAAGATATTTGGACTAATATTTTTCTCAGGTGAAGTTGGATTTACTCTTTTACGCTACACCGCTCAGGAAACCAAATTGTTTGTTCAAAATTACTCATAACGAATATATTTGTTGATTCATTATATTTTGGCACTGATCCAACTCTTATTGCTATATACAGTCTCCTGAATAAGTATCCAGGTTTGATTTCAAGTATTCAATATTAACGTATTATTTACCCTTTATTTGTTTTAGTCGGAGTGACTGGGCATATGTCGGGCATTTTGATCATGAAGAAAAAGACTATGTATCTAACACCAAGCACTATATTTAGATTGGGTGGACTAATACTGTCCCTTTCCGTCCTCACCCAAACAAGGTATACGTCTCAAAACTAAGCCTTGCATAATTGTTCCTCATAGTTGATGATAAGGTGTCTTCGCGACTTAAACTTCAGACCCAGGCCGATTTACGAAAATATTTTCCAGCACACATCCGTCATAGAGTCGCGAACACACCGGCCTGGGCCAAAAGCAAAATCTTCATTTTCGCGCGAATAAATCAGGTGTGCCGATGAGCTAGGAATGGTTTCGTCTGGACAAGCAAAATCCCAGGCCAATAGCCCTTCTGACCTAGGTCGGACGACCATCTTGTAATTTTTATTTGCGACCCGAGTCCGTCCAAGAGGTCGCAAAGACACCTATAAAGCTTTCATTTTACTGAATAACAAACCTAGGCTGATGATCCACACAGTATCTGTATCTGCTCCCTTTAGAGGCACACTAGTAGTAGTAGGTTAGTGAAACTACTTCAGCAGTATTTACTGGTGTGCGTGTGTGAACTTTTATGATCAAATCTGGCCTACCTAAAAGTTTGAAGGCCCGCTGACATCTGTTTTGTATCCTGTATGAATACAGATTGCGTGGAGAAGTCATGGCTGTGACAAGTCTGTTGCTGTGCTACATCGTAGAAATGGTATTTGTTGTGGCTGCCACCTTATTTCTAAAATTAAAGGTAAGATTATATTTTGCTACAAGTGGCGTACAAACTACCAAAACTCAGCATTCGCTGCCATTACAACTGATAACATTTCAGAATCGTCTCCAAGCATCTTGCTCTGGAAGAAGAACTGGAAAAACAGGTCGCAGCGATTTGAGGTCTGAAAATGAGTCTGGCGAAGAGATATCAAAGTTTCTAAGTGAAATAGAAACTGAAACATATCATCCAAGATTGGAAAACAGAAATCTAAACCCAGATGGGAGGGTTGAACTGTGCTTAGCCAGAATTGAAGAAGATTAGCTTATGGCAGAAATAAAACAATTGGAGGGTTCCAATTATGCAATACTTTGTATACATTGCATGATATTTTTCTTGCAAGGAAAACCAAATTTCCTTGCAAGAATAATACAACATACAGCAAACTATTTTACAAGCAACAGCATAATATTATGCTAAGAAAAAATTTCTAAAAATCTTCATGGCATTAATTCCACAGAGAGCAGTTGTATAATGTATATTTTGACATTTGTGACTATAGACTTATTAGGATTTAGGCTTTTATTGAACAACATAAAACATATACAAGCAGTTTACTATTTTAAAATGGTACAAGCAGTTTGGTCAGGAAGTAAAGGTTAGAATAAATGATTGAAAAGTAACTTTTTAGACCAGTGTGAATAGTGAGTGGAGAATGGAGAGGAAAGGTAACACGACTCCAAATCATGCCAGTTTCCTCTTTGGTGGCAGGAGTTGCATTATAATCACTATCTTCCACTATCCTTGCCACCAGTGTGCTATTTAAAGCAGTATATTTACAGCATTTAATGGAACCATGCACATGGTGTATAATAATTATATATAGTACATCTTTGCTTTAACATGTATCTATGGCAGCTACAGTTACTTTTTGCGTTTTATAGCAATATTTTTTCAAGTATCCTATGTGAATAAATTCATACATTGCAAAATTATTAGTGGTGACTGGGAAAATTTTTTAATGAAAATCAAACATGCGTGTGAGATAACCGCTGGTTTATTATGATAACATAATTTATTTACAAATCACATCTGCAAATTATATTTCAAAACTCAACTGCAGTTATTTGCTGGACGACAATTCATTGCATTCATAATATTGGTTTGTAAAGGGTTCTATCATACTGTGGTGAGGCGGGACATTTCAATATAGCCTCAGCCTCCGCCGGCCTGACATTTAATGCACACTAGTGCCTGGTAGTTGTCTTCCTCAACTCAACCCGTATAATTAATCTTGTTGTACTTACTCTGTAGTGTGAGCATATACTCATACTTATGTATAATTCGCTTTTATTGTGCAGTTCCTAGATTTACTGGTTATAACTTACTTAACACTCCTTGTATAATCTACCTTTATATACATCATTCCATTAGCATATTATTTTGATGTGGCCGACCTCAAAGAGGTCAGACCTCGTCCTTTTATCCACCATCTTTTCGTGCCATTTTCAGACGATACTACATCGTCCTTTCTACCGAGATTTTTACTGGAAACGCAATAGTATATAAAGTGCGTGCTTTTTTATTGTGAATCAGTTGATGCTTGGGCTCCAATAAAGACACATCCAAAGAAAAAACTACACAAAATCTTTTTTATAGCTAAACTAGTTCCAGCTCTTGATTCCATTGGACCTTAAAGCTCGAACTTTCTACTAAGATTGAAAATACTCTATCTCAAGATTTATTCTAAGCATCAGCTTAAGACCCTATGGGTCGTACTAAATACATACCATACAAGACTTGAAGTCTAAACATTCTGTGCGTACACAGGAATTAATCTATAAAAGCGTTCAATTAAATATAAGATGAAGAAATATCAGTTCATTAGTTTTCTATACTGAATGATGAGGAAAGCGTTCAAAATGTGTTGGTAGCTTGAACAATTTTTCTGGCATAATCTTTGTATTTGTATTTATCTATTTTCATCTAATAGTCTATAATAAAAGAAAAGAATACGCAAGAAAATATTTGGCAATGAGGGTCCCCATGGCCAATAGCAAAGCCAATCGAGGTGTTATACCCTAGTTAGCAGAATGAACAGACAACTCCTCCAGATAATCAAGTAGGTGTGAGCATTGCCTATCAGATGTGTTCAAACGGACAATGAGTTCCAGGCTGTTGTCATCTGATAGAAGACCTATCTATGTCCACAACACTGGGTATAAAATGCCATTTATCATAACTACTACCTTCTACTTATCTATAACCACACAAATTAGGACAGTAATGCATAATGATGGTCGTTCTATAAACACATTTTAGAGAAACAACACTGCTAGTGGGGCACTTGCCACATATAGACTTCTTTTGTGGAAGCTGGACTCATTTATTTTCTACAGTGAGCTGTGCTTTTAATTCAGCAAATAAATAGCCTATTTAATTTACTGTACACTCATGTAGCTTAGGCCTCTAAGCATTGTTTACATTTCTAGGGAGTTGTCATTTTTTATGCCCCAAACCCTTTAGTAAACTTCTTTCTGCTAAATATATGAAAGTTGGTCTCACATTGTGATAGAATACAATATGTAGATAGAAAGTCAGGGTCCATTTCATCAATCTAATCAAATGAGGCCTGGTATTACACCTAAAGCTAAATGGTAAAAATATAATAATACATCCTGCTACTTAAAACATATATGCAATTGGGCACAAGAATACAGAAAAATTTTACCATGATATTTTTACAATCATTATTCAGCAACTATCCTGAAAAATAGATGATAAGCTCGACTGCTAATTCACAGAAGGCCAGTCGAAATTAATACAAGTCTTTGTTACCCAGTAAGTTGATAAGAGATTAGAAATTAACACGGCCACTTCAGTATACAGCAGAAAATAGGAAGAAGAGACTGTTTAAAAGTTGTGTGCTCAGCTGGTGGTGATATTTACTGGCTGGGAGGCTTTTGCTGAACTGGAGTTTGACTAGAAAGAATGTGGGGATAACTCCATTACTCAGTAGACATTTCAAATTTTAATTCGACCCCTTTGACTGGTTTTTGGTATAATAAACCAAATTTGTGGTTTAATAAGAGAATATATTTAATTCTACTTGAGCATTTCGATTCATAAAAAAAGTTGTGCATCAAAAGTGTGAGCAAATAATAATTATATTACAAAATATACATCCGTGATAACAACCTTCAGTTGTAATAGAAAGGTACAACAACAATATCGTATTGTACATTGTATATCCTAAAACTGAGTGAAAAACATATAAATAAGTACATACAGTAACTATAACTAGTATTACTGCATCTATTAGCAGAAAAAGACGACAGCAATCACGACCGGAATAACAATCATTATCCATTTAGCTAGAATATCACCTTGGGCAAATTCATAAAGGGCTTTTTCACAATAGGTATCACTCATATAATAAGTAGCATTGTTCACAGTTGTGAAACAATGTTTTTCAAAATTCGGGTTATTCACTTCTTCAGTGGTACATTTGTTCAGGCGATACACCCAGAAACTTCCTGAAAAAAGATACAAATGTAACACTGTGTATGAAAATGAATGCGCTATTTAGCTTCTTGGACTTACGAGCGTAATAGAATTTAAGTGCTCAATGTGTGCACAGAGAATTATCTACAAAAGTCACAGTGTAAGTAGCCAACTAATTACTAATTTATCAACAACAGTTTTGTGTATAAAACGACTCCAGGTTCCAGATTTAGTTTGAAATGATCATCAGCTTAGAATTCTCATTAAAAATCATTGGCTTAATTAAAAGAAAGCAGTCACATTTATTTTGAAGTTGGAATTTGAGTTATTATCGCTGCATCAAATAATATTATTTTGAGAGCTGTTATATTAAACTCACCTTCATAAACAATGCAAGAAACTGTCAAAACATTATTCAACAGTTTAACTTAAAAAAGTCATCAACTTACACATTAGCAGTAATCAGAATTGCACTGCGACTATTAATAGTAATGGAAAGAGAAGATAACTTCTACACTGTTGACCTATAATTGTCAGCATAAGTAGTATAGTCAGTGCACTTCTACACAGACACGCACTCATTGACCCCTGTTTTCAACCAATCACAAGCCGGTATTTCCGATTTCAACCAATCACAGAAGAGCACAAAAATTTTGCACACGACCTTGCCAAGGTCACCCCAAAATCCCCCCTTCTGATTGGTCGAAAAAACATTTGCACACTTGACCCCGAACCCGGCCACGACCCCTTCCCTCCCTCCTTCCCGCCCCCTCCCCCGCCTCCCACTCCTCCCCCGCTCCCCGCCACCGCCCTCGTCCCGTCCGCGCCACCGCCGTCGCCGCCGCCGCCACCGCCGCCCTCACAGCCGCCGTCGCCGCCGCCACCACCGCCCTCACCACCGCCGCCGCCACCGCCGCCACCACCGCCGCCGCCGCCACCGCCGCCGCCGCCGCCACCACCACCGCCGCCGCCGCCGCCACCGCCGCCGCCGCCATCACCGTCATCACCGCCACCCCTCCTCCGCCGCCGCCCACCCTCCCCACCCCGCAACCCCCACTCACCCGAACGACCGATCGTTTGAGGCGGTCAAGCCGCGTCCGCCCACGTTGCGTGCGGCGCCGACCGTACACGTGGAGGCGACGCCGGTGCCCCGTATCCACCGGGCCAAGCGACTAGGCAGCGGCCCGCCGCTTCTCCCGAGCCCTCCACTCGAAAAGCTTGTGATCTAAACGAGCGAATTCGGCTGCGCTTCTTCGCATTGTTAATAAAGAAATGTGTAAAGTCTTGGCTATAAATACACTGATGGGAAAAAGGGTTGGTTCTATAATATACATTGTATTGACAACAAAGAACCGTGTGCATGTGTTAAGTCAGCATATATAATGCATTAAATAAACTTTCCGCAATGGTGACAATAGAATGAATAAAAGATTGTGTACACGTGTTAAAACACAATTGAAAGAATAAAAGACACATATTTAAAAGAGTATGTCATATCTGTTATTAGCAAGAAAGTCTGTGTGCATGTGTTAAGACAGTGTATATTATACATTAGATAAACTTTTCACAATAGTAGCAATAGAATAAATAAAAGGTTGTGTGCATGTGTTAAGTCAGCATTATGTAATATATTAAATAAACTTCACAATAGTAGCAATAGAATAAATAAAAGAGGGGTTTAGGTACTTATTACTCATCTTCATCAGAAGTCGTAGGAGCTATAATGTTTACGACTTCGGTCTCAGCATACTCTAATTGATATGCTCCAGCTCCAAACTCTTGACACAGTCTTACCTACAAGATGATTTTAGTTTTTTACTCAGACGAATATCACTCAAGGTGGACAAAGCAAGAAATCTATACTTCTTTATGTTGTTGGTCCCTTACCATATCTGCTGATTTGTAGAGGTGAGCTAGTTGTTGAGGAGTTTCACTTTTGTAGTTACGAACTTCAGAATCAGCTCCCAATCTTAGACATGTATGTAGACATTCGTAGTCTTCATTCTCTATGGCAATGTGAGATGGGGCGTATCCATCTCCCATTCGCTATAATATCAAACAAGAGAATAGAATTAAACTCCCCATCTAACTTATCAATTCAATCTACTCTACTTTTATTCCACTGTAATGTATTCACTTACCCTCATATCTAAGTCAGCCCGAGTATTTTTTTTTAGTACTTTTAGTGCCTCTCTATGCTTGCTGCTATGCGCTGTTTCAACAATGAGGTGGACTACACTCCTTCCATCATGATTGTAGCTCTGTACATTGTCTTGGGGAAGTGATTTGTAAGGAACTCTGAAGTATGGATGCTTTACTTCTGCTCTGGTCAAACTTGTGGTTAGAGCATGAATAACCTTAGCTCTACCCAGAAGTGCAGCAATGTGAAGGGGGGTGTCACCTTCCAAATAAACATTAGCAATATAGATAAGTACCGAATTGTTACAAGTTTTGCAACACTATATTTTTTAACAAGCAATGCATGCAAACATTGGTGCTATAAAACACTAACCCCAAGCATCGGCTATTGCTCCATCCGCTCCCCTTGTGATGATGAGGCGAATTAGTGAATCCGAACAATAAGACTGTACAGTTAGGTGAAGTAACGTCTGCCGATTCGCATTCTTTGTATTCAGTTGTTTGTGACTCCTCGCAACAAATACCGCGAGTGCAATGGCTCTCTCATCTCTATCTCGGGCTGCTTCTAGTACCTCACTACATCATTTAGCATGATATTTGTTTTTCACATAGTTGAGAGGTAGTTATATGGGAAATTTGTCTATCATATTTTATTTTGATCATAAAAGACAATACGAAAAAAAAAAAAAAAAATAGATGGAAGTATGTATAACTTACAACTCTTCATCCTTTCCATCTTGTTCCCAAAAGATAGAACGAATTTCTTCTAGTAACTGTGTGCTAAGCTTATTACGAATATCGGTTAAAGGATCCCATTTCTGCCAGTCTAGAGGTAAGCTTTTTTGGAGAAAGAGCTCAGACACCCCCTCAAATAAGTCTTTATTCTCATACTTGCTTTGTTCTGTACATCTTTCCACTGTTACCTTCATCAGCTCTTGGTTTATAGGAGTCATTAGCTTGTTGCTATACTCGCTTGATCCATATCCACTTTCCATGTTATTTGTGTGCTAACCTTCTTTAATTTCTATTAAGAACAGACTGGAGCTAGAAAGAGTTAACTAAACTACTGTTTTCACCTCTCTTTATATAGTGAATAAAAAGATACAAATAAAGCTGATTGGCTAACAGCATATACATTGGAGCGCATTGGAAACACATCAGAGTGCATCGAATCACATCGGGAAAGATCAAAAACACATAGGGAAACATCGAAACACATCGGGAAAGGTCGAAAACACATCGGGGGAGGTCGAAAACACATCGGGACACATCGAATCACATCGGGGGAGGTCGAAAACACATCGGGACACATCGAATCACATCGGGGGAGGTCGAAAACACATCGGGACACATCGAATCACATCGGGGGAGGTCGAAAACACATCGAATCACATCGGGGGAGGTCGAAATCACATTGAATCACATCGGGGGAGGTCGAAAACACATCGGGGGTGGTCGAAAACACATCGGGACACATCGAATCACATCGGGGGAGGTCGAAAACACATCGAATCACATCGGGGGAGGTCGGAAACACATCGAATCACATCGGGGGAGGTCGAAAACACATCGAATCACATCGGGGGAGGTCGAAAACACATCGAATCACATCGGGGGAGGTCGAAAACACATCGAATCACATCGGGGGAAGTCGAAAACACATCGGGGGAGGTCGGAAACACATCGGGACACATCGAATCACATCGGGGGAGGTCGAAAACACATCGGGACACATCGAATCACATCGGGGGAGGTCGAAAACACATCGAATCACATCGGGGGAGGTCGAAAACACATCGAATCACATCGGGGGAGGTCGAAAACACATCGAATCACATCGGGGGAGGTCGAAAACACATCGAATCACATCGGGGGAGGTCGAAAACACATCGAATCACATCGGGGGAGGTCGAAAACACATCGAATCACATCGGGGGAGGTCGAAAACACATCGGGGGAGGTCGAAAACACATCGGGGGAGGTCGAAAACACATCGGGGAGGTCGAAAACACATCGAGACACATCGAATCACATCGGGGGAGGTCGAAAACACATCGGGGGAGGTAAAAAACACATCGGGTTACATCGGGTTACATCGGGTCACATCGGGGAAGGTCGAAAACACATCGGGACACATCGAATCACATCGGGGGAGGTCGAAAACACATCGAGACACATCGAATCACATCGGGGGAGGTCGAAAACACATCGGGGAGGTAAAAAACACATCGGGTTACATCGGGTTACATCGGGTTACATCGGGTTACATCGGGTTACATCGGGTTACATCGGGTTACATCGGGTTACATCGAATCACATCGGGATGCAATAAATCAGACTAAAAAAAGCCAAATCACCTCTGATTGGACAGAGATTTCCATAAAAGCAAGCGTGAGAGAGGATTTTTATCATTGCCACTCAACCACCTAGTAAAGACTTGCAACTCTGTGGATATTTACTAATTTCTCTGAATAAACATCACTCAACAATTAATATGGTGAGTAAACTTATTTTAATATGTATTTTAGTATGAATTTACTCATTTGAGTTAACATTGGGACTAATTCTATTTTAGTAGTGATATAATACTCCCTTGGTATGACCAGAGCTTAGAAACTTTGTAAGCTTATGTATTAAACTGTTTTGATTCTCAACATGAGAGCAAGTATGTAGAGATCTGATCTGTCTATACTACAATTTGTGTGACCGGAGCTTAGAAGCTTTATATGTGGTGAGATTTTTTTCAATATGAGTAGTTATACCACTAGTAGTGTAATAAGTATCAAAACAGTTTATTACCACTTGTACTGGCTATACTAGTACATCCTAGCTATTTTAATATGTATTTTAATATGAACTTACTCATTTGAGTTAACATTGGGGCTAATTATATTTTAGTAGTGGTATAATTCTCCTTTGGTATGTCCAGGGCTTAGAAACTTTGTAAGCTTATATATTAAACTGTTTTGACTCTCAACATGAAAGCATGTGTGTAGAGATCTGCTCTGTCTATACTACAATTAGTGTGACCAGAGCTTAGAAACTTTATAAGTGGTGAGATTTATTTTCAATATGAGTAGTTATACCACTAGTAGGGTAATAAGTATCAAAACAGTTTATTACCACTTGTACTGACTATACTTGTACATCCTAGCAAAGAAGTATATTATCAAGTGTAGCCTATACTCTACATCCAAGACTATACTGTACTAAAGTGGCCTATCACAATACTTGGGGTGGACTTGCTGCTAAAAAGATTAACTGGATAATTCTAATGAATAGGTCTGCACTAAAGTGATTTATTACACTACTTGGGATGAACTTGTTGCTAAAAAGATTAACTGAATAATTCTAATAAATAGGTCTACACCAAAGTGATTTATTACACTACTTAGGATGAACTTGAAGCTAAAAAGACTAACTGATTAATTCTAATAAATAGATCTGCACTAACACAAGAGTAATTTATCTCTCTGTTTGGGAGGAGCTTACCATCAGAAAGACTCAATTGGTTGAAAAACACATAAAAAGTAAGGGGTGGTATTTTTGGTTTTTTTTCTGTCTTATACTGATTATTCACTTCAAAATTAATTCTTGCTAACACATGTTCTGTTTATCTGTTCTTGTTTCTATTCCCCAGTGACTATGGTGAGTTGGTGGTTTTATCCACACAGTTAAGGCTTTAGTATATATTATTACTTGTTATTTAACTTGCCTATGCTATTCATTCTAAAAGTAGTTGTTATCAGTATTCTTATTCTCTTGCTCAATAACTATAGGGATTAGTATTTTTGTATACTTGACTTGTACACTACCACTATGCTCATGTTTCCTATATATTTTTATTCATTCTTATTTTCTTTGTTTAGTAACTATGTTGCATTAGTAGTTCCGTTTACTTGACTTATGCTTTGGTATATGTTTATTACTCTACATATACTTACAGGCTTCTACATCTAAATATCAAAGAAAGAAATATATAAGAAAAATTAAAACATCAAAAAAAGGTACGAAGTATATGGTTACGTACGACTCGGAAGACAGAAGACGAATCTCGAGGAAAAGAATCCCATCTCCAGAAATGGTTAGTCTATTATCTTATTTGTTCACACATGCATTACACCTTCAATCCACTATGGTGTTGGGTTTCTAAGATGTCAAAGGAGATTACTGACATTTCTGCAGAAGTACATGTTAGTTACACATAATGATGATGTACTTTTTTATACTATAAGCCTCTTACCATGTCTAGAATGTCAAAAGAGACTACTTCCTTTTTAAAACCAGATGTTAATTAGTCATAGTATGATTTTCTCTAATTCTATAAGTCTCTTACCATGTCTAAGATGTTAAAGATTAGTGATATTCTTATTATAAGTATTGCACTTTCTTTCTTATGTATTATTTTTATCAATAAGACACTTTTTTTTTCTTTTCTTATGTGAAAAAATATAACATAAATTACAACTGGCTTTCTTATGTTGATGATGTATTTCTCTTTATGTGAGTAAATAGACAGGCTTTAGTAGACTTGCTTAGTACTTAGAGTGCTAGTTTTTTCATCAAATTCTTCAAAAACCATATATTACAAATAACTATGTTAATGTAGTTTGTTAATTAGTCTCTGCACATTTTATTTACATTATAGAATGAAAAAGAAACAGATTTAGGGGAAGAAGAGATTGGTTTATTTGAACAATGTGGGGGAGTAGATGGTTTCGAGATAGGTAAGAATGATTTAGTATCTATTTGTATATTTAGAATCTTTTTTTTTTTTTCTGATTTACAAGTAAGTCATATGTTCTCTCTCACTTATTCTTGTTATTTTCTTTCTTTTTTAGGACTCAGAGCAAAGTCGATATGTAAGGGGGGTCTAAGATTCTATGTCTTTGTTAGTGATGAGACAAAAAGAAGACTGGAGATGTCACTAACAAAGCCATTTGAATCGGATGACCCCTGTTTTTTATGCAATAAGAATGTTGGGCACCGACGAGGTGTCCACATTCAACAACATTTTTTGCTCCGAATCTGTTTTTGCTATCACATAACAGTAGATGATGAGGGGATGAATAGACACTACAACTTTCCATCTAATCATCATATTGATGGAAAGCCCTGTCACCGACACATCTCCTTCAACACACGCTTTCTAACAGATATCTATTCATTAAAAAAGACCATATCCTTTTTGCAAAGGGTCACTGGTCACTCTCCACCTTCCAAAATACTCATCCCCGCATACACTCCAACAACTGTTGATGGGGTAGTATACCCTCCCTTCTTTAAGGGGATGTCTACTACTCCATTCTCTTTAAAGTCTGGGGTGTGCTCTTCACAATTTCCTCTCCCTTCTCACCATCATTTTGATTCAGATGCTTCTTCCATCAGTAACTCTCTTACTAATGGAGACATTACCATCTCTACTTCTTCTCTTACAACTACTACTATTACTACTACTCCTTCTACTACTTCTTTTCCTCCACTCTTTTCTTCACATTCACCCTCTCATTCTCCTGAAAGATCTGTAAAGTCTGGGGTGTGCTCTTCACAATTTCCTCTCCCTTCTCACCATCATTTTGATTCAGATGCTTCTTCCATCAGTAACTCTCTTACTAATGGAGACATTACCACCTCTACTTCTTCTCTTACAACTACTACTATTACTACTACCATTACTACCACTCCTTCTACTGCTTCTTTTCCCCCACTCTTTTCTTCACATTCACCCTCTCATTCTCCTGAAAGATCTGATGATACAGTTACCACTGTTTCGATACCTACTTCTACTCCCACCTCTTCACCTGCTCCACTCTTTTTCTTAGATTCACCCTCTTTTTCTCTTGGAAGGTCTAATAATTCAATTACTAGTCTTTCAATACCTACTTTTATTACTACTTCTACTACTACCACTTCTTCCTTTTCTTTAGCTTCACCCTCTCTTTCTTTTGGAAGAGAGCTACTTAGCTTGCAATCTCCTTCTTGTTCGTCTGAACTCAATCTTAATACCCCCACCACTATTACCCCCATAGAAGAGGAGACTGTCAGTGAACTAGTTGATCGAAGCAGACTCCCCCCATCTTTTTTCTCTGGAGCAGTTGAGTATTACCGCTCTGCCATTTTTCATCTCAAGAAGAATGGGTATCACAGAGAGGTAATAGCACAAGCTGAAGCTTACCTTCGAGTCAGTGAAGAAAAGCTCTAATCATCTTTTCTTTAGTTTTTTTTCTTTTTTCTCCCACTCTCTTTCTCCCACTCTCTCTCTCTCTCTCTGTAGTGTCTCATTCCCTCTGCATTTACTTTTATGTGATAGCAAATCAGTGAGGATTTTTTTAAATTATTTTTTGAATTATTATATAATGGTATTCTAACACTTATACACATCCTTTTATACATTCTATTGCTACTTTTGTAAAAAGTTTATTTAATGTATTATATGTGCTGACTTAACACATGCACACAGCTGTCTCTTGCTATAATAGCTATGACATACTCCTTTACATATGTGTCTTTTATTCTTTCAATTGTGTTTAAATCATATTATAATGATATTTCAACATGTGTACACAATCTTTATTTATTCTATTGCTACTATTGTGAAAAGTTTATTTAATGTATTATATATGCTGCCCTTAACACATGTACACAGACTTTTCTTGCTAACAATAGCTATGACATACTCCTTTACATATGTAGCTTTTTTATTCATTCTATTGCTAGTGTTGTAAAAAGTGTATTTAATGTATTACATAATGCTGACTTAACACATACACTCAATCTTTTATTTATTCTATTGCTACTATTGTAAAAAGTTTATTTAATATATTACATAATGCTGACTTAACACATGCACACAACCTTTTATTTATTCTATTGCTACTATTGTGAAAAGTTTATCTAATGTATAATATACACTGTCTTAACACATGCACACAGACTTCCTTGCTAATAACAGATATGACATACTCTTTTAAATATGTGTCTTTTATTCTTTCAATTGTGTTTTAACACGTGTACACAATCTTTTATTCATTCTATTGTCACCATTGTGAAAAGTTTATTTAATGCATTATATATGCTGACTTAACACATGCACATGGTTCTTTGTTGTCAATACAATGTATATTATAGAAACAACCCTTCTTCCCATCAGTATATTTATAGCCAAGACTTTACACATTTCTTTGGAAAGTTTATTTAATGCATTATATATGCTGACTTAACACATGCACACGGTTCTTTGTTGTCAATACAATGTATATTATAGAACCAACCCTTCTTCCCATCAGTGTATTTATAGCCAAGACTTTACACATTTCTTTATTAACAATGCAATGCACATCATAAACCAAGCCTTCCGTAGTACTTCTTCTTATCGCTAATGAGAGCTATAGGCGAAGAAGCGCAGCCGAATTCGCTCGTTTAGATCACAAGCTTTTCGAGTGGAGGGCTCGGGAGAAGCGGCGGGCCGCTGCCTAGTCGCTTGGCCCGGTGGATACGGGGCACCGGCGTCGCCTCCACGTGTACGGTCGGCGCCGCACGCAACGTGGGCGGACGCGGCTTGACCGCCTCAAACGATCGGTCGTTCGGGTGAGTGGGGGTTGCGGGGTGGGGAGGGTGGGCGGCGGCGGAGGAGGGGTGGCGGTGATGACGGTGATGGCGGCGGCGGCGGTGGCGGCGGCAGCGGTGGTGGTGGCGGCGGCGGCGGCGGTGGCGGCGGCGGCGGTGGTGGCGGCGGTGGCGGCGGCGGTGGTGAGGGCGGTGGTGGCGGCGGCGACGGCGGCTGTGAGGGCGGCGGTGGCGGCGGCGGCGACGGCGGTGGCGCGGACGGGACGAGGGCGGTGGCGGGGAGCGGGGGAGGAGTGGGAGGCGGGGGAGGGGGCGGGAAGGAGGGAGGGAAGGGGTCGTGGCCGGGTTCGGGGTCAAGTGTGCAAATGTTTTTTCGACCAATCAGAAGGGGGGATTTTGGGGTGACCTTGGCAAGGTCGTGTGCAAAATTTTTGTGCTCTTCTGTGATTGGTTGAAATCGGAAATACCGGCTTGTGATTGGTTGAAAACAGGGGTCAATGAGTGCGTGTCTGTGTAGAAGTGCACTGACTATACTACTAGCATACTGTAAAAGATCCCCTAATTTTTGTCAACCAAAACTAGTTGATATGTAGAAGTTTACATGATAACTACTGTAACTTACATCATTGCTATAATGTACAGTGTATATGTGGATTTGTATAAAACGTACCACAAATTTGCCAGATGATGAAGAACAGGATGAGGATCCCAATAAATATGTTCCTACAAGTTTTGATTGATTCCTTCTCTAAAATTTATAGTGTAACATAGTGGCTGTCAATAGTAGGTCAGCTACACAGGGCAAAGATGATTATTATGACTCAGTATGGTGACGATTTATCATTCTGTAAGTTACAGTGATGAGTCGCAGAACCAAATATCAACAAACTCAACGTTATTATCAGCAGAGGGTGTACGTGTAATCACATTAGCTGAAAATCTTGACAAGTCGCTAATAAAAGTTGTAATACAAGTTCTACCACACAATCTTATCCGCAACTTGTAGGCCTAAATAATTCACATGTGCCCCTATGTACTACACTTACTTCCTAGATATGCATATACAAATCCTGCATGGACAGCTATACACAGCCAGCTACCGGACACATATATGTAGACAGGTAATACATTGCTTACTGGATATTTTCCCATGTTACTAACACCTAAAATGTATACAGATTGGTGGTAAGAGCTGTATATTTTGTAGAGGTGGAACAATACTTAAGAAATCTCGAGTCTCATTCCACTTCTACAACTGAAGACGAGACTCAAGAAGTCTCATTCCACTTCTACAACTGAAGACGAGACTCAAGAAGTCTCAAGTCTCGTCTTGAGTTCCCTTGTCTCAAAAGTATTGGAGACTGGAAAGTCAATAGCGCATAATAATTTATATCTACAATAAATTGATAACCATATTCTAATTCATTGCTGATCAGCAATAAATCTATGAAATAAACAATTATCATTTAAATTACTTAGGGGTACAACCTACAGTGTACCTATCATCCTAGTAGGCCCACTAATTTTCTAGTGATAGCAGTACAGCTAGCGCTAAGCTACATGTCCCAGTTGATCACTACATACCGAACTACTAACTGCCTTCCAATCATCTGCCAACTCTCCCATAATGCAATGTGGTGTAATAACAATCAATACTAAAAGTTGTCCACGCATGGGACTATATTATTAATGGGTATATACAGTGTAACTTCCTACTAGTTGTCAATTGCACCTGTATAGTTGTACATGCAGTAAAGTAAAGTAAAGTAAAGGCAGCCGTTCAGTCACTAATGACAATGGTATGCTGGGAAATACCCAGCAGCCAGCAGAGCCTATAGCAATGAAGCTTTCTGCTAGTTATGCAACATTGCTCTTCATCTCATGTGCTCAACAGCAATAAGGTAATCCATTGAACTTTTAGCGAGCGGAGTTGCCCGCTCTCCACAACATAAAATTTCAGAATAACCTTTGTTCTATTCAGGGACTAATGACAGTAAGGGTCGACTGAGAAACCCCCAACACAGTAAGCATCTCAATGCTCTAAACAGTCTCCTTTTAGGTTTTACCATGATAAATATATGATTGACAAATAAAAAATTGTTTTGTAAGGGGATGGAGATGAATATGAAACAATAGGCAGGAAATAAAAGGGATCCAAAAAGTTGGCTATAGCGCTAAACCACGCCCCTAGTCACATGTCGCATTCCGGTTACAGAGTTTACTAGCACGCTGATGAGCACTGTTGCTAGTGTTTGCTTAGATAGTAAAGCGCAGTCGGGTATCAGTAGTTGCAGCCATAAATTTCAGCTAGCTAGCTAGTATTGTATACTGTTGAGGTAAGTAGCTATTAGATCTGTACCCATTTATGATTATGGCTATAACAAACTATGTTTTTATAATCATATATATATATTTATATAAATTATAATCAAAGTAAGTAAATTAAAAATAGTTATTATAATTATTATAATTATTTTACTTACTTATTAATAATAAATTATAATAAATAATAATTATTTTATAAAGAGAATTACTTTACTTTATGAAATAGTCATCATCATCATGGCATTGTCTAAGTCAAATCAAAGATATGAATTGATTATTTAAAATAATATAATAATCTAATGAACATCAAATAAAATTAAATTTAAAAAAAAATTGTTAATTTATTTAATCCTGATAGCGTCTCGTGTGGTGTGTGCTTTGAGTCTCAGTATGTATTTGATTTTAAAATAACATATAATTTATATTTATTATTATTATAATTATTTATCTTATGTGTGTCGTTTATGATTTATAATTTGTTTATTTATATTTATATTTTATTAAAATTAAAATTCTTTTATATAGTTATTAGTTATAGTAATTATAATAATACTAATTCAATATAACTAGTAACATAATTAATATATATTCTATTGTGTTATAATATTATATCGATTATGTTCATGTCGCCAATTATTATATATCATATGACTAGGTTATAAACACCTAAATATATACATTTCGTAGTTAATAAATATAAATAATAAACATCTACTTATACACACCGAGTTTAAAAATAACATCTAAAAGCCCTGACAACACAACAATCAATTTAACGGTAGTTCTAGATGACATGAGATAAATAAAATATCGGTATCGATATGGTGAATAGAAGTACATATACATACTGTATATTTTATTCTAATTCTACTGGCTATATTAATCTTGTCTTCTCAATTGACATGAGTTGTCGCACCGGCCAGTATGTCCATAAGCATAAGGGCCGTCTGTCATTCATGTTAATTTCAACCTAGGAGTAAACGGGTGGGTTATATCTTACTAAGGAACTTTTGGTGGGCTATGTTTGCTTGTGTAGTTTTTCCTCCAGTCCTCCTAGATCACTTTCCACTTGAAAATATTGTTTCTTATAATGTAGTTTATTGCTTCATTTCGAATATCTGCACCATAATCATTTTTTTCTTTTCAGGAGCCTCCGTAAAATATCCAACTTCCTTCCTGATGATTTCCATATTTCTGCTATTGCTAACTCGGCAACATAAGAAGCCAGATGGGTAAGTTTAAGGGCAATTGCGCTTTAGTGTTCCCCTTAATATAATTTCTATTAACAATGTTCATTCTCTCAGCACTTACTTTCCAGATTCCAGATGCTAGCAATGTATTTAATTATTCAAAAGCAATATGTTAACTTTACTGTATTTGTCAATCACTGTCACTTTTTAAAAACCTTTCCAACAAATATTGATTTACCTGTGTTATTTTATTGCTATCACCTAGAGGTAGAAGCTGCGTTGTCTGGCGTCATACCTCTGGTGTTTCTATTCTAGTGTCTACCTGTTCCCTATGTTTGTATCTCTAAGAGTCTCTTGTCCCCACCTCTCACCTGTAGGCCTATATTGTTTTGCTCACATTATGTTTGTAAGGTATAGGCCTACAGTCTGTATTTCCTGTTATTGTGCAAGGAGTCCAAATTCCGTAGTATTTACCGCTGTCTAGTTAACTGGAATATATAGTTTATTTGCTTTTGTCTGGCATTCCAGCCAATCTTGCTCAAGCTTTTTATCCTGCCTTGGCATGGAGCTTGACTTGGAGCTTAGAGATCTGACCTAGAGAGTACTATAATCACAAAGTCTAAAAGTACCTAAATTGTTTTATATATTACTAGGGGTAGCTTACCAACAGAAATTGATCTGTGTTCCAAACAAGCTATGGGGGCTCGTAAAGAAATGATGACAGCACAGGAAAAAGGTGCTCAATAGAGGAAATAGCATTGTAGATATGGTCGACTTGCAAGGTAAAACTTTTATAGTAATAATGTCATTCATTTGTATATTCTCACAGGTCTAAAGTTTTTGAGAACCACAATGGTCGCTGTCTTTGAAGATGATGTGTTTTTCTGCGGTTACTTTGCACCACACCCCAGGGTCTTGCTTTAGGAACTCTGCAATTTTATGCATTGCATTGTATAGATGAATTAGCTTAGCTCTCACACACTACCATATTCTTGAATATTGGTTACTTATAGAGAGACATGTGATAGGGCACTGATTGTCACCATCTGAAGGGGATGTAGCACTGTCTATCTTGGAGAGCTGACTGAACAACTTTGATGTGATGGCTGTTGGTGCATGGATAGCATGTGGGTAGCATGTGGATAGCATGTGGATAGCATAGCAATGCACTCTCAGTAGCAGTAGAATCCAACGTGCTACCTAAGATGACCCAATGAGAAGTGAGCATTTATAATCCATCTATTTTATTTGAAATACAATACATGTATAATATTCATCAGTCAGATATTGACTCATTGATTCTATTAAAACCCACTTAGTTAGATGTTTTTTGAATGTAGCTTACCTAATAATGGAGGGATTTTCTGCTCCAGTTGCAATCTCTAGCCTTATTGGTTAGATTTCAAAAATGATAAAGTTGAAAAATCTTTTAGCCCCTCCATGGATTCAACTTGTTATCCAATATTGCTCACTTGTAGAAACAGATGTCCCTATCTCCTGCTGCTGCTGGTTCATCGTTGCTGGATCTTGCTTGAAAGAATTTATCTTACAAAGTACTGTTGCACTTATTTATCTGTACTTGATACTTAACCATTGAATAATAATAATCAACATTAATTCAACATACATGTACTTTCTCCTGAGTAAATTTTAGGGTGACCAGATTTTCAGCCCTCTGTGAGCCAGTTGATCACTACATACCTCAAAATTGATATAATTTTGATGACCCTTCTCAGTGATGTACATATTATATAAGCCAGGCCTGTTTGATAACTACATACCTCATAACAAATAAGAACAAAGAGTATGGGAGTTCAATAGTAAGATAATTATAATATTATGCCATGCTGGAATGCTGTTACTAGTAATTATTTGATGAGCACTCTATCACATTTTTATGATCATATCTCTATTCATGTACAATAATTATTTGTTTTGTCTCACCATGGGTTAATGATCTGAAGTCATGTTCATTTACTATTTATGTAGATAAAGCATATTGCAAGTTTATTATTTCAAAGAGCATGTAGAAACATTGGAAATTCTTAAAAGATAATGACTGTTATTAGCTAGATGGGCTTTTACTAACATAGAGGTTGTACATGTGTAGATGCTTGCATTGATCTGTGCCCAAGGCATGGCTGAGGCCATCCATTCAAATAGGCTGTTTGGAACACTAGCATTGAGTAATTTATCTCAGCGTAGCTTACCTACTGTAGTATCCTGGTTTAGTGCAGAGCCATTGGGATGGCTTTAAATTGCTAACTACATGTATTAAAACAATAAACAAGTTCCCACATGCTTTTGTCATCAATATATTTTTGAAAATCAACCAGCAGGCAACATTCAATAAACAGTTGCTTCATTATAATTACTTTTCAATGCTCCTGTCAGTATCGGTTTATAATTACTAATGTAGGTGCCCTGTTAGCAGAACAGATAATGCCAACCTTAGTTAATTGTGTGAAGTGTATAGTAAGATATTGGTGTCAATTGCATGTATTGGCTAGTCCCATGTATGTAGTGTATTGGTGTTTGTGTGCACTGGCAAATCATCATGTGTATGTCAGCATAACATAAACCAACAGTTTTACAACTTGATGCAGAAATATTTCTTTGTTACATATAATATAATAGTACAATACTGAAATATATATTTCCAGTTGTTTGCTTTGTATGAGTCATCCTCATCACAGGAGGACTTTGTTGACAAAATGTTCCTCTAAAAATAAATCAGCTTAGTATAGCATGCAGTCAAGACGCTCCCTGTTTTATGCATTTATATCAAAAATGTACAAAGTAACAATACTTTAAAATGTATACAATGGTCTAACATCAATGTCTCTACAAACCCTTCTAGAAGCAGATGTGGGAACCCAGAGCAATATACATGTAACATCACTGGGGTTGGCTGAGTAATAGCCTTTCATTACTGCCACTCTTGCATTGACTTATATTTCTATTTCACTCTCATTGACCTGATTCGAAATTCAATCAACATATCAATATTATACTGTCAATGAAAAATTTGTATATCACAGTAAATGTGAAAGCCTGTAGCTACAAGGCATGAGCAACTTTGTGCTTTTTGACCATAGCCAGGGTTCCTCAGTGAAATTCAAGATGGAGAAGTGGTCTTCTCTATCATGCTTGTAGATGGTGTCACCTCCCAACCACAAACAAAGATCTAAGGCTACATCAAATTATGCAATGTTGCACCTCAAACGGTAGCTACTGGTGTGTTGGGTACAAATAATTAGAACTAGCCTTTTGTTTATCACTGCAGCTAACTACAGCAGCTTCTAAAATCAAACACTAGCTTGTATTACCAGTAACAGTGTTTGTTGCCATACTTGTATCAAGGGGTTGCTTGTATACACTGCCCCCAACACTATTCAACCTGCTATATTTCAGGCTTCGGCAGTTTATACTGTACAAAATTCACATCTGTGGTTATCATTGTTAGGCTAGTAGGATAGATCTTTGTACTAAAAATTTCCAATTTTTCATTATTATACATGTACAGTACTGTATGTCATGAGCCTATGGCCAAAGTGACAATAATATGAAATGGGCGGGTTGATTAGAGGCATCAGCTCAGACTCCAGTGAAAATCAGTTATTCACACTCACATAGATACACACATAGGGCACATGCCTGCTGCACTGTACTGTTACTATATAATATATTATACTGTTGCTGTTACTATATATATATACAGAAATACAATGTACAGTCACACACTGGTTGCAAATGTGCTTGGTAAATATGCAGGTGTGTAGGGTACTGTTCAGCTAGATACCCCACAATACACATGAATATAACGTTTCGGTTTTTCTTCCCGCTAGCACCTCGCTGAATATTGTAGGCCCTATAAGGCCAATCAGTTACATGTACGGTCAAGGAACTACAAAGGCCAGGGTCAATATTATAATCCGTATCTAGCAAATATTACTAGGTCCTATAAACATAATTATTAGATGCTAGATACATACAGAGATGTTTTTAGTTGGTTTAATTAATACATGTGGTGTGTCAAGCTGCCAGCTTTCTACATCAGAACACTGCACTGCACTAACTCATACTCATAAGATGGACTGCCTTCTATTTTGTTACATTCAGAAATAGGCTAGGCTAGTAATGCTAGTAGACAGAGACACCCTACTGCTAGCCACACTCCATGACACTGGTAGACAGTATTGCATTGACAACAAAGCTACTATGCCTGGTAATCACATTTTCTGTGGTGACTACACTCTTGACAAAGCCACTAATTGTAAAAGTAAATCAGCGACACAACTGTTTTTGATATCTGGCCTCATATCTCTGTTGCTAAGCTTGTGTGTGAAACTTGGCTACAATGTTAGAGCTGAATGTTGGCAGTTTGATAGCAAACCACCTTATTGTGCTGTTCCACTGAATTTACTAGCAGACTAATGGCTATTACAGCTTGAATAAGACATTTCTTTTCTTGTTGAAACAACAACTGGTGGAACATGCTAATAATATTATACATGTTCTATGGACACTGTAACTAACAAGATACTTGGCATGGCACACATTTCAGTGCAGATAATACACTGTGTTTACAGAGCTAGTGTAGTATATCCATTCACTATTGAATGCTCCTGCTATTTGGTTGCAGTACAATATAATATAGTAGGGTATTAGTATAGTTTACTGGAACTGTACTAGTCAAATTCCCAACTTGGCTTACATGGGCCTTATCTTACAACAACAAAACTCATGTTTGTATTACATGTAGATGTATTTTATTGGAATAAAAATAGACAGATTGCATGCATGTAGACCTATATGGAATGTGGTGACCTACTAGTACATGTAGGCCTATCTATATAAAATTAGCCAATGGCCCAATTGATATTAGAAGATGCAAAAAGTGTAATGAGGTATATTATCAGTATATATGAGGTATATAACAGTAGATGACAGCACATGAAAGGAACATTTCTACAATAACTAGGAGTGCGTGCTGGTGAGCACAAAATCAAATATCCAACTAGTCATCATCTACATTAAATTTGCAGGGCAAAGGTATCTAATGGCCAAATTTAAATTTGTATATTTCTGGGTATTCAGACGTCGGTGGATGCATGTACACTACATATCATTATGTATAGATAGTACTCCAAGAAAGATTTTTCAATTAGTGTGGACATCAGGTTTCAAGTCCATTTGCACATCAAGGGCTCTTCCAACCTCAAATAAGATCTGCACCTAGACACACTAACAATAATCAAGGCACATCTAGAAGAAGAATTAAAAATTTACAGACATAACATTATCTTACATGTACATGTACATGTATGTCATGTAGCCAACTGTATTGGCGAAATTTAAGCCGATAATTTTTAGTGAACTTGGTAGCGCTAGCCTAGCCCTCAACAGTACCACTGTCGAAGTTTGAAGGATTAATTGTTTGAACCGATGTCTACTACTTTTCTGATTTAGGCAATAACCTTGCTTCGACTAGAGATGGTTTCTTCAATCTAGTGTTACATACTTCATCTGATAGTGGATTCCACTTGCACACTATCATTTAGAGGTGAATGATGCGATGGGTCATCCGACCTTCTGGGGGTTGTTGAAGTTTGGTAAAATCCTCTGTACAAACTAGTATCTAGTACTTCTGTTAGTATTCTTCTAACTAAGAATCAATGTTTTATCTGTTGGTGAACTGTACTCAGTCTTCTTTCGAAGGATAGCCATGACATCTGTAAAAAAGATATTAGAGGAACACTGCTTACAGAGAAGGAATTTCAAATGCAGAATTGTCAACCAATAATAAATACATACATGTCCATAAACCAACAATGCATGTCAAAAATTACAGTGTGTTAGTGCTCGCAAAATGCTCAACTCCATAAGAATTGCATCCACTTAACAAACTTAGTGCACACAGAATAATGTGTGTCTGCAATGTACCCATAATGTCAAATCAGAGAACGACCGAAGTAGAAAGCAGTTTCAACTGAATTGTGCATGCATGTACCTGGCCCGTAGGTCAAGTATGACTTATTATTGTCAAGGTGGACTAAATAAATTGGATACAGTGACAACAATTTAAATAATTAGCGTGCTTCATGACACAAAACAGTTAACTTAAATTTACATTTCTGACTGAATTGATTGCAATTAAATACAATGTATAGAACTAGGCTAGACAACCTATAATGAATAAATACGAATACAAATAATCATTCATAAGACATTGATAATCATGAGGAAATATAATTATTAATTATGATATCATTAAATATAAATATTATAATTATTAAAACATACTATAGTCACGATTATAACCATCCTATGTAAAATTGTAATGTCAAATGTGACTATTGATAAGTGAGTAATGTAATGGTCACATTTGTTTTATTAATAAAATATACACAATAATTACTAGAGAAGATAGTATATAATAATTATGCAAACAAAAAATTATCATTATGATATAAAACAAATAAATAAACAGTATGAGTATGAATATGAATAAATACATATTTATATAAATAATATAATAATAAGAATATAAGAATAAGTATTCATAAATAATATTATTATATAATTAATAATAATGGTATAAATATAAGTAGGCAGTCAGTGTTAGTAACATTATAGTAACATTCTTCTAGCGCTAGCAACTTACTTGCCATTTTCTTTCTCACATCACGTTTCTGACTGCAAGCAGATGTTTTCTCTATGCATTGCTACTACAACTAGCAGCTACTACTACTCACTAGGCATGGTATGGTTTGCTATAAACAAGCTCTGCTACTAGTTTCCACGTGTTGCTGTCATTATTATACGCTGGGGGCGTGGTCTAGCTCTAATCAAAGGGGTATTGGACCTAATGGCTAACTTTTTAAAAGTTTATTATTTCCTAGCTATTCCCTTATTTCGATTGCCATCCCCTAAAATATGCTTTGTTATAATGTGGACTAAGTATCTATCATGGAAAAATCTACCTAGAAGTTGTTTATGGCATTGAGAGAGCAAACCAGAGATGCTTGTTATGTTGGGGGTTTCCTATACCAGCCTTAATAATATTCGTGCACAAGCACAGAACACTGGTTACTCATTTGAGTAGACAACTCCGTATAAAAACGAACACCTGTTAGAAATGGCATGATTTACCTTATTGCTGTTGAGTGTAGGGTAATCCGGTGTGATCATGGGAATGTGAACAAGACCAGGCCACACATGGATGGGACTAGAGCACCGTTTCTTTCCGCAGGGTGTGCCATTCAAGATCTTTTACGTGCCCGATTGAAATTGGTGCACGAGACCTCCTGTATTTTAGGTCCTGACCCGAACAAACAGTTGCACATGCAAGACATTCCATATCTATGTGGAATGCCTTGCACATATACATCTATACTTACCACAATAAATCTCAGCTATCGGTAATGCTAATCCTAGTCCAAGATAAATAGAAATTAGCATAAAACTTGTCACAGCGGAGCATGGATCACTGCATGAACGAGAAATCTTCCTTTTCAATCTATCACAATTACAGCAAGACTTGCACAGATCTAGGACGACCTCTTTACATCCGATGTTGTCAATTTGACCAAGAATATCCTCTGGCTCTGGTTGTGGAGAATATGTTGTGGAGTTAGGGCTAGTTTCTGGTACGTCAGGAGCTGAAGGGAGCTCATCCTCAGGGGCAGTAGGGATTAATCTATTTATTTGCTGTCTTTCAGAGGTAGTTGTGATATGTGATGAGTCACTATTTGGAATAGTTGGTGAGTCAGGTGGTGGAACACTGGGTGGAACCATCCATGAGTCATCATCTAATATTGGTTCTCCTTCATCTGGTTGGCTACTCGATTCTTGGTGTGAGCTGCTTAATAATTTCCTCCTGAGTTACTCCAACTTCAACTTTTTGTCCGCTGGTTCCAGTGCCATAAGGGCATCATATGATGGTGGTGCATCTATAAAATATAAGCAACAGCTAGCCAGTGATGAAAAAGTCATCATTCATAATAATTATAATAGTCCGAAGTTGAAGATTAATTGAGAGTAGTATAGTCAGTGCACTTCTAGACAGACACGCACTCATTGACCCCTGTTTTCAACCAATCACAAGCCGGTATTTCCGATTTCAACCAATCACAGAAGAGCACAAAAATTTTGCACACGACCTTGCCAAGGTCACCCCAAAATCCCCCCTTCTGATTGGTCGAAAAAACATTTGCACACTTGACCCCGAACCCGGCCACGACCCCTTCCCTCCCTCCTTCCCGCCCTCCTCCCCTCCCCCTCCCCCACCTCCCACTCCTCCCCCACTCCCCGCCACCGCCCTCGTCCCGTCCGCGCCACCGCCGCCGCCGCCACCACCGCCCTCACCACCGCCACCGCCGCCGCCACCACCGCCCTCACCACCGCCGCCGCCACCGCCGCCACCACCGCCACCGCCGCCACCGCCGCCACCGCCGCCACCACCACCGCCACCGCCGCCGCCACCGCCGCCGCCGCCATCACCGTCATCACCGCCACCCCTCCTCCACCGCCGCCCACCCTCCCCCCCGCAACCCCCACTCACCCGAACGACCGATCGTTTGAGGCGGTCAAGCCGCGTCCGCCCACGTTGCGTGCGGCGCCGACCGTACACGTGGAGGCGACGCCGGTGCCCCGTATCCACCGGGCCAAGCGACTAGGCAGCGGCCCGCCGCTTCTCCCGCGCCCCCCACTCGAAAAGCTTGTGATCTAAACGAGCGAATTCGGCTGCGCTTCGCCTACAGCTCTCATTAGCGATAAGAAGTGGTTTCCTCTTCTGATAAATTTTTATCTTTTCGGATGAGCGCATCTATACTACGAGCACTCAGGGCCATGTAAGCGCTATCCGTGTCCATTTCTACGTACTCAAACTCCTCTCTGCTGACGAATCTGTGAAAATAAAATGGACGGGTTGGAGGGTGCTGACACCGAAGAATAAGTAGAGAAGGATTTGATAAAATCTTTGTGTAGTCTAGTTCTACTCATCTATCCATATGTGTACACATGTTAAAATACCTTTATATAATAGTTCAAACACAATTGAATGAATAAAGGACACATATCTAAAGGAGTATGTCATAGCTATTATTAGCAAGAAAAGACTGTGTGCATGTATTAAGTCAGCATACATAATACATTAAATAAGCTTTTCACAATAGTAGCAATAGAATAAATAAAAGGTTGTGTGCATGTGTTAAGTCAGCATTATGTAATTCATTAAATAAACTTTTCACAATAGTAGCAATAGAATAAATAAAAGATTGTGTACACATGTTGAAATACCTTTATATAATAGATTAAATAAGCTTTTCACATACCTATTATTAGCAAGGAAAGGTTGTGTGCATGTGTTAAGTCAGCATATATAATAGATTAAATAAGCTTTTCACAATAGTAGCAATAGAATAAATAAAAGGTTGTGTGCATGTGTTAAGTCAGCATTATGTAATTCATTAAATAAACTTTTCACAATAGTAGCAATAGAATAAATAAAAGATTGTGTACACATGTTAAAATACCTTTATATAATAATTTAAACACAATTGAAAGAATAGGCTGTGTGCATGTGTTAAGTCAGCATATATAATAGATTAAATAAGCTTTTCAATAGTAGGTAGGTGTCACTGTTTTAGTCTCCCTATAATAAATATAAAGTAGCAGGGTGTAAGTAATTTTTTAGCTTGATAGCATTATATACAATAAACACTTCACAATTGCTGCCAATTACCCTATTTAGCACTAACCTTATGTTCTACTTGTTGAAATCTCTGATCAGGTGCTGACTAGTAGGTAGCTGTCTCTGTTTTAGTCTCACTCTGTTGACTAGAGGCTGATTGTACATACTGCTAGAGTGAGAAACTCATACCTTAAATAGTAGTATTCAGTAGGCGGAGTCTAACCATTTCCCCACCCTTTGCAATACCACCCCGATGCGTCCCGATGTGAATCCGAAGCCTCCCGATGCACCCCGATGTGAATCCGAAGCCTCCCGATGCACCCCGATGCGAATCCGAAGCCTCCCGATGCACCCCGATGTGAATCCGAAGCCTCCCGATGCACCCCGATGCGAATTCGAAGCCTCCCGATGCACCCCGATGTGAATCCGAAGCCTCCCGATGCACCCCAATGCTACTCCGAAGCCTCCCGATGCACCCCGATGTGAATCCGAAGCCTCCCGATGCACCCCGATGTGAATCCGAAGCCTCCCGATGCACCCCGATGCGAATCCGAAGCCTCCCGATGCACCCCGATGTGAATCCGAAGCCTCCCGATGCACCCCGATGTGAATCCGAAGCCTCCCGATGCACCCCGATGTGAATCCGAAGCCTCCCGATGCACCCCGATGCGAATCCGAAGCCTCCCGATGCACCCCGATGTGAATCCGAAGCCTCCCGATGCACCCCAATGCGACTCCGAAGCCTCCCGATGCACCCCGATGTGAATCCGAAGCCTCCCGATGCACCCCGATGTGAATCCGAAGCCTCCCGATGCACCCCGATGCGAATCCGAAGCCTCCCGATGCACCCCGATGTGAATCCGAAGCCTCCCGATGCACCCCGATGCGAATCCGAAGCCTCCCGATGCACCCCGATGTGAATCCGAAGCCTCCCGATGAATCCCGATGCGTCCCGATGTGCCCGATGTGTCAAATCACACCGGGGTGCATCGGGTTACATCGGGAGGCTTCGGATTCACATCGGGGTGCATCGGGAGGCTTCGGATTCGCATCGGGGTGCATCGGGAGGCTTCGGATTCGCATCGGGGTGCATCGGGAGGCTTCGGATTCACATCGGGAGGCTTCGGATTCGCATCGGGGTGCATCGGGAGGCTTCGGATTCACATCGGGAGGCTTCGGATTCGCATCGGGGTGCATCGGGAGGCTTCGGATTCACATCGGGAGGCTTCGGATTCGCATCGGGGTGCATCGGGAGGCTTCGGATTCACATCGGGACGCATCGGGGTGGTATTGCAAAGGGTGGGGAAATGGTTAGACTCCGCCTACTGAATACTACTATTTAAGGTATGAGTTTCTCACTCTAGCAGTATGTACAATCAGCCTCTAGTCAACAGAGTGAGACTAAAACAGAGACAGCTACCTACTAGTCAGCACCTGATCAGAGATTCTCAACAAGTAGAACATAAGGTTAGTGCTAAATAGGGTAATTGGCAGCAATTGTGAAGTGTTTATTGTATATAATGCTATCAAGCTAAAAAATTACTTACACCCTGCTACTTTATATTTATTATAGGGAGACTAAAACAGTGACACCTACCTACTATTGAAAAGCTTATTTAATCTATTATATATGCTGACTTAACACATGCACACAGCCTATTCTTTCAATTGTGTTTAAATTATTATATAAAGGTATTTTAACATGTGTACACAATCTTTTATTTATTCTATTGCTACTATTGTGAAAAGTTTATTTAATGAATTACATAATGCTGACTTAACACATGCACACAACCTTTTATTTATTCTATTGCTACTATTGTGAAAAGCTTATTTAATCTATTATATATGCTGACTTAACACATGCACACAACCTTTTCTTGCTAATAATAGGTATGTGAAAAGCTTATTTAATCTATTATATAAAGGTATTTCAACATGTGTACACAATCTTTTATTTATTCTATTGCTACTATTGTGAAAAGTTTATTTAATGAATTACATAATGCTGACTTAACACATGCACACAACCTTTTATTTATTCTATTGCTACTATTGTGAAAAGCTTATTTAATGTATTATGTATGCTGACTTAATACATGCACACAGTCTTTTCTTGCTAATAATAGCTATGACATACTCCTTTAGATATGTGTCCTTTATTCATTCAATTGTGTTTGAACTATTATATAAAGGTATTTTAACATGTGTACACATATGGATAGATGAGTAGAACTAGACTACACAAAGATTTTATCAAATCCTTCTCTACTTATTCTTCGGTGTCAGCACCCTCCAACCCGTCCATTTTATTTTCACAGATTCGTCAGCAGAGAGGAGTTTGAGTACGTAGAAATGGACACGGATAGCGCTTACATGGCCCTGAGTGCTCGTAGTATAGATGCGCTCATCCGAAAAGATAAAAATTTATCAGAAGAGGAAACCACTTCTTATCGCTAATGAGAGCTGTAGGCGAAGCGCAGCCGAATTCGCTCGTTTAGATCACAAGCTTTTCGAGTGGGGGGCGCGGGAGAAGCGGCGGGCCGCTGCCTAGTCGCTTGGCTCGGTGGATACGGGGCACCGGCGTCGCCTCCACGTGTACGGTCGGCGCCGCACGCAACGTGGGCGGACGCGGCTTGACCGCCTCAAACGATCGGTCGTTCGGGTGAGTGGGGGTTGCGGGGGGGAGGGTGGGCGGCGGTGGAGGAGGGGTGGCGGTGATGACGGTGATGGCAGCGGCGGCGGTGGCGGCGGCGGTGGCGGTGGTGGTGGCGGCGGTGGCGGTGGTGGTGGCGGCGGTGGCGGTGGTGGCGGCGGCGGCGGTGGTGAGGGCGGTGGTGGCGGCGGCGGTGGCGGTGGTGAGGGCGGTGGTGGCGGCGGTGGCGGCGGCGGCGGCGGTGGCGCGGACGGGACGAGGGCGGTGGCGGGGAGTGGGGGAGGAGTGGGAGGTGGGGGAGGGGGAGGGGAGGAGGGCGGGAAGGAGGGAGGGAAGGGGTCGTGGCCGGGTTCGGGGTCAAGTGTGCAAATGTTTTTTCGACCAATCAGAAGGGGGGATTTTGGGGTGACCTTGGCAAGGTCGTGTGCAAAATTTTTGTGCTCTTCTGTGATTGGTTGAAATCGGAAATACCGGCTTGTGATTGGTTGAAAACAGGGGTCAATGAGTGCGTGTCTGTCTAGAAGTGCACTGACTATACTACTATTGAGACATGATGTATCACTTGATCCTCAAACTAAAAATCTGAGACTTAGCCGTCTATTGGAAGGCTTCCTTCCCCTTTAAGGACATAATCTCTAACCCTAATCACTTTAACTGAAGCTGACGTATGAGTAGGAGACAGTGTAACTAAAAACCTACCATGACTTGATGAAGATGTCCCTGATCTGTAAGCCATATTCAGTTTATAGACAAATATTATCTTCTCCTGCAGAGTTGAATATACTAACTGCTGAACTGATAAAACTCTTAATAAGCCTTACTAACAACACTGACAACTAACAACTGATTGTGCTGTGTGTGTTCAATTACTAGACCTTATCAGATTTCTTTTGTATTTGTATAATAGCATTGTAGTAAGGGCTAATCAATCAATAACCTAGTCTAAGTATAGAATAAACCTACACATAATAGACCTACCTACTCTCACTATTTAGTAGACTAGAATGATTCATTGTCATCTGACGGAATAATCTCCCTTTTTCTTAGATATATATCATAAAGTGTATTGCCTGTTTTAAAATACAAGTGAGACCTTCGACAGCATGCTCAGTGACAGATTCAGACAGGTGCTTTCAGAACTGAACAATTACGTTAAGTAACAAGACAGTGTGCATTTCCAGTAATTAGCTAACTCTTAATATTTTTTCAGAGTGCTACTGTAAACAAATCGAATGCAAGCCATTCCACTGTCTTGTTCACTAATAATTTCTTCCTCAATAAGTTGCCGGAAATTCGCTCCTCATTGATTTAAGCCTGCTCAGTACAGTAATATAGACCATAATGCTTCAATTTGCTGATATGTGGTACATGCAGATATACTAAAATGTACAGAATTACATGTATGTACATAATGTATTGTAGTGGAAAGGTCGACCCACCTGGCATCAAGGCCGACCTATGCCGAGGTCGTCAAGAGGACTACTCCACCCAGACGTTCCCCTTCAATTCTGAGTGACTCTAGATATCCATCTAATCATAGCCATTAGTAATTATATCTTTAATCATGTAAGACTTACTGTACTAGCAATTCTCTATGTCTTTTAGTTCATTATAAATATGATTTTCATATATTATGTGTTTCACATGATTATAAGCTTTCCTGGTAATGGCCGACCCTTATTAGATCGGACCTCGGCCTTTTTGCTGCCATGTTATTACGCAATGCCCATGGCGGACACTCTATCGACCCACCCGATACTATATCGGGCTTCTCACCGGAAACTGATTTAGTATATAAGTAAGCTCATTTTACTATACGAATCAGTAGTTGATCAGGCTCTAATAAAGCAACATCTCTCAACTCAACTCAATTCTACAGAGTCTTCTCTCTGAGAGAGGTATTAGTAAAATTGCTGATATTGTGCTCATTCTTACTATTGTTTGTTTAAAGTAAGATACAATGACAATAGGATTATTATTATTCAAGCTACATATTGTATTTTCAACAAAATAATTATTCCTCAAAACCCATCAGTTACACTGTGAATTGCAAGTCAGTACGGTTTCAGCTTGGCATGCCCATCCATCGTCTGTACTCTGGCACCTCAAAAGTCCGTAATACTACCACTGAGGTCCATATATCATGCATTATAAGGATTCTCTGTGTGGCACTATTTATATACATATATTAAATGCATGTACATATACATGTACATGAGCGTGACAGTGTACCGAATTAATAAGACAACTCCTATTCCTTGGACCACTTGAAGAGATTTGACATGGAATGAGACATACCCTAAGATGATAGAAACAGCTAAAAAGACACTCCGAGTCAGTAAAGGAGGGGGGTATATAGAGAAGGAATCATGGTGATGGAATGAGGAAGTCCAAGAGGCAGTGAAAAACAAGAAAGAAGCTTTTAAAAACTGGAAAAGATCAAGATATGAGGAGGACAAGGACACCTACAACAGACTGAACAAGATTAGCAAAGAGAAATGTGCGATAGCAAAGAAGAGAGGATATGAAAAGCTGTATAAAGACCTAGAAGAAAATGGCCCAACGAGTATATACAAATTGGCAGGAACGAGACAGAGAAGAGCAAAGGATATAGACAGAATAACATTCATCAAAGACGATCAGGGAGAGGTCAAGAGTGAAGATAAGGATATCAAAGAGCGATGGAAGCAATATTTCAATGGTTTACTAAATACTAAAAAGAGAACACCTGATTTGAGAGAAATGGAGAGAGTACAGGGGCCAGATGAAGACATCACCGAAGAAGAAGTATCAGAGCAGATAGAGAGGATGAAGTTAAATAAAGCGAAAGAGCCTGATGAACTCCCCATAGAAATGACAAAGGAGCTCAAAGACACTGGCACAGCGTGGATTACAGCATGTTTCAGGAATGCTGTGAAAAGTGGGATACCGAATGAATGGAGGAAGAGCAAAATTGTACCTCTTTACAATCGGAGAGGAGATCCGCTTAGCTGTGGAAATTACAGGGGTATAAAGCCCCTCTGCCATTCCCTCAAACTATATGAGAGAGTGATTGAGTCAAGATTGAGAGAGATAGTAAAGATCAAGGATAATCAGTATGGATTCCAAAGAGGAAAATCAACCACTGAACCTATGTTCTGCCTACGTATGCTGCAGGAGAAATACACAGGGTTCAATAAGGAGCGGCATACGGTGTTTGTTGACCTGGAAAAGGCATATGATACTATACCAATAGAGCTGATATGGCACTGCCTGAGAAAACGCATTGTTCCTAAGGCTTACATTGACATTATCAAGGATACGTATAGGATTGTACCACCAAGGTGGCCACAAATACAGGAGAAACAGAGGGAATAAAAGTTGAAGCTGGACTACTCCAAGGTTCAGCCCTAAGCCCCTTACTCTTCATAATTATAATGGATGCAATCTCGGATGATAATGGGGAAGACACATCCTGGAGTATGCTGTTTGCAGATAATTTGGTGCGTAGTAATGCTAGTCGAGAAGATCTAGAGGACAGGATAGAGAACTAGAGGAGGAGGCTTGAGGACGTAGGTTTGAAAGTCAGCAGGTCAAAAACTGAGTACCTACCTTCAAAGGAGAAAACGGACAATATCAGGCTACTAGAATATGATGGATCAACCTATGCCAACTTTCCTCAATGCACTGCATTCAAATACCTGGGGACCACTATTCACCAGGATGGAGGATGCAGAGCTGAAGTTGAGTTGCGCATTGGTAAAGCCTGGAATAAGTGGAGAGAGTTGACGGGTGTACTCTGTGATAGACAAGTCCCTAAGAAGTTAAAAGTGCTCATCTACAAAACAGTGATACGCCCAGTGCTGATGTATGGAGCTGGAATATGGCCACTCACAGATTACCTAGGTAAAAGGATCAGTGTCTGTGAGATGAGGATGCTACGCTATAGCCTCGGAATCAGCCTTGAGGAGCACAGAACAAATGTCAGCATAAGAGAAGAAGCTAACGTCATGAGTATTGCAGATTTGATGAGAAGAAGAGGGCTTGAGTGGTTTGGACATGTGTGCCAGAGAGAAAGAGAAAAAGACATCAGAAGAGTGAGCGAAATGTGAGTTGAAGGAAGGAGAAACTGAGGACGCCCGAAACACAGGTGGAGGGATACAATCAGGAAGGATCTCCAATCCTGTTCCCTCAACGAAGAGGATGCTCAGGACAGAATTAGATGGAGAAGTTTGATTGAGCTAGGCCTCTGGCACACACCCACTACCCGTACAGGATAGAGCGGAGATAGGTGAGCATAGGTGAGCATATTCCTTGGACCACTTGAATATTATTTTTTACTTTCAACGATTATTGTTCACTTCGGGTAACTATGGTATAACCATAAGCAATACTTCTATTACATAGGTCAACGGGAAATAATCATAGCCAATGGAATAATAATCATGATCCATTTAGCTAGAATATCACCGTAGGCAAATTTATAAAGGGTTTTTTCATAATAGATTTCACTCATATAATAAGTAACACTGCTCATAGTTGTAAAGCAGTCTTTATCAAGATTTGGGTCCTTCATTTCTTTAATGGTGCATTCCTTCAGATGGTAGACCCAGTAACTCCCTAAAACAAATACAAATGTTGTACAATACGCCATGTGTATGAAAAGGAATGCGCTATCTAGTCCTACATGTCACTAGCCCTACACGTTCCATAGAGGTCTTTTAATAATAGGCAAAAATATGAAAGAAGTTATTGACAGAGGGTTTTGGAAATTGAAGCAGTCCAAATTCTTCAGCTATTGGGAAATAATAAATAAAAAGCCCATGCTGATTTTATTGCCATTTAAGGCAGTTTCACTTTCTATTAATAATTTTATAGTAGGGCTATGACTGCTTAATATCTTATTTTAAATGCAAAATTAATTAAACTATTAATACTGCGTTTTTACTTTCAATGAGTTGAAACAAATACAGTTTTAGTAGTAGTTGTAGTTTGCAATCGTCTTCAACTTTACATTCACGTTAAAAGTCTTTTATATTGACTAATTTGATTTAAAAAAGTTTTTTTTTAAGTTGGAAATAGAACTGATATTGTTGCATTCAATATTATTTTGATAGCTGTTAATTAAACTCATTTTTATAAAAAATGCAAAAAACATTTAAATTGAAACTATCTCAAGACCAACATTCGACAATGTAAACTAAAATAACTAGCCACTTTTACTTTAACAGCAATCGGATTTACCATGTTACTATGTTACAGAAAGAGAAGATAACTTCACGAAAGTTAGCCTAACATTAACATAGTGTGAGAGGTCTCATCATCAATGAGACAACCTCAAATTTTGGTCAACTTTTTTCAACCAAAAATCGTTGAGATTTGAAAGACACTTAACATCCTTCACATTATAACTGCTGCAATTTATATATTTGCTATTCAGGCATTTATATGTAAGACGTACCACAGATCTGCCAGAGAATGAAGAACAGGAATAGGAATCCAATAAATATGTTCGTACAGGTTTTGGTTGATTCTTTCTCTGAAATTTACAAAGTAACAATTCATGATTACTGTCATTAGTAGGTTAGCTACAAAAGGCAAAGACGATTATTATGGTTTGTTATGGTGACAATTTATCACTCTGTATACAAATCAATGTTATTGAATCAGCAAAAGATGTAATCCCATTAGCTGAAAATCTTGACAAGCAAGTAGCAAAATCTGTAATAAATGTTCTACCACAAACGATAACTCAGAAATAGTAAAGGATTCACATGTACTTCACTTACTTCTTAGATATGAATATGCAATCCCTGCATGGACAGCTATACACAGCCAGCTACCAGTCACACACATGTAGGCAGGCAATACATTCCGTACTGGACACTTTCCCATGTTACTAACTCCTGCAGGTATACAGATTGGTTGTAAGAGCTGTATATGTTGCATGGACTGAAAAGGGGGTTGTGGTCACATATTTAGAAAAAATAACCTTGCTTGGTCTTCTTTTAGGATAGTAGCAGAGAAACTGTAGGAAATATGATTGTTTTACTATCACCTGTTGTAGTCATGGAAACATATTCGACAAACGTAAGGAGTGTTGTTTACCAGGATGCTAACTGCACTCAGCACCGAATAAAGTTATTTATTACATTAGTAATATGCCAATCATTAGGGAGTAGCCGTGGCTTAGGGGTTAGAATGCTGAGCTTTCATGCTGAAGGTTCCAGGTTCATATCCCAGTCACGGTGGTGTTAGAAAGAGTATCCAGCCACAATTGCTCCTGTGCCTCATATATAAAAGTCCTTGGACTCATGCAAGCCAGCATGGCTTCAAAGCAACTAGTCTAACCCTGCCAAAGAAGACCTTGTCATCTGAGCTTTTCTCACAGGGAGCTGACCAGCACTGGCACCTGGCAGTGCAAGCTGCTAGGGGCTGGTCACGCCGAGGAGTATAAGCCGGTGAGTTTAATATGCCAATCACTGTGCCTAAATTCTATCCAACGTTCATTTTACAATTATGACATTTAGCCCAACAAGCATGACATTGAATGTTATAAATAGTTAGGGATACTAATAAATGATGATGACATTGCTAAACAGTGTAAAGTTGTCTTTAGCTATGATATAGGAGAAATCAAGGAATTGATGTAATGAAATCAGCTATAATTTATCCAAAATTTTGCTCAAGTAAATGAAAATGTACAGGCAGAATTCAAACCATGATAGTAATGACTTTGTCGTGTTACACTTTTGCATTTAAATGTACATGTCTATCAATGTGAAATAAATATTTTTACGTTTCTCGAGAATGTGATGTTTTGTGCATATTAGCTGCATGTAAATGAATGGGAAGTTTCCCACAACCTATATTTTCTGTTGCCATTGCGTCACCTTGTTGAACTGGCTCCCTCTCCTTACCATATTGGCCCCACCAACTTTGAAGCGGTGGATACGCCACTGCATGTAGGCATTATACTATATATGTTACACAGTGGTCAAAGTTGGGGGGGTCGTGGGGGACGCAGTCCCCCTACCATAAATTTCAGGGGTCCCTCAGACTGATAGACTCCCTACAGATCACTATTATAATAATAATTTACCTTATTTTACCTTAGGATCTTGGACCATATTTTAACCTGAAGTACTTGGATTTTGCACCATTTTGGTGTCTAATTTTGATAAAGTTTCCAATTTCCGAGAGGGCACTCAGGCGCCCCTCCCGGACACTCCCCGCCGGCGCGCTTCGCGCCCTTAAGTAATTATGTCTGCTACCCTAGAGACCCCCCACCTCTTTTCATAGACTTTTGACCACTGATGTTACACCTACTCCTAGGTTTGGCCCTGCTCCCAAACCTACATGCAATGTTCACTTGCAAACTATACTTCAACTTCACATTTGCTGAATTTTACTCATAGGCTACTCACCACAATAAATCTCAGCTATTGGTAATGCTATTCCCAGTCCAAGATAAATAGTAACTAGCATAAAACTTGCCAGTGCAGAGTATGGATCACCGCATGAACGAGAAATTTTCCTTTTCAATCTACTGCCGATTTCATGACATTCATCACAACTATGGCAAGACTTACACAGATCTAGGAGAGCATCTTTACATCCAACATCATAAATTTCGTCAATGACTACTGCCTCAGGTTGTGGAGGGTGTAGAGTGGAGCTAGGGCTAGTTTCTGGTACATCCAGAATTGAAGGAAGTTCAACTTCAGAGGCAGTAGGGATTAATCTGTTATGTTGTCTTTCAAAGTCAGTTGTGATATGCGGTGAGTCACTAGTTGGAATAGTTGGTGAGTCAGGAGGTGGAACACTGGGTGGAACCATCCATGAGTCATCATCTAATATCGGTTCTCCTTCATCTGGTTGGTTACTCGATTTTTGGTGAGAGCTGCTTAATAATTTTCTCCTGAGTTGCTCCAACTTCAACTTTTTCTCTGCTGGTTCCAGTGCCATAAGGGCATCATATGATGGTGGTGCATCTTCAAAATATTAAACCACGGCCAGTGGATGATTGAGAAGACACTATTCATAATAATATAGCAACCTAAAATTGAAGATTAATTGAGACATAATATATCACCTAATCAAATTAAAAGTCTTAGCAGTATATTGGAAGGCTCCTTCTCCATCAACCTAATAACTCTAGCTGAAGCTGATTATGAGTAGGAGACAGGGTGACTAGCAACCTACCATGACTTGATGAAGATGTCCCTGATCTGTAAGCCATATTTAGTTTATAGACAAATATTATCTTCTCCTGCAGAGTTGCAAGTGATTGAATAAACTAACTGCTGAACTGATCAAACTCTTAATAAGTCTTACTAACAACACTGACAACTAACAACTGATTGTGCTGTGTGCGTTCAATTACTAGACCTTCTTTTGTATTTGTATAATTGTAATAATATATTGGTTACCTTATGTCTATCAAGCTATGAGTCGTCTCTCCAGCGGGTCTATCTCACTCAAGCTCCTGATCGTAACTGCAATCTCACTCTCGCGCCCTGCTAGTCTGACGTCATGTCCGTTATACTACTACAATAATAGTATTGTAGTAAGTGCAACCCACTCAATAGTAATAATATGTACATATACAATGAACCTGCATTCACTAGAATTGGCTAAAACAGTTATCACAAATATGAGCATGTACTTGGTATTGTGTTGAAAATAAAAGCTTATAATATCACAAAATTTACATTCCATTCCATATTATCATAAAATATACCATACAAGTACTGAGTACAACTCATAAACTGCGCTCGACATTCTACACGCTGTATCCACGTACTTATGATATATGATTCATTGTTTAAATGGCGGAAGTGATCTCCCCTTTTTGTTATGTAAATTATTGGAGTATATTCCCTGTGTTGAAATATAATTGAGACAGTTATATTGCTAATAATTGCCCGTATATACTCTGGTTTTATGCTAGTAAAATGGTGATCTCAATTTACCCTAGTGATTAGGATGATCCTCTGCTTTTCTCTTTTCAGAAGTGCAAATCACTTGTTCTATGGCGCTTTGACAAAATAATTGCCCAAAGCTTCCTAAACCTCAAATTTTTCTAGATTTACAAAGTAGCATACTTTATTATAGTAACTCTTTAAAAGGCTGTGTCTTTGCCCAGACACCCAGCCTCTACTTTGGTGAGACTCTGTAGTGCGCATTTAATGGTACTGCTGTTTCAATATACTAGTCAGTGATTGCATAGTCAGTGATTGCATAGTCAGTGATTGCATAGTCAGTGATTGTATAGTCAGTGATTGCATAGTCAGTGATTGCATAGTCAGTGATTGCATAGTCAGTGATTGCATAGTCAGTGATTGCATATTCAGTGATTGCATAGTCAGTGATTGCATAGTCAGTGATTGCATAGTCAGTGATTGCATAGTCAGTGATTGCATAGTCAGTGATTGCATAGTCAGTGATTGCATAGTCAGTGGTGGTTTTGGATGCCAGCCAGCCATTCACTCACATACATTGTAGATGAAAAAGATATTATAGAAATCAATGGATGCAGATAGAGATAATACAAAATTATTTTAATCGGTCACATGAATATCTCCAGCATCCAATCAGATTTTCTACCTAGCTCATTATAATCAAAGTGACAGACATATGCATTGGGCACCTCAAAATATACATTGTACATGTACAGTGTACATGTACATGTATATAAACTGCAACAGTGCCACACTGTGCTGGTGTTGAAGAGAATATCTATAATATATCTATATATCACTACAATATTATTAAAACCACTGAAACTGGAGAAATTATTCTGAAAAACAGTATCTAGAGCAAGTAAGTAAACCGCACCTTCCAAGTACGTGTATTAGCTAGCAAAGTCGATTACAGCATAGTATACTGTCAGCAAGTGATTGCAAGTGATTGCAAGCTGGTTAAATATATCTTGGTCCCAGCATAGAATACTATTAGCAAGTGATTGCAAGCTAGTTTAGAGTGAGGTGCACCATAACAATTAACCAGGAGCTAATCTGTTTCCCACTGATGCACTACTAAAAAGGATTAATAATTTACTAACATTTTGTTGCTTACAGTATTAGTTTTTTTAATTTATACAAATTTAATGCAATAATTGCATACTTTCTATTGCAGATATGAGGAGACTGGCTCTCCTAGTCTGTAGCTTCGTTCTGGTAAGATGTGAGTCCATATTCTCCTCCAACATGGAGCGCCAAGGGTCTGACTACGAATACAGCGACAATCAGATACAAGCGGAGTCTATGTTGCAACATCCAGATAAGCCTAACCATGTGTTAGCCGTTTCTACAAATTCCAGGGTGCTAGAAATAAACTTGACAGATTTCAGTCAGGAATTTCTTTCTCCCGGAGACCTGGGCTTTGTTAATGGTCTATTGAATATCAGTAAGTTTAAGCACCCATCATCAATGATAAAGATTTGGAATGGGGTCTATGCTATTGCTGACACAGCCAATAACTGTATAAGAAGACTAGACTGGCGCACACAGGAAGTCAGCACCTTGGCAGGTAACAGCCATTTTATTATTGTGTATTTTATTGCCTAGAATAAAAATGTTATATTAACATGTAAATACAATCATTCTAAACATAAGAGATAAGAATGTGTTTGTATAATCAAACTGTTGCTTGTGCAATATCGTCAATATTGTTATAAATACATACAGACCAATAATATTATAATGCCTGTAATAGTTTTGCATATAATCACCCTTGCATTGGAATAGATTGCTAGCGACTAGATGTATATGAACTGCAGTAAGGTAGTTAAAAGAAAACGTAGAATGGTGTCCAAGTCACATGCATATCAGGGTTATTAAAGAGCAGCAACGAAAGAGACAAAAGTTCAAAGCAAGTTTACTTCAAATTTTGAAGTAGCATCATGGACCTGTGTATAGAAAGGGGTTAGAAATAACATATCATATGCTTATACAAGCAAAGCCCATGTTCATAGTGCTAGATTATACGTCTTTAATTAGTATCTTCCGACCTAAATTTCAATTTGCTAAAATAGTTTTCCTGCACACTGCCTTCACAGAGTTGAGAACTAACCGGCCTGGGCTGAAGACAGAATTCTCATTGTCGTGCGAAAAACCCAGGTGTGCCAATGAGCTAGAAATTATTTTCGTCCAGCCAAGCAAACTCTCAGCTCTTTTGGCCTAGGCCAAACGGCCATCTTGAGAATTTTATTTGTGATCTGGATTCGTCCAACAGGTCACGAAGACACTAAATATACCCAGTACTTGAGATTATTATTTGGTAAACTCTTTGTAGTTGGTCTGCATTTTGGTAAACTATTTATTGTTTTGCATGCATTACATTTATTATCTATATTTACTATAGTCTTTAGGGTTTAAGCAGATTGAATATGGCCGCATTTTTATGTTTTCTAGGGTAATCAATTATGTATAACAAACCTATAATATAGTATTGGTATACATATATTATATATATTAACTGCACACAATTAGTTGTAAAGACTTGTTTTATTGCAATGTCAAGTTTCTATGATAGCCAAGGCACATGAATTCCCTAAGCTCTTTTGTTTGTGTTGTAGCTAAGCTACACAAACAGCACTAAAAGTTTTACGAAGCATAAATGTAGGTATGCCTATTTCACTAGTGAAGTATAATAAGTATGTGTAAGTTATATTCCTACACCTTAATTATTTGCAAGTTTTGGATGTTGGTTTGAAAACATAATATATAAGTAAACTCTTTCCCAAAATAAAATTTAAGGGACCATCATAATTGGTTTGAATTAGCCGAGGTCGAATTAGGCAAGTTCCACTGTACATAGATTGTACGTACTATGTTATATTTACTTCCAACAGGTGCTTGTGGACAGGTAGGGGAAAGTAGAACTATAGTTCTACCTAGAGCCATAGTAAAGAGTTCGAGGAAGAATTCAATCTACATTGAACAAAGGTGGCTGGATGTTATTATTGAAGTAAGCAAACACAACATATTATATATAATTGTACAGGTGACACATATTATATTAGCTGCTGATAGATAACTACACGTGTAAGGAGTTCATGCTGAGATTCTCTAGAATGTTAGAAAGTTGAGCTTGGTTGACTTTCTTACTTTTTGCATTCTCAGCCTTCTAAGTACTCATTTTTAGAACTATACATTACTTTGTCAGTGAATGCAGTAGATACAGTAGATGTGGTACACATGTAGATGAAATAGATGTGGTAGATACAGTAGATTCAGCCATTAATTTGCCATATTGTCTGGAGAGTTAATCAAGTTATATCAATCACAACATTCTAATAATATTTTTGATGGCTTTCACAGATAGATTTGGATAACCCCAATGATTTAAACAAGACAATCCATATACCAGCTGACACTAGAGATGATTTCTGCATACTTGGTATGGCTAGCTCCCTACACTATTCTGTTATATGGATTCTGGTCAGAGACGGACACTGGGTAAGCATTACATTATATTAGCATTGCTCCTGTTGCAAGAGAAAGACAAGATTATTTGTTGAATATGCTTACAACAAATATAAAGGCGGTATCTTTCTCGAAAACTTGAGTAAGGATGTTTGGAAACGGCTAACGAGTAAATAAGTAAGTACAGTAAGTATGTACATGTAAGTACAATGTTCAGGTATACTTATGCTAGCTATCATTTTATAGTCGGTTTCAGCTAACTTTTATCTATCTGTTATGTACGAAATATTGCGGTAATTTTATGAATGACCCAAGTGGTAAGTGTAAAAGTTGACATAATATTTATATTATATTCTATGCCCATCCACTTGATTATCCATTTAAACAGCTAGAAATGGTGAAAGGGTGAGTAGTAATTGCTGTGTAGCTAGCCTATTCAGAATTCTGTTGAGATTGGCTCAGGTTCTGCCTCGCCATCACACTGTTATATTTTGAACAAGAGGTTAGCCAACTACTCCACCATAAACAATAGGAAGCTGCCAAGAAACTGATATAAAACATTAAGATCTACAATATTAACCAATCAGAAAGATGTACTGTAACTGCTGGATGTATCAGTACTGCACAACAAACAGGGACTGGAAATAGGCTCCCCGTTTGTGCAAACGGTGGAACCTTCGCCATTAGTGGCAATAATGCTAAAACAAGCATTACAAAGGCAGGCATTCAAATGAATCCCAGTCTACACTGGCTAACTATATTAACAAAAAGAGCACAATAATTCCCTTTTGCAGACTCTGTGTGGAGGTCTACACCAATAGACTGGGCAGGTAGGCATAATACCACAATTAATCTAAAATTGTAATATATGTAATCTATAGTTAACAGCTTTAAAATAAAACTTTCAGGTGAAGCTGTTCAAATTAGACACTAAATCTGACAGCTTCATGAAGTATACCGAAATTGGTTTAGCTAATGATGCGACTGGCGGGCAAGATGGCAGCTTAGAGAGTCTGGAAACTAAAGTATATATGGCTATCAATAAATGCCGGTCAAGAAATTCCACGTTGTTAGAGGTATGAACACTGTGTTCTACTCTGATGTCATGTGTTCATATATTGCTTTTTATATGTTATGCTAACCTATTACTGACCTATTACTGACTGATACTGACTGATACTACTAACCTATACTGACCTATTACTGACTGATACTACTAACCTATACTGACCTATTACTGACTGATACTGAGCTCTACTGACTGATACTGACCTATACTGACCTATTACTAACTCATACTAACCTATACTGACATGTACTGACCTATACTGACATATGCTGACACATACTGACATATACTGACCTATACTGACATATACAGGCCTATATTGACATATACTGACCTATGCTAACCTATACTGATATATACTGACCTATTACTAACCTATACTAACCTATACTGGCATATACTGACGTATACTGACCTATACTGACATATACTGACATATACAACTGACATATAATAACCTATACTGACAAACACTGACCTATACTAACTTATACTGACCTATAGTGACATATACTGACCTATACTCACATAACATTGATCTATACTGACATATACTGACCTACATGTATAATACTAACCTACACTAACCTATACTAAACTATACTAACCTGTACTAACCTATACTAACCTATACTAACCTATACTGACCTGTACTGACCTATACTGACCTAAATACTGACCTATACTGACCTGTACTGACATATGCTGACATATGCTGACATGTACTGACATGTACTGACATGTACTGACATGTACTGACATGTACTGACATGTACTGACATGTACTGACATATACTGACATAGGAGGTGTACTGACTCATACTGACCTATAATGCTAAAACCACTTAATCCACATTGCATACATTGTATGCACTAGGGGCGAATATAGGGAAAATTTCAATGCCAGCCTATTTTCAAGAAGTCATGGATTTCACGCATCTGAGTGAGTTAATGCAAGATAAGTGTGGAACATGAACATGTATGGGTACAGTCTACACATAAGCTTGTATAACATGACTATTACAGCACTATACAATGACTATACTGCTTGAGCAAGTAAATAGAAAATGAATTGAAGCCTGGACATGCATAGTATTAATAGTTTACAGAGCACAGCTAGTATTTCATGCTTGATTGAACACACGCCTAGGATTGTGGCGTGGGTGCCTATAGCCGCTCTTGGTATGTACACATGTATATTGTGCGCTACTGTTTTATTTTCTGTTCTCAGTCAAAGATAACTACAAATTTAGTATACATGTATTTATTGAAGCTGTAATACTATATTGTACAACTCGTTTGAGTAGTTTGATTCAAGTCTAAATTTGAGTCACTAGTTCCTAACCATTTAGATTTTTACTGCGATTTAACTGTTTTAATATAAAGTGACGATTCCAGTTTCAGAAATGCAATGTAGTTTCTACTAAAATTGACTATATGTAATAATACCTCACCCATGCTTTTTAAATGATATAATTGTATTAAAAAGCTCTCAGACTAGCTTTTATTTTACTAGCTACTAGTGACGAGCAGCCGACCAACGATAACCACAACTACATTGTATGTTATATAGTAACGTGCTCCAGTGAGTGATAGGGGTCAATGAGTTCTACAAACCCTTTCACTAAAATGACAAATGCCAGCTATAGTATAGTTATTAGTTAACCAGATTGTAGTTAACAGCTACTGTTGAGCGACCAACTGCAATGTGAAAGCAACATTGTGGTTATGAATGGAGTACATTATAAGAGAATAATGAAGGTTCAACTATATGTGGACATCAATATGATTGTGAATTGCCAAAAAAACATGCTTTCAAAATAACAATAACCACAGCATAGTTTTTGAATAAAATTGTTTATGTACATGTACATTCACATTATCTCAACACAAGCACTAGCTTGCCATGATCGGGTGAAAGCAACAACATTATTACTCGTACTATCTCTTTTTGAGCGCCATGGTATTGTACTCAAATTCCTCTGTGATTTTATGCAATTGCAAAAACTACAAACAAGTACATTGCAGATGAATTTCTAGTCAATCCTGACATTTTGTGTTTTAGATAGGAGATCACCTAATAGCTTTATTGGACAGTGGAAAGCCAGGAAACATTCTGTATGACTTTGACTTGAAGAAGAATTTTCTTACCCACACTACCTTTGACCATCAAGTTGGAGCAGGGTTATACTTTGATCACCAGCTAGAACCTCACTACATGTACATGTCTGCTCTGGGAACGGGAGGAGTTGGGAAGTATCTGGTAGATAGGTGTCAAGTAAAGTCACAGTCTCGACCTCCGCAGTACAGTAACACCTGGATGAGAACCGTTGGGTATAAGTGTGAGCAGATTGATGAGCAGAAGATAGAGTCATTCCCATACAATGGTTAGTTGTCGTTTGTCTGGTGAATAACTGCACTCATTTCCATGCCTAACGACACAGTTTAAGTGTGTCTGGAATTAGATGACATGTTTTAGAGAAAACAACACACCGTACATGTACTTCAATATCCTCATCATTTTGCTGAAATATCTGTTTGCAAAAGTCATACATATTATGCTTGCCTAAGAGTGTTCCATCCAAATCTGTATAACTACCTTGAGTCTGTATAACTACCTTGAGTCTGTATAACTACCTTGAGTCTGTATAACTACCTTGAGTCTGTATAACTACCTTGAGTCTGTATAACTACCTTGAGTCTGTATAACTACCTTGAGTCTGTATAACTACCTTGAGTCTGTATAACTACCTTGAGTCTGTATAACTACCTTGAGTCTGTATAACTACCTTGAGTCTGTATAACTACCTTGAGTCTGTATAACTACCTTGAATCTGTATAACTACCTTGAGTCTGTATAACTACCTTGAGTCTGTATAACTACCTTGGCGCATCTAGGTATTAACATTTATATTTGTTTTAGAAACTGCAGTCGCCATGGAGTCTTGTTTCTCTGTGTGCAGCAAGATGTGCATGTCCAGGACAGAGTGTGTAGCTTTCCAGTGTGACTCTGAGATATCCATCTGTACACTCTCCAGATGTGCCCTTGTTGATACTCTCATTAGATATCCTACAGTTACCTGCTACAGATTGGCTGACGTCGTGTACGCACCACCAGCTGTTTAATAATGTCGTAGTGGGTTCTGGAATTACATTGTAGCTTACATGTATATTAAATGGCAAACTAACAATCATTGTCGTATAAGATTCAATAAATATATGACAGAGCATGATATTTACCCGCATATACCAGCATACATGTAATTATATATAAATTATATTTATATAGTTATTACTAGTACAACATTGTATTCTTTTATTTCTGTACTGAAAACATAGTATCAATGTAGTAATTTTCTCAATCTGATATAAATCATAATAAAGCACTTTATAATAAGCAAAAACAATCCACTAGCCACCAGGTTTATGCATACATTATGTACACTTACTAGTACCTTACTCCAGGTCCAATGCTTGTATGATTTACATGAATTCTCTAACTACACCTAGTTCTCCCATGGGACTACCACTGGGAGACTCCTAGGTAATCCTATAGATTTCTGTTAAAGATGCAGAGCTAAGTTGTGAACCTAAAAGTTACTTCATTGCTGCGAAACATCCAACAGCACTGCTACAGGAAATGCTGTGTATTATCTATAGAACTGGCTCCACCTAGAGTCTGAGGAGCTAATGGACTATCGGCCTACAATAGTGATGCCCAACTATTTATTTTCCTAAAAATCTCAGACCCAATGCAGAAGGCATGGCCAAGACTTTAAAAGACACCTGAGTAGGCGTGACATTGAAGATAGGCCCATTGAAGTAGGGGAAAGATTTACAACATCTTGATTACAATTTATTAGTGGCAACTCTCAGCCTACAGTATTTCCACTGCCTGCAGTATTTCAACATAATACATGAAATAAACCCGACATAAGAATACATTGGAATATTACAGTATATTGTACATTCATGCAACTGATTGTCAGTCACACTATGCTACAGTGCAGAGATTCACGATGGTTTATCACAATATACCAGCCCAATATACACATTTATGTAGACCTAAATTCAGATCTATATAGAGTATAAAAAACACAACATCTATTAGTTTAGCTAACAACAGAATTAAGCTATGGCATTCTGGAATAAGAAAACTGATGCTTTTTCTTGCTCAACATGTACAATCGATCCATTGTACCAATTGTCATAAGCTTACAGAGAGACTAGTTTCCACTGAGTTTCAATAATATCGAAAAATAATAATTTTTTGGTGCATAACAGCTCTACACTGTGTGAATATGAAAGTAAAACACAGTTATATGAAAATAACTAGCCTCAGTATAAATACATGTACAACCATGTAAGTAGGTACGATATTTACATGCCCAACCAGCTCCAATGTGGGTTTGCAAATACCAGTCTATACACTACATAATTGCCTAACATGGCAAACTCTTCATGCGATCTACTTTGATCAACTTCTTTAAGACCATTAAACAGCTGGTGGTGCGTACACGACGTCAGCTATTCTGTAGCAAGTAGCTGTAGGATATCTAATGAGAGTATCAACAAGGGCACATCTGGAGAGTATACAGATGGATATCTCAGAGTCACACTGGAAAGCTACACACTCTGTTCTAGACAAACACATCTTGCTGCACACAGAGAAACAAGACTCCATGACAATTGCAGTTTCTAAAGCAAAATATGCAACTTCAAACGTCGAGTCAACGTTGATGCATTTGTAGCCTAGTGGTAAGGGCTCAGGGCTTCTAAGTGGGAGTCCCAGGTTCAATTCCCATAATGGTTATTGGTGGTGTTAGGAAGAGCATTCAACCAATCATCATGCTCCTGTGCTACATCAGTTAACTTTGCCTTTGGTGAAGTGCTTTTCCCACCCCAAATTAGAAAAATGCAGATCTCTTTAGATCAATGCTTTCTTACCTGGAATTAATAGCGGGAAGTAAAATTGGTATAGATTTAAATTTCAGAGCTAAAAAATATATACGAAAGAATTCAGCAGGCAATTATTTTTTCATATTAACACGTCTTGCATTGGGAAATGCTTCTACAATCTACGGTCTACACCAATAATTAATTTAAATTAAGTAATGCACCCATGGATCATAGCATGATCGGGTCTACAAAGCTTCACTAACATCACTGCAAACTGTAGGTACCAATCTGCTTGGTGTAGTATCTTATAATTTAATTAAGCTGTATTCAGTACAAGTAGGTGTAGAAGAAGTATGTTTATTTACTGATTCAGAACTTACCATTGTATGGGAATGACTCTATCTTCTGCTCATTAATCTGCTCACACTTGTACCCAACGGTTCTCATCCAGGTGTTACTGTACTGCGGAGGTCGAGACTGTGACTTTACTTGACACCTATCTACCAGATACTTCCCAACTCCTCCCATTCCCAGAGCAGACATGTACATGTAATGAGGTTCTAGCTGGTGATCAAAGTATAACCCTGCTCCAACTTGATGGTCAAAGGTAGTGTGCGAGACAAACTTATCCTTCAAGTCAAAGTCATACAGGATAGAATGGTCCCCATCAATTACAGCAATCAGGTGGTCTCCGGTCTATAAAATATATACTTTGAAATTACAGCACCTAGTTCAAATACAGAAACAGCAAAGTGCGTACAAGAAACTATGTAGGCCTACATTTAATTATAGTGTGTGTTGAACTTGTACTCCCTTTTTTATATGGTACCATGGTAGATATTGCAACATTTGGATTAAAATAATAGGCTGTCTACCACAGTAGAGTCTGGTGCCTGTCATAGTTGTATTGATTATACACATAATGACTTTTTGACCTTTCTATCCATAAAGTATTTCCTATTTAAGTTCACTGTCACATGTCTGAGAAATTTGTGATTTCCAAAATAATGGTGAAATGAACGCTGACACCATCTAATAAGCAAATCTGATTGGCTAATTGCCAATGTGAATGCAAAATAAACGAGAGTAATACTAAAGCTTTAGAATCTGTAAAGTAAGCGAATGAAAAATATTCTTAAGCCATCTTTAGAAAGGCTTAATTGATTGTTTTGTCTTCCAATAAATCAACTCGTTATAAGATACATGTATATACATTTAAATTACACACACCTGTAGCAAAGTGGTGGCTCCTGGTGGGTAAAATGTATTAACAGCTAATACCCGTGCCTCATCACTACCCATACTTCCATCATTGGCGTTTTTCCCTTTAATGACTCTGCGCACATTTGAGTGCTCTGCGAGGTTGTTAGACTTTGTGTGTAATTCAAATAGCTTTATCTAAAATTGTGTTTGTACACAGGAAAGTGTTTGACCAATACGATAATCATTTTTGAACAAAAAAAGATCTTATCGTTCTTTATGTTCAAGATACTGTCGCACTATCTAACATGGGTATGCTGGGTACAGTAGACCCGTCTGTACATGTGCACATGTGTATCAGATCTACATTGTGCACTTGTGCATAAGCAGCAGAATATTTTCATACATCTTAGTGAAACATCAAAGCCTACATGTATATGCATGTGGCCGTATACATGTATACATGTATACATGTAAATGTGCACCTATACATGTAAATGTACCTGTATACATGTATATTGTATTACGCTCGAAATTGGTAGCAATACCAATTTCTTGAGCACTTTACCTGGGAGATACACTGAACTGGTGGCATTACGCAATTCTCGCTGTCTCTGGCAGCTTGAGAACTTTGGTTCAGTGGATTTCACACCTTTTAAATACGCTTTGCTGTAAATATACAGTATTGCTAAGGTGTGCTCCCAGGCATATCTCTGAGCTGCACTGATGAGGTGTTAAACACCGAAACAGTACACTGTATGCAGATTGAGTGTATACTGTATATATGTATACATGTATTAACATGTATACATGTATACAGGTACATTTACATGTTGTACATGTGTACTTATATACATGCACAGGTCCTATTTGCATGTACACGTGTACTTGTAAATCTACATGTTCACCTACACAACTGATAAGAACATATTATACAATGTACATGTATGGGTCCTATTTACATGTGTTATATACGTGTACATGTACATGTTCACCTATACAACTGATAAGAACGTATACATATATAGGTTCTATTTACATGTTCTATATACGTGTAAATGTACATGTTCACCAGATACAACTGATAAAAAACATATACATGTATAGGTCATATTTACATGTGCTATATACGTGTAAATGTACATGTTCACCAGATACAACTGATAAAAAACATATCGTACTTACTCTAGCTCCATCTCTCACCAGTATCCAAACTACAGGGTAGTACAGAGAGCTAATCATGCCATACAGACTGAAGTTATCCACAGGTTGTACTGGTATAGAAATTTCCATGCTTGTCTCATCAGGTTTGTCTAGATCTATCTACAAGAAGGATAGGATAGTAGAATTTCACACTTTATTAATAAAATCTATGTTTCCTAAGCCTTTCAGACTCTAAGCTGTATTTTTTTCTGCATATTCAATTCTGGCTAATAAAGGAATAACTTACTGCAACAACATCCCAAACTCGCCAGGGTTTATTTTCAGAAAGTCAATATAAACTTGATATTTTCTACAATTAATCTACATAGAATTGTTTAATTAAAACCTTTGACACAATCTAGAGCAGGGGTTCCCAACCTGGGGTACATGTACCCCTAGGGGTGCATTTTAGAAATCTAAGGGATACAAAACAAGTTATCAACTTAATACATTTTTAACAGTGATTTTCAGTTACAGACTATCAATAATGAATTACCATTATCTATTACTGAACTGAACATCAAATGGCTCACTGATGCAAATGAAGTTGAGCTAAACCAGTGTGAGAGCCATAAAACACTAAAATCAATGAAAGTTATATCACATAGTTATCATTAAATAATTGATGAATAAAAATTGCATACCATACTGCTGCTACTGCATTCATTTACTTGTTTGAGCGACGCATTTTGATAATGTACACATGTAACATTATTTATTAACTGACCTAAACCAAAGATATCCTTGATTAAACACAGTTTTACAAAGTGGTACATTGTTTGCTACAAAGAGGTACATTGTTTGCTATAAGGCTGCTAAGGGGTACTTAGGCTAAACAAAAGGTTGGGAACCCCCTGATCTAGAGGCTAGAACCATGTTTCTGGTGAGCAAATAATTTCCAGAAAGATCGCTTTAAATCCATGTCTTTTGGTTGTTGTTGCACTATCGGGTTATCTTGCTAGCTTTCTTAGCTCTGCCCTTTATAGAAATAACAGCAATGACTCAAATCCATGGACTTGGGATAACCCTAAATCAAATTCACTACACAAAAGTGGGTGCTAAGTGGTTATGGGGTAGTTCAAGTGTCATAATAATTGTATAAGACTATGCAGCATAGTTTGATATTATTGTAAATTTTGTGCCGCTGTTGTCTGAGATATTCAATACTAGTACATACATGTTAGGGGGTTTGGCCATTTTTTTATATAGCGATGTGTTTTCAGCAAAGGCCTTGCCTAAAAAATAAAAAGTACATCACTAGTACATACATGAATTTGAACATTAATAGCTTATGCAAACCTACAGTGTATACATTTAGACTATAGGAAAAACAAAATAATTTGAAGTGGTAATCATCCCAACACAGTTCAGCTGCCAACTTTGATAATTTTCATTCAAGTTAATGAGTAAATTTACCTTTAAAATTAAGCCGTTGGAACCTTTATCAATGTAAATTGTGTTTTTCCTCAAATCCTTAACTATAAATCTCGGTTGGATGAGGGTATTACCTTCCTCTGCCATTCCACAAGCACCTGAGGGCAGTATAAATACATGCATGAGATCTGTACACAAATAAATTCAAACCTTTGTGGATATTATAGAAACCCAGCAGCATGACACATGTAAAACTGAATAACATTTCTGTGTAAACTTTGTTTCCAAAGTGGCAGTGGGATTTAACAGCACAATGTCAGAAAAATTTACATTCTAATGCTTAATTTTCAGAGTTTTATTTTCTACAAGTTGTAAAGTTTTAGTGAAATTGCATACACATTAGTACTGCTAAGTAGCCCAGTGGTGAACAAAACTGTAGAATTATCAGCCGAAAGAGGACTGCAAATTTTGTAGCCTGCAAGTTCTTCATTTTGCATTTTCACTTGACTTTAAACTGAGAGATACATCGGTTTATGGCCATAAATATTTAAAACCACCGGCATGTATGTCTAGGAAAAACAACATCAACATGCAGTTAGCAAGGTAATAACAACAATAACATATTTAAACAAACTACATACATGCAGTTGTACTGACTTGTAGGGAGGTGACTTCTGAAAAATAACGCCATCCTGATGGGTGTGAAAATATTGCCATAAGTATTATTATTGTTGCATAGGAGTTATTTCCACTACATATAAAATCACTATTAAAAATAATAATTTCAAGTTAGATCTTTTCCCTGACATACCTGCCAAAGTGCTGACTTCCTGTGTGTGCCAGTCTAGTCTCCTTATACAGTTATTGGCTGTGTCAGCAATAGCATAGACCCCATTCTAAATCTTTATCATTGATGATGGGTACTTAAACATACTGATATTCAATAGACCATTAACAAAGCCCAGCTCTCCGGGAGAAAGAAATTCCTGGCTGAAATCTGTCAAGTCTATTTCTAGTATCCTGCAATTAGTAGAAACGGCTAATACATGGCTAGGTTTATCTGGATGTTGCACCATGGACAGAGTCTAACAGTTCCCGCTCCATGGTGGTAGAGAAGATGGACTCACATCTTGCCAGAAGAAAGCAGCATGCCAAGAGAGTCATTGTTTTCACAGGAACATCTGTAGCAGATCAACGCCATATAACATGTATTAATTTTGTCTGATTGGAGTGCTTTAAAATTTGATTTAATTGGAATATGATAAACTATTATACTTGTAGATGCTTTACAAACCATATTGTACATGTATAACTATGTTAGAGTATGACATATTACTGTAGATGTGTTTGATAGCATATAAGCATGAAGCATATACATTGTAGACTGTGCAACCCACCTTTGCTCCATCTCATCTTCCAGGCAGTTCTCTCCGCTCAAATTCTGACCTGATTTGATCAATATAGTGATGTACATGTAGTGTGGTGTTGATCAGTGTGCAGTTGATTTTGTAAAATATGCTATAACACACTCTACAACCTACACTAATCAATATAAACCATGGATATCACCAAAACAACTAGGCAGTATTGACTATTATAGTCAATACTGTCTTATATCTTGGGTACATTATACTGGAATCTATGTATATTATATGGAAACCTTTCCCTGGGGTATGAATAAAACATAATTTTATTTCCAAAGTGTGCACTATTATGTATATCGATATAGCTAAACATTATTTTGCAATTGCTAGTTTTGTGAGCAACCATCTACAACTTACAGTTTTATGTAAACAAATCTGCTCGCAGGACTCTTTGTAGTCTGAAATCGAAATTTTAAGTGTAAAGAAATATTATGTTAAGCTGCTTAGTACCATGATCACTTTTAGACCATTTCATCAAATGAATCTCACAGTTCAAGCTAACCATACTCCTTTATACTTGCAATCAGCTATAAATTCACTATTCATTAAAGTGCACCAAATTGTCCCTAAGCCTACAGAGTACAGTAATGTACAAGACATGAGCTTGATCTTGGAAATTCAAAATTTATAAGCCTTCATTTCCATTACAGTAATAAAAACATCATGACGTTGTGTGGACTCCACGAGCATACTGTGTGTTATCTTTCTTTCTTTGTTGGCAGTTTGCCACCAGGAAAGTGGTACTGTACTCTGTTCTGCCCGTCCAGTATGACGACAGGAGGTAGTGTTAGAGGTTCTCCTTTCTCAAAATTTTTCCACAAAGGTAAGAAGCTTTCTAAACCGGGCTTTAGTTTATATCCAGATTTCCTCAACACTTCTTTGATCTTCTTTCTCATCTGACACAGAATTTGACCTGCAAGTCGACAGATATATAGTGCTAGAGATGAAATAAGCAAGGGCCATCAAGTAACAGTAGACAGTTGCATAGTTTACCAAATTAAGTTTTTTGTCATACACAGCTGATTAGATTGTATAAAGTCTTCATGTAAGCTAAACTGAGTACCATGATGATAAGCTGAGTTCCATATAGCTAAGCTATACTGTAATGTTTTTGAGTGCTTTTGCATACGAGAGCCGAGGGCTACAAGTATGTGAAGGGCTTGGAAGGTGGTAGAGGCCGACCAAGTGTACCTTCGGCTCATTACATAAAAGAGTGAACAGTTATGGGTGCTCTTTATAGTGTAGATTGTAGATTATATCAGACGTAGGCCGATGCCGAGACTCATTGGAGCTCAGGACCGACGTAGGTCATGTAGAGTTTATACTCCGAGGGAGTGTAGAGAAAGAATGTCTAACCTTGAGAACCTAAGTCCGACGCTAGGTTCATTAGAACCCGGGATCGGCCTTAGCCTAAGGGGTGGATAGAGATATGCTTAGCTTAGGATGAGGTGAACTCGAGCCGTACTGAATCTAAAGGATTCTCAGGTGGAGTTACCCGCCTAAAGAGTAAGCCTATGTAGGTTGAGTTAGGAGATGTTGCTTTATTCAAGCGCAATCAACAACTGATTCACAACACGAAATGCACTGCCTTATATACATAACAAACTTCCGGCCAAAAAGGCCCGACATGGTGTCGGTTATCCGACATGGGGTCGGCTCCGGAACTGATGCAACAATATGTCTGGTTCCGCCCGACTCGGCCACAAAAAAGGTCGGCCTTTGCACAAAATGTGCTTACAATGCATGGATAAGATAATTGAATGTCAGCTAATAATAATGTCAGTGTGGCTGGCCTAGGTGCCATTACCACGGAGGCTGTTTCACCACAATACCTTGGTATGTCAGGTGTCTCACACCACCCTTACAATATGCCTGCAGTTCTATATTGGCTGAGAATACCATTCTTGCTTTACGACCCTCTCTGTTTCTGGTATTTGGAGATCTAGAAATAATTGTATGGCATGTAAAAACGTTGATGGTAGTAGAATACGTGATACTTATTAATTTATATAGTCAAAGATAATGAACAATAAAAACTTGGTTGGACGTATTCTTTCTGAATGAGGTAAACAAAACTCATGATAAACTGACAGGGCTTCCTGCTAAACATATTTCCCCTTATAAGTCAGAGACCTACATGTCCTTCTCATTCACTAAGGAGAACTGATCTGACATATTCATATATACATGTAATGTTATATACATGTAGGCCTATTGTACATGGAGCAACTCAGAGATTTTGTTAGAGCATACACAAGTCTAGTCTTGAATTGAGTCAAAGATCCAACATAACAGATATAAATATTCTGACCTGATGATTCCTTGTAGCAGCTTCTCTCTGGTTAACAATTTTCCTGTTTGCTTATAGCTTGAGTTCCTACCAACATCAGAATGTGTGCCTGTTGAGGTACCTGTTGTGGTACCCGTGTCAGTTAAGGAAGATGAGGTACTACCACTACCTGTTCCTGATGGTGCATTATTGTTCTTGTTGCTGAACCAAAATCTACAAGTAAATTACAAAAAAGGTTTTAGCTGTGTGTTTTTTTTGTAATTTGAAAAATTGCTTCATGACATTATAATATTGAAAATATTTATAAAGTAATGCTGCATGCAGCCGATGTCAGCCTGAAGAATGGCAAGTACCCTGTATAAACCTGCCTTTAGTGTCTAGGACGTAGTTAATATGCTCACCTATCTGCCTTCTCACAATTTGCACAACTGTTATTCTTATTCTTTTTCCTAGAAGGAATCTTAAGTGATCGTCTTCTCCTGGAATGTTGGTCTGCAAGTTCATGGTACAAGTTGACATTAAAGGGATCCCCTTCTTCTGATAAAAACTCATCAATCTCAAGTTCTCCAACATGTCCCTGCTGTTATTATTATGTTATTTTAATTCAGATGAGTGCATTATATTTATTATGATCCAATAAACAAACGTGTTTGATCTAAAATATATTTACTTATCTATAATATACACATGTAAATATTGATAACTAACATACAGTAGGAGTAGACAACTACCACACCGAAAGAAATATAAAATGGCCTTAGTAAATGGTTGAGTTTGTGCTTGACTATGGAGAGGGTGATACTATTGAACATACAACTCCGGTTTTTACTGTGAAGCATGGAAAGTGCACATCGAATAGGGCAGATAACTTCGAAAGCCAGCGAATGAGCATGTTAGGCAGGATATACAAGGTGCCAAAACACTTCAGAATCGTCTACTCTTGTCAACGTATGGGTCCAAGTATTTTAGATATAAATGCAGAACAAGATTCTGCTCAGCTCTACTAGTGTATTCAACTGCTAACTACCACCGTACTAAAATCTTAATTGGTGACAGGGAAACAGGATGATGCTGCAATGTAAACAACACTCTATTACACTACTTGTTATCAATGAGCTTACGTGGGTGTATGCAGCCTTTGTCCATCCAATGTTGAACTTGAATATATCAGATTCCCTGGACCTTATAGCTTTGTCCAAGATGCTCCTAGTTGGTAAGCAAAGGAAACTGAGTTGAATTGTTTACAGTATACTGAACAATATACTGAAGAATTGACTGTTTAAAATGTATAGTTTTAGGTTTAAAATTAAGTTATAGTGCATGATGAATTAGGAAGTTTTAGTAAAATGAGAGGTAGAAATAATATTACAACATCGCTTATTAATAAGCTAGTAATATCCACCATATCTAACAACAGTTCAAATATGGGTACTTCACAAAAACAGGAAACGTGATTTGGATCCTAAAACTATCACATACATCATGTACCTTTTCATCTCAGCTGTAGAGATCTCGTTGAATATGAAAGACATAGATTGCCCTAGAGTGTGAGCTATGCTCTGTGTAGAGGTCTCTGTCTCTGGCAGCCGGGAATGGTTTGGTTTGCTGCTTCTCTGTGATAAATAGTATGATTTATTGATATCCAGAGTTGAAAATATATAATGCAAGTTCTCTCTAACATACATTGTAAACTTTGAATCTGTACTAAAAGCTATTAACAGTTAGTAGCCTTGAATCAGCTTGTTTAGCTCTGTGATGCGCTACGTATTACAGTATATTTTAATGCTTGTAGAATGGTTAGCAAAATAATATGCGTTTTACTTTACCTTCTTGTTTTTCATCACAGAATTTCTCTTTATCTCTTCGCCAGGTTCAAAGTGGAGCCACGATCCTTTTTTAGGTTTTAGACATCTAGAGCATAAATATTTCAATGCATAAATCAATAACATACATGTAATTATGATGTCTATATTACACACAGACATTATGACTCTCTCTCTCTAGCTGCATTTTCCTCTCCAAATGTACACAAAATCGTTACTCACAAGTGCGATAATGATTCATGTGCATTTACCACAACTTTTGCTTCAAATCAAACCAAAAATATTTGTTCTATTCACCAATAGATCTCGCTGTTTGATATGTGAGTAAAACTATATCGTACATATAGGCTGTAACTACAAACCTTGTTGGTCTGACTTCAGGGGAGGAAGTGTAGTGGGGTAGAACCTCAAATAACACATTACCTAACCTATCATAGAAGTACTCAGTTTCCTTGTGCTGACAGGCTGATGCATGACACTGAAGTCTTTCATCAATGCTGTTGTTATTCTTATTATGATTGGCTACCTTGCTGCTACTATTAGATGAGCTATTACGATTGGCTACCTTCCTACCACTGTTAGATGCACTGTGGTGATTGGCTACCATTCTATCACTTATAGATGGGCTGTTATGATTGTTTTTATTTCTAATACGACTGAATATGGGTGTACTAAAGGTGCTTGGTCTCACAGTTAGCGTGGAACTATTCTTCTGGTAAACATCTGGACGTAGCGCCTGCTGTCCAATACCCATGGAGGAAGGTAAACTTGCCGTGGATCTCTTTAATATACTTCTAGTACTTGTAGGTCTCACACTCCAATCTGGTAAAGACTCAGTACTACTGTCTGAGTGATAGGACCCTGAGGCTATCTTTTCCATTTTCTCCTTAGACGTTAGCTGTTTTACTACCTGAAATAGTCCACCTTTAGATTTCCGCTTTTTTCGACGCCTTTTCTTTCGCTTCATTGGACTCCTGCTCTTTGGTGTGAATCTACCCAGGCTTTTCTAAAACAAAGGAAATTGATATTGATTTCTATACTGTACACTAATTACCAAAAAACTATCCAACTCCAAAAGCATCTCAATTAACAGCGCTTACTCAGTCAACTGTTCCCTAAATGTAATAGCCCTAATAAGATAGGGCATTACATTTTTTGCCTCTGAACCAACTATCTATATTTTGATGTCTATACATGTTATGTACATGTATATACTTTTCACCCGAGACAGTGTGCGTGAGCGGCGTGGTCGTAATCGCCTACGTCTAACTCGCCGCTTCCTCCTAGGTTTGGTCTGCTGCACTGGAGCCAGATACACATAGTCAGATTGTAGCATTCCCCGAGGTACGTCTGATTCTGTCCTGTCAACCATCAGGCTCATGTTACTCTTCCTGAACTGGCTAAATGTAAAGTTAGTGTAGCTGTGCACATACTATAAATCCTTATAATTCTAATGGGGTGGTGCCGTATGCAAAACTCACTTTAGCAAAAATAAATTATTACATCATCAGAAAGTTACATTGCAGGCAGTCATATAAATGTAGGTGTAACATGCATGTAGTAGCAACCTTTTCGTATTCCATTCTTCTGCATGATTTCAGAGCATTAAAGAAATAATAGCTTAATGTAAACATTCCAAAGAAGTTCAAGTGTCATTATTGTTAGTGATGTAGAGTTTCTCAATGACTATATTATTGCTCATGTCAAATCTTGGAGTGTACTGCATATCTTGAGTTTACTAACTCCTATAGCAGACAATTTCCTTAGATAGATTATTCTCATCTATGAACATCTTTCCTTAACTACATGACTTGATACTACCATCATCATTTCTAAGCAAGCATAATTCCTGAGTTTAAATGTGAAACTATATTATAGCATTGTAATGAATACAAACCGAGGAGGAAGATTGGAGTATAGATCGTCTAGTACACTGTCATCTGATAGGTCTAGATTATCAAAGCTGTAATCTGATTGGCTTTCATTGTTGACAGCTGGTAGCTGGTGTACTAATCCTGAGAGGAAATTCATCCTGCTCTCTGAAGCATTTTTGAAATCTGTAACACATGTATGAATTGCACTAGATGTACATTTATGGAGTTTGATCATCTGATATATATACAAAATATGTACATGTATATGTATATGTATATGTATGATGTTTTTATGCAAGGAATTTGTCAGACATTGTTGTAGTACATAAATCTCTCACCATAACTTGCTGATTTCTCATTGGCTAATGGATTACCCAATGATACTTTGACATGACTCTGCATTCCAGTTTGAGGTTCGGAACTATTGGGATAGAAATTGTATCATTCATAAACATATATTACATGTAAATGTATATACAATGTATATTAAAATTAATGACTAGTTGGTAAAGTCTATTAACACCGGCTCTAAATGTAATATTTTAATAACAGTAAAAAAGTCTTTATTAATAATCTTTTCTTATAATGTAAAAATAAATAGTGAAAACTGGACCCGTGCACTGAGGCTAGAAAACTCTTACCAAGGTGCTTTGCATTTGCAACTGATGAACTTACTGATGGGGAGTATAAGCAACACCATCTTGCGGGACACGAACCAAAAGATTGCGCTTCCTGCTGTAACTAGGTCGGCTGACATGATTTCCATTGTTATTTTTGTTGCTAGGGGATCCACTAAATGGCTCATGGTAAAGCTCCCTTTCTATATCCGTAGTGTCGCAATAGCTTTGAGTTAGGTGGCTAGTATTAGTTAGTGTGGTAGAATATTCACTCACTGCCAGCCGAGCTGCACAGCCACGTGGGAAACCAACCTTTTAATAATTGGATCATATTCATTTACATTTAGCTTTCTAATACCAAAAAATTGTATATGGGTAAAAATAAAAGCAAACAACCAAATCAAATGTAAAAAATGGCCCACCTATAATTGCTATGCATGTACAATGTAGATGTAACATTTTAAAATCTTGGTGGCCACCACAAAACAATTATCAGAAAATTCTGTGTCAACATAAATTATTGTAAAAAGATAAAAGGCTTGTCGAGTACACGTTTACTATTGTCAATTTAATAGAGTACCAACCTGCTCACCCTTGGCACCAGTGGTGTCTGCAGGTGTCCTGTGGACCTTATGTCTCCTACGGTGTGAGTTCCAATGGGCAGGTGGCGGTACTCCGCACTGATTTAAATAAGCAGTAAATGGAGTTACTCTTCCAGTATAGGTTCTCTCTAGAGTATGAAAGAACATTCAATCCAAAATACTGGAGAAGATTTAGATGCCAATGTGTAAGATTAAAAGCCTATACTGTGTCGACGACTATGTTGAATAATTACCTGCATTTAATGTTGGATAGAATTGTGGGTTAGCTAGCATGTTTGCTGAAAGTGTGTGTTGTGTTTGACAGTGATTGGTCTGAAATGTTTCATGTTTGATGTGGTCTGTCGTCAACTGCATTGGTGCAGCTACTCTTCTAAAAACAAAAGCCAAAAGTTTCACATCTTAAAAGTCAAACTGTGCAATTATACTACCTGCTTTTGCAAAAAAATCCGATGATCTAAGATAGCACATAAACATAATGCATGTACTGCAATGGTGAGGTAGACACCACTTCACAAATAACAACCACTTGTCAACCTATCAACTTCATGTATGTACATGTACATGTACATGTACAATGTAGGATGTACATGTACTACACGTGCATGTACAATGTAGGATGTACATGTACTACACGTGCATGTACAATGTAGGATGTACATGTACATTGCCTTAACATTTGTGATGTTGGCTATTACCCATAAATATCACTATACACTGTTATGACGTGTCTGGCCTGCACGAGGAATAAACCAAAGATTCTCATACCCATCACATGCTGCTTGCTGTTTTGAATTCTCAAACATGACCTGGTGAGTTTGTTGCTGCTGTTTTTGCTGTTGCTGAAACACATTTTCTTTATAGGCTTGTCTGTTAGCCTTAGAGCAGTTTTCTTTTATCACCTGCTCATAAATTAATTTGGTAGAGCTTGAATGACCACTTCTCTCATCTACAAAATTCTCATTGGTGTAGACATACATGTATTGATAATTCTCGACATTAATATTATAATTAAATTAAAAAATTTTGGATACAATTCTATAAACATGAGTTTGAAAGTAGCCTTAACATCAAAATGTATAATTATATGTATGTACATGTAAATAAGGCTATGCATTGAATAATGAATAGCCATGACTTTTCAATGAGCCCAAAATATGCGGCATTGCTCATAGATTACCTTCTGCTAATTCCCTGATTCTACAAGCTTGTTGCAGGTTGTGTAATGATGTAATATCCTGTGAGGCTGAGCTGACAGTGCCGGCACGTTCCATGGCTTTAGTTTGGTAGTTTTCTGAGTTTAGACTAAACACGTTAGCTGTCTTCAAATCTTCTGAGACTAACTGAGGGTGAGCTCGATCTCTCGAGTCAATAAACTGATGCGCTTGAGTTGGTGCAGTGGGTTGATCTTGTTGACAATCTTCTTTTTGGTACGGAGAGGAAGTTGCAATACAGATGGGAGCAGCGTGAGAGTTTATATTCTGATTCAGTTGATTTTCACGGGCAATGGCTGATGTGGAGCATGCATTAACATCTCCAGAAGTTAGACTGGAAACACTAAAGTAGAAAGGAAACTCATAATCATAATCATAATCAGTGGCCAACACATGCATGTAGACGAGAGATAATTAAATACAGTCATAAATAAACCTACTTCATGTAAGTGTCAGAAATGTTTTGCTTTTTATCTTTGCTTTCAGGAACTTTCAATCCACCTTTTGATCCTGATACTGGGGATGAATTGTCTTTGCTAGCAGCGAGCTCCTTAAGTTTATGCTTCCTCTAGCGAAATGTAAAAGTATGGTTGCTATCACCTACATGACTGTATCTGCTGTGCAACTCAAACAAATGGTATGATTGTATAAAACATGTGCTAAATACTATAAATGTTTTTGATGTGTCAGCCTTCAACCCACTGACCTTTTTCTTGTGTTGCTTATCTCTCTGTTTCACAGTGTTTTCCCCTTTTTGTGTACCACTTTGTTTTCTCCCTTTAGATCGGTGTGATTTACTGTGTTTCATTTTTTTAGACTTTCTATTTTTAGAAAGATTTGTTTCTATGAAATTGCTGATATGCTCTGATAATTCATCATTATTATTCATGTTTGTGTATTGTAGAGGAGCTCCTCCCATGTTTGTAGTAGTTGTCCTCTCATTGTTATGCTTACCTGTATTTCGCTCACCTACATGTACATATAATTATATAGAAAGTTATGCATTAAAAACTGCCCATGAGTTACGGATAACTGAGACTAAAGATAAAGGCTCTCAACCTCTGCCATTATGAATCAAATTTCATAGATGATGTCACTTTACACCATATAAAGCAACTGCATGTATTTATCCTACTATAGAACTTCAGACAATTTACTCAAAACACCATGCTGTTGAAAGTCTGCTGCCTCTGCCTATGCCCTCACAGTTAAATTAGTAAGGGGTTAGAGGCCTGTCACATTCTGCACAGCATGTAAGCACCTGTTATTATTTGTTTTCAGCACATTGCCTTGCATTTCAATGCAATTTCTCACTGCTTATTGCTTTGTTGCATCCTGCTAGGGACAAAATGGTTTCGTTACATTGCTAGCAGTTAATTGAAGATTCAGAACACTACTAAACGTTTACAGAGCATTAAAGTGAGAAAAGTATGGGGAAATTTTAACAATCTTGCCATTGTATTGCTCAGCATCAAACCATCGTGACGTTTTTTAGTCTAGTGGCTAGCAAAAACGACAGACATAGAGCACTCTCACTGCAATGCTCTCGTAGGACTTCTCCTTCACACTAAAAGATTGAATTCTTACCATAAAACCGCTCAAACTCCTTGTCTTTCTCAGCACGACTTTTCAAGCACATTCCAGCAAATTTAGACTCTAACATCTTTTTCAAGGTCATAGTATCCTTTTCAGTAAACCCTCTCTGTTGTAGCAATGAGGCACCTTGACCTTGTAGCTCATGAATTCCAAAACCTACTCTACCATTCCGAATCGGGAGGGCGATTAATTCCTCGTCTTTTCTCCATATAACAATAAGCCCATCAGTGTGAAAATCTGGCCAATCTATCTTGGCCATATTGACATGGCATCCACTCCAAGACCGTCGCAGTGCTACTCTCAAAGGACAGGAATATCTACCTTTTCCTGTTAGTGATAGGAAACACAACTGTCTCCTTCTGTCATCGTTTTAGACACAAACATTTTATGGTAATATGTTGCATTCTTGGGAACAAAATTAAATGACGATATTGTTGTTGAGCTACATACATGGGTTTGTATGCAGGTTGAAGTGGTAGGATGGTGTAGTGGCTAATTTGCCGCTTTGTAGACCTTAGGGCACAGGTTTAAGTCCCACACACTCCTGCCATGGAAGGTGAGCTGTTCCACTTAGAACCCAGCTGCTGTCGCCCATATACATGTAAGCTTCAGCTCCTGAGAGCCATTAAATAGGATTGCTAAATGCCTCAACACTGACAAAAAAAGATAAAATGAAAGAAAAGAAGAAGAGTGAAAGTAAGTTATATGATAGAACGTTATACTCACCTTCAGCTGATCTGGCTCTTCTACAACAAAAAGAATATTTTTCTATATAGTGCTATGATCATAACACATGGTAGATTCACAAGTGCATGTAACATTAGTATCAGTGTTCGGAAAAATAGGTAATTACATATTGGGTAAGCAAGCTATTGCACAGGCAGGAGTTCTGGTTGCAGCAGTGGTTCAAATCCATGCCTTTTGGAAAATTAAGATTGGAATCAATCTCAATTTTGCAATTCCATACAATCGTTGCATCCATAGTAAGAATTGCAAACTTGATTAAGAACCCGTCGGCAATAAACATGATTGTACATGTAGCCTGTGCACTGTAGAGTATTACTTATAGGATGTCCTCCCAGAAAATAACTCACTTTACAAATGGTTAACCCTGAACCTTAGTCTAAGAGTTGCTAGATCCCTTGAGCCCCAAGAGATAATAATTCCACACATAGTATATGCATGGTCTTAACTAAACCTGAGCAACCAGCAAGGAGCAATATTAGAGTAGCTAACCTTTTTCTACCACCATAGCTGCTACTGCTACCACTGCTTGAACCACTGCTCGAACTACTGCTGCCGCTACTTGAATCACTATTGCTGCCACTCTTTGAACCACTGCTGCTGCCAGAACTGCTGCCTGTGCTTGTAGATATTCCTCTTTTAGCAGTAACTGTCTTCTTTCCAAAAGATGGAAATGGCATGTTGACCCACTAGCCTGTAATTAAATCTCGCCATGTAAGTGAAGCTGGTACCTGATTTCATATCGACATGTCATGTACATGATTGTGTATCTCTGTGTGTATTGTGTTGTGTATTTGACTAACTTTAATGTGTCATCCAAACTTACCAAATTAAAATATTAGCTTACAAATTCATAAAAAATAATTATTATTATTAATTATTATTATTTAGTTGAATAAGACTGGCAACCAGGAAGCAGCCATGGCCTAGAGGTTTGAGCTTTGGACTGTCATGTGGGAGATTCGGTTCGATTCCCACAGAGGTCCTTGGTGGTGTTCGAAAGAGCGCCCAGCCATATAATGCTCCTGTGCCACATAATCCCATTATATAACTGGTACAAGACTAGTAACCCAAGAAACTGTGTCACTGGGTAAGAGTGCTATTTAGCCATTGCGGATTTTATCAGTTAGAACACTGAAGTGTGTAGAAATCTCTTCACAGGTATTGCAATGCATATATTATTTACACAGTGTGCAATGTGCATACAGTGGAACTTGCTTAATTCAAACTCCAAGGGACCACCATAATTGGTTTGAATTAGGCCGAGTTTGAATTATGTGATTCTTTCATTTTATGTAATGACATGCATCATAATGTACAGGATGGACAACAGTACAAAAACGCATTTAGCTAAGGAACAGTAAGGCAATTAGTGGGGTTTTCCCAGTTTAGTTTGAGCAGAAACATATTGCAGCAGTAACTACTAATAGCTACTAACTACTAGCAACGATTATTAGGTGACTAATGCTGGCTGTGATAGTATTATCATTGATTGTAGTGTGAGCCTAAGCCGCAAGAAGTTTGAGTTACAGATGGCAAGTTTGAATTATTTGAAGCCATGTCTATAGTGCCTAGCAGGGACCAAGGCTAACAGTTTGAACTAACCAAGTTTTTGAATTATCCAAGGTTGAATTAACCAAGTTCCACTGTACTTGAGTTTTACAAGACTTGAAGATGTTAGAATGTGCAAGCCAAACAAAGAGGATAAAAACTCCAAAGTCATGGCCATTCTGCTGTTTGAAATCAGTAACTTGGCTAGTTGTCTAACTACTGTTTGATAGGAGCTGATTATGCCCAATAACACAGCGTATCAAAGTGTGGACGACTCCCACTTAGATGTTACTTATCTCGCTTTGCCCCTATTCCTCCGCTGCTTTGCAGCCTAAAGTAAAACTCAGATATAGACTGACTTGGACCTGAGCTTGTCGGGAGTGGACAAATCTGAACAGATTCCGTGCAGTGTACATGCAGCTTTAGTTTTACAGCTATCTAATCAAGTTTTTGTTTACAGAAAAGACTTTGTGAAGTGCTTTGACTAAAGTAGGAGGTCAAGGAAAAAATGACACCTTTGTAGTGTAGCAACATCATCTTATTTCATGTTCTTCAACGGGGTCTGTGTAATGCTTAGCGATGAAACGGGTATGGTATGGAAAGGAAAAACTTAAACTGGTTGCCAAAACTAAGCTCTACTAGTAGCCTATATAATGGTACAGGAGTAAGTTGTAAGTTAGCAAATAAAGTGGTTATTAACATGTCACACATGTGAGGTGCGATTTTAGTGCGATTGTCATTGCATTCACATGGCATTTACACCGCAATGGCAGTAAATGAGGGAGTTTGAATACCACGGCATGTGTACATCCATGTAGATAGGTCTAGCAAGATCTAGCCGTGATTGAGCGTCTAGTGGTATGCTCAAATTTACATGCATATACACGGTGAACTTGTGGTAAAAGCTGCATAAATTATGTGATGCACATGAATGTTCACATGCACAAGTATCACATTACAATAATACAATTGTTGATGCACTTGTACATGTGCCTACTGTCTCTGCTACATGTAAATGAACACTTTCTGTAAATTAGCAGCGACTTACCTAGCTTCTTGTTGTTGAAATAGTCAGCCAAACTTAGCACCACCTCTACATAATATTTTATTGGTACTTGCGTTTTCTTGAGACAATTTCCAAACAATGGACTAAAGAAATTTTTGGAATTTGCTTTGCTACATTCGTGCTGTTGCAATTAACGATAAATACATTAATTTACTCACATAGCCAAACAACCCCTCTATGTGAGATTAGTTGGCCTAATCATTACACAGGGTGCGCAACTCATGACAAAAACGTATGAAAAACTCTTTGGATAGGGTGGTTATGGCACCTGCCTTACCTTGGGCAGATATCAAGGTCCCGAAGCTATACTAACACCCTCAACAGCCATAGTTTAAAAACCCGATGCTGGGGCTTTAGTGCTGCCAAGGGCCAAGATGGGTTTTTGGCGCCCTTTAAACCAATAATGTTTTGCAATGGCAAATAAACCTGACACAGAGGCCCTAGCACCACTAGCACCACGTTGTAACATACAATAAACCCAACATTCCTGCTCTGAGCTCAGGTCAGCCAGTCAAACACCTGGAACACACGCATACACAGAGTCCTGCATTGTTTTACATATGTAAACACACTACATACATGTAAATGTACTAAAAGTACCAGTACTGACCAAATGAAATTCTTCAATTATGGGTATGAATAAAATCATGATATGACATGAATAATTGCAAGATAGAAATTTGGAGTTATCTGTCCTTTGCAAAAGTCGCCAAGGACAGACAACACTCAAGAACCAACTATATGCAACTACCTACATGTAGTTCCTAGTACGTAATCCAATAGTCAATGGTGTGTATCCAGTGTCTCTACTTAGCACCACTGCTGTTACTACTACACATCAAAGCCCTGAAGCTGTATGTATAGTTTGTTCAATGACAACAGAGTTGATTGTCCCAAATGTGGAATTTTGACAACATGGAGATATATGTAGGTCTACAGCATGTACAGCAGCCGTGCTGCGTTTACAAGTTCAGAAGAGACCTTCAGAGATAACTTTATGCAAATACATCTGGGTCTGTGATATGAGAACATCACATTTATCCACATCCAGTATATAATTTCCCACTTTGCAACCAACAAGAACTGTGCAAGAGATATGTATATAAAATAATATTGAGTTGTGTGCAAAATTATAGTTACAGTCAATAAAAATTCAGCAAATGAAGAATATATGGCAACTAGAAAAATAATTCCAGTCTTCCTGACATCACAAACAGTGCAACCTTAGTTCTCACACTAACATAAAACACTGAACAAAACGAAAGGAAAAACCATAAACAAGTTAGCTGACTAAATACAACATAACTTGGTTGGCTAAGTCATAATATAGAAGACTTGAGAGCATAATTTAACACAGAGGTAATGTATCTAGTAGCAGTTTATTGAATAGAGAGAACTTTTTTATTACTACATGTAATTGTAGATTGATAATAACATTAATTTATTACATTTTGTACATAAATACAATACTACTGAACAGTATACTAATGCAAGTGTCATGCTATATACATACATGTAAATGCTAGTTATGACTTTTAATGGTGAGGGATTGGAGTGGACTCTTCTTTACTTAAAACTAGTTTCTTCCAAAACAACAGCCTTATGCTCACAGGGTAAGGGAGATACAACCACCACCTTCATTGTAAATAATAAAATACTTCAGCTAACAACATAGAACTAAGGCCAATTGACCTAACTTATGTGGTATACCAGCCGATGAGGTATTCATATATATCTGTGTTACCAGTGAAGCAGCCAAACATGGGCCAAATTAAAAGACAACATTTCAAGTGAACATTCAGTTAGTCAGAAAAATGCAGGACTAATGTTCATACGTACTTGATTCTTGTTCAACAATTTATGGTTTAGAAAGCCAAAAATAATAATAAAAGCAATAATGAGTTATTTGCAGACCATAAAAGAGGTGTCGAACAATAATATAATAGACTATGTAGACTTAGAACCGCGCAGGTCAAGGACATAGACTGAGCCATCTGATGCACTGGCTGCCACTTTGTCTCCCCTTTGGTTCCAGCATACTTCAAATATACCACCAGTGCCTCGGTAGCTCTGTACGAGTTTACCACTCTGTAAGTAATGACATTTAGGAGCCATAACACCAAAAATTTAATATTCCTCGCATAAGCGTAGATACACAACATCTTGCTGTCCGGCGAGTAGGAGTTGCCCACCCATGAGTATATATACTGTTGGGTACTAACAATGTGTAGCTCAGAATACTATTCACAAAGTAAAAACATGCCAAAGTGCAACCAGCGACAACACAAGGCGACGGTTTTCCAACTCTATGATACGGAACTGAATTCAAGTTTGCTAGCCATAGAAGATCAACAAATTCATTAGTTGAACTATGCCAGGCGCTTTGTGAAGGGAATAAGTTCAGCTGATTTGTTTGCACTCCAGAGGAAGTACTCTTATTAGTCAGAATTTATTTGCGAAAACCTTCAGATTGCTACATAGACAGAGGGGGGGGGGGGGGGGGTGCAAACGATTGCTATTAGGTGCAAGAGTGTTAAGAGATTATTTTTTATACAAATAAGGGATATTATCCTGCTTCAGGTTTCTCCAGTTCTGCAACTAATTCAACGAATGCCAACTCTTGTTGAGACTCCAATAAAACAAAACATAGCCAGCTAGTAAGAATAACCACTGAAACCAGACAGACATGAGAGAAGGTATCCAGCATCGTCACTCACCTGTACACTCCATATATGCACACATTTGTCGAATGAGCCACTAGCCAGGTATTTACCATCGGGACTAAAGCCTACACTGTAGACTGGCTCACTGTGTTTAGTTAAAGTATGTACACATGCACCTTTTTCTACGTCCCATAATCGCACCGTCGAGTCAAATGATGCACTGGAATACACACAATATAACAATTACATACTGCGTACATGTATAATATTCACTGGATACCAACAGCATGCGCATGTCTAATTATATAGAACAAATAGTAGTGACGACACGCACAGAGCCATTAATTGACTCAACATACAGAGTCAGATCTGCCTCAGCAGTATGTGAAGAAATCATCATCAAATATCAACCCATATTAGTTGCATGCGTCTATAAACCAAAATCATACCTCATTCAAATATACAAACGTTTATAGTAAACATAATACCTGGCTAAATATAAATCTGAGTTAGGGTTGCTAGTGCCAGGCCCCGTTGGACTCCATTTAATAGTGTAAATCTCTTTGTCATGTGCTAAGAGATTATGAACACACTTTGTACTTTCCATCTTCCATATCTACAGCAGGGAAGAATCGTATCAACATAGGTGATATAGCAATGTATACAAGTTACATACCAATATCATATATCTACAGCATAGGGTACACGCTATAGCAACACATGTCGTGGCATAACTTCATAGATAATCATGATAACTAAAATCCAATTCGATTAAGGACATCATCATCAAGTTGGTCATGAGATGAAGAGAATATAGTCCTGTAGTAACACGACCCTGCAATAACACGACCTTGCAGTAACATGACGCTGTAGCAACACGACCTCGTAATAACACGATCCTTGCTGCTACTCACCCGTAAACTCATATCATCGGAACAGGAAGCCAGAAGTTGACCTTGAGGATCCCATTTTATAGCATTGACTTCATTCTGTAAAGGGACCATAAGAATTAGTTCACAATAAATATTCTGTAAATGATTAACATGGATTAATATCATAACTTGTCACATTCTATTGAGCACCACTGAACACCCATCGTCACCTGGTACTAGTAACATGATAAATTACATTTCACACAGGAACATAAATGTGAAGTTGTCCTCTCTCTTCACCCCTCAACAACATCAGAAATAGCACTGTACATATGCAGGTGTGCGTTGTCCAACATGACAGCATGGGCTATGCTGACCCTTACCCCCTTAATAGCTGTTATTAAAACCTTTCAGTTACCTTGGAGCCCACACTACACCCTAACCCCATTTCTCAAACCATGAGTAAGGCAAATACTGAGTTCACAAGGCCCACTTCGCCAGGCCATGGTTTTCAGAATGTGTGAATTAGAAGTCTCGAACTTGCAGCTATGATAATCTCAAACATATAAACAAATTATGCTGAAATTTATTATTAGGGAGGAATATTGGAAGACTGTAAGTGTAATCGCCCTAAATTCTGAGTGACTGAATAGAACTTAGCGGAGGCTTACCGAGTGACCTTCAAAGGTTTTAACGGGTCGTTCCTTTCCCAGCTCACAGACGTGAATACACATGTCTGTCGAACAGGAGGCGAACTCTGTGCTGCTCTTCCAATCAACGTCTAGTGCTGGAGCGGAATGGAAAGCAAACTGCTGTTTACTCTGCCCTGTGAAAGCGTCCCATATAATTGTAGTCTGCAAAACAGGATCACAGGCTATGAAACTCTTACCGAACAATAAATAATGCTATCACTTTTACCAATACAGTCCCTCCTAAACCTCCCCATAATGACAGAGTTAGATGAGTTGCATCGACTCCTTCCAAATTTCGCTATAATTGAGAGATGGCCTCAAGTCATGAACACTCAACAACAATGTTCTTGTAAACATAACTAGCTGTATGACTAGATTTGATAAGTGAAGGGGCTACAGATGAAATGCACCTTATTTCCCATGCTCCGACTAAATGAAAGCTATAGATTCGATGGGAGACATCAAGCGTACCTGCTCATGTCTCTCACTACCCGTATCCTACCTTATCGACACCAGCTGATAATATATAGTTTCCTTTTTTATTCCATTTAAGTGCAAATATTGGTCCCTTGTGTTGTCCCAGAGTGCTGGCTAATTTGCCCTCGGTACTCCATATCCTAGCGTATCCATCATAGGAACCTGTGGCTAAGAGGGTACCATCACACTAAAACACAACCATATGCCAATAGCAGGACTCAGGTGAATCATTGTGTCTTTGATTATACATTGGGCGCCTGCAAATTCTATTGAACAATAATCCACACTAGATTATTTGCAAAGTATGCAGATATAAACATGCATACTCATATTGATATCGTGTAGTCCTGTTTCTTTTGATCTAATACCTACAGCTAATTAACTAATAGCCAAACACCAATACAGGTTCAGTTAGCACTCAACACGTAAAACAGCTTGCAGACTGCCGTTTATACCAACTACTAGCTGTGAGCGGCCAACGCTAACCACAACTATATTACACAGTGGCATGCTCCAGTGAGCGGTAGGGGTCAACGAGTTCAACAAGCTGAACTTTAAACCCCATCGCTGACACGCGCCAGCTAGAGTATAGTAATAGTTAATCACATTGTGGTTAGGGTTGGCCGCTCACCGCTAGTAGCCGGTATAGACAGCAATCTAAAAGGGCTCTAAATGTACCCCAGTAGAAAGCACTCACATTCCAATCAAGTGACGTAACGTCCTTATTGCTAGGGACTTCTGTTCCTCCCATCTGTATACAGTGTCTAAGGACAAGCTGGTTAGCAGCCTTATTACCTGACGAGGCCATTTCATTCATGTTCCAAATTCTTGCTGTTGAGTCACCAGAACTGTAGTAAAGTAGTAACACATTGTCTATATTACCAAGTGGCTTACAGTAGTGGCTTACAGTAGTGGCTTACAGTAGTGGCTTAAGCAAACTGTAGCCTCTGAATATGAGTGCAGCAGACAATTAGTATGACCTTAAAGGCAGAGAAAGTTTAGAAAACAAAAATATTTGTGAGATCTGTGAATTGCCTTCTCATGAAGCATTCTGATCAAATTAATGAAAACAATCTATGATTGTGTGAGTTGTCATTCCACAAGCTCGGCTACATGCGAGGTAGTTTATTATTTTTCAGCCAACGCAGCCTATGCGAAGTCTCGTCAGACCCATGATGTTGTAATTGCTTAATATAGTACACAATGACTCTAATTATATAATTTATCAGAAATCAGCTTTGGTTATTGACAGGATATTAATCAAGGTGACTGGCGGACTAGTGCTACGCCTTATCTATAAAACCATGCCAACGAACAACGGAGTCGCTCTGTAGAAGCTCACAGCCTCTGGTAAAGCCGAGCCTTAAGACTAGTAACTGCTTAGCTTCAGTCAACATACATCTAAAATATATTTGGTGCTCCAGTGAGTGAAACATAGGCCTATATGCATACACAGAGGTGAGTGTATATCAATAACGTACCCAGAGGCGAGGATATCATTTTTAGGATTCCATGCACAGATGAAGACCTCCGATTCGTGACCACGAAGTACAGTAGTTCGGCTATCAGGTATTTCAATGGCGGCATCTATCTCCATTTCAGACCCATCGCCTCTGCCACCTGCCGTATTTGCCACTACTAAGTAACAAGTGTCAAGTAAAAGTGGTGCATATTTATCACAACAATTTGATTCCTTTCTTTCAGAGTAAAACATACCAGTTTATAAGATCATCAAAGAGCAAAAATTTAAAATACAGAGGGCAACTACACCATGAAACAGAAAACATAAAGTAAAAGGACAAGCAGAGCAATAGACATGGGAAAACCGTTGTCGCGGCAAGTGGTGCTATCTCTGGAACAAACGAAATAAACAGCACTGTCAAACACCAGAATTTAGATTATTTGACAGGTCTTCAAGTGTACCTGGGAACATTTACATAATGATTGATAAGTATTAACAGGTGGGCTAGGGCATGCCGGTACTTGTCACCTACCTTCCTGGGCACCATTTAGAGCATTCTGTTCAGAGACTATCTGAGCTTGCTTTGCTGCTGCAACTTTCCTCGACTCGACCACATCTGGCATTACAGCATCAATGAGTGATAGAGACTCAATAATTCTCTCTGATCCATCCTATAACATAATATAATCCGCGCTCAGTAGACCCTGGTAAGCATGTATCTGTCTAATAACAACACGCATACTTGTTCACACACTCATGACCAACACTGTAAGGAATAGCTTGTTGTACAGATTATTTCGCCACCACTAAACTCCAGAATCCTATACTTTAAAAGTTTAGATAGAACTTCTACGCACATCAATGACCGAAGTTGACAAGATAGGCCTATGCCTATATCTTCATACAGTGACCTATATCTACACACATGACCTATATCTGCACACAGTGACCTATATCTGCACACAGTGACCTATTATATCTGCACAGAGTGACCTATATCTACACACATGACCTATATCTGCACACAGTGACCTATATCTGCACACAGTGACCTATATCTGCACACAGTGACCTATATCTGCACACAGTGACCTATATCTGCACACAGTGACCTATATCTGCACACAGTGACCTATATCTACACACATGACCTATATCTGCACACAGTGACCTATATCTGCACACAGTGACCTATATCTTCATACAGTTACCTAATTATATATAGCTATCTTCCGCTTAGTATAAGCTGCGGTGTGACGATCACGAATACTGTAGGGCCTATAAATCACAGGAGTAAGGAATAGCTAGTGCAACTCACCTCGGCTATACTAATCTCAGCCTCTGTGTAGAACAGTCCTCTCTGTATTATATTGAGGAGAGCGGCTGGAGGTACTAGAGTACCATTAATATTAGACTGTGTGATGTGACTCTCAATACCAAAGGTGTATGCTGAATGAGTGAATCCTACCAGATCAATAGAGAAGTTAAAGTTGATCATATGTAACAAATAGACTACTAAAAGTAAAACCATTATGTAGACGTATTGCTCGTTATAAGGAGCTATTAAATGTATCGGCAGTAAATCTCCATCGTATTGCTTACCTGATTCCTGTAGGTAGCGATAAATGAGGAAATTGACTTCGTCGCTATTAAACGACATAGTGATAGCCCTCTACAAACAGCACAATGTTTACTTTAATTCATAACAATATTAGGAACAGATCATAAAGTAAAGTAGACCTATTAGTAGACCATATAGCAAATAGTCAGTAGAGGTAAGCAGGACGTGGCTTGAAATACTACCAGCCAAACAAATAAATTGGTCATTTGGTGTCAAAATAACAAACCAAGAACAAAACAAAGAATCGATACTATTAGATGACTCGAACACACCACAGATACATGTAATAATACATGCAAGCCTACATGTGGGGGATATATTGTATTAGTTAATGGCCATAACTATTGTCCAGCGAGTCAGAGTAGCACTGAATACCATTGATTACTAACTAACAAAGCACAGGAAGCATCGTTGCTGATTTTTCACTGATACCTAAAACCTAAACTTGAGTGAATAATCGCTATTATCTCTAACTAGGCAACAGCTGCTATTTAAGATTTTAAATGTCCAGTGCAATAACTTGGACAGAGATTCCCGCATTTACGCATTCAAAAGGTCATAATAATTATGATTGTGTTCAACAATATTGATCCGAGAACCATTTCCTGTCTTCTGAACCATGCTGCTTAGCAGTGAAAATCTTGCCATGTATCCTTTTAAATAGTGTAGTGTTCCATGATGAAGATGTCGGGTAAAATTTAAGGAAGGAAATAAAAATAATTTTCACAGATCAATGATAATTACAGTCATAGTCAACTCTCATAAGAAAGTTTCACTATTTTACTCTAATTGTAGTGAATCCATTCTGTTTAGGCCTATGTTTGCTGATAGTAAACCAGCCACTGCTGCTGCTGTTTATTTTCAATCTTCAAATAAAATCATCATCCAGATATCACAATTAAAGGGGTTATGCCACGTGTTTTACGGTAGCATAAAGACGCACTGAGCTATTTAGTGGCACAATACATTGAGTGCCTAGCACTGTTAGTTATCCTATGTTTGTGCCTTGCAGGCTATATTTAGAACAACTAGGCCACAACGCAATGTAGCCTATAGGCATGTAGAATAACACAATAATAGCCGCCGTATATAGTGTGGCCACATGGAATACCGGACCTACCAATAAAGGCAGCTAGTTATTGCCAGCAAAAGGAAAGCCCAGAAAAATTCAAAAACTTGCACAAGTTTTCCTACAGCTATATTAGTAAATCCTGTGAAATCATTTGTTCACTACTGTACTCTTTCTATGCAAACAGCTTGAATTCAACAATTTTCTCTATATGACATAAAGCACGCAGTTGCGTCTTCATAACAAAGTTGCGTTTGAATCAGCATTGAATAGTGCTAATGAGTCAGGCATGGGCAAGAGGACACAACTCTGCATATAGTAGCACAAATGCAATAAACCTAAGTAAGAGATGCTGCTGTGAACATAGACATAAACCACATGTCATAACCCCTTTAATGCACGGGTGACTGGTCTAAGCCAGTGTAGCCCAATACCTTCAGAAATCTGATTGGTGAGTTATAGGCTATATATGAAGAGTGCAGTTTCAAAACAAGTTAAGAACCATTTTTTACCCATTTAGAAAAATTTCAAAAAAGATTTTAAACTTGGGTATTATTCTTCGATGGAACTGACTTTTTATGTAATGCAGTCTAGTTGGGTAGCAGACAGTTCAATGTGAATCATTTTCATAAATCTAACTTTATGATTTTTTAATTAGTATTGGTGGTAAATTAGCAAGGATTCTCAAAATGAGCTATATCCGGATATAACTCACTTTGCAACCAGATCAAGTTGTATTTTGATGAGACAACAATGAATTTTGGCAAGAGCTGAACTAAAATCAATATATCTATTTTTATTTGACATGAAAGAGTATGTTGTTGAATCAACCACAAAACAATAACTATAAATTTATGCATATTGATAATAATGATGTCCGTATTTCATATTACTGGAACCACTGTCTATATAACTCACCAACTTATACTCCTCGGCGTGACCAGCCCCTAGCAACTCGCACTGCCAGGTGCCAGTGCTGGCCAACTCCCTGTGAGAAAGGCCCAGATAACATGGCCTTTTTTGGCAGGGGTAGAGGAGTTGCCTTGAAGCCATGCTGGCTCGCATGACCCCAAGGACTTTAATATGAGGCACAGGAGCAATTGTGGCTGGATGCTCTTCCTAACACCACCGTGACCGGGATTTGAACCTGGAACCTTCAGCATGAAAGCTCAGCATTCTAACTCCTAAGCCACGGCTGCTCCACTGTCTATATATTGCACTAAAACTCTTCATCATTACTCCCTTCACAGTTAGCAGAAGTTACTGCAAAACATTGTGTGTAAAAGGAGATGACTTCCTCATGTGCACCCATTTTATGAAGTAGCTTCATAGCATCGGCGTTTTTCGCTTCCGAGACTCTTTATGACAATGGAAAGGTTGTTGGTGCATAGTCAGCCTATGACTTCCCTCTCTTTAGCACAGCGTGTTTGTGTTAGGTTCCCAGTGTAGCCCGACTTCATAAATAACTTTCCTTCATTCAGCTCAACAACTCTTGCTTCTGATACTTTGAACGAGTGGTTAAAGTAGTACAAAATTCAAAATATAGGTATTTTAGTTAGTAAGTTCATATTTTGGGCTTCAAAATGATACACAACTTGACTTGGTTGAACATGTACAAATGGCTGTATTTGAACCCCAAAAACCGTTGAAATATAGTAATTTTGTAAAAGCTCAAGAAATTTTGCCAGGAATTTCCAACTATTCATTGATGTCACTTGTCTGTTCAGTATGAATGAGCATCCACATAGTTGAACAAAGAAATAAAGACAACCAATGAGAGAGTGTTAGTTATAAATAGGTCAATTTTTACCATTGTTACTGTGGGAGTAATGCTCCTTACAATTATAGTTTAGTTTATTGTACTAGTGCACATGACTAGTTGACCTATTAAAACCAGTACAATGTCAATTGTAAGCAAGCCCATGTTCACTGATAAATTTCAGCAAATCATCGGGACAAAAGTGGAGTCCCTTTACACATTAGTAGTTGAAGAATTAAGCTATGTACATGTTGCATGAATACTAAATATAGACCGGTGATTCATAGTAATTTGCATTAGAACAATCAGTGTTTGCACGGCTCATAGAACTAGTAGTCAACGTGCCGCTTGATCGCACTAATGATAACCTGAACAAGTGACGTCGCTTATTCACATATTGTTGAATAGCTGAGCATTTTTGGCAATATATAAACTTTACAGTCTGATTACACTGAAGTAAATAAAGTAAATATAGTCAATTTGCATATCATCTTGAAGCTAAAAGTGTTACCTAACTGACTAGAATGGTCAAATCCTCAAAAATTGAATACTTTAACCTTTGTAAAACGCTTTACTTCTGTTTTGCACGCGCTTGCTGTCCATTCTGTGTCATAGGCTAGAACACTGCCATTGTCTAATAGTATTGACTGAAGTCATGCTTTCTTATGCTCCTCTCTGTTCTTCTGAACATCCAATCAGCTGGTAAAATAACTGTGGCCACGTATGGGAAAGTTAAATTCAATTTTCAACGTGTTACTGTCATTACGCTTGGCGGTCAAAGCTAGTAACATCGACATTGTAGCCATGCTTTTATTCTGGCCATAGCACGAGTCTGAAAAGATCCTCAATGATCTCTTAGCGTCTAATGTAGCAGCCAGAGGGCCGGTTAACGCATGATATACTGCAGATGCTATGATGTCACTGTCCTTTCTGACCTGATCTTCACACCATACATAGAGTAAAATGTTCACAGTCTTTTTCATTGTGCATAACAACAGCAAACACATGCATGTAGAGCTGACATGAATAGTATGCTTGTCCGATTGGAGTACGAGGTAAACAGAGATTTCCCATCACATCAAAGCTATGGTCAACGCATATGGACAGTTGAGGTTGAGCCGGTCATAGGAAGCTCTTGCTTTCTGTCTATGCAGCAAATAGCTACCTTCAGACAAACATCAGTGGCGGGTCGTCCAAAAGCAAGATTAAAGTTATGATAGAAGACGGCTTTGTAGAAAGAGTATTTGACAGTTGTGTTCTCTGCATCCTGCTCCACAAACACCTGGTGCACCTTCGGAATGTGGCGGGTATTTTTTTCCGAGGAAACCCTATCAAGATGAACTCACAACTTTAGTAATACGGAAAATGACCCAATGATGGAGGCTTCAATTCAAAAAATTTGCAATGCAGGATTACAAATATTTTAGTTGATTTTCCCCGTACCAATGCATTGTGATATGCGTTGATAAATTGTGGAACTATACAATTTCTTATGTTCTCTAACAGTTTTTGATAAAAAATGGTGAAAATCTCACTTTGAAAATTCACCACAAATTCCGTTTATTTATGGACCCATATTAAAATCATTAGCCTGTGTTTGGTAAGTTCCAGATGTGGTTTGAACTGCCTACGGTGACTGTTAGCTGCAGAAGGCCTACTTTAACTTTAGTATGCCATAACTTTATGCTGGGTTTTCAAATTAGAAAGAACATTAATTTTAAATATATAAATTTAAAATTAATGTTATTTTTATTTATTGACTGAACTTCTACATTTAATTTTATTTAACATAAAAATTAAACCTATAATACAATTGATAAGTATAAAATAATATAAATATTAATATAAAAATCAAAAGCTCAGATCTGAAATTTTACTATCATAATGATAATCATCATTTTTCAGAATTATCTCAGATGAGGTAGGACTCCACCATCAATTTCATGCAAAGGGAGCCTCTAGTTTTAACTATTTTTTGGACTAGGGGGTCTGCAATATTTACAGTATATCACTGTTTAGGATTGGAAGTTGGTTTCTCATCTTATCTCACGAATTGTTCGTGGCAGGAAACTAGAGTGGTAAATGCATTTTTTGGCTGATATTGAGGTTGGCTCTCCTCTGGCAGCTGCTCTAGTGGTCATTGTTACCATCTCTCTGTCACCCACAATATCATCATATGCTCTGGATAGAGTGGAATGTTGTTCTTCATTCTGAAGAATCCTGGTCAGTAGACACAGGCGATGGTTTTTTCTTCTATTTTCAAGGGTCCGGATCTCTAACTGATCTCTTGCCTCTGATACACTGTCAGTACGCCCCCTTAGGTTTGCTATAAATCGTATGGCACTGTTCTGGATGAGTTCTATATCATAGATCTTGTTCTTAGTTAAAGGGTCCCATACTACATCTGCATACTCAAGAATAGGTCTGCATATACTTGTGTAAGCCAGTAGCTTGGCCTCTTTTGGAGCATGGTACATTAAATGTTTGATTCCTCCAAGTATTTTACGAGACTTTGTGCATTTCTCGTGTATATGCTGATTAAACTTAAGATCTGATTGAATTGTTACTCCTAGGTATTTGACGGTTTCTGTCCATTCAAGACATGCAGTGCCTAATTTGTATTGAGGTATGGGTGTTACTCTTCCAAAGTTTATAGCTAGGCATTTCTTTTCATTGAATGTCATTTTCCATTTTGTAGACCACTCGTGTACAGCGTTGATGTTATTTTGGAACATTTTTGCGTCCTCATTTGTATTTACAGTTTGGTAAAGTAGAGTGTCATCAGCATAAAGGCTAACTTTACATGACAGCAGGTCTGGAAGGTCATTAATATAGCACAAAAACAAAGTTGGTCCAAGTACAGAACCCTGTGGCACTCCTGAGGTTACTGTGCACTTTTGTGAGTTAGTTCCTTTGAGCAAATAACAACAAGCAAACTATTAGCAAAACATTCCATGCAATTTTTAGAATTACCAAAGAATTACTCATTTACAACTTACTTTCCTCTTCTGAATTGCCACTGTGACTGTAGGTCAGCAGAGCAGGGAATGGAATTTAATTTTTTTTATTTTATTTATTTTAATTTTTTAAATACAGTTCATTTTTATTTATTTATTCATTTAATATGAGCATGTAAAGCTAAAAATATTTTACTATGTACCTCAGTAAATCTTAGTAATTACCACAGTAAATCAGCTCAATGACTTGGGGCATACATAAAGTGTGCAGCGTCCACAATTCAAGTTTATATCTGGTTTGAAAACCCTTTAGAATGGCGACGCAAATGCAAGATCATGGCCAATAATAATTCGGGCTATATTTACTGCGGCCTCACCCGCAATGATGTCTGTTGAACTTGCTCTTTAAAGTATCATTTAGTTTTTGTGAGATAAACTTGGAGCCTGCGGCTCTCCATAATGAAGTTTTCTACAGCAGAACATTCTATAATGACTATAATAAATATAATCCGGGTACATAAAAACGAGAATGACGAACTAAAATAGTCAAATGTCAACAAGTTCATTCTACAGTACATGTTAATCCTCATTCAACCATTGGTTTGAAGCTTGATGATTCTATGCAAGACCTAAAGTTATTCACTGTTAAAAATGGCTATGCAAAATGTGTTTAACAATGTAAAAAGCACTGCGTTCGGGGTTGCCGAGAAATTTGTGCCAATTCTCAAAGTATGTATTTAAAACGAAACCATCACCAATTCCATGGACATGGTGATTGTCATTGTCTGTGATCCAGCCTGAGCCTATGGTTTTTTAGGCAGTTCAAACAAAATGTTGAAAACTACCGAACTCAAATAAGTATAAGTTTCATGTGGTTAAATAGTGACTGGAATGAGAAATTCAAATAATCTACTCTTGGTTTTTCTCTACGCTCAATAACAAAAAAGTTGTTATAAACAAATTTTAAAACCTATAAAACTTAGCCGAAATAATATTACCATTAAATCTGTCCCAAATTATAAATAGGCCTGTATTAATATAAGCATGTGCAATTTCAGCAGGCTTGCCAAGTCTCCCTGATTCCGCAGAAGACTCCCTGATTTTCAACTCAAAATTTTGTAGGCCTACCCCACCCAAATTGATTTTGATCCGTTGAGCTTGGTAGGCCTGAGTTTCGGCAATAGTGAGAAAACTATTGTTTCAAGCTATGTAGAGCCAATGAGCAAGAGGGAAAGAGGCTTGTCTTTGAGAAATCTGCCTGCAATGTTCGCCTCCGTTTCCAATTGAGTTTAGTTGAGTCATTGAATGTTCATTGCAGTGCGTGCACAAATTCGCCAAAATATTTATGTTCACGTGAACGCTACAAAATATTATTGCGATAGTGATGTTTGGTGCCAAAAATGTCATAGAAAAAGTAGCCAATCGCAATGATAATAGTTGTTTGCTATGGGAAACTCATGTAAAGTAAACTAGGTTTTATAGCATTATTTCATTGCTATTACAGCAGCTTCCCTGCCTACCAACTTCAGTAGAATCCCTACTATCACATAGACATTAGATGTTGGCTAATAAAGTTTCATACTAAGAAAAGTGTGTCGCACAAATTTATCGTGCTTTCACCAGAATTTGAGCTTTATTGTAGTTTATTTATTTTGAAATAATAAAGATTTCATTTTTAATTGTACCCTACCAACTTCAGCAAGTTAGGCTCTGTAGATAAATAAATTCTGGTGGGTCGAGCACAATTGCTACTCTTTTAAAGTGTAAAAATATGTTCAGAGTGCAGATTTTTAACCAGAGCCGTGATTTCATACCATAATAACTTTAATTGAAAAGACTCAAGCAGTTTATATTGAGCTAATTGAAAACTTGGTATGTTTATTTACTACTTGATTAAAAATATCTAGCTTGGAAGCCTTGTGTGAATTTTGATACTTTTGGAAAGCTCTTAGAACCTTAACACAAAAGTTGCCGAGTGCCCGAGGTCACCATTGCACGCCCAAAGGCCCCTAGTCGTATATGTATATGTATTTAAAGACGAGCCTCCTCCTCTTACTCCTTGGGGAAGCTAACACGCGACTAAGGTTACATGGAGACCACCTGCGATAGCCCTTGAATTTTGTTAGCTTCTGATATAAATTGTCAGTGTGGTTAAAAAAACTCCTGGAATTACAGCCAAATATACAAATTTTCTATTTTAAGGCCATATTCCATATACAGGTTCTTCCACAGTTTGACGTCGCCTCATGCCTATGTTTGAAGTGCCTGTATTTTTACAAGTATTTGGACACCCTCGCAAGAGGTAAAGGCAAATTAACTTGGTAATTAGTGACTTCCACTTTTTGTTGTTTTATATTTATTTTTTCATTAATATATAATTATGATACATCAGGCCCATGAAGGGGATGCCCACGAATAATGATCATTGTGATTATCTCTTTACTCAAAATCAGGTTCCCATAGTCCACTTGATTATGATTTTGTCTTAGTTGCTAGGCAAGTCAATTGTTTTTAGTGGTGGAGTTACAAGCCAACCTTCTATCATCACCATGTCACCATAAGCAGAGCTCAAGCTATCTAGATTCTAGACCAACATGACAAGTTCTAATGTCAAGTTTAGCATGTCTGAACTAGTAATCAGTAGTGTCTATATGATTGTCTCATTCTGGTTGATGATGATGTGATTTGATTGGCCAATGATTTAATAGGCGAGGTAACTGGGTAAATCTTGCTTTCATCAATACAAGTCTTTATTTTTAGGAATCAAAGTTTAAAGAAACTGGGGTGATCACACCTGAAGAGGTAGGCTATTACACATGTCAATCCTTTATGGTAGGCCTGTAATATACTCCTGGAGTTTACCTCCACAGTGTACCAGTTTCATTCACTGGTGTTCTAGAACTAATTTCGTTGTAATTAAAGAAATAACTGTCTACAATTTTTAGCTCTCAGATGTGATAGGTTTGCCCTGGATATCAGTCAGAAACACAGTGAGCAAGTATGCCTAAATACTGTAAGATAGCTTCGAATTCTATATAATGATGACCTATTCTCTGCTTGTAGTTTGTAGCCGCTGGTGACCACTTGGTCCATCACTGTCCAACATGGCAGTGGTCAGGGGGAGATGGGTCGAAATGTAAATCATACCTTCCCAAAGATAAGCAATTCTTAGTTACTAAAAATGGTGAGTATTTTTTATCCTCCTATTTCTTGAAGCATTCTACATTCTCTGTATAGGACAGTGCTGAGAGAAATAGCAATATGTTTTAGGCATCTCAGGTGGTATCCATGTAACCTTAGTCGTGTGTTAGCTTCCCCAAGGAGTACGAGGAGGAGGCTCGTCTTTAAAAACTTGTATATATAATATACTACTATGGGACTTTGAATATTCTTCTTTACGAGACAAGACTTTGAGGCTGCTGAGGGTTTTAATTTATTTTTCAAAATATGTTGGTACTTCCTTTGGTTTGCAATGTCTGTGTGAGTATTAGGGTTTAGACTCACAGTAGTGTCAACAGTCTCGATAACCTCAGTCTACATTTCATGTAAGGCCGAAGTCTAGTGCCCACATCTAATCTATTATTGTGGTTGTAGTTCCCTGCTACAAAAGGGTTAAACAAATGGACACTCACACCAACTCTCAAGAGAAAGTGGTGGATGAAGACGATAAAGATGGGGGTTGGGTGGACACTCATCACTACGCTGACCCAGCAGTAGGAGATGTCTGTGGTCAAGTGTCCGAGATGACCCTAGAACCTGTAAGTATATTAATATAATAAATAGGTAATTTATGTAACAAGAAGGGCACCTATATTATATTCTCTATCTTGTGTAAAATTTGTTGTGGGACTATTTCCTGACCTATTTCGCAGTGGTCCGCGTTGTAGGGCTATACTGTAAATTGCATGCATATCTAACATGATATCGGTGAGTGAGTTCCTGGCTCTCTCACTATTGGACAACTACTTTCTCCTATGTATTGTAACCATGCTTAGATCAAGAAATATTTAAACTCAATTCGTCATGATAGTAGTAGGCATGATGTCAATGTATGTTGTGTTGGATTAGCAACCAGTTGCTGCTGCCACCGCATCTACACAAGGGGAGGAAGATGATGATGATGGCGATGAAGCATTAGATATGGATGAGTTTGAGGAACAAGGATTGACTCTAGAAGTCAAGGATGCGGTGGGTGGATAACATTACACGATACATATTACTTCATCTAGGTAGTTACATGTAGTCTAGCTCCAAGCGACTGGCGTGATGAATTGCTGTCATAAAGGAAATTTACCAAGCCATCAAAGTTTGCATTTAACTGCTGATATCGTTCGCGAGCATGCCCAGTGGAATCACAATTCGTTGTATAGCAGTTAAATGTGCATACTCCTACCTTTATTCGTTCTAATGGGCACTAATTATCTCTTGACAACCTCTCCACTATAAACAAAAGTTGTGTCCTCATTGTACCAGTGTCAGGTAAGATGAAACAACTCCAACTTACATGGTGACATCAATAATTCAAGTCATGTAATATTATAATTGTCATATTTATTGCAAATCAAAGTTATAGCTTCACAATTTCATCTGCCTGTATTAAATGAGTCAAAGTTTGTCTGCCTGTTCCAGGGAACTCTAGATGTTAGCCAAGCGCAGGTAGCAGAAGCAGACATAGTACAGACTAGAACATATGACTTGAGAATTACCTACGATAAATACTATCAGACACCCAGACTATGGCTCACAGGTTATGATGAGGTTAGCTATTACTACCCTGTATAAGTAGAACTTACTTATTCACATTAGTGCCCCATCTAATGGATCATAAATACAGATTTCTGTGCAGCTTTTTTTACTTCAATCAGTTACCATCTCCCCACATTATCCACTATTACCAGCTGGAGTTATTATATACAGACTACTTGTCTTGAAAATCAATAGGCTGTTCAGTAAATGAACAGTATAATTCTACCAACCTGATTATTATTCTTTTTTTTATTCATCTATTCAGTCAGTGTGTAAGTCTAATGTGTTCTCATGATAATTATACTCTATCATACAGAATAGGAAAGCACTAACTGTAGACCTCATGTATGAAGACTTTAGTGAAGATCATGCTAATAAAACAATAACAATGGAACCATTCCCACACATACCAGGTCCACCAATGGCTTCAGTCCACCCCTGCAAGTAAGTAACACTGTTTATTATAGTAATCCACACAGTCATTCATAGGCAACTAATTGCGGGAGTTGTTCCCTCTCCTCCGTTTGTTAGCCAAGTAATTGTTCAAGAAGTAGTGATATCAGATCTATTTCACCAGCAATCACTTGCACCACATGTGAACAGTGTGCATATTGAAAGAAGATAACTCTCAACTTCTACCTAATTAGAAGTTAATACATTGCAGTTTAACAAAGTCTTTTCACTTGTTTGTAGAGTGATATGTCCTAACCCCCAGCATAAATAGATTATTCTAGTGAAATAGTGTACTTCTTTTAGATAGCTATTGTATTGATAGCATTTTATAAAAACTCTTCATTCATGTAGGCCAATACCATGAAAGTTCCACCAAGTTTTTCTTGTTATACTCCCTATAAACTGCCGAGTAACCAATGCTTGTCATAAAATATTTATTTTGGAGGATCTAACTTTATTTTACTTAAGAATGTTTGAAAAGGTTTCTCAATCTGTGAGAAAGAAAAACAAATGGAGAGGAGAACAGCCTTGCATTAGTAGCCTATGAGTTGCTGTCTTAGTGTTATATTATAATTTTTATTACATAGTGCTGTGTGGGTGCATAGGTACTGTACAGTACATGTAAAGGAACTAATTAGCCTTATTGGCTCCTTCCTACCTCTTCTTTTTATTCTTGAGACTGAAAATGATATTTAATCTAATTTCAAAGTACCTCTGAATTTTTTGCTTTTTTCAACATAAATCGTTGCATAAGATCACATTTCCCTAATTACACAGGTGCAACCTGTAAGTGTAAAACAATAGGTCAATAAAATGGGTTGCTGGATGAAATCTAACTGTTAATATTTCATCAGCATGATCTGTTGCTATCCATTTATTATGATATGAGAGGCATGTCATTATAATATTTGCATACCTACCTATGTTACGCAACCTTGACCTATTTGTTTAGTTATTTCGTCATTGTCATAACATATATAACAGTTGATAGCAGTATTGCAAGACAACATTATATAATATTACAGAGCTGTGTTGCAATACTGCAATCGACCGACAATATTATAGTGTTGTGTTGTAACAATATGCTATTAGTTTATCGGTCTTTGGGCTCAGTTCTGTCTGTATAAATTGTGGACTTGTATAAAGCGGCCATGTGAAAAATATTCCATTAAAGGAGAAATTCAGAAATTGTGCCCTACTTTGAAGTTAGTTTTTGTACTGTTCTAAACAAGATATTCAAACAATTATTGTACAGTATACTAAATCAACATATGTTCTCTTATTAATAACAAAGGATTTGTATTTTATGACCCTCCTTATGCCTCAATTAGTGAAATTAAAACTACTTCTAAACGATTGAGAAATTAGGAGTTATCTCCTTTTTGAGATTTCGGCATACTATTTTGTGAGACTACGGTTTCCGGCGATCGACCATTCCTGGGGAGATAACTTTATACTATTATCCGTATAACATAATGCTACGCTAATTATACATGTATTTGTTTTCCTTACTTTCATTTCAATTTCTTGACTGCACTTACAAATTGCGTGGATTTGTCAGTGCAGTGCAATCACATAGACCTTAGCATCGTCTGTCAACAATGCAAATGCATTTATACCTGTACATGTATCAGTAATATAATATACATTTTATCATTATAAAACTTATGTGTGACAAATGAACGTGCATGTACATGCTGAAGGTACCATATGGCACAACACACTATATTTTTATAAACATTATATGTAATCACGAATTCTTTATTATATCTACATATACATGCATGTATAAAAGGTTTACACAATATCATTGGAAATAATTTCTGACACTCTGCTACCCATGAAAAACATTGGTAATAGTATTATTAAAAGTACACATTAAAATATTATAGGCTAGGCTACTGCAGATTCTAGGATAGCTTTAATATAACTGCTGAATCCATGGCAAAGCACTAATGATTACCACCATGTAGCATGTAGCACTTATGTGCTACTATGGTTTTATAACATAGCCAACAGATTGTGCTAGAGAGTATTGAGCAGTCAGAGCAGAGGTGTACAAGTGGAGGAAGTTCCAGCAGAGTGCAGAGTGGACTGACTGTGTTATGATCAAACTTCAACTTCACTGACTGGGTTTCAACAGTTGAACACTTGCATAGTTGGCGAGGTAGAGGTCACTGGCAAGCCCTACAGTTATAGACTGACCTTGTTGACCATATGATGTTGACAGCTAACATAATGGCTGATAACAAATGGTTGCAAGATTCAGGCCATGGAGGTCAATAATTATTTAGATGCAGAAGTGGAGAAATTTGAGATAACCTCTGTTTTTCAGTAAAACTTAAACAGAAATCGCTTTCTCTAGATTTATTCCCCTTCTCCAAAACCCCAACTAAGGAGTAAGGAGGTCTATCTAGCTTTCACCACTACTGCACCTACATGCAAAAGCAATGGACAAATATTTAACCTCAAGGAGACTGCCGGCATGGATACCAGACCAACTGCAATGATGAATGAGGTTTCTTCCTAAAGTTGTTCCTGTTGAACTGGATAGTTTACCCCCCACCGGTGTCTCTTGCGATATTCCAAGGCTATAACATTTTGTCTGGAACATCTTACCAGAATCCATCTGCAACCAAGAAATGACTGTCTCGTGTATTACTTTCATTTGCACATAGATCTGCCTACACACACAGTCTTCATGTGTAACAATGAATAATTCATGTAGGTGTGTGTAATTACTATAATAACCAAATTCGAAATTATTAGAGACTCTGAAGGAGTATCAGATTCTAAATCTTCTTTCCCGATAAAGCATCAATGTTTAAGATACAGGATTCCGAGTAGTTATTCATACAACCACCTACCTGAAGAGCTATATGGATATGAAACTGCATTTTCTTGAAAGCATTGGCTAGTGCATGGTAAAACTCATTAGTGCTTCAGTACTACAAACTCATAGAATAAAGTAAGAGAGCATATCGGCATCTGGTGGCCCAACTGCAGCAGGCACTGCAACATCCTACAACACAAGTCAACAAGCTGTATGTGTTAGTATCAACTCAACATTGATAGTATGCCCACTATCGTCAGTATTAGTAGTCACAGCAGCAGTTTACTAGCAAAAAAAGAACCATTTGTGGTGTTAGCTGTAGTTCGTATTAGCAGTAGAAGTAGTTACTTATAGTAGTAGTTAGCAGTAAGTTAAAGTGATAGCAGTGTAGTAGCTGTATTACGGTGATTTCAGTAGTTAGTTATGGTTGCATTAGTAGTAATCATGCAAGTAGTTAAAATCAGCAGTAGTAATAGTAGTAGTTGGTTACAATAATAGTTAGTCGTAGAAAAGTGGTAAGTTGTCGCAGTAGTACCAGGGGGTCCAGTAGTAGCAGTAGTAGCTACAGTATCAATAGAATCAACAGAAGTTGAATTATCAATAGTAAATAGTAGTAGTTAGATATAGTAGTCACCAAGTCACCACAGTGTAGGCCCAATATTCTTAGTCTCATAGGCCTATGCCATTATAAAGAATAGTTAAGAGTATCAATAGGGTTTGTCACAGTCACTGAGGCTAAAGTAAATTTCTTAATGGTCAGTATTGTGGAACAGATTCATAATATTACACAAACATACATAGGATACTAGTTTGCAAGTTTTATTTTGGAAACGAGTCTTTTAATAAGCCATAAAATGTTGCTTGAACTAACTGAGTCTGGCATCTCTGGTTTTTTCTTGGGCTTACTTACTGCTTATTTTAATTTTATTTATCTGAACGCCATGAAATGAAAATTAGCAAGATTAAAATAAAATTAAAATAGGCAGTAAAGGAAGAAATAGAACACCAGGAAAGTATGGAGGTGAAGTGATGTACTGCAATCCAATACAATGGGAAAAAGACAGTTCCAAACTAAACCTCTCCGTGACAGTTTGAACCCCTAACCCCACCCATTAATTCTCCTTTTTAATATTAATTTTTCATTTAATTAAACTTAATTATCGGTGAATTGTATTCTAATAAATGTAATCTACACAGTTGAGAAACGTCCTGCTGGAACTGTCTTTTTTTGGAAATGTTGCTTTACCATCTCCAACTAACAGCTTTCATCATTTATATTTAGCCTGTTTTGGTAAAAGCAACACACTAAATAAATTGAATGATATATTATTATATTGATTTCCATTGCCTTCAATTGATTGTTTGACTTTTAATCATTAATTTACAGCGGCAAGTAAGCAGTAACTGGTGATTCATTTGTCTTGTGTCTAGTCAACAGCAATCTGATGCCAAAGAAATAAAAGTGATTTTATTGCAGCTTCAGTTCATGTTGTATTTCCCACGGAAACTTACTGAGAGTCACTGCTAGCTGAATCTGACTGGGAGTCACTGCTAGCTCCGAATCTGACTGAGAGTCACTGCAAGCTCCGAATCTGACTGAGAGTCACTGCTAGCTCCGAATCTGACTGAGAGTCACTGCTAGCTCCGAATCTGACTGAGAGTCACTCACTGCTAGCTCCGCTGAACTACCAATGAAACCCATGGTAGAACAGTTATTAATTAATTACGTGCATAAGTAAATAAAAACAAACATAATTGATGATAAATAATTATTTTAAACAAATTGAAACTAGCGTTTTTTATAGTTCAGTGAAACTGCAGTGACTGTCAGTCAGAGTCGGTGGGAAATAATCTAGTAGGATTAGAAAAGAATGAACAAATACTTATTATAATATAACTTGATTTGATTTCTTACCGACGGATGAATATGCATTGTAGAACATGCCGTGAACTATTAGTCACTATAAAAGACAAGTAAGTGTAAGTAGCAGAAAACTTTGGAAATTACTAAAAACCACAAGTGGCCGTCGCAAACCACTAAACTGTGAATGCGCAAACTTACCGGAAACAGCACGGCTATAGCAATATAGTGGATTTAACGAGGCATATATTAATCACCTCGGATATCGGTGTAAGTCTGCAGATCTTAGACTACCAACAAGGATGCGCCCATGACCAATCAGATAAACCGATTTTTTGGATAAAAACGCGGATTTTGATATTTGTGGAAATGACGTCAGGAACCGCCAGATTTCGAACTATCACTTTAGAATCACTTCAAAATTTGTGATTTTCCCCTTTAATAATGCTTAATACTGTCCCTTTTGCCCGGACCATGACAGTTAGCTTGGTTTTCTCAAATGAGTATATTTGAACCTATATGTACCTGACCAAATCTGTCATTCAGACTACAACAGCTTTTGGAGTTGTCTTGCCCTTCTAAAGTTATCTCTTCAGTATTATGAAGAGTTGTCTTCTCTTTTCAGATTATGCTAAAAGAATTGCACAATTATTCCAATAATAAAATAATGTAGATTGTACTATTTATTTGTTAAATAACTGTTCTGTTTATTCCAATATATGTGAATACTTTTGACCTTTAGAGTCTAATCACACTAGAATGTATAACTATTGTCTGACTATACAAGCATCCTAATAGGTGTAGTATTTTGACTGCACAGATGTTTTGAGAGATATAGTGTTCTCTGATCATACATTATATTCTTTTCAGACATGCAGTGGTAATGAAGAAGATCATAGAGACAGTGGCAGAGGGAGGTAGTGACCTCGGAGTGCATATGTATATCATGATATTCCTCAAATTTGTCCAGGCCATCATCCCTACTGTCGAATATGACTTCACTCGTAACTTCAGCATGTAACGTCTAATATTGGTAGTGCACAGTAATAGACACTATATTCATTCAATCAATCATCTACATGCTGACCGACTTATGTTAACTGCTGTTATAAATTTATCCAATTGTTAAGTGTTGTCTGTTTTGACATCGCCTAGTCACCCCAGGGGTTTAAATATAATTATATATTATATTGTGATCATAATTTAATTTGAAAACAGAAATCAGTGTGTGCCTACCAATTCGTACGTGCTATTAAAATTTGTGATCAAAAGATATGAGAGTGAGAAAATATTTTGATGTTAAGTTATTATGCAATAATATTTGTTAATTATTTATAACTTTATACTACAATAAATATGAATTTTATATAAACAATAATATAAATTATAACTTTTATACATTATGATCATACCAATATGTTGTTACAGTTATGTTTTGGCTAAAAGTGTTGACTGACTCCGAATGTGTTTGACTATAACTTAGTGCTATAATGGGTGTGTGTGGCAAACTGTGCCACAAGCATTGCAGTCACAACAAACTATCAACACTCATAGAATGCCTCTCAAAATGTGAAGGGGTCAAGAATTCCAGACTAGCTCTGTCTCAATAAAACAGCTAGGGGTGAGAGAGGGGACAACTCCTTGTTGTTACTACCAGGTATGTTTAGCATCATCATTATTGTCACAGTATGGAATAGTGTAAGTTAACTACAGCAAGAATATTTTGGCCCAGTTGTAAAAGCGAACCTGGTTCTTACGATATTAGAATAATGGCTGCCATTTCCTGTAGAAATTTCAAATAGAGGCTACCCAGTGCCACCATCAGGGAGACTTACATGATTTTGTATACTTTACTATACAATGTTAGTTTATTGTACTACTTGGAGGGAATATATTTGTTTATTAGAATTGACCCTTGGGAGATAATAAAATACTTTTAGCCCATAATAACAGTGATAAAGCTTCACAGAAAATATCAACATATTCTATAATTTACATAAATAATATAACTTTGCACTCAAAACAAAGTATCATAATAATGTTCTAAAGGTCAATATTGTGATACTCTTAGCAATATTGACTGATACTGTTTAGACCAATTTCTTTATTAAAAAGGCATAAATTGTGATATGCAAGTAAATGACTATTAACTTGCATGTATAGCAAATGAACTTGGTATTCAATAAATAAATCTCACTAACTGTAAACGTAAACAATACATAGGTCACTGTAAATAATATATGGGTCTGCATGAGTGCTGCTTTTATACCTTACTGCTGCAGCTTACACCTTAATATAGCTACATAAGATATGGTTTGATTGCTGCAGTTTACACTTTGAGACACATGGCGTCTTAACCCCTTGACATAATATATGCAGCTCTGTCAAACATGCATTTACAGCCTCCACCCCTGGGCACAGCTTTGTAGTACTTTCTTTCACACCTACAAACATCACATAAAATCTCAGGTAAAATAATATGTGAATGTGCATGTATACAGTAGGCTTAGGCCTACATGTATTTTATATGAATATATGATAATATGCATGCAGTAGATAACACATGCACGGTTACTATTGCAGATTAGCATCAGCATTAACCTACAGGTACACAAGAACTTACTTGGTTCCCGAGCATGGTGCAATGGTAGCAATTCCAGAAGTGGCTGTTTCCTTAGGTGCTACATGTATAGCTCGGAGACCATCGAATTTTGCTTCACATCTGTAATAAAAACTGGACTGATCTTTTTCTGCAAAACATACTTCGTGTGCTGCATATAATATAGAGTTTTGGCTCAAATTATCTATGGTTTGACAAAAGTGGGGCAACGCATATACATTGTACTAGGCTGAATGACTAGTGAAATCACAACACTTTTATCGCCAAGGTATACTGGTCTAAACCAATCAGTAAAACAGTAAAACACTTCAAGGGAAAGTACTGACAAAACAGTGTTCTTCAACACAGCCTCAGAGCTCTTAACAAAACGCAAGCATAGATTTCAAGCCCTTTGAATATATTTGAACACCAGAAATATATGAAGTTATAAATTTTAAATGCTACGGACATTCTAAATGTGTGTCCAATGTGATAGTACTATAATACTACATATTTATTTATATTCTGTCAAATTATACTAAATCATGTTGTATAATATACTATTCTATTTTTCAATTTATTTTATGCACAACCAAAAAGCCCATACGCTTAAATAATATGCTTGTATGCTGCATGTACAATTTATATATTAACTGCATATTAGAATAGCTGTGCACATAGCCTAGCAACACATAAAAACTGTATAGCCCAAATAACTCACTTGCAGGTACGAAGGTTGTAGATGTTACCAGACCCACAGCCCTGAATCTCTCTGCATCTGCACGCACAGATGTTCTCGTCCCATCTCTTGTCTGATGAACACACCCGATTCTTATTCTTACACTGGCAAGAGCAGGTATAGTTGTCTGTAACATCAGAATCATAAGTTAAATTAGCCCCTTTTTGAGACCATTCTTGGAACCACTTTAAAGTGAGTTGAATTTAAACCTTGAAATAATAGTATTAGATAATACAAATCAACGCAATCATGATTTTGTAGAAATTACAAATAAAGTGCATGACCAACTTTATAAAGGAAAATGAAGATAAAAGAGGTAATAACACTTATTTTGTTAGTTCAAAAGGTTAAAAACATCGAATCTAGAAACAGTGTGAAAGGGAGGTAAGTTCAGTAAAATGAACTTTGTTTTTAAATAATTACAAGATTGAAGGTTCAGTTGTTTAGACTTGGTGTATAGGATTGTAATATGATCCTTATGTGCCTTGATAGTAAGTGTGATAAGTATAATGCATCTACACGCCTATTAATGTAAGTATATAACCTACACGTATATACATGTAGGTTTATATGCTGTATACAGTAAGACCTAGTTTGATAATAAAAGTTGTTCATAGCTTTTATTCAATTACGCAAATTATTAAACCTAACAAACTCAATCTACGAGCAAATATAATGATTTCCTTGAATAAGCTGAATTTTCTTCTTAGTTTGTAGTTTTCATTTATACACAAGATGATGTAGACTCAAATAGAGCCAACAAGGTGAAGGCATTATGTAAACCATGTTAAATATGCTAAATATTTAGATTCACACAAGGAAATATTTATGTTATGTTACATCATGATCATTCATCTCAAATACCAAATCTACTGAGGTTTCCAAACGGGAATCATTACTACATGTAGTTATTATTGTATTTCCCTCTCAAGTGCTGGCAATTTGTACGCTAGTTTCATCATAGTCACATGAGGAGTAGTCATTGTGTCATGTCATTCGGAAGTTGATCACATGCTGAAAGTTCCACATCACAAGGTATGATCATTTTTCAAAAGATGTACTGTAAATGTCTACACAAAAGCAGTGGAACTCAGCTAAGATATTTATGTGATGCATTGTGGGATTACTAAATAGTACCAATTTGAAGGATATTGTAATATTTTCCTAATAAATACTGAATATTGCAGTAATAGAACAGGCAGCGTGTTTGCTAGAGTATCTATCAACACACAATAAAATTAGAATATTACAATAATTACATTCCAAGTTGTTTTACATACCATGTTCATGTATTTTGGGGTTGCATTGATCCTCAGTGATCTTGCATTGACATCTACAAGCCGTGTGGTCTTCTACTTCCTGATAAGTGACATTCAGAGGTTTAAGGTCAGACCCATCAAACTGGTATCTTATCACCTTTAAGAGACAAAGTTCACAATAACAACCGAGTTTACAGGATGTTTATGTAACTACATACAGAAACCAGCAAACTAAACACACATGTACTCAGGTAAGACACTACCAAATAAGCATATTGTAAAGTCACCACAGTGACATATTATGTGTATATGTACAATATAGATATGGAAGTCTTCCATAGCTTTTTTCCTCGTTTAAGGATCATCAATTATTGTGTAGTAGTTGCGAAATGCACTAATGCAAAACAGTATTTTGCAGAAATTAGTAAGTGTATTGTACTATTATTTTATTACTTATATTTTATTAAAAATCCTTTTAAATAGACCGAGTTAGTTAAAATAAATTTGATTGTATCATTCTTTTCATTGTAGAAAAAAATGCAGACACATTCTGTTCATTCCAATGTAGACTACAGAGATTCTCAAACATGAAGAGATGGCACATGGTAAGTGATTGTACTACATTTTGAACATGTCACAGAAGAGAATGTAACTTTGTCAAGCTCATTATGAGAATTATTTAGAGTGGAGACAACTGTCGATGCTATACTTTCTGACACACTTCCGTCACAGGGTTGCGAACACACCAGCCTGGACCAAAAGCAAAAATCCCCATTTTTGTGCAAGAAACCCAGGAGTGTCAATGAGCTAGGGTCAGTATCCTTTTGGGCTTCAGTCAGACGCCCATCTTTAGACGCTTATTTATCGATCCAGGTCAGTCCAAGAGGTCACAGAGACGCTATAGGCTAGAAAACTTTGATTGCTTTGTTCAAAAATTATATAAACTTGCCATAGGTTATTTAAACTTGAAACCCTTTAGTATCTACGCTTTACTTTGTATGCCAGGACTAAATAACACAAACCTATTTTTGCAAAATTGGAATGGCATTCATAGTCACCATACAAATCACTCAGACTCTCACCAATACTTGCACATGTGTGGACCAGACATCAGTTCTTAAAGCATAATAAATTGCCAAGTCTGTTACCTCAATTTTCTTAGCTTTTGTCTCTGTTGGTTTGCAAGTCAGTGTGGAGTGGTCACAGCAGCCTCCACATCTTTTCAGTTTAACGCAGGATGGATACAAGACTATATCAGGTCTGTCGTTAGGCAGATTTACTGGCAGCAAATAAGGTTCACACCCAGCATATGTTTCTCCGATAGTCAAGGCCAAATCTGTTGTATACAACAAGTCAATAACGTATTACACTATATATTGCTATATTATCATTTACCATAATAAGGCAATTACAGTAATAAAATACATCATCTGTTTGGAGATGGAATTCATTGTCTGGTGTTTCCCAAGCTAATTCGAAAAGTTGTTACTCAAACATGGTGCACAGTATTATAAAATGCATCTACTGTAATATAAATATTATGTACTTGCAAAAATTATGCAACTAAGATATTGTGGTAAGTATAGAGATCAGTGCATTGACAAGGTGAAACATTTCTATTCAAAATTTTACTGTTATTTGCTTATTTCAGTAAGAGTGTTTTTTTTTATTATAAAAATGTTGATGAAGTAAGACTATAACTTACAATAACGTCTGCATTTAGTGTAGGCCTATTATAGAATGGTGTAGTTAAATGTTGAACATCAGTCAAGGGGATAAAATTAGCTTCATGAGACAATATTGTTAAACTGATGAAAAAAAGCACTGAGCAATAATATTACTATAAATTATAAATAGGTTGAGCAAAACTTGCCAAAACATACAAGGTTAGAAAACCAGCCTATGCTTAATGCAAGAGTTGTACTCACCAGATCTCTCATATCCATTAGAACCTCCCATACCTCCTAGAACAAAAGAGAGTGTCAACTTTTTTAATACGAGTAGAAAACTCTATTTCAGCTATTTTATCAAACACGGGGTGGTGTTTGCTTTATGTAATACAAGTCACACCCCAGAGAGATGGACATTTTCATGTATGTGAAAGAAATCAAGTCCTTGACTCCTCAAATGACAAAATTCTTGCATAAAATAGCATCACAAGTGAATTGTATGCTAATAAGAATCAATTTGTTATCTTGGAAATTCCCTGCAGAAGCTAATACATGTACGAACGTAGTATTCCACATAATCAGGGAATTCTGCTTCTATTAATACATACTCAAATAGCCCATATTATGATAACATATATTCCTGGATATGATTTACTAAATAACTAATATAATTACGAATGCCTTGACCTATCTCTGTCATAGTTGGTTACTAAATAAGTTGGCTCACCTTTAATGTGATTATGGCTGTCCGACCCATGGCTCCAGTCCTTATTTTTATCTTGTCCAGGTTCTCCTAAAAGAGGAAAGACATTAGTTCACCACTGATACTGCTAAATACAAAAATTGTATATACTGTAGTTGGACTTCCACTAGTGAGCACTTGTGTATGTATTATGTACATGCATGTAGTCATTTTACCATGTTGATTCCTTATAATAAAAGATATTAACTAATTTTATGGGCAATTTTTAGGTAACACTCTACTCATCGTAGTATATTCTATATAGTCAACGCTCTGGGCACACTCCCACACAATCGAATTTGAAACACTCAAACTAATTGTAACACTGAATAATTATAGATATTACAAGTCGCCTGCTGACTTCACAGTAGGCCGGCCTACTTCCCTATTACAACACAACATAATACAACACAAAACAATATAACACAACACAACACAACACTGCAGTAAAACACAATACAGCACAACACAACACAGTACAGTACAACACAGTTCAGTACAACACAATACAATACAACACAATACAACACAATACAGCACAACACAACACAGTTCAGTACAACACAAGACAATACAACACAATGCAACACAATACAACACAACACACACAACACGCTACAGTACAACACAATTACACATGTACATCTCCACACTCTTCATTGTGTGCTATTTTCCACTCTGTCCACTCTGTCCACTCAGCAAGTTTGTGACCATATTTTACTGATTTTAAACTATTTGCTGTCTAATCATGGTTTATACTCAACCTCTATCATCTTCTGCATCCAGGTTCTATAGCTTACGTGTCATGCTTGTTGTCAGCCTAATATTATATATTATTATCTAATCTCACAGGTCATCACATCAATTTATAAATGTATACAATGCAGATATTTTATAGAAATACCTTTTTGACCGACACGAGCTGGAACTGGCTTTTTCTGTATCTGCTGGAATTTTTCTATCATAAGTTTGGAATAGTTCGAGCTGCCGGCCATCATTGCTGCGTAGAGACCTGTGGACTTGAACATACTCAATGGCATCTCCTATCAAATCAGAATAGCTTGCTGTCACAGTCTAATTACGTACATGTATAACATGTATAGCAATCACATATCATTCCTCAAGGAGAAGCAAGTACTAATAGTGAGATATAATTGTAGGATAGCAATTAAGTGCGAAAGGTCGATCTTCTACTCTATAATAGTGTAGAACTGGCATATCAATGTACATGTATTACAGAGTTGAACTATTCGCATTATGTATTTGTTATATACATGTATATTATACTATTATATCACTTTTTATATATTATGGACATCTGGCATGTCAAAAATACGTAGTGTTTACAATGCAATAATACTGCTATAATTGGTGTAAGTACATTTCATGTTGTTCTGTACTAATATTTTATAGAGTAAGCTGTTAGTGTGCTACGTAGAAAAATTATGACGTTCTGATACATTCTAACATGAATAGTTTTCTCACCTGCATCTGCCCTGTCCAAGTAATAAATGTAGTACTAGCTAGTGTACAGGGAAAGAGTAATTTGCTACCTTTTGTCCCAAAGTTTAGAATCAAAGATCCATTTAATTTTGGCAGAAAAAGTGTAAATTTATAATAATTCTGTGAATATTAAAGTTCTTACTGGTATGGTTTTGTTGTCAGCATTGCCTCCATGGACCATGGTAATAACAGTCAGCGCTAGTGTTATATAAGCTGGAACCTTCATTTTGCTGCCAATAGCAAGACGTATTGTTGTTTAGCTGTCTTTCCTTGAAATGCCGTTCGAAACAACCTCTCTCTGTTATATACATCCCTGCACACTCTGGCATCAGTTACTGTCACTTGTTTAGACAATATCAACATAGTAGATACAATGTATATGTTGAAATTTTATAATGACCTCCAGCTTTTCTTGATTAAACATAGTCTGGGAAAAGATGGATGCAATAAAAACACATTCTCAATGTATCATTATAAAGTACATGCTTACTAAAACGTATAATATTTCCATAGCAAAAATGCTTCAAAATACCAACACTATAATAAAAGTATCAAGGCTTTGTTCTTCCAGTAAATTCCGTGTACATTCCGGTTGGTCACTGACCTCTAAGTCGTCAGAGCTGACAGGTATTTAGTGTACGGGCTGATGTTGAAACCGGTTTCCGTTGTTAGAAATTATACATGTAGAGTTGTGCAATATTCATTGTCAGTTTATACTAGTCCAATATTTCTTCAGTTCCTCTGTGCATTGCCCAGTACTGATATCATTATTTTCAGGAAATAAAATTAATTATCATTCCATTACGTCAAGATAAAGAAATTGTATACTCTTCATAAGATGACATGTTGTGGTTGCTACAGCACTAGAACAGATTAGATTACATAAATGTTAATCTGTTAATTGTAAACAAAGTTTTTAATAAAATCATCAGACAAAGTAGCTGACCTTACACATCCACATGGGCCTCAAGGACAGGTAATCTGTGCATTTAGTATATGAGTATAATTACACTGTACAGAGTAATGCTAGCAATGCACTCTCCATATTTATCTAGTTTTTGAACTGGAACATTAGAAAATTCAACTAAAGTTTCTACAATTTGCTTATTGATACCATATGACACTACAAACAATGTGAATACGCACTAATTTAATCGGTATTCCATGAAATTGTGTCATATAATTCAATATAATGCAATAACACAATGTAGTAAGCAAAACCAGAATTAATTTTTATAATACTAATAAGATTCTGGTTTTGCAGTGTTCGGTACTGTATTCTTCCTCAATGTGCAAGAATATTATCATTGAATTTAGATCTAGGAAATATTTTAAATTCTTTTGTTGATGATAATGAATTACTCTGAATGAATGTTGTTGCATAATGAATTACTCTATCAGTTTAACAACCAGTAGCCTATAATATACTGAGGTGTGGTTGAGGTAGGTGTATCTTAACTTATTGTAGCACTTCTGTTTTATAGAATGAACTAATATCTACATGCATATACTGTACATGTAGAGCCTATACCTTTAGATACGCATCCAATTGGATGGAATTAATAATAAATATGGTGATTTTGATATTCTCGATTATATTTTAACAACATGTCAAAGCAGAATCAGGAGATTAAATCTTTGGAATATTAACCCTCTGAGCTAAGTTTCTGCAGCATTTATAAAAAGTCATGTAACTGCTGGTTATAAAAGGCCAATTGCTGTTAAGTGTAGACAGTAATCTGATGTTACAAATTGCCTGAGCATGCCAGTGCTGCCTGAGTATACCAGTGCTGCCAGAGCAAACCAGTGTGTGGTCTACAAGTGTTAGACTTAGCCATATATCGGGTTCAGCTTCAGATATTCCTCTCGGATAAACTTGCATTCACACCCCTTGCTACCAGTAGGCATAGCCTTATAGTATTCTCTGCATCTAAAATGTAAAGCAATACTCATGTGTTGTCTCTGGTAGTACAACTGGCTGGACTTTATCAAATAGCTTTAGATACTAGAATTTCTATAAATAACTCAGTTAAATAAACTGATGTGAATTAGATGTGGAGCCAAGCCACTGACTGCTCACAACTAAGCTTTTTTGTAAGAAAAGTACAATAATTTAGGAAGTATGTCCGAAGCCCCTTCACACGTACATAGCAAGGTGGCCATAGCAGAATGTCCCGTGTGCAGTTGGTTCAGTACCCATGAACAGCTCACTGGCATAGCTTCCTTTTTTAAGGACAGCTCACTGGTTATGTCTCGATAATGTGTGTGCTAGGAGATTAGATGCTGCAACGCTTCAGGTGTAAATGCCAGTCAGTGATGTGTTATTCTCACAGGCGTGGAACTTAGTCCCTGGCGGCTCATAAGTCAATTTCCTTGCCAGAAAAATGCCTCATAAAGAGATTTGAATTAAACAACAAGTAGTCAACAACGCACTATTACTACCATTTGTAATATAACTCACTATTACTACCATTTGTAATATAACTCGTCCACTGCAAAACTAGGCACACGATACAGGTTGATAGCAGATTTGCATGTACTTTTCATGCCTCCTATTGTATGTTATCTCCACTTACTCGATGTGACTGCATGGATTTCTAGTTGTCATCTCTCCCCTATTCACCACACTTGGTTTTCCTCGGCCTTGATATTCACATCTAGTAGAAAATATTACAATAGGTCATAACACCATTTACAGAAGCCAAGATTAGTATCATGAATACAAATTGTTTAGAAATATCAATAATCATTACTATTACAATGTCCACGGTATAGAGAATTACTAGTAAGGCAGTGGGGTAGAGAAAATTATAAAACCAAAGGTTAAAGCTTGTTATAAACATCAACAGAGTCTTCCTCCCCTACACAGCATGTGCACAGGCTTAGTAAAACAAGTATAGGGTCTTTGTGTTATATATGGTTCTAAATCACCTGCATGTAACATTGTTATAAGCGTAGCCTGTCCCACAATTTTGTACTGAAGAGCATCTGCAGGCACACAGATTCTCGTCCCATCTTTTGTTACTAGCGCAGTTCTGTCTTTCATCTTTGCACATGCATTTGCAGTTCCAATCATCTATAAATAGTATAACTAATGTTATTAGTTGGTCCATTTCTATACTACTAGCTCCAAGCTATTATATCGACAACAGTGATGGTGCACTCTTACTGCGCATTATGGTAACATTTTATAGGCATTTCCAAAGCAGGCATGAATGTTTTATGCTTTTGGATTTCGGTCTCACAGAAACTGTACAAATATTGGAGTGATCTAAACTGTATAATTATGCCCATCCATCCTGCTATTTCTATCTCCCTCTTTATTTTACTGTAAGGAGACTTCATTACACATTCTAACAGTGTGGGTGCAATATTGACATACCAAGGTAATGGAGAGTTTTATCGCAGTCTTCTTCCGTTATTTTACATCGACACTGACAGGCAGTATGCTCTTCCATTGATATATATTCTACTTTCTTCACAGGGTTAGCCTGGGATCCATCATAAGTGTACTTGAATAACTGTGTATATGTTGAAATCAAAGAATAGTTATATAGTGGAGTAATGCATTGAGCATGGACTGTTAGATGGCAATGCAGGAATATGTAGCCTACAAATTTATGTTATGTGGACTTTAGTTATAATTATCAAAGCAACTGGGTAAGTTTAGACACTATAGCCAGCTACAAACTAATAATATGCACATTCTATAACCTACACACTGCATGTAGAGTAAACTAGATATACATGTACATGTACATTATATACCCACCTTCGAATAGCCATACATGTAGGATGTAAATTTACAAAGGCCAACATGCATGCATTTGCAACTATTATTTTAGTATTTTCCCACAATAGTATTTCATTATTGGCGTAACGGCATGACGGTATAAATGTGACCTATCAGACATTATGTCATATGCAGCTACCTGTATGATCTTCTCTCTCTTACATATTGGTTTACAGGCTAAAGAAGGGTGACCACAGCAACCCCCGCACTGCTTCAGTACAACACAGGAAGGATACAGCAACACATCGGTACGATCATTTGGTATAGTAATAATTTGATCATATGGATTACATCCGGCATGGTTTGCAGTCATGGCCAGATCTATAAGGAATAATATGTAGAAATTGTGTATGAATTCCAGTCAATCATTGAGCAGAAAATATGGGAATATCTATTCAATTGTGATATTGTTACCACAATGAACATTGCTAAAAAACCTGCCAAGAGCAATCACTTTATGCAAAATGTATGTTTTGTGAAGAGTTATCCTCTCTTATCCTGTGTGTACACAAGAGAGGATAACTACAAAATTCCACACTGATCATAAGATAACACTTGCAAACTAAAACAAAACTATGCTTATAGAATACAACTATGTATGTATGTAGTATCCATACATCTACTACATGTGAGTACACAGTATAGCATGTATGCGGTGCTGTGCGTTGTTACACATTTGCTCTGAAGGTATAGTCATGAACTAGGCCTACATGTACATGTATTCCAAAAAGTGAATACAACATCAGGTGATGTTTTCGAGATCATAATATAAACATTGCCTCCTCATGTTTCTAACCTAATATGTCAAGTAGAATCTTACCTACTACTGATCTTTCAAATTCTTTAATGGATACACTTCCATCATTGGACCCTGTAGTAATAATAAACAGTTGAATAGCTAGTAGGGTACAGATATACTCAGTAACTTCTGTTACTTGAAGGAGTTTCTAGGCACCATTCAGTTTTATAAATGGTTATAACTTATAAACGTTGGTCATTTGTAATGGAATAGGGCTTACCATATCATAGTAATTGCTGCATAGCAAACATTTTAGGTAGCCATTCCAGGAGCCTGTCAAGCAGCAGCAGTACAGGTGGGGGTCACAATGCAACTCATCAGCTTAGATCAGCATATACACATGTGCAATAGGCTTGCCCATTGCCTCTAGCTAAGTTGGAAGCGGACAACTTCCAATCTTAACCAATAGCTTATGAATGCCAACTTGGACATGCATAATTATAGCATAGGACAAAATAACTTACCAAGCGGTATGTTCTCATCTACTCCTGTCAAATCAAAGTTTTTGAGAAACTCCTCCACAAATCTGGTGCCATTCTGCATGCCATCAGCCAAACCACTAGATCGGAAATATGAGAGGGGCATCTAAAATTGAGGGTGAAACTTTTATTCTCTGAAATATCATAATTGGAATTCTACCCAGGTCAGTTACACTAGGGGCCTTGAGGTCTTGAAGGTTTGAACAAATGGCTCCCTGAATTAGCCTAATAATACAATATGCAAGGCATTATTTACTGGTAGATTATTATCATTATTATTTTTCTACTAGTATACTGTAATGCTTTGTTTATTTCTACCAACAAGTCTAAACACATGAAACTCACAGAAACCTTGAAGTTACATAACCATGTTCAATATTATTTGTCTACAAACAGTCGCAGTCATTGAGGGAATTATTAGCTAATCCCAATTGTATGATAGCACTTGCTAGGACCCGCTGGAAGAAAGGAAAGGTCTCCATTCATGAATGACAATGGAATTCTGGAAAATACCCAGCAGCCAGCAGAGCCTATTAGCAATGAAGCTTTCTGCTAGTTATACAACATTGCTCTTCATCTCATGTTTGGGGTAATCAGGTGTGATTACAGGAATGTGAACAAGATCAGGCCACACATGGATGGAACTGGTCAGCACCGCCGTGACCAGTGTGTGCCCAGGATCTTTTTTGTGCGCGATTGAATTTGGTACCCACTAAGTACCCATTACACACTAACTATCTTGTGACTCTATTACACTGGAAATTGGTAGGGTAGCAGTACCAATTTCTTGAGCACTTTACCTGGGAGATACACTGAACTGCTGGCACTGCGCAATTCTTGCAGTTTCTGGCAGCTTGAGAACTTTTCAGTGGATCCCACACCTTTTAAATACGCTTTGCTGTATATATATATAGTATAATTGCTAAGGTGTTCTCTCAGACATAACTCTGAGCGGCACGAACTGACAAACTGCACGAAACAGTACACTGTATGCAGATTGAGTACATGTACAAGTCATGTAAATGCAAAAAGGAGTTTAAAGATTTCTGCGAAACTTCTAAATTCTGTCTTCTGTCATGAACTTTGAAATTATGGCAGCTAATTGGAGTGAGCTTGACTAATTGTTACCGTGGTATTCTATTTTTGATAAGGTGTATTTGCTGCTTTGAGTGTATAAGTAGAATAGATGATTGTTAGTAGATGCTTGCTGGCTATCAATAAACAAACGATGACCAATTGAACAACTCTTCATTTTATTTCCCTTTGTAAAATCAGGCAACGTCAATTCTTATTATACTATTATTCAATTGACTTCTACTCTTGCATTGAAAAGCAGAGAGGAGAACTCTACTAAATGACTTTTTATCAGGTAGGAGCATTTTCTTTTTCCAAATTCAAGTTATGTAGGTTAAATACATTTCGTATAGTAACACTATAGTCTACATTGCCTTGGTATAAAAGAGATGAGATAGGCGAATTCAAGTTGAATATTTGTTCGCTTGGCACACATCTGCAACCTTTTTCAACTCAATATCCCAGTTTAGACAAAACTCTGGAAAAACTCTTGGTATATTTTGTCTCCTGTATACTAAGGCAATGTAAGTGTTACTATTTCTACTATTTCTACTTGTAGCATGTAGCATACATTTACCTGATCTACCAATCATTTAAATGTCAAATCACAGTTGATGGTTGTTCGAAAAGATGTTTTGATATCATACTAATAGTTTTATCTGTGAAGCTGACACACATACAAACAAATATTAACACTCAGTACATGCTACCAGTTATCCATCATCGTTCTACTTCATTTGCTGTCAAATAAAATTTATATATTTGTATACTTGGCAAATAAATAGTACAAGAACATATTGACCAAGCAGCACTTCACAGTCACTTACCGGATTTACTTGTTTTTGATCTCTTTCCGCGCCGCTGCTGACACACACTAGACTAAAAAGTACGACTAAGAAATGTCCTCCCATTATATAGTGTGTAAATTATTTTTGAAACGAAATTTATGATGTACTTGCAATCTCTAATTCTTCCACACTTCTCTCTTCTCTCTCCTGCTTTCATGTGACTCTCTCTTTATTACCAATATGCTACTACTGCACACCTGTTGGCCACCATTATAAGGCTAGTATTATTTAATAGTATATAAAGGAACAAGTTTTACACAATGGAGTTCATTGAAAGCTGGTACAACTGTAATGCTGTAGTTACTGGTCAGTGTACTATAATTATAATAATGTTATGTCTACACTGTAGTTAGTGTTATAGCCTCCTAATTGAAATGAATGTGTCAATCCATAAAACAAATCTACCCAGAGACAATGTACAAATGTACCCTCTACACATGTACTCTTAACAATAAAGTACACATGGCTGGCGTAACAAGGAAGGTAGGCTCTATAGTATATTTAACAGGGTGACTAAGACTTCATAGTAGAGTATCACTATCATCATACAGCTAGTCTCAAATCTGAATACTGAAGCCAATATTCCGGCGACAATAATTTTAAAATACTCTTCCAGCAGCTGGTCAGTTTTAGGCCTAATATTGGCATATCATAGACTGCTCTAGGGCTACAATGCAGTTTCATTCATCACTCAAAACATAGTAATGACTATGAGTATATTGATAGTGTTGGTTTGAGTTGTTCCACTCCTATCCGCTTGGGCTAAAGGGACATTTCGAAAAAGACAGTTCGAAACAGGACGTTTCACAACTGGGCAGTTTGAAACTGTGTAGATTACCTTTAGAAGAACAAAACTTGCAGATAATTAATTTTAATGAATTAATTTGCATTAATTAAATAAAGAAAAAATTATTAAGAATAAAAATTAGTTGAAACCTGGTGGTTGGGGTTTGGGGTTAGGCATTTCTAACTGTCCAGTGTTGAACTGCCCACTTTTGAAACGTCCTGTTTCGAACTGTCTTTTTCGAACAGTCACACATTCCTGCTTGGGGGGGGGGGGGGGGGGAGGTGATCCGCAATAGGTCTGATCAGAACATTCTGTTGACTTTCATGAAATTATTTGGAGTCTGTAGTGTAGTACTTTACTGGCTATTCATTATTGATGCGATGAAGACACCAAAGTACATGCAATGGAACTTCTAGTAATATTGTAATGGTTTCTGTGTTTTGGTGCGGTCGTCCTTGGACGACTATCGACCCAGAAATGAAGTGCCTATGAGTGGTAATAGGACTTCGCATTACATGAAAGATCGAGCGGTCTCAGTAGCCCAAATACTACCAAAGACGACCCATCTGATCTCAAGTCCGACCTTCAGACTATACAGTGAAAGAGAGTAATTCAACCTAGTAGGCGGTTCGCAAAGCGAATGACCTAGTAAGAGGAAGAGAAAGTCCCTGTATCAAGTATAGATGTGTCTTTATTGAAAGCCAAGCGTAGACTGAGACAATGAACAGTAAAACAGTGCCCTTTATATAGTATAAGGACTTCCGGCCGACATGACGTCGGGAAAAGACGACGTGTGGTCGTCCGGAAGTTGCGCAACAAGATGGCCGCCGGAAGCCCGACGGCCGACCCAAAATAGGTCGGGTTCTACAAAAGTTGCTTATAATGGTCCAATTCATGTACAAAATGAATATCAATGGATTCTGAGAGGTCGGGCCTCTGTACATGGGTATAAAAGGCATTAAAAGACTTAGAAACATTCATGTGACTATGTATAACAACATATAGTAAGATACATGAATAAGGAATGAGCATAAACACATGGAGACATGTATATATAGACGGTAATTAAGTACTTTGAACATGCAATGCAGTTAAGGGTAAGTATACGAGCACTAATTGTGAGAATGTTAGTGTCAGGTGAGTAGCGCTGTAACAACTACTAGGCACTTAGGGTGCGGTGGAGCTTCGTCCGGGAGTTGGAGTCGTATACAAATGTCCTGTACCATCACATAGCCCCCCGATCCTTGGCACTATCTCTCCGAGTATGTCTAAGGATCTGCTCCGTGAGCCGTTGGTGGAGGGATATTTCGTCCTGTACGGCTTCCGTCTGCTGGACTATAGTAAGCCGGTCTCTAACATGTGAGTGAAGAAGTCTCTGCTGGAGTATATGCAATTGGTGCCTGAGGCGTCCGAGACGATTGTTCAGAGTAGCACACAATCGTTCTCTCTCCTTCTGGAATTCTGCTGTAGGGGTGCGGGATTCAAGAGTCTTCTTTGTATTTTTAGTATCTGGAGGGCTGGTCGACAACGGGACGGCCTTGTCTGATCCGGGTCTAGCCTTAGGCGGCCGGGGCCGACGTTTGGGTATGTCGTAAGTATCAGTCCCTCGGTGATCCAAGGCTGGAGGGTCCATACGAGTCTGTGGTCGCTTTGGACTGCCTAGTCGCTCCCAGGGCGACTTTCTTTTACTTGTTTTCTTTGGGGCAGGAGGAGGTGTCAGTCGCACCACTGCTGCTCTGGCTTCAGCTTCTGGAGGAGCTGGTATAGTGAAAGGTTTCGGTCCTACGTCTGCTGGGATGCATGAGGGGTAAGCGACCCTCTTGTCGAGCTTCATCGCCTTGAGGAAAAGCTGGAACATGTGGGAATCCACTTCATACTGGATGGCTCCGTGGCCTGTCTGGCTTTGGTGCCGATAGACAGTCTCTGCATCACGGGCGCTGACTCCACAGGAACAGAAGAACTGGGTAAAGTGTTGGCGTGTGTGAGCCTTGATGGTGTTCTCCGTCCCTTCTAGCTTACATAGTCGACAATAGGAGTTCCTTCCTTTACATCGGGCTGTCCGACGTATATCACTACTGGTCCGTGGAGAGATCCAGCAAAGTTGAGACTGCGGCATAGGCGTCTCTGGAGAGGTCTCTATAAGAGAAAGTGTAGATACAAGAGGTTGATTATTTAGATTATCAATGTTTGCGTAGGCCGAGTCGTCTTCGTCACCCGACTCAGTCACATGGTGTACAATGCTATTGGAGTACATATGCGTGTCCGAGGTCGTCCCGGAGGGGAGGCGGTGCATGTCCGAGTCGGTTAGGACGGCATCGTCCTGAAGCACCGAAGGTACTTCAGTATGACCCGACCCGACTGGCACGACCTCATCCCTCGAGGAGTTCCCGAGATCAGCATATAAGTCGTCGTCGTCCAAAAGCAACAGTACCTCGTCCAAGTCTATTGGCTCACCTGGCAAGTCCATGAGTAGGCCGACTAGGGAGGGCACCGTCCTTGTTGAGGAGTCTCGAATAGAGTGCTCTGTTGTCCGACTAGGTGTTGACTGAGTGGTGGTGGTGAAGGTACTGGGGGATCCATCTGGATCCTGGCCTTTTATAGGTGTGGGGGCTGCCCTGGTTCTCCTTGTGGTGTGCGACGTTATGCCTGCAACACCTGGCTTCTCACCATGTAGTAGAACTACGTTGCGGCGGAAGTGCACTTGTCTGACCCCTGTTGTTGGATCTATTTTGATCTCAAGGTTGTCTGGGTCACCGGATCCGTCTGTGGAGTTGGAGAGTAAACACGGGCCTGGCCGTGTCGGCCTACGATAGGTAGTCGTCTGGGCAGCCCATTTGTGATGAATTTCTTCTAGTATAACCTCTGGGGGTCGGCCTCGCTTCCACCGGGCCTTCCTCCTGTATGATAGGGGTCTGTTTTCCCTAGTGTAGGGCGTTAGCATCCGGACGTAGGAGGGTCTACCTTTTGAACCTCTGCCCCAGTCGGGCGGCGGGAATATCGGGTGCTGGAAATAGTCGACAGCTCCTTCCTCGAGGCGGTTTGCGCCTTGTCTACGCTCCTGGATGCGCGGCTTTTTAGCCTGTCGGCCCTGGTCCTCTACTTGCCTCTTTTTCTTCGCTGTTCCTCCCTCGGCTTCTAGCCCCCCTATCGGGTGGCCAGGGCGTCGGCATTGTACTTCGACGCCATGCGGAGTTGTACTGGGCGGTAATGATCCTTTTCCTCCCTCGGCCCTGGATCCTCTGTGGGGGTGTCCTTGACGTCGGCATTGATCATCGACGTCGGGCGCAGGTGTACTAAGTGATGAGCTTCCCGTTCCTCCCTTGGCCCTGGATCCTCTGTTGGGGTGTCCTTGACGTCGGCATTGATCATCAACGTCGGGCGCAGGTGTACTAGGTACTGAATTATCCGTTCCTCCCTCGGCCCTGGATCCTCTTGTGGGGTGTCCTTGACGTCGGCATGAGTCATCGACGTCGGGCGGAGGCGTACTAGGCTTCATCTCAGGCATCGTCCTCAATGTATAAGGGCTTCCCGTTCTATTGACACACGGCCATTGATCTCGGCTGGTGTATACCTTTGCGGTATGGCAGTTTACAGAGCACTTGTGTTTAGTCAGGTAGGGCATCCCTAGGACGCCATCTTCTGGTATGGAGCCGATGAGGAACAGTTCTTGGCTAAAGGTACGACCGACTACCATAGGTAGCCTTACCATTCCCTCGAACCTGAGAGTCGAGCCGTCGGCCATCTTGCCATATGGCTGACTTACTGGTAGGACCTCTAGGTCGGGTCTCTGCAGCTTCTTCAGGATGCGGGGTGATATTAGGTTGGTCGTACAGCCCGTGTCCAAGAGTAGGGTTACATCTTGGCTACATAGTCGTCCTTGTATGTACAGGCTAGGTACATGCGGCTTCACATACGTCACTTGAGTCACTGTTTTAGAAGGGGGGTCGGCCTTGCCGACCGGATACTTGGGACGGTCTTCCGAGATGGAAATGTGAGAGGTGTGAGGAACTTGTAGGGCCCGAGTGCCAGCCTCTACTGTCTCGGGCCGGAGCCTTTTCCCGACTCGGGTACTGGCGGCTCAGGATATGTGGGGGGAGTGTTCCCATTGGTCCGTTGAGGAGGGGGACCAGGCTTTTTGCTGGTCTGCCAGGAGGGTCTGTTCCGAGGTCCTGGCGCTCTGGGGGCGTCTAGTAGTCCTCGAAGTCGTCTGACTTCTTGGCTGAGTGTCTGGATGGCCTCTTTCAGGTCGTTGATCCAGGTCAGGTCGGAGTCCACTGTATTTATTTGGGGTGTCTCCGGCTCGGGTTCTGTGACTGCCCTGATTTGGTGTGCTTTACTTCCACGGGAAGGTCCCTTGACGAGCAGGAAGTCATTTCCGGCTCGGACGGCCGAGTCCACGTCTCTGGGGTTAATTGCCAAGAGGTGTCTCTGTAGGTGTCCGTCCTCAAGAGAGTTACTGAAGTTTTCCACAGCCAATACCCGGCGGTGCGCTTCGGGTAGTTCCTGGAAAGCCACATGTACAAGTTTCTTGACTAAGGTGGCATGTTCTTGTAATGACATGCCGGGATCTTTCCGCAGCTGTATGAGCTGGAGTCTAGCTTCTTTATCAGTTAACCCGTATCGGGCGCGTAGAGCTTCAAAGATCCCTTCTGAGGTGCCGGGTCGGCCACATTCTTGTGCCGGTCCCTTGAGGGCCTCTCTTAGGTGAAGGTACATGGCTGCCGGGCTCCAGTCGTTTGCCTCGGCTATGGTCAGGAATTGTTCTATAAAGAACTCGACGTCTCCTTGTCCGTCGAACTGTGGTGTCTTGAAAGAGGGTTGAGGCGGCTGAGGTCGAGCTACTTCTATGTACTGTCCGATTACCTCTACTAGCCTGTCTATATCGCTAGCCATTGCTGAGTATAGATGGAGCCTCTTTAATGGAGGGGACGTGTCGTCCTCGGTTTGATGTCTGTAGGGTGTCGGGTAGCTAGTTAACTACCGTAGTTTGTTAGGCCGGGTCGGCCTGGTGGTCGTACTGAGTACCGTCAATCTGTTCTGGATCCGAGGTCGGTCTTTGATTGAAGATCCGGCGTAGGTCGGGCTACATCCAGCGGAACCACGAGAATTATGGGTGCACTTTAGCGTTTGTCACCTTCTCGTATCCAAGGTTCCCGGGTCCGAGTCCTAAATCGCCGTAGAAGTATTGAAGAATGAGGTCGGCCGGTCACCCGAGTCCGAGGTCACCTTCCTTCTCTTCGTATCGTAAGAGTACGACCTTAGAATCCCACCGCTGCCACCAATGTAATGGTTTCTGTGTTTTGGTGCGGTCGTCCTTGGACGACTATCGACCCAGAAATGAAGTGCCTATGAGTGGTAATAGGACTTCGCATTACATGAAAGATCGAGCGGTCTCAGTAGCCCAAATACTACCAAAGACGACCCATCTGATCTCAAGTCCGACCTTCAGACTATACAGTGAAAGAGAGTAATTCAACCTAGTAGGCGGTTCGCAAAGCGAATGACCTAGTAAGAGGAAGAGAAAGTCCCTGTATCAAGTATAGATGTGTCTTTATTGAAAGCCAAGCGTAGACTGAGACAATGAACAGTAAAACAGTGCCCTTTATATAGTATAAGGACTTCCGGCCGACATGACGTCGGGAAAAGACGACGTGTGGTCGTCCGGAAGTTGCGCAACAAGATGGCCGCCGGAAGCCCGACGGCCGACCCAAAATAGGTCGGGTTCTACAAAAGTTGCTTATAATGGTCCAATTCATGTACAAAATGAATATCAATGGATTCTGAGAGGTCGGGCCTCTGTACATGGGTATAAAAGGCATTAAAAGACTTAGAAACATTCATGTGACTATGTATAACAACATATAGTAAGATACATGAATAAGGAATGAGCATAAACACATGGAGACATGTATATATAGACGGTAATTAAGTACTTTGAACATGCAATGCAGTTAAGGGTAAGTATACGAGCACTAATTGTGAGAATGTTAGTGTCAGGTGAGTAGCGCTGTAACAACTACTAGGCACTTAGGGTGCGGTGGAGCTTCGTCCGGGAGTTGGAGTCGTATACAAATGTCCTGTACCATCACAATATCAGTCGGACTTTGTGTTTTCTACATTATTTATTTTAGGAACAGAAACAGCAGTAAAATACAGGATTGTATATATAAAAGTTGCACAAAAGGACAATCAATGATAAATATTATATTTTATAACACATCCAGTTACATTGTAGTGATTACTTGTAAACACACAACCCCATTTGACATAATTATAACAAGCTAATTTTTTGAAAATTTTGTACAAGAATATGTGATTGAAAGTAATGTTACAGTAAAGTATAGGATTAATAGGCAGTATGTATTTTAGAGTAGCGTCCATGCAGGTGTACATGTAGCTGTTGTAATTATACATTATAATATATTCTGATAACCATATGGTGATTAATTCATATTTATAGTAATATTTCAGTAAATCTGTAGAATACAATGTAGGTAGATGGAAGACAAATAAGATTATGTAGTGTTTTCTAGAATACCAATATACTATCAATGTTGAAATACTGAAATGCAGACATAATTTCTATTTCACTTGTCCAGTGTTTAGGTAGTCATCTTCGAAATATGACATAGCATCAGTGCATATCAATACAGAGTTAACTATTTCTGTTCAGGTAATCTTCACGGCTAAACTTACATGCGCAGCCTCCTCTATCCATGGGAGTTGGACGGTAGTACTTTCTACAACTAAAATGGAGAAGAACTCCTATTAGCTAATAATGGCTCTGGTATTGTGACTAGAAATCAAATGTGTGGTTTGGCTATACAAAATCAGGTAAGCCTAAATTGTAAGTTATCTCCACTTACTTTAAATGCCCGCAAATATTTTTAGGCGTCACCACGTCTTCTTTCACCACATCTGGTTGCGCAACTTCTGGAGTCTTTCCACCAGGTCCACCAGATCTCTCTGCATTCTCCTCACACCTGGTGAGAAATAGTAGAATCAGGTAGTTAGCAGAAGGGACAGTAAGTAGTGAGATGATAATTACTTGTATCAGGCACAACCTGCTGTGCTGACAGCTTTATCAGGACAAATTCTACCACGATGTGCTATGGAATGTCTTCTAGAGCATTGCACTGTAACCACTATGGTTAACATCCAATTTGTTTGAGTTCAGTTCTTTACCTCTGTATTGATTGGTAACATTTCTGTATTTATACAGTTCAAACACTTCTGTGTTGATTGTCAATATTTCTGTATTTTATAGATTGCTGGGACATGTACATGTACAATGTATATATTCATGCCTAAAGCAATAATTTAGCTGTTCAAATAATCATTACTATTATCCAGGACTATTTTACAGTGGTGAGTTGTAAAGGAAAATTGTCAGGTTTCAAATTCTGCAAGACACTGACACTGCCATCTTTTCTACCTGTACCTGACATGTGTAACACGTTACCCACCTGCAAGTAACCATGTTATAAGTGTAGCCTGTCCCACAATTCTGTACTGAAGAGCATCGGCAAGCACAAAGATTCTCGTCCCATCTTTTGTTACTACCACAGTTCTGTCTTCCATTCCTACACATGCATTTACAGTCCCAGTCATCTGTAAATAGAGAAATATAGAATTGAACTCAAATGTCACCCTTTCAAACAAGTAGAATATTAATCATAGTGGTTACTGGCCAATGGCAATACCCTAGAAAGACATGCCACAGCATATCATGGTGGAACTTGTCCTGATAAGAGCTGTCAACGGGACATGTTAGAACGATGAGTATTATACAAGTAAAGCAAGGGCACTGTGTTCCAGAGAGACATGTGCATATCACAATTTTGTTCTAGTAAATTCCACCAGTTACAGTTATACATAATTATACAGTGCATATTACTTCTAGTTTGCAAAATTAATTGCTGCACACTAAGCACTCCATCTACCCGACTTGTACTAGACACCATAACTAGATGAAATGTTGACGGTAAAGAGACATTTTGAAAAAGACAGTTCGTAACAGGACATTTTACAACCGAACAGTTCTCAACAGGATAGTTTGAATTTATGTAGATTACATTTAGAAGAACAAAACTCACAGATAATCAATTTTAGTTGATTAACTAAATAAAAAAAATTTTGAACTATCCGGTGTTGAACTGTCCACTTTCGAACCGTCGTTTTCGAACACTCGCACATTCAATATTGACATACCAAAGTAATGCAGAGTTTTATCACAGTCCTCTTCCGTTAGTTTACATTGACACTGACAGGCAGTATGTTCTTCCATCGATGCATAGTCTACTTTCTCAACAGGGTGAGCCTGGGATCCATCGTAAGTGTACTTCAGTAACTGTGTAAATATCGAAATAAAAGAATAGTTACTATGTATATTATAGTGGAGTAATGGATTGAGCATAATTCTCAAAACTGGATAGTGGATTTCGTCCACCACCATAATGGCATACACAAGTCTTTTGTCTATAGCTTATAGAATAGTACTCATCAGGTCTGTATCTCACAAGACTGTAAACCTACCTGTATAATCTTCTCTTTCTTAGCTGTTGGTTTGCAGGCTAAAGAAGGGTGGCCACAGCAACCCCCGCACTGCTTCAGTACAACACAGGATGGATACAGCAGCACATTAGTACGATCATTTGGTATCGTAACAATTTGATCGTAAGGGTCACACCCAGCATGGTTTACAGTCGTGGCCAGGTCTGCAAGGAACACATCAAATATGTTAGTATTTTAAAGAGATTTTAGCACAAGAAATATGCAATAGAATTTGTGCATAAACAAAGTTTGTATTGCATAATATAAACACTGCTTCCCCACGCCTTTAACCAATGTTTGTATTGCATAATATAAACACTGCTTCTCCACGCCTTTAAGGTATTCATTTGAAATCTTACCTGATCTCTCAAATTCTTTGATGGATGAACTCCCAATATACTTTGTACTGTTATCACGGGCAACTATTAAAGTCATAGCAAAACAGGGCTGAACGTTAGTAATATATATTATGCATTAGCAATATACTTTAGTAGTCTGTTACATGATATGTACATGTGATGTAACAAGAAAGTGACATTTCGAAACAGCATTCAACTCAAATATATATGTAGTTTACTCCATGAAATTTATTATACTGGATCCGTTAACACAATGTGGTGCGATTTGTTCTTTTTCATGAGAAAGTCAGTTCAAAACACAAAGCGCATGCCCAACTACATGCACATGTAAATCAAAAAAACTTTCAAATTTGCATTTCGGTAAGCTTGCTAGATAAGCAACACATACAAATGTAGTGCACATATAAATTTAGAAATCAAACACAACAGCTCGTTAACTTGTACACATGTGAGCATATCATACAATATGCCATTGATAACAATTTGAAGTTGCCCTACCCTAATTTCTCTACCTGTAGACACATTTGGGGAAGACAACTTCCAATTTTGACCAATAGCTTATCAATATCAAAATAATGTCATTAAATATATTATGAAACAAAATAACTTACCAAATGGTATGTTCTCATCGACTCCTGTCAAATCAAAGTTTTTGTAAAAGTCATCTACAAATTTAGTTTTATTCTGCATGCCAGCTGCCAAACCACTAGTTCGGAAATAGGAGAGCGGCATCTAAAATGTAAGGTAAGTAGGTGTTCATGCAAATGCATTAAATAAACAAATGTACATGCGCTATAGCATAGCCATTAGCGGCAGCAATATAGTAATGACTCTAGAACCTGTTGTCCTAAAGTATCTCAGTTGAACATTCACGGTCATTTCACACATGTGTGTAGATTTTTAAAACTTTTCAATAATCTAGAACCAATAATAATATGAGAAACAAGTAAGCTAGTATTAACTGAAAACTACGAATATTATGTCAACAAAGAAAAAGGGTGAGAACCAAATTTTGTAAATCAAACTGTTCCAACTCTCTTTCCTGTAGATCTTAGGCTATAGGATGGTTTCACCTACTAGAAAGCAGGCAGTGAGTAACATTATGTTGTAGACAGCACAACTTTAGTGATCAGCACTTTACTTTTTAGTAATAGACGTTTATAATAATGCATATACATGTATATTAATTAAAATACACTGGTTGGTCTGTCACTGCGATGCAGCACAAAAGCCAGACTCAGTACTTCAGTAAAAGTATGTTAATAAATGCAAAAGGGGGCAGATAAGGAGACAGTTGTACATGTACATCTGGTCATTGTATTATTGTCACAGTTGGTACAGACTTGAACTAACAGGCACCAGGGAGATGACAACATAATCTAATGCTTTAGCCCGGTAAATATAATCATTGCCGAATTAATGCTATTTCCAGAGATTTCCTGTAATCATGGTACTCAATGCTGGCATGAACAGTACAAACTGCTTGTTCAGGAAAAAAACATATTTTTGATTGAAATGACAATAAGATTGTGCACCAAAAGGTCAGCTGGTTATGAGTCATACATGGTGTAACAGTCATCAAAGGATTCTATTGATGTTGGTGAGGTAGATCAACAGCATGCTGTCCTCAAACACTTCATCAGCACTACATGTTCCAGAGAAATAACAAACTAAAACCACTAATGGCTCTTCAAGAACCTAACAACATAGGCAGACTTGTGGTTGGTGAGTCAAACTACATGAATTTTTATTTTCTATTGATGCAAGATTATAGGTGTTTATACCAGAGACTAGGGTGAAAAGTATAATATTCTTGTATAGACTAGGCTACTAATAACAGTAGTTATACTAGCTGTTCTAAATTAGATAGTAGGCTGTGTTCTGTAATCTCCTGGAAAGGAACAGAACTGAAGGGATGTGGAGAGAAGTAGATGTCCAATTTTGTATTTCAACAGCACACTGTATAAGCTAGTTCATTGAAATCAAACAGAGAAAGGACAACTATGAGAAACTATGACATGGCTTTCAATGATGAAAAACATGCATATTCTAAAATATTTGCAATTCTCAACTCCACCCATAAATTGATAAATCAAATGATGACCTTATATCAAAGGGGTCATGCCAAAAATTATCAGTTGGGTTGGCTGCCGCCCTCTATCAAAGCTCTCGAATTTCTAGTAAGCTACAGAAGTGCATTACCCTGAGTGGTGGTTTACACAAGATAGTATATCACAGATACTTGGTGTCATGTACTTGTATGTTATGTAACACATACTGAAGAGTTTACATTGGGAGACTGCTATAACTGACTCATCATACATAAACTGCAGCCAGCATTTGCTGTATATTTATTGCCAAGACTAGTAAGTTATAGATACCAATAAGGTTGATGATTAATCAGCTATTAGTTCATTATGAGAACATTATTACATAATTATATTGTTTATAAAACTAAAAGAAGGAAAATGGAGCAATCTCTTATCAAATATTATTCGTATCGATGGTGACTCAATCAATATTAAAGAGTAGACAACTCCTCAATATGAAGTTCAGTCTTTTATTCAGGAAATAATGTTGTTATGTGATGATGGCAATGTAGTTTTACTTAATCAAAGTATGTAATGTGGTATATTAGCTAATCTACTAATGATCTACCCTAAGAATTGTCTAATTGCCAAATCTGTCTTGTCGATGGTTGTTGGTAGTAAAGATGTTTTGATATGTTACTAATGATTATATCTGGGTAGCTGACATACATAAACTATCAACATTTATTACGTGCTGCCCGTGATGTAATACATGTAGGAGGAGTTATGAATCAGCACCTATGCTATTAGCCACACCACTATTAGCATGTAAGTACAGTACAACATTTATGTTATTCTTTATAGCCATTCCACCTACTATTTGGTATTTACTAAATGTGAGGAGAATTTATGGAAACATTTTGTAACCTCATAATTCTTGGTGGTTTTCTATGTACCTACTATTATAATAGATCCTGGTCTTATGTTATCAATAACATGTTTACTATCATACCTAGCAGATGTAAAACTTATTAGATTTAGAAAGATAAGAAAGCAATGATCTAAAGAGAACCGCATTTTTCTAGTTTGGAATCGAAAACTGCCAAAGTAGCCAGGTAGCGCAGGAGCATTATAAGGTTTGACGGCCCTCCTAACATCACCAGCAAATTTTACAGGAAACAAACCTGAATCTCCGGCATTAATATCCAAAGTTCTAATCACTAGGCCGTGAACGGTCACCTATTACATCTAGTAGATGTTGTATAGTGCAGAATCGTTGCCCGCTCTGTGAGTAGGCCACGACTCGCGTTAATTGGAAATAGATGTAGGTTAAACGGCAATTATTGGGTAGTTTAGTTCTTATAATTTTACACAACTCAGTGAGCCTAGACCAAGTTCCAGTCACAACCATTTCTGTCCTGGAGCTCATTGCTAAGAAAGACTTCACACAAAAGTGCACAACCCAACATGCAACAAAATAGAGGAGCACAAGCTAAAGAACGAAAATAAACTGAGCCAACTATCAACACACGACTTTACCCTTGGGTTTGATGGTAGTGGGAGTTGCTGCCGGAGAATGTTGATAAGATGTGCGTCGTGTGATATTGATGACATTGGCAGTAGGAGTTATGTCATCCGTCTTATTACCAAGTGACAGCCTCACTCTGAACGTGACATCCCCAAAAGTGGGAAGCTTACTAGTTAAGATGGTGGATTTATTGGTGTAGGTCCAGTACACTCTCTTTGGGTGTTCTTTGGTGTAAAAGTTATAATGCCCTCTTACCTGCATCCACGGCAGGTAAAACAGTAGGATAATTTTGCGAACTATATTTGTATACATAGTCATGGTACAAAATCAGCAGCACAATTACTGAGGAATAAGCCTAAGAACCACGACAGGACAGTTGAAGAACTCATTTCTAAGACCTCTTACTTTGAAAACATGAGCATTTCCATAGTTCTTTTTTATAGTTTTGCTTTAACCTTTTATTTCTATTGAATGAAACTACTGGAGAAACATGAAAATATGCAATTTATAATTTTTAACTCCCATTAAACTAATTTTACTGATTTGCATAGTCATTTTTTTTTCACTCTGCCACATCTTCAGAAAAATTGATCTATTGTAGGGGCTACATGATTGTATATTTCTTTCTTTTACTAGTACGAACATGTAGATACTGCAAGGAGGTCTATTATTGTAGATATAACATTGGAGTAATTAAACAATACTTACTTCTGTTTGTCCTCTCTCAGCGCTGCTGCTGACGCACACTAGACTAAAAAGGACGACTAAGATATGTCCTTCCATTGTATAATGTTCGTAATTTGTATCTGTACTCTCTATGTATTGTGTGTTTAGGGTGTTCTCTTCTCCTAGTCACCTGTTTCAATTCTCTATCTAATGTCGGCTGTAGGTAGTTGTAGCACTGCCCTCTCTTCTAGTCAGCAGAGTTTAGTAATATGATCAGCACCAAGTCCTGAGCGAAACTTTATGCTGTTTGATGCAAAGCAAACAACATTCCTTCTTATACTGGCAGCTATAAAGGGTCAAAGGTTAACATTCCACTTGGTTGTGATTGATAGTCTGCTGTTCTCTATTGTCTTCCCCCAGTCTATACTGTGCAAATGTCAGTGTCAGCTATGTATGAATAAAACAAGGAGCAGAGGCTATTAATGATGTAATTCATTCATGACCTTGTCAGATTTTGTGGTCTGTGGTAATGTCATCAAATCAGTACTGAATAAGCATGAGGACCGACACAGCTTGAGAGATACAATATATTATAATAACTAAATGAATGATAACTAATAATAACTGCTAGTACTTTCTGTTATTGCAGCAAAATTATTATAAATAATTATACTGGTATTACAGAATAAAATAGCCTGCTCAGTTACCACAGAAGTCTGTTCTGTTAGCCGAGACAAGAGATGCTATCACTATTTTTAGATCTGCCATAAACCCTACTGACTTTGTAGACAATAATACATGTGTGGCTAGAAGAATATGGGCAGTGCATGTCATTCATGAGTTCCATGAAACTTTAGCACATATTACAATGTACATGTAACTCTGTCAATTCACTTCATAATGTAGACTGCTGACCTGTGCCACTAAAAGTTCATCCGGTTCAAAAGATTGTAGTGCAGTACATCAACAAAATATTATAATGTTTTTGAGGCTAATCCATCGAAACCCAAGCATGGCTAACAGATCATTTGTAAAAAACAGAATTTAACTGGAACCTGTTTTTCTCCCTGAGTCATAACTTGTGGTTTTAGCCTATAACCATAAAGTTCATAAATTTAATAACTCGCATTATTCATAGTTTTGACTCTCCTGTAGAAAAGGTGAATCTATTTTTTTTATTATAACTTTGATTTGAACTTATACCAACATAGTAATTACTTAGTTTCATGTATGTCTAGATCCTAATTCCAGTCAGTAAACCTACACGTATGATATATTAAAATGACACAGGTAACAAGTACATGTAGTTGGTAGTTTACAGCCTGGGTATACATGCGTATGTATATGTATCTTGTAGCTATTTGGAATGATTGGCTGCTGTAATAAGGAGATCAAGCTAATGCTCCTGTCACATAAGCACAAAATCCTCATAAATTCTGAAAGAAAGCGTCAACCAATTGATGTCCAAATGAAATAACGGTCAGACTGCAATTTGTGATAATCTAAACCAGCTCAGTATAGAGAGTCCACTTTCTTCTTCGTGTAATGACTTCTGACTGACTAATCAGCGATTTTTTTCCAACGAAAGTTGTTCAGCGTAAATAATTCATTTACTTGCTGTGCCTGTGGATGCATAAATTTGTACTAAATATATAACAAGAGAAGTCATATATGTGTTATAGCATTGCGGACACTTCGCGAATCTTCAATAAATGAGAGTTGTCTTCTCTTCAGTTCGTAAGTTGTCCATTCTTATCCCAAACCCCAGCCTCAACATGCAGGCACCTCTCAGCACATATTCAGTAACTATTAATACCTATCCTGTGGGACCTGATCATAGCTTGTTGGCTGGGGATAACCCCTTAGGAAAGCCTGGAGCCAATAGCCTAGTTGAGATATGAGGGAAATCATCCAGGTTTTGATTTCCAATTTAAATTTATTTCCTATGAACGTGAGTTTACTATGTCATAGTGAGATTCCAGTAGATTATCAACTCTGAGTTATGTACATTAGATGTATATAGACTGGCTACCAGCACTGTGAATCAAAGGCATCATTGATTATATTGAACCCTATTGGAGATTGGTTATGTTTGTATCAGTGCCCAGACTATCATTTATTAGTAATCATGAGTCATACTTGCATCAACATCCACATTCTTTAGACAGATGAGTTTTGGACAGGAACTTGGATTTCAACAATGAATGCATTTTATTTTAATTAATGAAACCTATTTAGTTGAACCTGAATCACACTAAATACTAACAATTTAGCTGCCATAATATGTAGCATAATTGACCTTTGAACCTAATGTTTAATCATAAACAGCTATGTGAGTTTTACAATTTTTTAATACCAATCATCAGTAAAATATGGAAATACATGTAATAGTCTATTTTCATTTTAAATAAACATCTAGTATGAATTAAATAAAGGAACTGCACTAACTTACCTGCAGTATGACATACATGTCATAAGACTGTTGAAATTCATCAATACAGCGTGATATTTCTGGATTGAATATAATTATGTAGAAGTAATGGATTACGTGTGCATATGTCACGAACTACATGTACATATGACTGTAAGTCAGTGAGAAATTAATACCACATGCTGTTTGCTTAAATTGATATGACTGCCCTGCATTGACAGTGGCAGTCGCTAGCCATCACAAATTACAAGCATCAGTCACATAGATTTACATGAAGTAGAATAGCACAAAGACACCCATAACCCTGTCAGCATATTGTACATTTGAGGAGGGTGCACCCTGACAGTTTAATTACAATTAAAACTGAACATTATAATCTAAAGGGCAGTTGTTCTCTCTTTGTTCCCTGTCTGTCTAACACAGCTCCATCATAATTAATTTAGAATCAATTTTAGTATGACATTACATGTACACTGTATATACATTTTACATGTACACTGTATATAAATTTTACATGTATAATATAATATAGTATTAATATGAATTAATAATATAATAATATACTAGACTTAGTGTGTTATGTCTATGTCTCTATCACAGACAGAGGGACAATATTGGCATTCAATAGGTCTAGATCATCTTTTCTAACGTGATTATTAATTATTATAGCATTTACACAAGTATGCATCATCCGATGGCAAAAATAATAATTAAATACTCAAAGTTGTCCCCTCCTTCCTCACTTCTTTAATCAAGAGAAGAAAACTTTGTAATGTAGCCGTGTAATTAGTAGCTATCATCCCCAATGTATTATCTCATTGAATCGATCACCCACCCAGCACCCACCCATACCATCTATATCAATATTGTATAACGAATACTACATATTAGCCTTACCGTATGTCTCCTGCAACCAAGGAGTCAACTACTAACTGATGTATAATGCATCTATATTCACGGATAAACTTAGCAATGATTAGTGCAATATAGTTATATAGATAGACTACAAAATGTACTTACAGTATATAAATAAAATATCTTGTGACACACTGATGACTATAAACATATTATGTTGAATGCACATCACTTTACATAAATATGTAAATACAGCGTGTAAATATTATTAAGAGTTTAGATGTAGATCAAAAACTTACACTCACAAGTGTTTAGCCTGCATATTCTAACTTATGGAACTGATTACAAAAGAAACTTCTATAAAATTCACAAATATATGTATAATAGTCAAATTTATATTCTATTAGCGATTTTATAAAATTGGTGCCAAATCTATACTATAGTTTGTGCAATATCTGCTGAACAAGCAGCCCTAATATCATGATTACGTAGTTCTGGAATAATGTAGCTTACATTCACCTGTATGTATAGTATGCAATATGCATAACTAAACACATTCCTGTTGTTAGTAAGTTCCAGAATAAAAGCTATCCTTTCTCATTAAATTGTAGAGTTATCCTCTCTCGTTGTATAGTAGAGTTATCCTCTTTCGCTCCATAGTAGAGTTGTCCTCACTTATTCCATAGTAGAGTTATCCTCTCTTATTCCATAGTAGAGTTATCCTCTCTCATTCTATCTCAAAGTTATCTTCTCTTATTCTGTTGTGATGTCATCCTCTCTCGACTCCTCAAAATAACTTCAAATAATAATTATAGTAGACCCATGTTTCTTGCAATTTTTTCTTCTCCCTCACGTTGCCACATTGTCTTTCTTGTAAACTTTTGCTTCTGGTTTTCCTAGTCAACTAATATTTCTAGTAAAGCTTCTGTTGAATTAAATATATTAGCTTTAAAAATTAAAATTGTCTTTTGGCAAATGACATGTAATATATTTATGACGTTTTATGCAACAAATTTGTCTTTTGTGCAGTCAGGAACTTGTCTCACATCCATGAAAATATAAATACAGGTTTGAACCTGAGGCCTCTGCGCGGCACACAATTTCCTAGCACCGGTGTTCGAAGTGTGGTTATTCGTGAGTATACTGTGTGGACCCACTTCAATTTTAGTGGTTAGACAACTAGCGGGCGTTTAACCTCATTTTAACAGCTAGTTTTCCCCATGCAGTCACTGTGGACCTGGTAGTGCAGTGGTAGAGTGCTTGATTATCATTCATACGGATGTGGTTTGAATCTCACCAGAGCATGACTTTTTTCATTTTAATAATATTCACTAATTTCTTAATTGCGATAAGATTAAGTGAATAGCTATAGCTATCCAATACTAATCTGTAAAATTACATGCACCCTGTACCCACCTCATTTGTTTCACTTCGAACACCGTCTAGCACAGTGAACAGAACATGCTACCATTATACCAGCTCAGCAGCCTTAAAGAAGTAAGCAGTAGACATGCTCTGAGACTGAGCCCACTGCACACAAGGCACCCATCGTATTATGACCACCTTGCTATATACATAATATAGGGTGTTAGGGGTTTGGTTATTTTTATATGCATGTACATGTATATGATATATCAAAATGGCCATACCCCTCACATGTAACATTATATTATAGAATAAACGTGACACAGGAAACATAGGAAATGGTGAATAGAGTGAGGCCTTTGATAGACGCTATTATAAATGTATAGCCAGTGCTTTTTCTCACCATGCCACCGTTCAGTTTATGCCTACGTCACATATTACTAGAATTCAGTCAAGTTTATCTGCAGCATTTGCATCAGCTTCTACACAACTCTCCTGGGCAAACAGGCTGATCATTATTTAAAGAGAAGAGAGGACAACTTCTTACATCTGTGGGCACACTGCATGCATGTAGTATTTATTGTGTAGTATACTGATAGGAGAATAACCAAAAGGCAACAATCTGAATAACTTTACCAACCAATCTATCAGGGGTAGTTATTTCACAAATTATGTCTGGTAACAGGACGTTTCACATCTGATTTGAAGCCCGGGTCATGTACATTTGCTAATGGAACAGTTGAACATTTGTTTCACAACTTTTGCACTTTTCCGATTGAGGATTATATTATTATCTTGAAATTTTCAATGTTGCTGCACTATTTAGATGTGTAGAAACTGACTAAAGGCAATGAGTACCACGTTCAATACATTCTACATGCATCCTCAGAATTTTATTCCGTCTATTTTGGCACTTCCCTAACAAGACAATATCACTAAACACAATTAACTTCTACTAAAACAGCTTAGGGGAACTTTATTTGGCCCAGCAATATAAGAATTAGTACAAAATCTAAACTATTTTGCAAAGAATATGGGTTGTGGCTGAGGAAGCTTGAGATTCTCGAGCTAATATCGGGTTTTCCCAATAACCAGAATGCCAGCAATTATTACAGAATATTGTCACTGTGACTCATTAGCTCATTATATCATGGTAATCTCTTATCTCATTGTTTAATTGGTCAGCTGATTTATATTTCTGTAATTACTATCCAGAAATGTGGGATCTTTTCCTCATTTCATCAAAATTGAATCAAGATATTGCAAAGGACATCCCTGGCCGGCTGCCAAGTCTACATGCCTGATTCATCGGAACCACCCTTATTTTTGTTATCTCTAGGCCTGTGCATACGGTGTAATTCTATAATGATAGTTAATAGTATATATCATACTCTTATTATTTAGTTCAAGCTCAACCTTTTATTTTTTATTCTTCACACTTTATTAATTTGCTATTTTGTAGTCGAATGTGGGTTTACGTATACGTATTCATACTGTATGACTTGATAAGTATAAAATATACAATAGTAGTCGCAGGTAAATGTAGACCTACATGTACAATATAGTATAATGCACATAATTGTACATGTTTACAAGATAATCCAAAACAATTATCATTATGATCGGCCAATCTCTATTACAAACCATCAATAAAAAGTGATAAATCATTTATTATGTTCACATGCTAACAACTAATTATTAAACTACATGATTGTAAATGTTCAAGTTTGTTGGAATGCATTCCAACAAACTTGAACACTCATGAGTGTTATTTCGTTATAAATAGCTAACCATTGTTGACTACTGCAGTCTTGTGCTACATTGCATTATTTGAAATGTGAGAAACAATTAATTTACTTTAAAATAATAATATCATTAAATACGTGTACACCATGTTGAAACGAAAATTAAAATTTCCTGCATATTTACACTTAGTCCAGAAATTGTTTATAAGCAATATAACATTAGAATTGTATGCACATGTACATTGTAAATTACATATAAACAACATACATAACTGTATCATTATTAAGTAATAGGCCTACTTATACACTCATTTAAATATGAAAACTGACGTTATAGAGATAAACATATTTGTTTATTTCAAGTGACATTGGAGCAGCATAGCTTTTTAACTCTGTCTGCTAGTTCAGTAACAGTGCAAGGTTCAAAGATTGGTTTATGCAATATAACGTCTGCTTTCTCTACCAGACCTATCAGTTATTGGAAGACTATAAATAGCATGAACTCTGTATCTACTGCAACTTTTCAAATTTGTTTCCTCCTTTTCCTGTCAGAAATGTGGAACAGCCAGTTCAAGACTACTGTGACAACCAGAGCGCTGATAAAACAGGATGCATCTGCAATAGTACATGAGGAGACATGCTGGGCCTCAGTCTGAGATTGGCTGCCATTTCAAAACCGTTGCAGATGATAATATCGCCATACATAATTATTTGATAGTAGAAGCAGTAGTTAGATATCCTGCGTGCAGCTGTAAGATTAAAGGTTATGTAAAAATGTTTAATATTTCAAAGTATTTAATTACTAGGAGGCTGTGAATTTTAAATTTTAAATATATCTAAAATTATATAATTTAATTAGACTTGTGGCTAGAAGATTTTACAAATGATAGGAAATGCCATGTTTTATAAACTTGCTGCCGTTCAAATTGCAATTTCTATAATCTGAAGTCGAATGATTAAATGAAAGTTATCCACTCTGTGTGGACCCATAACTGATGTGTGTAAATGATAATGTGACAGTGTTCAGCATCACTTTAGAAATGGTGACATGAAAAACTGAGGAAACTTTTTTAAAAGCAGAATAATTGTCATGTGTGTACTATTATAGTTAGTTAGCTATTACTAATGTGTTCAGTTGCAAGTGTGATTAGGGATTTAAAATGCCCAAATTCAGATTATGTACAGTATGTACCATGTTTAGTATTACTTACTCCAATCCTTGTAATTTTGTCATGGTCATGGAGGAAAGATCATGCATGTAATATTAGTCAGCTATTCTCACTGACAAATGTGCGACTGTTCGAAAAAGACAGTTCGAAACAGGACGTTTCGAAAGTGGACAGTTCAACACCGGACAGTTCGAAATGCCTAACCCCAAGTCCCAACCACCAGACTTCAACTTTTTTGAAATGTCCCTTCACTCCCACTGACATACAGAACAATCTAATGCTATGATCATGTAGTATCAGTATAATATTATATTCATCACTAGTATTAGATAGCCTGAGAACTTAGTATACTTCATTTGTGATGGCTGAGGAAGAGGGAGAGCAAACCTCTACAAAGCAGGAACCAACCTGACAGTTATAGATGGTAAAGGGACATTTTGAAAAAGACAGTTCGAAGCAAGACGTTTCACGACTGGAAAGTTCTAAACCGGACAGCTCGAAACTATGTAGATTACATTTAGATTAACAAAACTCATAGATAATGAATTTTAGGCAATTAATTTAATTAATTGAATAAAAAATAATATTAAAAGTAAAAATTGGTGGTTGGGGTTTGGGGCTACCTAGGTGTTTCGAACTGTCCATTGTTGAACTGTCCACTTTCGAAGCGTCCTGTTTCGAACTGCCTTTTTCAATTAGTTGCACATTCGTTATAGATATACAGATATATCAGATGTTAATTTCAAAGCTCAAACGGCCCACTAGAACTGCTGTAAATGCTTTGACCAACTTACCAATTTTACTTCCCGCTATTAATCCCAGGTAAGAAAACAAGGATCTACAGAGATCTGCATTTTTTCTAATTTGGGGTGGAGAAGGCACTTCACCAACAGCAAAGTTTTATATGAGGCACAAGAGCAATTGTGGCTGGATGCTCTCCCTAACACCGCCAATGGCCCATATGGAAATTGAACCTGGGACTCCCACATGAAAGTCCAGAGCCCTTACCACTAGGCCACGGCTGCTCCAAAACCTAATTTAATGTTCTTCAAGCTGGTCCGATGGCAGACATATCATTTCAATTTTTTAGGTTTCAAGTCTTACACGTGCACATGCATGTCTGGTATAGTACGACATGCATGTGTTTATTACTAAACTTAACTTTTGTCTGACTCATAAACCGCCAGTCATATTTTTATATTATGACAATGTGCCATGCTATGTGTATGAGGAAGTGTTATTACTTTCCTGGCTAGAACCAGTGAAGTGATTCTGGTGTCATGGCAATGCTAGAATATAATTGGTTGAATGTCTGTCTTTCCATGTTTATGTGGGTGTTTGATTCGCATGTCTATATATGTACCAATAGTCAGCTATCATATATAAACCAAAGGCAAATTATCATCTTCATCATTAGCAAAGCCAACACAGGGGGAATTGATAAAATATTAGACTTTTTCAGCGATTTAAAGAGAGATGGCGGTTAATAAATTTTTCACAGTCATAGGCATTTTAGTTTTAATATCATATTGTAACTCATCGATAATCCCTACAACAGACATGATCAGCAGTGAAGAGGCTACAAAACAAGGTATACAGTGGACAACACATGAAGGCATAGAAACCACACAAGAAGACGTAGGAACCACACACGAGGACGTGGAGACCACACACGAGAACGTGCAGACCACACACGAGAACGTGCAGACCACACAGGCAGACAGTCAGGTCACAGAAGAAAACCTTGAGACTGGCGAGGTAAGTAAACCTACACGTACGCATGCAAGCAACATTTAAGATTCAGCGTATATCTACTTCCATTGCAGATGTCAGATGCAACAAGAATTCAGTGTAATTATTTTATAATAACCAATAGACTGTACACATTCACTAGTTTTCGATGCTTTGAAGTACTTCAGGGCATCAAAAGCCAGTATATATCCATGGTTATATTTACAAGTGACACCACCATGTAGGGCCTACATGACTTAATGACCTAAGATATCATCATGCACTAATTAAAGGCCAAGTATCCCTATTGGCAGCAAAATGCAAATTTAAATTGCAAATGCAAACGTTGTAAAACTATAAAGTGTAGGATAAAATATGTGGCTAATGGAGTCTAGTTTAGTCTGGCCGGAAATAGTTATTATAGTAGTTGTTATTGTTTTATCTTTACCATGTGGCATGATTTATGACATTCAAAGATATAATTGTGACAAAGGCAATATAAATCAGTCAAATGAAGGTCAGATAAGTCCAATAATCAGCCATAATTATTGGCAACAAGCCATGAAATACATATATATTCAATAGTGCTGGTAATTGATCATTTTGCTAAGCAGTATGATCGGTGATCACCATAAATAATATTGTTGCTGTAATGCTGGGACAAATTTCAAGTCCTAGCTGCTATGACTTCTTGTTACTGGCTGTTGTGTGCAGTATCCTTATACCTTACAGTTGCAAACAATCTCCAGATACATGCTGATAATAATTTACTGTAAATTCATGCAGCTCCAGATTATCAATACCGTATTAAATGAGTAACATCCATGTTCCTTGCTTTCTAATTTTATGTTTTTATTTTTCCCTCACCTGGCTGGTTTCTCATTTACAGGAGAAAATGACAATCGTAGATTACATTAATAAAATGAATATGTCTGATATGATGTCATCGAAAAACAGCACCATGTCCGCTATGACGTTCACCAACATGTATGACTCACAGAAATCTATGGCCAACCATGACCAGATGGCAACTATGCTTATGGAAATTGGTAATTAACAATATATATACTACCTTTACCATGTAACTTACCCGCTTTGTTACCATCGCAGGCAGAACCTTTTATTGCCTATTGATTATAATTTGAAGTTGTCCTCTCTAATGAAAGGGCAAACAGCTTCCTAATATGACTAATTATTATCTCATGAATGCTCATGAATCATACATGTATGCTGTGAGCAGTAGTCCTCACTGCCCGATCACTTTGTATTAAATTCATCCAACTGTAGGCTATACACTGGATCAGGGCTGTAACAACTATTCTTGGCTGAGGGGGCAAAATGCCCAAGCCGGAGTATCGGGCTGCCCAGACCGATACTAAAAATATCTTAAAATGGTCTGTATCAAATTCCAGTCAAATAGATAGAATCACAGGCTGCTAATACTGTCTTTCAGACTATAACGCTGACCATAAATTTGTGATCAATGTGTACGAAGTTCAATTTTGAAAATCAACACCAACAAACAAGTTTTTTGGACAGATTTCTGGGGTGGCAAATGCCCACCTTGCCCCCTTGGTTGTTACAGCCCTGCACTGGATACAAGTCAACCGTCTTACTCTGACACCTCAATGTGAATCTTACAACTTAGTATCGTCCAATCATAGATCTGCCTTTGCTTTTGATAAAAGAAGCGTCAAATGGTCTCAAGTCCTAATCATTAAATTTTTCAAAATCAGAGTAATAAGTGTGAAGTGTTTTTCGTAATTTTATTTCAATTTCACTTCCCTCTTCCTTGAAATACTTCTGAATAGAACAGAGTGGGTTAGCATAACAAAGAGGAAATGGGGTTGCAATGTTCAAATTAATAAACAAGTGTTGCAACCACTCTTTGTTATTATAATACATGTAGGACTACATTGTGGATTGCAACTACATTTACTAATTGTGCTGCAGCTTTTGAGCTAGAAGTCTCGGCACATGTACTGTATGTTGTGTGTAGCTTTTATTGAATTGTAGAAAACTATTTTTTGGCACTATTGAGTGAGGTTGCTTCTGTTGTAAATAAATTATATTAACTGTATTAGTATGCATATACACGGTAACTAGTTAGACTCCAAGATACAACTAAACTATTAGGGCTAGCAATAACAATTATTGGCATTTAAAGGAGGCTGTCATCTGCTGGTACCTTGTAAACTCTCTGATTGGTCAATGTGTCCTTCCCTGACTGATCTCGGCACTCAGATATAGCAAGTAGCGACAATAATTGGAAGCTTGTTGATGCTACCAGTGTCACTAGGGCGCTGCCCCCTATGCCTATGCCATAGCCTTAGAACTATATTATAGTCTCTACTTCCTCTGTCCCTCTTGGAATAATATGGCACCGGGTAAAACATATGATTGTGCCATGTTTTCCCTAGTCTAGAAATTGGGTGTTCATGTACTTTGGTAGCCTTTACGTTCCAGAAATGCTTGTACCCCATATCCTTTTTATATACATGCAATGTATATGATGTTTTTATGCAAAGAATTCATTTTAAACTATTCAGTCAGAGACTTGGTTCCACATCCATGAAAATACTAGTCCCGGCTGGCTGGGGTTTGAACCCGGGGCCTGCTTCTATGGTGTAGCTAATCGCTTGGCGCAGTGAACAGAACATGCTACATGTATTACTACACCAGCTCAGCGTCATTAAAAATAGAAAACCTCATCAGTGAGCAGTAGACATGCTCTGAGCCAACCACATACGAGGCACTCTTTGTTTTTTCTGGCTATGCCTTGCTATATATAAGATGTTAGAGGATTTTGGCCATTTTCTAGAAAATAGGCATTTGCTTCGACCTTTTCAAATAGTAGTGTTGTATCTATAACGGCTGTATTTACTAATGTTACACGAATATTCCAGATGTGTCTTCTGAGCCCTTGCTGGAACTGGTGAGCAGTGACAGTATAGAGATAATGAACAAGACAGGTAAGTGTGAGTTAGTACATTTTGCGTTTGTATAATCATAGAATACAAGCTATGAATTCTTGGGGACAGTATATTGTAGATATAAATATGGCATTGAACAATTATAATCCCACTACGCCAACTGCATGCTGTATGGTATTATAGTAATAGCAATATAGATGTACACTGTACATGTAGTATGATATAATAATATACATGTAGATACAGTATGACAGATGTAGTAATATAGTACATAGTAATAAATACATGTACTATGTAGTATGATATAGCAATAATTAATGATATGTAGTATAATGTTATACATGTATATTATACGGTAATATAGGCCTACATTAAATAAATGTAGTATGATAATAATATGCACTGTAGATACATGTTTATTACTACATATTATGTAGAAATAAACTTGTAGTATGATATTATAGCAATAACTAACACATGAGAATTTACTGTTTCAGAGCTGATGATGGGAAAAACTTATGAGTTCGCTGGCTGCAAGCCCTATGAACAAAATGTGACTGTCCCCAACAATGATCCTACCGTACTCAAGCTTCAGCCATCTTGTATTCTAGTCAATCGGTGTGGAGGATGCTGTGAAGATCCACTCAAAGGTTGTTTCCCAGCAGATACTCGAGACATTTTGGTGAAGGTAAAACTAATTTAGCAACAAAAGACTTTTCACACACTGGCTATAAATGTAGCATTGAGTAAGATGTATTAACAGCAAATATCACGAAGTTTTGCTAGTAAAATAATGGGAAAAATTTTGTTCAATAGTATTGTATACTTACTGTATTTTACACAGAATGAACTAAATACTTCTTTTGACAGGTTTTCAAGTATGTTTTTACTGGGGGATCGATAATGGCCCAAAAGATGGTAGACACAGTTAAAGTTGTGGAGCATACCAAGTGCAAATGTGCTTGCAAAACTCAGCCGTCAGACTGTAATGCACGTCAATTCTTTGGTATGTAATACATTAGTCTATACTTTGAGGATAATAATATCATAAACATGGTTTTACATTTTATATTCCTATATTGAAAGAGATAGGAATATAAAAGTATTGAAAGAGTATATTAAATTTCTGCTGGTTGCAAATGTCACCTAAATAGCTATATTTAGTGTGTTGCTATGGCAACATTTATGCAAAATATAAGAAACTCGGAAACTAAATGTTGATAGTAGAAAAAGAATTCAAATCTTATAATTTATATTTTTATACATAATATTATTGCCTGTAAATAATAACTAATAGCTATAGTTTTGGGTTTCGTGAGCGGACAACTCCAACAATATCTTGCTTGTGGCATGGTTGAGTATTATTTTGTGTCCTATTGAAATGACAAAAAATAGTGGTAGTCAAACCCAAAAATTGAAAATCTTTCTATGTATAACAATAAAATCCTAGAGCTGTTTCTCTTGTCTTTGCAAGCTTCTAAAATGTATTGTATTGTTATTGTAACACAGAAGCTACAAAGTTATTCTAATGCATGCACATGTATGTCTTTAGATGTACAGGGTTGCAAGTGTAGGTGCAATAATCAGCACTTGTCAGGGACATGCCCTCGTCCTCTCAAGAGATGGAGCCCTGATGTATGTGGTTGTATCTGCAGTGCTCCAAGCACCTGCACACCACCTTTCAAATTCGATCACAGTTCTTGCAGGTAATATTTACATCCTGTCATAATCAATACACATGTCACATGACTCATCATAAGAGATACTTACATGTGTACATATATGCATGTAATGTATAGTATACAATCATGTAGATACAAATACATGTACATTGTAGTCACTATGTTGTATAGTGCAGGTCTATTGCATTTACATTACAGTCATTGTGTTTATCTGATATAGGCCTAGTGTATGTGCTATCCTACACATACATACAATACATATATACAGCATTTATATTATGAAGTACTGTGCTAATATAATATTATAATCAACTTTTCATTGTAGATGTAAACATCCGAATGCATAGAATGACCAACAAAAGCTGTAGAATATGTGGACTGAATTGTTTTGGGAAACAAGACAGATCATGTTAGCTAGTAAATTAACCCTGTGACGCATCATTAGCACTTTCGTAATATATTAGTTTTATAAGTACTACATGTAGATACTATTACATGCAAGCACTGCGTTTGACATTCACAATCCGTATGAAATTGTATCACACTGTAATCCCTCCCTTGATAATCAGCAATTCTCCTCTTGTATGGCGATACATTATTTATAGCATTTTTATCCATATTTTACTACAAGCATGCGCCAACAAGATACATATACTACAACTTGGTGTCTATTATTTGCTTATTTTTGATGTTTTGTAGACCATATTACAATGTAATGTAGTTAAGACTTAAAAAAAGGACAGACTTCACACAATGCACGGTGCCTAATTTCTTTACATTCATTGGTATCAGTCTATAATAACGCATTAGAAATCACATTTGATAGGCAAAGTGTATTTTTTGAAGTTGTCCTCTCGTTGTTAGTATGAGAGCACAACTTCAAACACAGTATGTTCTATGGAGGCAAGTAGCACTGTGTTGTTATACATGTGTTATACATATTTTCTTAGTAAAGCAATGCTTACTACATGGTTGAACTAAATATTCTGTTTTTTCATTGAATGCAGTGTGGCAAATTTTTTGCGATGCTGTTTCATGCTATGTTTTACTTGATTATTTATACAATATTATGTTTCTTTGCTACATTATAAATTATAATTAACCATAATACAATTTTAGACAGCTTTTTACGCTTTATATTATGTGTCTATATATACACGTAGATGTATAATATTGTAATGGTTTCTGGTATTTCGTGCGGTCGTCCTTGGACGACTACCAACCCAAAACTGAAGTGCCTATGAGTGGTGCTAGGCCTTCTCATTACATGAAAGATCGAGCGGTCTCAGTAGCCCAATAACTACCAGAGACGACCCATCTGGTCCCAAGTCTGACCTTCAAACTATACGTTGAAAGAGAGTGATCCGACCTAATAGGCGGTTCGCTAAGCGAATGACCTGACAAAAGGAAGTGAAAGTCTCTGTATCAAGTATAGATGTGTCTTTATTGAAAGCCAAGTGAAGACTGAGACAATGAACAGTGAAACAATGCCCTTTATATAGTATAAGGACTTCTGCCCGACGTAGTGTCGGGAAAAGACGACATGGGGTCGTCCGGAAGTTGCGCAACAACATGGCTGCCGAAAGCCCGACAGCCGACCTAAAATGGGTCGGGTTATACAAAAGTTGCTTATAATGGTCCAATTCATGTACAAAATAAATATCAGGTGATTCTGAGAGGTCGGGCCTCTGTACATGGGTATAAAAGGCACTAAAAGACTTAGTAATTATCATACATGAACGTACATCAGTATGTAATGAAGTAGAGTGAGTATAAACACATAAATACACGTATGTAGACAATAAATGAATGGTTTAGACATGCAATGCAGTTGAGTATAAGTATACAAACAGTTAGTTATGAGAGTATGAGTGTCAGCTGAGTAGCGCTGTGACAACTACTAGGCACTTAAGGTGCTGCAGGGTTGGTTCCGGTAGCTGGAGTCGTATACAAATGTCCTGTACCATCACAATATGTAGAAAATAAAATGAGATACAAAGTAAATTCCTTTCCCAGGTTATACTAAATTTTAAAATATGGTATAGAGAGTTATAAAAATAGGCATGCCCTTACACTATACTGTATATGCAGTAGTGTAGTAAATGCATGTGCATCATTTTGTTCACAATGTCTCATATCTTGTACACAGGCCACAGCTTATTCAGTTCCAAGTAATTCCCAAGGCTCTCCAATCGCAACTACATGTTACATGTTTGTAGCATCTGTTCCCTGTCATGTGCCATGTTTGTTTGGATGATAATTATATTCCTAAAATTAACCCTAGGCCTACAACAAAAGATTGCTTCGATGTACAACATTCGTTCTTATTTAAAACACAAGAAAATGGTGTACTGCTGAAATATGCGGTCATAATTTCTAAATTTCAATGTCATAAAATTGACAAATTCACAAGGATGAAGCTCAAATCTAAATCGCTGTAATGGTTTCTGTGATTTGGTGCGGTCGTCCTTGGACGACTATCGACCCAGAAATGAAGTGCCTATGAGTGGTAATAGGACTTCGCATTACATGAAAGATCGAGCGGTCTCAGTAGCCCAAATACTACCAAAGACGACCCATCTGATCTCAAGTCCGACCTTCAGACTATACAGTGAAAGAGAGTAGTTCAACCTAGTAGGCGGTTCGCAAAGCGAATGACCTAGTAAAAGGAAGAGAAAGTCCCTGTATCAAGTATAGATGTGTCTTTATTGAAAGCCAAGTGTAGACTGAGACAATGAACAGTAAAACAGTGCCCTTTATATAGTATAAGGACTTCCGGCCGACGTGACGTCGGGAAAAGACGACGTGTGGTCGTCCGGAAGTTGCGCAACAAGATGGCCGCCGGAAGCCCGACGGCCGACCCAAAATAGGTCGGGTTCTACAAAAGTTGCTTATAATGGTCCAATTCATGTACAAAATGAATATCAATGGATTCTGAGAGGTCGGGCCTCTGTACATGGGTATAAAAGGCATTAAAAGACTTAGAAATAATCATACAATCATATATAACAATATAAGAGTAAAGTACAAGCAGATATATACATGTATGCACGCAATAATGAGTGTCAGATGTAAGATACGACTGGGCGTACCATCACATCGCATTCTGAATAAAATGATGTAGATTATTCTTATGGAAGCGGGGTTGTCCCCTTTTGTACAATAATTTGATATTAAAACATTGCACTGAAGAAGAAATACAACTCCCACTTTATATGAACAACAGAAAACCCCACAACATATTTTTAGCCCGATAATAGGTCGCTTAGGTGGATATAATTGTCCGATTAATGTTCGCGTCCCCACACAATTGCATAGCGGGAATTGCTCGTCTTCCTTTAGCTCGTTCTAGTCGTAATTCAAGCATTTACGCTTCATGTGTTTTCTTTATGCTCTACTCGACGGTTTCTTGAATGTATTCATATAAAAGGAAATACAATCTATCTAACTGAAATAGCCTAAATTTAGATTGCAGCGACACTGAATTGAACTAGAATAAATAAGTCATTAATTTTAATTAAGTAGAGTGATACTAAACAAAACTATACTTGTGCAGTACCGTAACAACTTCAAGCTGAACGTCAACTTGACTACACTAACACAAGACTATTACTTGCTTGCTCAACTCGCTGTTTACTGTTAGTGTTTTGTTTAATTTTTATCTGTTACTCACTGTTAGTGTTTTGTTTAATTTTTATCTGTTACTCACTGTTACTTACTCATGCTGTAATGATAGTCATTTGATTGTTGTCTCACTCAGTCACTGTGACTGCCAGAGAGAGTCAATGAGTTCGAGTTAGTCTTACTTCAGTCGCAGTTGCCGAGGGCTAGTGGGGTGACGCTGACTCACTGACTGTCTCATTGCGAGTCATGGCCTTTTATATTTATTTCATGAAATTACAAATTAAAATTATTACATTATTTATTGCTTATTAAATTCTAGTTGTTATAAAAATAAAAATGTAAGCTATATAATAATGTTAATTATATTGTTAATATAAATCTTTTTCTCTTTTTACTTCACTTAACTGTTTGTGCAAGGAGTAAGAGAGAAGAAGGCTCGTCCATGAAAACCTGTATGTATGTTACAATGGGCTTCCGGTGTTCGATGTGCGCCTCGGGTACTTGGTAAAGTCAGAAGAAAAGATGATGAATGTTTTTAAAAAAGTAAAATTCACACATCAACTGAAATTAAAATATAAACAGAGTTGTCTACTCGCTTAATGCCAGTGACTCATGTGCTCATATTTTTAAACCCAGGAGCGCATCGAACACAAAATCCTCATGGACGAGCCTCCTTCTCTCTTACTCCTTGGTTTGTGCTATAACAAACAAAACAGAAAGTAAAAGTAAATGATCATGTACAAACTCAAGCCATAAGATTCATTAAGAATACCTCAAGTCAGATCTATAAATAATAGCTTCCTCTCAAAAAACTGTGAGGGGTCTGAGACTAGGGTCAGCGAACACCAAGCAATAAACAAACAGCGATTACTGTGACTATCACTATGACTCATTTACTGCCAAATCCCTGACCAGAGAGGCACTCCACTGTTTACGCCGTTGGGCGATTTTAAGTGTATTATCATCCACGAGGTGAGTTAAGTACATACGATACATACAATACATGTCACACGTAGTCAGTTGGAGTTTGAACTAAATTTCAATAATAAGAAATTATTGCAGGGCTATTTTTACAATTAAATAAAAAATGATAATCGAGCAATTGGTTAGAGAGTGGGGAGGAAACTTGTATTTGTCAAATTTGTGAGCAACTTGCTTTTTAGTTACCACATAGGTCTACAGGTATTTAAGTTGCTCGTTGTTGGGAATAGACAACTTCACCAGCATTACAATATATGCATGAATGTAGCTGTACAGTAGGACCTATTCTGTTTGTAGTAGGCCTAATCCATTTTGGCCCCGAAGCAAGCATCGCATACCAGAAATAATAGAGAGCTAAATTATAGGATTTTTGATAGAAGCTAGAATGAGAAATGCAAGACTGTTTATTCTTTTACGATCGAGCTTGGTTTGAAGTGCCTATTAACTGACACTGGTGTGTTGCTCTGTTTCAGTATGAGCATATCAGTGTTTTTTTTTTCCTATTGGAATCGACATACTAAAAACTATATTTCAATTTTTAGCAACTTAATTTTATTATTTAGTTTTAATTCTACATCACGTGATTGTCACTCAATAGTTGATCATTGCCTTATAGACTAGGCCAAGGTTTAACGTTGAACATGCAGCATAGACTAATGGTTTTCTACAATTTTTAGCATCCATCCTCAATAAAAGGCTAATTGGCACGGGAAAATAGAACACAGATTTCATATTTTAATCATTTCATCACTTGCAGCTGTAAGTATTACCAAAGTACTTTCTTTTCTAAATAACGGAAAATAGTTTAGTTTAGCTCTTCTGACTAGCGCTTTTTCACCACACTGATGTTATTTTGGTAAATTCACAACTGCTCTGTAGTCCACTCTTGATAACATTCTTTAACTTCTGCTCTATTGTTAGCGTAATGCAAACAATGTTATTATGCCAACTTGATTTTCACATATTGCTATGCCAATGTTTTAGGGAGACTGAGATTGAACGAGCATTCATATTTTACCTATCCAATTCTCTTCATCATGACAAGTGAAAAGGATACTAAGGTTAGTGTTAATCCAAATCGTCCAATAATATGCTATTATAAATATATATTTTTCTAGTATGCATATAGGCCTACAAACTGCAGTGGGTAGTGGCGGCTACATATTGTACTACATGTCATATAATGTTGTTTTAGCTGGCAAAAACAAGAATATTTCAACAGTTTTATACCGCATTTGTTTCCAAGAGCTGGATTAAAGCTGAAATTCTAGAAGCATGAAAATCAGCTTCTCGTATTATTTGTCCTGATATAAGCAAATCCATATAAGTATGAAAAGACTGAGAAAGGCAAAAAAGTTAATCAGATAATCTGTTTATTATATAGGCCTACATTAATACACGTAAGCCAGTTGTGTCCAGGGAGTTTAGTATACACAATCATAATATAGTACGTTATAGCCTTGCACAAAATTTTATTTTTCATTGGAATACAAACTGAGAGCATTAAATGGTTGCTCAATGTTGTTCTTCTTCATTTTCTGTCAGGATGTAAAACCAGGTGCAGAGCATGTCAACCTCAGAGTTACCAACCAGGATGGCTCCAGTGTGACCTTCAAAATAAAAAAACACGCATCTCTTAAAAAATTGATGAATGCATACTGCTCAAGAATGGTGAGTGTTAGGATAATATTTCTTGTGGAATCATCGGTTTTAACTTGGTTTGAATTGACAACATGATGGGCTTGCCGTGACAATAGCACTCTGGTAAGATAAAAGTACTGTAGAGTACTGGCAGTATAGCACGTTGGTAACATACAACAGTAGTAAGCCAGTACACCTTTGCTGCTATTGGTAGACCTACAAGTGTGCACTGTCTGTTTTCTGCATCAATAGGCTTGCATTGTCAGTGGGTTGGGTTTATCAGATCATCTGGTATTATAACTTGAGATGACAATCATCTGTGGAAATAACAATAGTTGTTCTCATAGCAGATTTAGACACAAATATTACTAAGGTAATTCTCAAATGATAATGGTGTTGAAGTTGGTGTAGTGTAAATACACCTTAACAATAGTAATAGTAATTATCATAAGGCCAGTTGTGCAGAACTGACTCAGTAATAAGTGTTAAATCACAGAATAATTTGTAGAAAGTGCTATTGTCTAGACCAAGTTCTAGGGGTTATGGCAGCAAAGGTTGGTCTAGTACCAAAGGTCTATGGCTGGAACTTTCAAGGGCCTATAATATAGAAGTTGACAGCGCTACTGTATCTAATTATATGTGGATGGAGTTGTCCTCTCATACTAACCTTTTTCTCCCAATGTGACAAAGCTATTTCTCAATAATTTGATCTTACTTCTGTATTCTATTTTTGTGCTTTTCTAAAATCATTTTCTTTGTAATATTAAGTTGCTTACCTTAAATTTAGATATTTTGTGAAATTCGAATGAAAGTCACTATATAACCTACATGTATGTTACTCTATCTACTTCCATGTAGCTACATGTATTTCATTCATCAGAGTACATACTTTGGCCCAATAGAACTCCAGACAGCTCAACAGTTCATTGCAAACTAAACCCAGTGATAGACAATGTCCAGTGCGGAAAGCACAGATTACTTGCACTTGTAACATCATGTGTGTTGGAGTTGTCTTCTTTGTTAAAACAATTAAAGTATTTGGCCTATGTCATTACTTTATGGTTTTAGGGCATAGAATTAAGCGCAGTGAAGTTTAGATTTGATGGAGTTCCACTAAATGCTGAGGACACTGCTGCCGATGTGAGTTATATCACATATACATTGTATATACACGTACATCTAGTATATAACATTATACAGACATCCTGTTGTGGCAATTGAGCCAATACTAATATATATGCATACTACTCTGTAGGACTATAATCTAGATATGTACATACATTGTAGGTAAACCTCCAGTATATGATTATCATGCCTCTCTAGTCAAACTATGAAATGGGTCTATTCGTAACATTTCATTTCATGTTAACCCACAGTTCATTATTAACTCTGATCTCTGTGCCTTTTTAGTTCAGTTATGAATTATTATGTTATTATTGTATTTCTTTGTTTATAGCTGAATATGGAAGATGAAGACAATATAGACGTATTTCAACATCAAACAGGTGGATATAGCTACGATTTATATATAGTATAATATATATATTATGTACAGTGTAGTTATGTTGTAGTCTATGGGAATGTATTTGTATACATCCTGCTGTGGGAACAATTATATGGTGACCTGTACTTTTACTGTTAGTAAGAACTATATTTCTACTATCAACCCTCCTCAACTTAGAATATTGTCAAACTGACATCCTAATCAATGGACATGTTAGCTCCCTATTACCTATGAGGAGCCAATATATACTGTAATAAATATTATTGTATAATATATCATCATTTAGTACAATACGTTATTTTTGTTTTATCTTGCTTTGTGATTTCAGCCAATTATGGAACTTGCTGCACTTGTAAATAGCGATGCCACTATAATACTTTACGTAGGCATATAATATCCTGTTACACTACTGAGATCACTTTGTGCAGAATAAATTTGATTAAACTGTTAACATCTGGTCTTATGTAATATGACTGTAATATGACTAATATGACGTCACCAGCTCTATAAATATTTCCGCAGAAGTTTGGTATGCTGTATGCAGTATACTGCAGCCTGCTCATGTTGTTAGGCATTTTGGAGGAACATTGTTTATTTTGCAGTAGAAAGTACTAAATTCAGATGAGTTTCTACTGTTGTTTGTGCTTGGGGTATTAAAGCACTAATGAGCTCTCAACAACCATTAGAAGTTGTCCTCTCTCAGCTGAGAGAGGACAACTTCTAATTACGATCAATATAGCTCCGTAGTGTTAAAACAGACAAACTTGATGAAAAACCCATGTTTATTGCGAAGTTATGGTCTCTCTACATGGTTACTGCAGAAAGGGAACACAACTCCAAGCTAAAATAACTACTTTTATATCAACTTGAAATTCATTGTAAATTTAGGGAGTCTGGCCATTTATAATCTTTTCTACACAATGAATTTGTTTTTGAGCAGTCAGAGACTTGTTTCACATCCATGAAAATACCAGTCCGTAGCTGCCCCTACAGCACGTAATCACCTAGCACAGTGAACAGAAAATATCACCACTACACCAGCTCAGCAACCTTAAAAAGGAAGATATGCTGGTAGAAGTAGACATGCTCTGAGTCAGCTATATATAAGGTTCTAAGGGTCTGGCCATTTTAAATCTACTCAAAAAACAGATCTCTTGCCTAAAAGTATCATAATATATACAAAGAAATGGTCAGACTATCCAAGACCCTACATATAGCAAGGTGGCCATAATACAGGTGGTGTCTTGTGTACAGTGCATTTCATTTAAGCTTTCCCATTGGGATTATTCGCCTTAGACTCCAAATTAAGGTATTTTGTAGTGAATCAGCTAATTTGATTGATCAATGTAGTGATTGATATCGCTATCAAAATGCTATTTTGTACTGTATATAGGCAGGCCTACATGTAAAGAATGCCCATGTCTATTAGATTGTACCCACAGCACACAACAGTCAAAACCAGTGCACAGTATAATTGTCAACATGATTTTCATATAATTTCACATAACAGTTATAAACTTTTTACTTCAAGCCTGCAATGTATGAAATGGCACATACCAAGTCAAGTCATGTGACGCTGACAAAAAGGGGAGGGTGGGTCAAAGGCTGAAGACAGTGATATCAATCTTACTTTGCCCCTACTGATAAGACAGCCGTCCTTATCCGAACTGTTTGCCAACGTTTCAACAAAAGCATTGTTCTATTTTTGCTGACAATTGTATTTAGAATTTTAGATAAGATATTGTTGCTGACGCAGGGGTAGTGCCCTGCTGTAACTATTATTATCCCACAGGACGTAGATCGTATCTGTGTAACCCTGGTTCTAGATATTCCACATGCAGGTTTGTAGTACAACACTAGGGTCACTAGGCCTGTGCTAGGTAGTGGTAGTTACATAACCATGATCGGTGGGCAGCAGGTTCCTGTGTAGCACACGATAGTATAAGCTAGATAATTGCACACAAGTAAATATATGCAGGTCGTCAGGTAGTTAGCACCCGGATATCAGCATATTTACAGTAATGTTGCATGTTTTCTTGGAGCTTTTGAGTACTTTTGTTATGCATGTCAAATTTTTCTGATGAAAGCGCAGAAAATTAAATTATTAATTATGAAGTTTTGTGTGCAGCTTAAGAGGGTCAGGGGATGATATACACAATTTAATTGACAACGAAGGGGTGCGATCAGTGGAATGCTGGAAATTTGAACAGTACATCACATGATATTGTAAAATAACATACCCTATATATATAATACAGTGCAAGATGTACTGTCTGAGCTGATAAGACACATGTCACTCTTGTCTGGAAGCGTGAATACAATAGTAACTAGGTAGATAAAGGAGGACATAGTACAGTACAGTACATAACGACCTCCTTTTTTACTCCTTGCAGTGAATGGCAAGCTTTGTTTGAGCACTCATATTAAAATCGTAGCGCAACTGATGGCACATGGTTATCTTTCTTATTTATGCATATATGTACTTATACAATGTACATGTACTGCACATAAATTATTTAGTATTTATATGTAAGTACATATACACTGTAGTCATTTACTCATAGTATACATGTACATGTATCACATATGTATGTAACACAACATGGCATTGCATCGTTTTACTGAAAGCTGCTGAGACTACTGTATGCTGTTATACATTATCATTTCACATCTCAAAAGTAAGTCTTAGCGCAGTTCTAAAAGTTTTATCATTAAATTCTTATGGGGAATTGGACCCAGTCCGTAATACATATGACTTTAATACGTGAATATTTTATTTGCAACTAAATGCTATATAAAATTAAGTAATGAATAACATGGTAGGTGTATAACAAGGCCTATAAGCATGTAGGCAAAATATGAGAATAGCGTGCTAAATATAATAATGGAATGGAATTTGATAATACAAAACACTGAACCACAAACAGGCAGCTTCATCCTTGAAAAGGGCAACCATTACAAATTCTATAAATATTAAATTATGAAAAAGGAGGCCTAGAGCGACAACTGCAAACACTACTGTACTTTTGGAGTGGGGTGGGCTGGACTATGTCCTACACTGAACAGGTATATGTGCAAGCGCGTACTACCTCAGGAAGACGGATTCAAACTAACACTAAGACTTCAAGTTTTGACGTGGAGATCTGACATTACTAATGAGAAAGCGATGAGTAAATGTAATCAATATTATACATTCGGGTAGAAATTAAATGGAGTAATTTGAGACCCATATAGAGGCGTAATTCTGTGGAATCGCACAACATTAAATCAGCACGAAGAATGAATAGTAGCAAACTGAATGTACAATTTATGGAAGCAATAAAAATGATGAGTGTTTATAGAGTACTGGAGATTCATAGTACTGCAGATCAACGCTTTACAAATGTATAATATTATATAAATGAAATGGATGTGTTTGGACTGAAGTGGTCGGGAGTAACTAGTAAGTGCATACAATACTGACTGAGGGGAAGCATCTCTACACATATGAATAAGTCCAGGATAATTTACATCGCTTGATTGGTGCAAGGTAATATATGTAATAACTGACCTATATATCATCTAATTGACCTATATCTACATATTGTAAGACTTCCGTTAGTGACTCTGTGATGAAGGACCCACATCTGTATTCTGGAACACGGTACTGGCAGACATTAAGTTCTCAATATATTGACCCAGAACTTGGTTTTCCGACTTCATTTTCAGGTTTTCTTCCTTTACATTATCTACTTTACTGGAAAGAGCTGCAATATAAAATAAAATTCAGTGGCAAATACTTCACGTTTTACAACTAAACAGTGTTGCTATATTGTTCTTGGCATGCAAAAAATGCACCGAAATTACACAGACAACATAGTACATAGTTTCAACTCGTGTACTTTAGCAACCATGATTATTGGTATTAGCAGCAACGTCAGTGGATTCAGACCACGTTATTACTATGTGTTTCTACTTTACATAATACAGAAGTCAGCTGCAACCCTTAGATCACAATGACTCACCATCCAGGGTGTTCTGTAGGTCGAGTATCTGAGATATCAGTCTCTGTTTCTCCTGTATGACATCATCATCCGAAGGTACTGCAGCGCCTACCATATAGATATAACATAATAATTATAGTCTAGTCTGGTTACAGGGAATGGTGTTACATACTGCAGTTACAATAAGGAGCTATGTTTATAATATAAGAGCCTAAGTTATAATCATTTTAAGTTTTCTTTGCCGTCTATTACTATTTGTGAGAAGAGGTTCTGATTGGTCTGTACAGTATTTGACTGCTACATGTACATATGACATCTAAAGAAAATACCTTATTCATTGACTTGCATTTACCAATGAAATCACAGGGTTCCCAGTGTAGCAAGCTTGGCATTCAATTCTAACTATGTACAAATTATCATTATTTTATATTATGTACCTTTCTCTAGTGAATTTTTAGTCATTCATTTCAATGCTTGGACTGCATGTAATTAACTACCTAATAAACCAATAAGAAATACTGCTACAAATTTACCAAATTTTCAGTCAGCATGCATTGACCTCTGTATAATATTACTGATTCACACTGCTTACCTTGTTCATCTGAAGGGCTTTGTTCAGAGGACATAGTTTAGTGAAATCAATTATAGGAAGCCGTAGAGAAGACAGTCTAGGTATAGAATACGGTCTGCCAGCAGAGGCCTCTAACCTAAGCAGTGCACAGCAATTATTACATAAAATATACTTTATAAAGAGATGGATCACAGAATTACAACATATAAAGAGATCATAATAATATGTATTTATATACATGTATATAATTATTTACTCAAGTATACACAGACGTAGGGCAGAATACATAGTATTTAAAGGTGAAATTCACAAATTGTGCCCTACTTTGAAGTTAGTTTTTGTACTGTTCCAAACAAGATATTCGAACAATTATTGTACAGTATACTAAATCAACATATGTTCTCTTATTAATAACAAAGGATTTGTATTTTATGACCCTCCTTATGCCTCAATTAGTGAAATTAAAACTCTTTCTAAATCATTGAAAAATTTGGAGTTATCTCCTTTTTGAGATTTCGGCATACTATTTTGTGAGACTACGGTTTCCGGCGATCGACCATTCCTGGGGAGATAACTTTTATACTATTATCCGTATAACATAATGCTATGCTAATTATACATGTATTTGTTTTCCTTACTCTCATTTCAATTTCTTGACTGCAGTTGTCAGTGCAGTGCAATCACATAGACCTTAGCATCGTCTGCCAACAATGCAAATGCATTTATACCTGTACATGTATCAGTAATATAATATACATTTTATCATTATAAAACCTATGTATGACAAATAAACATGCATGTACATGCTGAAAGTACCATATGGCACAACACACTGTATTTGTATAAACATTATATGTAATCACGAATTCTTTATTATATCTTCATATACATGCATGTATAAAAGGTTTACACAATATCATTGGAAATAATTTCTGACACTTTGCTACCCATGAAAAACATTGGTAATAGTATTATTAAAAGTACACATTAAAATATTACACTGCAGGTGGCTAGGCTACTGTGGATTCTATGATAGCTTTAACTGCTGAATCTATGGCAAAGCACTAATGATTACCACCATGTAGCACTTATGTGCTACTATGGTTTTATAACATAGCCAACAGATTGTGCTAGAGAGTATTGAGCAGTCAGAGCAGAGGTGTACAAGTGGAGGAAGTTCTAGCAGAGTGCAGAGTGGACTGACTGTGTTATGATCAAACTTCAATTTCACTGACTGGGTTTCAACAGTTGAACACTTGCATAGTTGGCGAGGTAGAGGTCACTGGCAAGCCCTACAGTTATAGACTGACCTTGTTGACCATATTATGTTGACAGCTAACATAATGGCTGATAGCAAATGGTTGCAAGATTCAGGCCATGGAGGTCAATAATTGTTTAGATGCAGAAGTGGAGAAATTTGAGATAACCTCTGTTTTTCAGTAAAACTTAAACAGAAATCGCTTTTTCTAGATTTATTCCCCTTCTCCAAAACCCCAACTAAGGAGTAAGGAGGTCTATCTAGCTTTCACCACTACTGCACCTACATGCAAAAGCAATGGACAAATATTTAACCTCAAGGAGACTGCCAGCAAGGATACCAGACCAACTGCAATGATGAATGAGGTTTCTTCCAAAAGTTGTTCCTGTTGAACTGGATAGTTTACCCGCCATCAGTGTCTCTTGCGATATTCCAAGGCTATAACATTTTGTCTGGAACATCTTACCAGAATCTATCTGCAACCAAGAAATGACTGTCTCGTGTATTACTTTCATTTGCACATAGATCTGCCTACACACACAGTCTTCATGTGTAACAATGAATAATTCATGTAAGTGTAATTACTATAATAACCAAAGGAGTATCAGATTCTAAATCTTCTTTGCCGATAAAGCATCAATGTTTAAGATACAGGATTCCGAGTAGTTATTCATACAACTACCTACCTGAAGAGCTATATGGATATGAAACTGCATTTTCTTGAAAGCATCGGCTAGTGCATGGTAAAACTCATTAGTGCTTCAGTACTACAAACTCATAGAATAAAGTAAGAGAGCATATCAGCATCTGGTGGCCCAATTGCAGCAGGCACTGCAACATCCTACAACACAAGTCAACAAGCTGTATGTGTTAGTATCAGCTCAACATTGATAGTATGCCCACTATCGTCAGTATTAGTAGTCACAGCAGCAGTTTACTAGCAAAATAAAAGAACCATTTGTGGTGTTGGCTGTAGTTCGTATTAGCAGTAGGAGTAGTTACTTATAGTAGTAGTTAGCAGTAAGTTAAAGTGATAGCAGTGTAGTAGCAGTATTATGGTGATCTCAGTAGTTAGTTAGGTTGCATTAGTAGTAATCATGCAAGTAGTTAAAGTCAGCAGTAGTAATAGTAGTAGTTGGTTACAATAATAGTTAGTCGTAGAAAAGTGGTAAGTTGTCGCAGTAGTACCAGAGGGTCCAGTAGTAGCAGTAGTAGCTACAGTATCAATAGAATCAACAGAAGTTGAATTATCAATAGGAATAGTAGTAGTTAGATATAGTCACCACAGTGTAGGCCCAATATTCTTAGTCACATAGGCCTATGCCATTATAGAGAATAGTTAAGAGTATCAATAGAGTTTGTCACAGTCACTGAAGCTAAAGTAAATTTCTTAATGGTCAGCATTGTGGAACAGATTCATAATATTGCACAAACATACATATGATACTAGTTTTTTTCCAGAGATGTTTGCAAGTTTTATTTTGGAAACGAGTCTTTTAATAGGCCATAAAATGTTGCTTGAATTAACTGAGTCTGGCATCTCTGTTTTTTTCTTTCAGTCATTGGGCTTACTTACTGCTGCTTATTTTAATTTTATTTATCTGAACGCACGCCATGAAATGAAAATTAGCAAGATTAAAATAAAATTAAAATAGGCAGTAAAGAAAGAAATAGAACACCAGGAAAGTATGGAGGTGAAGTGATGTACTGCAATCCAATACAATGGGAAAAAGACAGTTCCAAACTAAACCTCTCCGTGGCAGTTTGAACCCCTAACCCCACCCATTAATTTTCCTTTTTAATATTAATTTTTCATTCAATTAAACTTAATTATCGGTGAATTGTATTCTAATAAATGTAATCTACACAGTTGAGAAACGTCCTGCTGGAACTGTCTTTTTTTGGAAATGTTGCTTTACCATTTCCAACTAACAGCTTTCATCATTTATATTTAGTCTGTTTTAGTAAAAGCAACACACGAAATAAATTGAATGATATATTATTATATTGATTTGCATTGCCTTCAATTGATCGTTTGACTTTTAATCATTAATTTACAGCGGCAAGTAAGCAGTAACTGGTGATTCATTTGTCTTGTGTCTAGTCAACAGCAATCTGATGCCAAAGAAATAAAAGTGATTTTATTGCAGCTTGAGTTCATGTTATATTTCCCACGGAAACTTACTGAGAGTCACTGCTAGCTGAATCTGACTGAGAGTCACTGCTAGCTCCGTATCTGACTGAGAGTCACTGCAAGCTCCGAATCTGACTGAGAGTCACTGCTAGCTCCGAATCTGACTGAGAGTCACTGCTAGCTCCGCTGAACTACCAATGAAACCCATGGTAGAACAGTTATTAATTAATTACGTGCATAAGTAAATAAAAACAAACATAATTGATGATAAATAATTATTTTAAACAAATTGAAACTAGCGTTTTTTATAGTTCAGTGAAACTGCAGTGACTGTCAGTCAGAGTCGGTGGGAAATAATCTAGTAGGATTAGAAAAGAATGAACAAATACTTATTATAATATAACTTGATTTGATTTCTTACCGACGGATAAATATGCATTGTAGAATATGCCGTGAGCTATATTAGTCAGTATAAAAAATAAGCAAGTGCAAGTAGCAGAAAACTTTGGAAATTACTAAAAAACACAAGTGGCTGTCGCAAACCAGTAAACTGTGAATGCGCAAACTTACCGGAAACAGCACGGCTATAGCAATATAGTGGATTTAACGGGGCATATATTAATCACCTCGCATATCGGTGTAAGTCTGCAGATCTTAGACTACCAACAAGGATGCGCCCATAACCAATCAGATAAACCGATTTTTTGGATAAAAACGCGGATTTTGGTATTTGTGGAAATGACGTCTGGAACCGCCAGATTTCGAACTATCACTTTAGAATCACTTCAAAATTTGTGATTTTCCCCTTTAATATAATACCGTATAGAATGAGGAACCAATATTATTATATAAAAATGGCAATTTATAAGCTTTTATACTCATTGCACAAAAACTAGTTTGCAGAGCTGGATATAGCCTATCACAACTTTAGCATCAAAATGGTACGTTGCATATCCATCGGGAGAAATTAGTACAGATTTGACTGCATTTTATGTAACTGTCAGCAAGATAGGAAATATGTCACTAGAATGCAATAAGTCACAAAATAATAGGTGTTGACACTTTTAACCTTCTCCAACTATCCACTAAAATTGCAAGAAATCTATGGATTGTATTTTGAATGAAAAGCTGGCAAGCCTTGTATGATATTCAAATATCAATAGAATTAAAATTTGGTACATGGTGGCATGGGTCCTGTTCTATACTAGCACATGTTCACATGGAGTAGTATTCTAGGTAAACAGAATAGCTTGCTCTGAGGCTTTATCAATTAGGCATGTTATGTGAGAACTAAGTATGGTGATGAAGTTCAGCCTCAAATGGCACTTTTGTTGTAAATCTCAATGTGAATTAAAAGTTATAAATTGTACTGAGAATGACAACCGGACAAAGGTATTTCGCTGTATGGTCAGAAATTATATGGGTTTGTATAAAGATCATCATCACACTAACCCGACAAGGGGTTGGAAGCAGTAGCCAGAGATGGATCTAAGGTGTAGCTTCGACTCGACTTGCCATGCCAAGTCAACTTGACTTCAAACTTACCTACTCGTTGAACTGGCTTGACTTGGACTTGCATGAAAAGGTGACTTCAATTGGAAAAGTGAATGACTTGTGACTTTTACTTTGACTTGTAGGTCAATCAAGTCAATTTGGCGAACTTTATAGAAATAAAATCGATGTATCTCTAATTATGTAGGCTTGCGTGTATTACTGTATACTGCTAATAAGTCAATTTTGGTTACAATAGCGCTATGGATCATATTGCCTTCAAGTTTCGTTTGGCTTGAACCCAGCTTTGGCAGTAAGAATTAGAATACTGCAATGTATTTGTGTTGGGTTAACGTACGAGTGCCGATAGTAGCACGGGTGCGAGAAGTGCTTGGTAGTTGGTAGTGGGCTGCCAAGGTAAACTTCCACACATTACATAAAGAGTGAACAGATAAGTTAAGCTCTTGTGATTATTGGAGAGGGCGTAGGCCAAGGCTTAGACTAATTGAAGAGTCAAGGGCCGATGTAGGTCCTGTAGTTTATACTCCAAAGGAGTGTAGAAGGTGTCTATGTTGATCTAAGGGCTTAGATCCGACGCTAGATTCATTGAAGAATCCGGGATCGGCTAAAGCCCAATGGTGTAGAACTCACAAGGAGTGTAGAAAGAGTACTTAAACGAGCATGAGGATGAGCTCGGGCGCTGAGGTCTAGAAGACCAGGGCTGGAGCTGCCTGCCTGCAAGAGTAAGACTCTGTAGGTTGAGTTAGGAGATGTTGCTTTATTAGAGCGCTATCAACAACTGATTTGTACAGCAAAATGCGTGAGCTTTTATACATAAAAAACTTCCGGTGAAAAGGGCCAATATAGTATTGGGCGGTACGATAAGGTATCGTACCGGAAATTGCATAACAACATGGCGGGAAAATGCCCGACGTCGGCCCTCAAAAGGGTCGGCCTTGCACAAAAAATGCTTATAATATGGTAAAACAGATAATATATAATTATGACCAGGTTCTGTGACATCGGCCCTGAATATATACAGGTAAAAGACTTAGAACAGTAATCAGGCAAGGAAGTAATTGCACACAGTAAAATAATTGATTATAGAATAAATGCAAGGGCCTGATAGTGATTGGCTAATAAGAGTACAATACAGTAGTTGATAACAATAATAACATTACAATAAGTGTAATGTCAGGCATGTATATGGATATGGATTCATGCATAGTAATGAGGGTTATAGCACAAAAGATAGTCCATGCTGCTGCAGGCTATGCCGATTCACTACAATGCACCATATAATTTAGGCAATATTTTTTGAAAATTAAAACCAGAGATTAATATTAACCTTATACAACATTAAATAGCAATGTTAATTATAAAGTTTTTTTTTGTTTTTTTTTAAGAATTTTCTCACACAGACCACATTTGTGTGTGTGAAGTCGTGAGAACTCAGTTATTTTTTTGTAAGTTTATGTTATAGGTGCTATTTTTGCGCTATTTTTTTGCTTGTTTTGTGTTATATGTATTTTAACTAGTCCCCAGTTATAGATCCAGAGCGTAGCTCTTTAAGGGTTCTGGGCCAAAAATAATAATAAACAACATTCGTTTTAATGTGCGGTGTGTATGTATTGAGGGCCTGTCTTGTGTTGTGCATTTTATTTAAATCATAATGAAAAGATGGCTCAATACCTTCTGCCAGGTACCTAAAAAATAGCGAAAATCTTGCCTCTCTTCTCTCTTGCGGGGATTTTATGTCAACTTTTTCTCTTAACTGTTTAAAGCTAATCTGCCCTTTGATGTTATAAATAAACCTTAGCCCTCTATTTTGGACACTTTCTATTTGTTTAATTTGATTTTTTTGATGAGGGTCCCACACCTGACTTGCAAACTCTAACAAGGGTCTTACCAATGTCAAATAAGCTATTCGACGTGTTGGCATATTTGAATATATTAAAATTCTGTGCAATTGGGTCATTCTTAGTGCTGCAGTGTGGGCAATTTTATTGATGTGGCGATCTCATTTCAAATTTGACTGAAGACAAACTCCGAGATAGGAGTGAAATTCAACTTGTTGCAAAATTTGATGGTGTAAAAAATAGTCCTGTTTATCACAGTTACCTCTCCGTCCCATTTGTAAAAAGCTGCATTTTGATAAGTAAAAATTCATTTGCCAATTTTCTGATCATCTTTCTAGTTTGTCCAAATCGTTTTGTAAAATTCAAATAAATTGATGCGTTTTCAGCAGTGTTATAAATTATAAAATCATCTGCAAGTAATCTACATTCAGACTTCAACTGTGAGGGCAAATCATTGATAAAAATTAAAAAGAGCAGTGGCCCCAAAACAGAACCCCGAGGAACCCCTGATGTTACCGGTTTACAGCTAGAGTTTTGACCTTTTGTTATACATTATATTTGCACATATTGTTATATCGCCATAGTACAGGCGACCTACTTTTGATCCAACAAGACTAGAGTAGAATATACTAATTAGGTATCGTTTGTACTAGTTAGTGAGAGAGCATCTATGAACTATACTAGTAGTAATTTATCTTACTACCAGCACATGTAGTACCAATACATGTTAATGTCAGGGGGGTAACTTTCCTGAAAAAGTTGAGGCGGCCAAAATTGGACTGGCTAACAGTAGCAGTGTGGATAGGGTGCGTGCGGGATGGGGGAAGAAAGAGGGTGGGGCACCTCCCACAAGAAAGTTTTTGAAAATTTACACAAAAACAGCCGTTTTGACGCATATTTGAGCTATACGTGATGGCACAAAAGTACAAAATGTTGCATAGTAATCTGCAAATAGTAAACTTCAAATTAGTATACTGCAAAATAGTGCTTCTTTGTTTGGCTTGGCCATGACATACCATTGTAGTCCTTTACATCACTACATGACTTAGGCCTAAAAATGTACACACATTAATAAGAGGGGAAATAGTGCAAATTTAGTTGATGGATAGAGATGGAGAGTGGTAATCTAGGGTTCCCAAACCTTGAAGAACAGTGTTCGAAGCGGAACAAATTAGGTGGGTGGGCACACTGTGCATGCAATCTTATGGCATTTCCTATTGTTGAATACAGAATTACACATGCAGTGATCCTATCTTACAGATGAGATTAGTATTGTCATTGTATAGCTAACAAATTGAGTGAATTACTAAAATGAAAAAAATTGTCCCTCAGTGGGATTCGAACTCGTGTCTCCATGCATGAAGACCAAGCACTCTACCAATTACGCTATCAAATCAGCAGTGGCTTCACGCGAAAATTAGCCATCAATATAATGATACACATAGTAGCATCATTTTCATTAGAGTGTGTTTATATCATGTGGGGCACGGTAACTATGCCTTCCGATATTAGCTTAATTTTTTCTTCTTTTAACAAAAAGTTCAGGCGGCTAGGGCCGCCTGAGCCGCCTAGATAGTTACGGCCATGAATGTTGATGTTTAAATAACCACAACTATTCATCATCAGTTGTGAGAGATAGGACGCATGATATAGGCCTATCATTATTATATTATCTCCTAAGGTAGCATAAATGTACAACATAATATTATATAAACATTATGGGCCGTATACACTAAAGAGGCCTGCGTTTATGGTACAGTAACTATTGACCTCATTCTCCTTATACGGATAGCCGGTTGTCATATAGATACAGCAGAGAATGAGACTGTAACTCACTATTGGTTACAAGGTAGTTACAGGCTCCTTATATGGTGTGGCATCAGATTCTTAGATGCTGTTTGGCCAGAAGTATATGCTGGTACAATAGACTCCTCCTACTGCTGAGTTGGCAACCTTTGGGCGTTCAGAAGTAGAAGGCACTCTTATGCAAGCTATCACCGAAGGCAGACGTGTCTATAGGTCTACAACAGAGTCAACAATAAATCCTTAAGGTAATTATAATTAGTACTAACATTACAGAGTTTATTAGCTACTGTATAAATTATATCTACAACATAGTAGTATAATACTTTTACTGCGACATACTCGATACTGTGCTGTCTACGATCCTTCAAAAAATGTGTAATTAATTCAACTGACAATAGTTCTGTTAATACCAATTTGTTCCATTTTAAAAATCAGCTTTCTATGGTTTATTGCATCAAATGCTATAAATTAAAATAATGTAACAATTATAATAATATAATGAAATAATTAATAATTTAATAATTATAATAGTTATAGTATAGTTGATAAGAAAATTTAGTGCCGGAAATACTGAGATTCTACCAATAGTAGCCTCGGGAGGGCGACATCTGGACACCCTACAAACTGGACACCCGTAAAGTGGACACCCCACAAACTGGACACCCTACAAACTGGACACCCTGCAAACTGGACACCCGTAAAAAACTGGACACCCTGCAAATATTCATTCACTATTGAAGTAAGTAAGTGTTTTATAGTGAAATATAGTTTAAAAGGTCTCATTCTACATCATTACATAATAAATTTCAGAAAATAATTTTTTAAATGAAATTGAAGACACTTCAAAATATTATGGTACGAGATACCTTATAAAAACTGGACACCCTCTCCAAAAATCCATGTATCTACACTTTGTGAAATTATTTATGGCTAGACCTATTCAACACTTCTCAATCTACATTTCCAAAACAAATTTTTATTTTTGAAATTTAAACTTTGAGTTTTATAATCAAAATTCTATTTTTATTCATTAACAACTTGCCTCAAAGATTTTCGACCTTCCAAAGTGTCCGACATATCTTTGAAAAACTGGACACCCTCTCCATAAATCCATGTATCTACACTTTTGGAAAATATTTATAGCTAGTCCTATTTAACACTTCTCAATCTACATTTCCAAAACAAATTTTTATTTTTGAAATTTAAACTTTGAATTTTATAATCAAAATTCTATTTTCACCCATTAATAACTTGCCTGACAGATTGTCGACCGTCCAAAGGATACGAGATGTCTTCAAAAACTCGAAACCCTGAACTTTTATACGCTCCTGTCGATGTAGTCTTGCCTCACATTGATAGTTGTCCTCTCCCAATACCATTGGAGCAGACAACTTCCAATTGTTAACTACTATCTAGCAATTATATTTATGATCAGTTTTACATCCCGTACATGTACATGTACAATGTACATTAAGAATTATTTTTGTGCAATGATATAGATATGTAGTGTAGGCATAGCATAGCATATGATGTGCAGCAATATAGCATAACAATAGCATCATTCTGCCTCTAACCTTTGTACTAATTAATAATATCAATTTATAGTCTTGTTGTTCCAATCTTTGTGGCAAACATTACTTGCTGTCCTTACTGTTATTATTGGCTATTCCTGTTGCATGCTTGATATTTTGGCTTCTACATTGTATGAACTTTTTATCAAATAATTAACATTGATTTTTATCACACTGATCATCATGTGGGTGATCAACAATATTGTTATTTGGACACTATACTTTCTTCTGTTGATCAATACAATAATATGGCTGTTCCCATCAAAAACGCACCTGTATTCCATATTATTGTATATAGACATACTGCATCAGTGTAGCCGCATGCTCAGGAGTTATCCACTCTTTTCTAATACTAGTAACATGATACATAATCAGCCTGTACTTTACTACTTACACCAAACATTATATAGACATACTGCATCAGTGTAGCCGCATGCTCAGGAGTTATCCTCTCTTTTCTAATACTAGTAACATGATACATAATCAGCCTGTACTTTACAACTTACACCAAACAGTATTAGCTTGCTCCTTTTGTCTGTGATGCAGCAATGCTGCCCAGAATTTCATCTTATATTGTAATGCACAGTATGTACTCGTATGTTTGCTGTCCACTAGATAAAATATTGTAGTGATTTCAGACAATCAATTTACTGCATGTTCCATATGTTTCCACTTAATGTACAATTGTTTGTATAGTTAGTAGTATTCTAGTACATAGACCTTTTTCATCTTATATTGAATTTAAACAAGATAAAGTTCTGAAAATACAGAACAGAACTGAAAGCCAGAGCAAATAGGGTGGCCAACTAGGTCCTACCTATCCGCACATAAAGCACAAGAGTAACGAATCAGACCTGTTGGTCATTGTAATCACAACATGATGTCATTGTAGTCAGTCACATCTCTTCCTAACGGATGTTGAGTAAGGAGACACGATAGACCACTGTTGTACCTCCTGTGTCATTTCAATTATACATAAGAAACTTGACAATGGACAGTGTATAGAATTTTTTCATCTTACGTTGAATTTAAACTAGGTAGAAGATACATCATATAAACTAGATAAAGTTTTGAAAAGGCGCATGCATAATACATGTATTTATCATTGTTAGGATATGACTTCAGACTAATATAGACTATATAATTATAATGGGCTACTAGCAGTGTTATAACTTTTTAGCTGACTGTGACATGTCATATGTGCATATGTACATGTATATCTAACAAAAAGTAAGTGTTTCTTGCTATATCGTTTGCAACGAAATTTATTCTTGTATTTACTGTATACGTATAAGAATGGAGCTAACAACTAGATGTGCAGACAGTCTGAGACTAAGAAATACTGCTACGCTGTAACTTGTGCACAAAAAGACATTGACTTGTATTCAAGTGTCTGTTGTAAAGTTATCCTCCCCCACCCCGCGTTATTAATGGAATGCAATAACATACATGTGATTATGGCAATGCAGCTTGGCTTCTAATCAAACACAACCTGATTTGCAATCCATTGCCAAAATCATGAACCTCATAAGTTATTGATCAGAATAAGAAGTTGTCGTCTTACAATTTTAAAGTTGAGAGAGGACAACTTCTTATTAGTTATGTTTTTCTCATGTGTTCAACTTACATGTAGCAGCTAACATTGCTGCAAGTTCAAATTACCATGTACATGTACATGTACAAATGCGAGCTGTGGTTTCATTCAACTGAAGAGAAAGACTACAAAGTCATGTTGTATTGTTATTTGGTAGCTGTACATATAGTGTACACCAGCAAGATCATTTGAGAAGCAGTTAAACCTGCGTTTTCTAGGCTAATAAGCTTGTGAAGCAGTCTACACCTTGACCACTCAACTCCCCCCCCCCCCCCCCCCCAATGCAACTAGTATGGTATGTAAATGTATGGTCACAGCTACATTGTACATGTACACATTTTATCATTTTATAGTCTTTGATCAAACAATTTTGTAGAAGCATTGCACAATAAAATAGACGATGAGATGGTGAGGTGATGCTGAGGAGTCACCCGAGGACAATGGCTGACATTCATTATCGTTATCTTTGTGTATAATCGTGTGTAATGCCTGTCTTTGGATATGTCATCTCTAGAGTGCATTGTGTGTCGAGGCCGAGGGTCGGGTATATACAGTATATATATACATGTATTACATTAAGATGTGTTTATATATATTAGTCTACACCCGATTTATTTACATGTAGGGTCTATGTTTCAATATCGGACTTTTGGGTATGTTATCATGAATGGGTCATCCCTCCCAATGCCCCTCGGACCCGAGTATTGTGCAGGGCCGATGGGCAGCTACATGTAGTTGTGTTAAATATACATGTACATGTACATGTAGTTAAGACCATTTAATTATATTTTTCCCATGATGTACATACACGATCTATCACAATTTTTAATAGCAATTATTTATGGCTTTGGGATGATGCATAATTTTTTAATTTGTGTGGGACTGACCTTTGGTTAACCCCTCACAAGATGTAACTGGATTTTGTCTATAAGTGAAAACATTTTGCTCATGTATATAATACTCGTACATTGTATGTCCATGACGTTGCTACTTAGACTCCAATGAAGACGTTTTATTTTGCTCTATATAAACTTCATGGTGTTTACTAGTCTAGGAATATCTTAGCCTTGGTTCCTCATGGAGCCGAAGGCCAAAGCAACTAGGGTAGGGTCATACATATGAAGTCATAAATGTCAAGAGCAACTCGGACCTACAGGTCATCATAATGTAATGTTTCAGTATGTTTCAGGGTGTGGGAAGGGTCCAAGAGTGGTCTATTCGACATGCTTCCTTGTTACATAAACTGAGCAGTGATAGCATTGTTAATTATGATGTATGTGCAACCCATAGGTCAGAATTATTGCTTATTAACTAGAGTCCTCATGAGTATAATTATACACATGTATTTTCCATTTTTATTCTGGCGAAGATTAAGTTCAGAAAACAAGAAGTATGATCTATGCTAGTTTAGGCACTTTGGGCTACCCAGTCCAAAGGGACCAAAAGCTGGAAGTACACTATTCTAGAAAAGACAACTCCAATGCTTCTTCTTAGTAGATGTGTCTCCAAGCAACAATTGATTTGAAAGCAGAAAAGCGATCACCTTATACAGTTTTTACATTATTGGCATGCGGTTAATATTGAAGCCTATAGATGGAACCTGTTAAATGAAGCTAGCCTACATTTATTAGTAGGAATTATTTAGCCTGCACCAACCCTACTAATAAGCATTAATCACTCATCGAACACTAAAGACTTACCTTGTTCCATGCAGATAATTGTATAATATAATATTTTTATATTCTTATGCATGTTGTAAATGTTAACCTATCATGTTCTAACATGTGAACTATAATTTAATTTCTGGTAGAACCTAACAGCATATTGAGTCGTGTTCTATATTCTTGTATCTTCTGATACTGTATATTGCTAAATAGTTCAATACTGCAAATTCTTGTACTATTCATATATTATACATTTTGCTCTACTAGAAGTTTGCGGATATATTATTATAATACTAGTTTACCCATGTTCCAGTCTGGCCACACTCAATCTCAGTATTAAGACGGAGCAGATTCTCTGTAGGAGGTGATTTATTTAGCTATCTACTACAGTTTGAATAACCAGGTACTATAAAGTGACATATTTTTGTATATATTATGCGATCTTATTCTACATATTTAATGCTAGCATTGGACGTGGGTTCCAAGTCCAATTTTAGAGTTGAGTAAGACTACTACTAGGACTCAATGTTTTTAATGCAATGTCGGTGCCTATGCTAGAAGATGCTGGCATATTATGCCCTACGTTAGGCAGCCCTTGCATCTCATGGTCTAGCAAAGTTTTCGTTCAGCAAGCAGGCTAGCTGGGGCACTCCTCCCACTGGTGTCGCTGCTTACACTTTGGCGGTTAGCCTACATTAGTTAGGTGACCAGTTCAAGGTAGATTTCTTCCCATAGTAACTTGGTAGGCTTAGAACAATTGTGCTTGATAAGTTGCATTTTGTAAAGATTTAGTAAATGTACAAATTTCATTCATACGGAACAGCAGTATTTACTATAACACCTATTGACATACATTTGTACGTACAAGTAATAATATCATTCATACACTGTGGGGAGAAAATTACTAAAGCGTAATATCATGAACCATGTAGTCCTTCTTTTAATTGGCATGAAATAACAGCACAAATTTCTGTATGATAATTTGAACTTGCAGCAATGTTAGCTGCTACATGTAAGTTTAACACGGCCAGTAAGGAGTTGTGTTTTCTCAATTTTAAAATTGTGAGAAGATAACTTCTTATTCTGATTAATAACTCCTGAGGTTCATAATTTTAGCAATGGATTGCAAAAAAGGTTGTATTTGAGTAGAAGCCAAGCAGCATTGCCATAATTATGTTATTGTACTGGGGGGGGGGATAACTTTGCAACAGGCACTGGAATATGAAGTCAAGGCCTTTGTGTGTACAAGCTATAGTGTATCTGTATGTTTTAGTCTCAAGCTGTCTGCACACCTAGTTGTTCGCCCCATTTCTCATGTATTTTAATGCTGCAAGGCATAACAGTAAATACAAGAATAAGTTTCCTTGCAAAGAATATGGCAAAAAGCAATTATTTTTTGTTAGATATACATGAACATGTCATAGTCAGTTAAATAGTTATATAACACTACTAGTCTAATATAGACAGGCAGTGAAGTCACATTCTAATAATTATAGATATTGTGCATGTGTATTTTCAGAACTTTATCTTGTTTAAATTCAATATAAGATGAAAAAGTCTATGTACTAGAATACTACTAATAATACAAACAATTGTACATTAAGTGGAAACATATGGAACATGCAGTAAATTGATTGTCTGAAATCACTACAATATTTTATCTAGTGGACAGCAAACATACGAGTACATACTGTGCATTACAATATAAGATGAAATTCTGGGCAGCATTGCAGCATCACAGACAAAAGGAGCAAGCTAATACTGTTTGGTGTAAGTTGTAAAGTACAGGCTGATTATGTATCATGTTACTAGTATTAGAAAAGAGAGGATAACTCCTGAGCATGCGGCTACACTGATGCAGTATGTCTATATACTGTTTGGTGTGAGTAGTAAAGTACAGGCTGATTATGTATCATGTTACTAGTATTAGAAAAGAGAGGATAACTCCTGAGCATGCGACTACACTGATGCAGTATGTCTATATATAATAATATAGAATACAGGTACGTTTTTGATGGGAACAGCCATATTATAATTGTATTGATCAACAGAAGAAAGTATAGTGTCCAAATAACAATATTGTTGATCACCCACATGATGATCAGTGTAATAAAAATCAGTGTTAATTATTTGATAAAAGGTTCATACAATGTAGAAGCCAAAATATCAAGTATGCAACAGGAATAGCCAATAATTACAGTAAGGACAGCAAGTAATGTTTGCCACAAAGATTGGAACAACAAGACTATAAATTGATATTATTAATTAGTACAAAGGTTAGAGGCAGAATGATGCTATTGTTATGCTATATTGCTGCACATCATATGCTATGCTATGCCTACACTACATATCTATGTTATTGCACAAAAATAATTCTTAATGCACATTGTACATGTACATGTACAGGATGTAAAACTGATCATAAATATAATTGCTAGATAGTATTTAACAATTGGAAGTTGTCTGCTCCAATGGTATTGGGAGAGGACAACTATCAATGTGAGGCAAGACTACATCGACAGGAGCGTATAAAAATTCAGGGTTTCGAGTTTTTGAAAACATCTCGTACCCTTTGGACGGTCGAAAATCTTTGAGGCAAGTTGTTAATGAGTGAAAATAGAATTTTGATTATAAAATTCAAAGTTTGAATTTCAAAAATAAAAATTTGCTTTGGAAATGTAGATTGATAAGTGTTGAGTAGGTCTAGCCATAAATATTTCCATAAAGTGTAGATACATGGATTTTTGGAGAGGGTGTCCAGTTTTTCACAGATATGTCGGACACTTTGGAAGGTCGAAAATCTTTGAGGCAAGTTGTTAATGAGTAAAAATAAAATTTTGATTATAAAATTCAAAGTTTAAATTTCAGAAATAAATATTTGCTTTGGAAATGTAGATTGATAAGTGTTGAATACGTCTAGCTATAAATATTTTCCAAAAGTGTAGATACATGGATTTTTGGAGAGGGTGTCCAGTTTTTCAAAGATATGTCGGATACTTTAGAAGGTCGAAAATCTTTGAGGCAAGTTGTTAATGAGTGAAAATAGAATTTTGATTATAAAATTCAAAGTTTAAATTTCAAAAATAAAAATTTGCTTTGGAAATGTAGATTGATAAGTGTTAAATAGGTCTAGCCATAAATATTTCCATAAAGTGTAGATACATGGATTTTTGGAGAGGGTGTCCAGTTTTTCAAAGATATGTCGGACACTTTGGAAAGTCGAAAGTCTTTGAGGCAAGTTGTTAATGAGTGAAAATAAAATTTTGATTATAAAATTCAAAGTTTGAATTTCAAAAATAAAAGTTTGCTTTGGAAATGTAGATTGATAAGTGTTGAATAGGTATAGTTATAAATATTTTCCAAAAATGTAGATACATGGATTTTTGGAGAGGGTGTCCAGTTTTTATAAGATATCTTGTACCACAATATTTTGAAGTGTATTCAATTTAATTTAAAAAAATTTTTTTTAAAATTTATTGTGTAATGATGTAGAATGAGACCTCTTAAACTATATTTTACTATAAAAAACTTACTTACTTCAATAGTGAATGAGTATTTGCAGGGTGTCCAGTTTTTTCAGGGTGTCCAGTTTGCAGGGTGTCCAGTTTGTAGGGTGTCCAGTTTGTAGGGTGTCCAGTTTGTAGGGTGTCCAGTTTGTGGGGTGTCCACTTTACGGGTGTTCAGATGTCGGTGAACCGTAGCCTCAGGGAGATCAATGATCTCTTATTAGTATTTGCATATAAAATCAGAACCTGATGTTTGTATTATTTGTAATATCGTAGCCAATTAACTTTGCTTGTGCTGTTATTGTTTGTCATGATTGGGTGAGTAACCAACCATTGGCGTCAAGCGTCGGCAGTAGCACATGTCGTTTAAAAAGATGAACTCGGGATTTCATTTTTTCTTAGGATGCATGCATAACATCCCATTAATGATGTTGATCATGATGATAAAATTCGTTCATATCAATGATTGAAATTTTTTATTTGCTGTGGTGTTTGCTTTTTTAGCAGTAAAACTGATTATAATTGTCTTTTTCGATCCTCTTAAGCGTACGATTGAGTATGAGTATCAGTAAGACTTTGACTTTATTAATTAACCATTCCATAAGATAATTTTAATTTAAATAAAATTATTTATAATAATATTGTTAATTATAGAAGTTATTCATTTATTTTATTTTGGATTTATTGGTGTTATGTAGTTATGTTATTATCTAGTCATAGTTACATGTATTAGCATAGTGATTGGCGACTTCCATTCTCATTGTTACTTAGATTGCCTTGGCTGTGATCGTATTTGTGTTTGTTGTGATTGTGATTGTTGTTTATGAATTATGTTGGTAACACTGAGTCACTATGATCTGAATCAAGCTCATAGTTCTACTGTGCTCCGTTTCTCATATAAGATAAGCAACAGACTATTGATTGTACTATATCCATATTGTCGATTTGATCATTAGTACAATTATATATAATATGTTGTGTTCATAACTTCATTATTTGTGGTAAGCCTAATGTAGTTAAAACAATTGAAAGTATACAAAACCAGGCTATACGATTTATAGCCTAGAAAGAAGGCAAAAAGCAACTGGTTGTGGCGAAAATGAGACAGGGGACTATACATAATTCCTCTGGAGAAAATGCAAAATAATAGATTATTAATGTTACTGATGAGTGTTTTTGTGGATGAGGACACTCATCCAGAACAAAGTGTATCTTATAAAAAGATTGTCAGACAAACAACATTATGCTATGAGCCATTTTCAAACAAAAGCCCAGTCTAAATGCCTACCAAAATTGATAGCCCCATGTGGTAACGACTAACACCAACTAACGCTACAATAGCTTTTTCTCTAAGATTTCAAGAACGGACAAATCTAACTGTCGAACTAACGCTGTGTAATGGAGTCAGGGGTGACTAAGTGGTATAGGCACAAAACCATAATTTATAAATTGTGGGTTCAAGTCTCATCACTAGAGCTTTTCCTCCTGATTTGACTGTCGGTAGTAATTTATATATACCTTAGCCAACCTAGAAACAAATGATGTTCAATCCCAAATCACTTGCTAAAGCCATACCTTGATTAAAAGTGTTTGCGAGAGTCCAAACGGTAAGGTTTGGTAAAGACAGCTTCAGTGCACCTATTCTGTATAACAAGTTGAAAACAACGTTGAATCATGCAGAAATACGGTATAGTTTCCAAACAAATCTCCTATAGGTGACCCAGTATGACAAAGAACTTCACATGTACCTACATGAGTAAAGAATTGAATTTAACAAATTTAAATTTATATTTCAATTTGATTCTAAGGTGTTCGGGATTCAGGCAGAGATGGCAGATGATGATATTTTTAATGATCTTCCGGCAGACGTCCGTAACACATTGAGAGAACTAAACCTGACAACTAAAGAATCCTTAACCATGTTAGATTATGCTCGACTAGAACAGGTTTGTAGGCTAACTTACCATTAGTGTGATCACAGATTAGATTGTGAAGTTATCATATAAATACTAATGTAATCTCATCTAGATAGTATTAGGGGCCTACATGATTGTATTGAAGGTGTTCTATGACCATTTGGAGAAAAATTCTTTCTCCCAGATTTGCTCTGGTAACAGTACATGTATGTTTTGTGTTTGTATACATATTTTGATTTAGGCTAAGATTTGTCCGGTATCATATGTGTCTTTATGTTCAAGTGCATGTATGTAATTGTGTTCAAGTACAACCACATGTACATACAGTATATAGGCCACATATTAACAGGGCTACATTGGATAAGCATGCATATAGGCCTACATATGTTGGATTCCACATGTGTCCATGTTGTTTCATCCTTAGTCTGGATTTGGAAACAGTTCCAATGGAGCACAGACTATCCTTAAAACTGAAACCTTCCTGCAAGGAGATAAAGATTTCCTGGTCAAGTACAAGCTATTTAATGATCCAATATATGGGAACATTGAAGTCCACCCAGTAGCACTTGCTATCATTGATACTCCTCAGTTTCAAAGACTTCGTCACATCAGACAGGTTGGGTGAAGTTGCTACATTTTATGTTGTATTGGTAACTGAATATACTCAGGTATATCTGTATATTCTAAACCCATTATTACTACTCGTATAATCATAGCTTCAGCATATGTTGTCAATGATGCCATGCGTTGGTCAATGCCCTACTTTAATAAGGACATGTACTGTATAATATAGCCTGTGTTATTAGCATGCTGGTCATATAGGTAAAGATCAACATCCTACATATTAATGGCGCAATACTATAATACACTGTAGGCCTATATACTAAACCAACAGATACAGATAATCACTACATGCATGTAGTACATTTTATGCTTATACCTTGTTGTATAAGTGTACACCATAACCTATGTGCATATATAATGTATATTATTTGTGTCTGTTAGTATAATGTATATATCATTATACATGTACATGTGCATGTACATGTACTAATGTATATACATTTGATTACAATACGAGTATATGTCTGTATATGTACGTCTGTACATATACATGTATATGTCCAGTGTATGTTTTATGTGCATATAACAAACATGTCAACATGTTTTTGTGCATGTACAATTCTCACACATGATAGTATTACATACATGTAGCCTCAGCTTTTACATTGTTCTATTAAGTAAATATTGTGTCGTTTAGTTGGCCACTCTGAGCTATGTCTACCCAGGAGCAAACGGTACAAGGTTTGACCACAGTCTAGGTGTCTACCACCTGGCTGGAGAACTGGTCAACTCTCTCAGAACTAAACAACCAGAGCTTGGAATTACCAAGGTGGACTGTCTGTGTGTACAGGTTAGTATTTCCTCTATGTATGTGATCACCACATCCGAACTACAATCTAGACTTCCTGCACAGTCTAAGATAACGTTTGTGTATTGTGAAACAATTTTGAAGGAAATTTACTCTTCTTTCAAAGGACAATATGAGCATATCTACAAGAATAATAGTATTATAATATATACGAGTATAATGGCAGTCAAGTACAAAAATACATCTATCTACATGTATATGTACATGTATATAGCCTACATTAAACTATATATTACTGACCAGCTTTACTTCCCACTATTAATCCCTGGTAAGAAAGCAATATTTTCCTACTTTTCGGGGTGAAGAAGGTGCTTGGCCAATGACAAAGTTACTAAAGTAGCACAGGAGCATTATAAGGTTGGATGCCCATCCTAACACTATCAATAACCTTTTAGGGGAATTAAACCATGGAACTTCTACATAGAAGTCCAAAGCTCTAATCACTAGACCGCGGCTGCTCCCTAAACATATATGTAGGTATATGTACATTCTATATGTACACATACCCTGTGCATGTATGTATATGCATATACTTGTATATTTATATATACATGTAATGTTGTATTAATATTGGCTTTAAATGAAAAGGAAACTAATGAAAAACTCACTATGTTATAACAAATGCTATAGAGTATAATAAATAAATAATATGCAGTGAAACCTGCTTAATTCAACCTCCAAGGGACCGCCATAATTGGTTTGAATTAGGCCTGAGTTTGAATTGTGTGATCACTTCACTAATTGAAACCATTTATATTGTGCTCAACAGGGACCAAGGCTACTAGTATGAACTAACCAAGTTTTTGAATTATCCAAGGCTGAATTAAGCAAGTTTCACTGTATTAGATAATGTAATGAAATAGTAGTTTTCACTAATACTTATCAGTCTTAGTGAAAACTCCAATTTCAGTACCTTATCTAATATACATGTACATGTAATATTATACATATGTATGTATATGTATTTATAGCAAATCTAGACAGTGTTGATCCACTTGCAGGGGAAGGTTCTTAATACTTGATAAAAAGTAGAACTAAGATACTGATTTCATATGATTTATTAATGGATTAACTAAATAACTAACTGTATACTTTTATTGCTACTATTTGTGACCCCTGCTATCAGAATCAGACATCGGGAGGGGCAAAATCTTTTTGCAAAGTTCAACTTTCACAGGCTATAGCCACTAGTCATGCATGATTTACATGAAGTAATTTTTGATAAATGATAATTTGTTATCTTTATGGTGGGTGTTTCTACTTATAAGCATGTGAAATGGTTGGAAGTAGGAAATATCTGCTGATTAAAATAGGCCTTGCTGTAATTTTATGGACCTCTCGATGTCTGATTCTGACAGATGGGGTCACATTTATGTATGTGTCACTGCACTCATCAGATAAAACTGTTCAATTAATAATAAAGGTGAGTATGCTAGATTTTATCTAGAAAATAATTAGTTTTATACATATAAGGTGTAATATATCATTGTTCATTGCAGCTGGCTGGATTATGTCATGACCTTGGGCATGGCCCTTTCTCCCACATGTTCGACACAAAAGTTATTCCGACTCTGGACTCCAACAGGTCGTGGAAACATGAAGAGAATTCCCTCAGGATGTTGGACCATATTTATCAACCTGTGGAGAGTTCAGTTAGAACGGAGTTTAGGACTTGGGGTCTACAGGACAAGGATTTTGAGTTCATCAAGTCACTTATTATTTGTCAAACTGATGAGGTAAGTACTCTGGTAGCTTAGCCTTTGTTCTTAATCAGAACTCTAGTTGGTGACGTCTACTTCTCTACTCTCTGTTTTCGTACTCCAAACTATGCTAGGTTTTATGGTTACTCACTTGATAGCAAATCTTTGTTTTGTTCTATGAAAGGCCAGCAATGTGATTTTTCATATTTATGCATCATACACTCATTTATATAACAGTACACGGTAGCACATTCATTTCGCTAAAAATACTATTTTATAGCAATGCATAAAGTTATTATTTTTGTTTATTTATATATTATCATAATTATTGTTTGTAGGAGCAGACGGGAAGAGGCAACTCCAAATCATTCCTGTATGAAATAGTAGCTAATGATGTTAATGGTATGGATGTGGACAAGTGGGACTACATCGTCCGAGATGCTATGTATTTAGGTAATGAGTTATGTTCGCTTTGTTGAGTTTTAAGGACACATAGACTGTTTGCATGCTTTTATTGGATCATGACTTGGAATATTAGTTGTACATTTGTACTGCATGGTCAACTGTGAAACGAGCTGGTCTCATTGTAATACAATTGCAAATCCAACAGAACTGTATTACTGTACACTGGGTTTCATTCGTATGATTTTAATTTAATGTTTTAATGAGTGGATCGAACTCTTAAAATACAATTCGTATTACTAAACTATTAGTTAGCCATATTCACTGTTGTTCTCATAAGCAGCAGCAACACTACTAGTAAAGTCAGCAGTAGCAGCAGTCAGCAGTAGTCAGTAGCAGCAATCAGTAGTAGCAGTCAGCAGTAGCAGTCAGCATAGAGTTGAATGAAATACTTGTCCATAATAACATGAATCAATCATATCATTGTTATCTGAACTATCTATAACCTACTTTATTGCAATGAGTTATAAATGTTATACTGTCTATCTGTCTAATTACAACTCTGTACAAGTACCTCATGTAACAATGTATAGTATACTAGTAGGTCTCCAAGATACAACAGCAGTCTGTTAAGCAGACGTGCTGTACACGTGGGTGACATTAAAATCAACATGTTATCCTGAGAAGATATAATATATTTACAGCCACCACTACACTGAGCTAAACTCTACTTACTGAATGATCTAACCTGACAGATGTCCAGGCTATCATACTGGGCAATGGAGTCATGTACTGAGTATGTATAATCTATTGGTATAAATCTATTGGTACCCATATTGTACATGTACATTTATATGATGCAGGTATAAAAATCAACTTTGAGTGCCAGAGATTGCTCTATCACTTAAGAGTTATCGAAGTAGATGGCAGACATCGGATTTGTGTTAGAGATAAGGCAGTTGGCTCACTGTTTAACCTGTTTCGTACACGCTACAGTCTACATAAGAATGGTAGGTGACTTACACACCATTGGTGCTTTTGTATTATTTGTAATGGATACATGCCTCTGTTTGCCCTTGTACATTTACAATATTATGTATGTCATTTGACCATTGACCAGACCTCTTAGAGGTTAATAGGCCTATTTGGCAGTTCTCCTTCTATCATTTGGCTACAAAACGCACTGCAGTCTGCATATAACTGGAGAACAGTTGTTATTGTTATTGTGGCTAAGGTGGTGCTATGGTCAAAATAAAAATAATAAGGCTAGACATGTTTAGTTTTTAATTACAGGTGGCTTGGGATAAACCTGTAGCCTAGAAATGTACAGTAGGTATAAATGAATAATTATGTGTTTTTGCTTGTTGTTACACTGGGGGGCAAATACACTAAAATCATACATACAATGTCATAATTTCATATACCTTGTTTTGATTTTTTTTTCCATGTAATAATTTTATATGATAATGCTTAAAATTATTAACGTATTGTTTTTGTTAAATAAGCACTGTCTTCCTACCTGGGCTTACCAACGCAAAGGGTTTAAAAGAACTAGTTAAGTTATTTTCTGTCAATTGTCTGGTACAGAGACTATTGTAATCTTTATGTTAATCTTAGTACAGTGTAGGGCCCTCATGGATTAGTACAGTGTAGGGCCCTCATGGATTATTGTAATCTTTATGTTAATCTTAGAGCCCTCATGATTTTTAATTAATGCAAGTTTGATGACCATTATAATGTTAGTGTGCACATTTATATAGCCAAATCACATGTATTAGACTATACCAGCTGATGATGTGCTATACTTTGGGATCAGTAATGTAGCCTAGATTCTGTACCACCTTCCACCCCCTCCCCAATTACAGTTGAACCTCTGCAGGGTCAATGGATAATTACCAACATACTCCTACCCATGCACTTTTTAAAAGGCTGAGAAAGATACTTCTGGATGTAATTTCAACAAATATCGATATTGAGAATAGGAAATTATCATCCAACTGCACTGGGAACTCAAACCTGCCTATAGATCTCGCTTACATGATTAGGTGTTGCCAGTTCTACTATGTGTATGATGTTTCTATTCTTTTATTAGTGTGGTGCTGTGAATATGTTATCAGGTTGGTCTGCATATTATGCTAACTTCACTCTTCTCACACTTATCTCTGCACAAAACTGTTCTGACTAATACAATGCTTTTTGGTTGGAATATTCTGGGAAAGTGTTTAACCCTGCATACAAGGTGTTAACACACCACAGGAAAGCTGTTAATTTCTTCCAATTTACTGAAGGAAGTTTTAGTACACCTTTGCGAATTTATATATAAGTTTTTTCATGTTGGAGGCAACAAATTCAGTTTTCTCAATCAAACAATGATATTGTCACTCGGCAACATGTTGGGTCTAGGCATGTTGGGTCTAGGCATGTTGGGTCTAGCCATGTTGGGTCTAGGCATGTTGGGTCTAGGCATGTTGGGTCTTGTGTGTTTCCACCTTGGTAGGCATAGAGTAGAATATAAAGCTAGTCAGGAACCTTGATAATTGTAGAACTGTGGCTAATAACCTAATCAACATCTACATGTACATGTATATCTAACTTTATTTCAATATTTGAAGAGAGCTGCTCTTAGTTTGGTTATGGTTTGGTAAAAGGTCATAGGAGAGGTTCTTCTGCCACCCACACTGACATGTAGGCCTACACTCGAGAGCTGAGGCTATGTAGCAGATTTCTACTAACTTAAGAGAGATAGTAGGGGGCTGTCTAACAGGCCCACTCTTTCATACAAAACAATGTCTAGTTGTGCTATAGCCACTTAGAGAAGACAACTGAATGCTAATTTGATAAATAACATGCTTTAATTTCGTCTAGGGGGACAACTCCTAACCTTGCTTCTAAATTTAGCATTTTTCATGTTTGGTTTTCCATCCCAATGAAGAGCTAAAATCTCAACACATAGCATTTAGGTTTTCACTTGTAAACCTGAAGTTAATATTTTAGAAAGCCTTCAGTTATTAACCATTTTCAATAAGATAAATTTGTGGTAGAAAATGGCTATTTAGCAGTTAATCGGTCTCCTCCTCTCTCTACTAACAGTCAGAACTTCAGCTTGTCTGGAACCAAGCCCAAAGAGCGTAAAAGAAAAGAGGGATCACTCCCCCCCCCCTCCCCCCTCCAAACGCGGTCCGGATTAAGAAAGGAGTTGTGCCACCTTGTGTACACATCCATTATGGCTATTGGCATTCCGCAGACCAATAAGAAGCGCTTATTTACAACGGTGTCGTATAAACCATCTATTTATGTTTACGAGATATCAATACAGGATCGTAAATATGACAGCAGTTAGGTTGCGTGTTTAAATCGAACAGCTATCCAAATTACCAGTAAGCAGATGGCGGGTGGGACAGGGTATTGTCATTGAGCGATTCCTCTTTCCTTTTACTCCCTTTGCCAAGCTATCTAACATTGCTCTGGTGGCTTAGTAGTCTCTAATATTTCTAAGTGCTCCGTAGAGGGAAGACAACTTCAACGTAGCCTACTAATATGAAGCAGCAGGTTTACTTATACACTTACATGTATATATGCTAGTCTCTAGTATTAATAGGAATTGCATTCTTATTCTGTTATAAAAGGAAAACCACATAAAGTAATACAAACTACTTGCTGTTCATTTTAGCCTATCAGCATAAGGTAGGAAGGGCTGTAGAGATGATGGTTTCAGAGGCTATTATAAAGTCAGCTCCTCACTTGAGAATTGGTGGGAAGACTTTGTTAGAGTGTATAGATGATATGAATGCCTATACTAGACTTGATGACAGCATCTTTTTCAAGGTGAGCTTGGCCAGTGGTCCTCTTTGAACATACATATCTAAGGGCAGCCACTAGTATTCAGTAGTCACATGTACATGTACAGTGTTTGTGCTGTTATTCTGTTGCGTGTATCTGAACGACTTATGACTTGGATTGTTTAGATTCTCCACAGTGAAACTGAAGAACTGAGAGAGTCGAGGGAGATTTTGGAGAGACTCCAGGATCGACAGATCTACAAATGTGTAGCTGAGGCTAAACTAGGTAACCCTCTCTTACTAGTTCTACTTGTCATGCCTGCATTTATTTCAAATTAAGTTTATCTGTATCATAATAAATTTAATTCTGTTTTTCTTGATTGTTACACTGAAAATGCTGATGTCTACTAAGGCTTTCAAGATAAATGAAAATTATTCACGTATTTTGCTCTGTAGGATGTCATTTTATTCAAATATGAAATAGTGTAAGGTGTTTCTTGTTTATGGAACTAGTAGTAATATCGAACTGGTAGTAAAATGGAACTAGTAGTAAAATGGAACTAGTAGTAGTAATATGGAACTAGTAGTAGTGTGGAACTAGTAGCAATATGGAACTAGTAGTAACATAAGGAGACTCATCTGTTTTGTATTACCATTTCTGTTTGGAAGAGGAAGATGACCAGGATTCAAAGGAGACTATCAAAGGAAAGATAGAAAAGGAACTAGGTGGGGATTTTGTGGTACAGTTTTCCACTGCTGACTTTGGGAAGAAAGGGAAGAATCCTCTTGATTTGATAAGGTCAGTAAATGAGTACCGGTCACTGGATAGTGGACAGTGTTCAATACAAGGTGTTCTCTCTCTCTCTCTGACGAAGAGATTACAACTCTGTAAAATAGTTGCTAATGAATCCACTGTTAAAGCCCTTTCAAACTGCCGTTTATATCATCTTCTAGCGGCGAGTGGCCAACGCTAACCACAATGTGGTTAACTATTACTCTGCTATCGCTGGCACATGTCAGCTAACGATGGGGTTTAAAGGTCAGCCTGTTGAACTCTTTGACCCTACAGCTCACTGGAGTATGTCATTATATAATATAATCGTGGTTAGCGTCGGCCACTCGCCGCTAGTAGTTAGTGTAAACTGCAGTCTGAAAGGGCGATTAGTAATTGAGCTATTGACTATATCTAATGCTGACTTGATGTGATTTAGCTCACTTGATGGAGTGACAACTGTCATACAATGTTGATGTACACTGTAAGCAGCTACATGAATAACTATATAATATATATACATATCTGTAGATATTATAAGAAGAGTGGCCCAAACGATGCTCTTCCTCTGGAAGACGCTCAGAAGTCTTTGCTTATTCCCAACCAGTTTCAAGACAGGGTATGTGTTACACATCATTATCCACTTATATAAGGTCCATCATTGTAGTCAAAGGTCATACGTTATGTGTGTTATTATTTCGTACGGCAGCATTCTTCATAACTTCCATCCATTAATGTATCTCATAAATATGTTGGAAATATGGGTAGCATTAGTAGCATTATCTAGCTATATACTAGCCTGTTTCATAGTTGTAGGTTAGTTTACTGTTCACAAACAAATCAGTATTATATTAATCAATGTTACATCAGCAATCTCTTTTCCCTTGAGCTGTACTCTCACATGATGATTGTAATGGTGATGGTTTTATTCTTCAGTAGCCAAAGAGCAGGGGCCTAGTCACATGATAACGCGATTACTACCGACTTGTGGAATGATAACTCCAAAACACCAACCTGCTCACACCATGAACAATAATAAGTTGGTTCGGTAACACAAGCCAGTCAATTGAGTCTTCGTATTTAATGTGGTTCTATCACCAGACCACATATCATTATCTCTGATATGATTCTGAGCCAGCAACTGCAATCTAACTACTTTTGGAGTTGTCATTTCATATTCCGTTAGCGATTTCGCTACCATACGACACCGAAATTTGTATAGATGAATAAAAATTTTATTTTCCAACGCTGCTCTGCAGTTTTGTCATATAACTGTGTGTAAGGGTACATAGGTTTACACTACTCATTGTCATGTCATAAAATGCATATAAAATGAACCGTTTGGTTTTACTGTAGATGATTTCTATCTTCTGCAAGTTAAAAGCTGTAGAAAAGGCAGATTTTGAGAGAGCGAATAGTGTGCTACAGAAGTATGTGAAGAAAGAGTAGGAAGTAGTCGGATAAAGTGAGATAACTGCTACTTGTCTTACTTGACTATGTGGATAACACAACTCTCGTAACTTCACATAGCAGATAACTCTCACAGTGTGGATTTAGAGAATAAATACTATTTATTTATTTATTAAATAGCGCCCCACTAAAGCAAATACTATGTAATAGTTAATTGGTCAACATTAGGTATTTCGTTTAACAGTATTTATTTTCAAATAAATATATTTTTTAGACTTAATTACACAATTTTATGATTTCTTTCAATTTAAGAACTGAGGTAATGAGTTTTTTCAAATACTAATATTTTATTGATTTGATGATGATTTACCGATGTTAAGATGCAAACCTGTGAGTGGTTTTAGTAGCCTTTATTCTACGTAGCATAATTTTATAATTCTTCAATCAAAATATTTTTTGAAATTTTACTCATACATACAATAAATCGCTTAAAACAAATTTAATTGCTCAAGCATTTACATTTATATATAATGTTTTAGAAATTACGAGAGTGCGCATGCATTGATGAACATTGTTAGTATAAACACATTCAACTTCAATGAAGGTCTCAATTTCTTAAAGACCGCAAAAACCAACACTTTAAGAGGTCCATATACATGCAGAGATCAGTGTACATACAGTTGGGACGCTCTAATACAGTAGCTAAATCTCCAATTCACTGTTTGTTTTGCCATTAAATCAGCTGTTGTCCATCAATAATGGTATAAATATATACACTATATCAATTGAATCTTCAACTCTAAGGAACCCATTTATGCTAGTTTAAATGAGTTCTTTAACCTCCAGTGAAGTTACATACAATACAGTATTCACTTTGAGTCAGATTTTTTATACTCGACTAAAACACACTCACTAAGGTATCAGTCTTAGACTAATTTCTATGCTAGCAATGAACTTCAAAAGATTTTTAGGCTTCACTCAGAGCATAACTGTCATATTATCAGTATTATCAGAGCATAACGATAAATAAATGGGTTTCTTAGAGTTAGAAGATTCAGTTGATATATATTTGATGGACAACAACTGAAATTGTAGTGTCTCAGCTCACATAGCCTGCATCAGCATGGACTATATTTATCCACTTATGTCTGTACAATTTATTATGCATAGTTATCCTTACATGCTTATTGTATATTTACTATATACTTACCATTGTCAATAAGTGCCTAGTTTAGGTGCATTATTGTTCTTATTCAACCAATCAGGCCTCTGTATTTGCCTGTGACTAACCACACCATGCATGACAAGTTGGGCTGACATCAAAGAGGGAGATTTTTTACACGCGGCTCGAAGACACTCCTCACTGACCATTTGACTGCTAAAATACCTAAAATGTTTTTTAACAATGAGCCCCACACTTTATGAGCTGTCTGCTGTGGGTACAGTTCTCAGTTACATGTAGTTACAAACTAAGCTGGTAAAAAGAGTTTTGCTTCAAGTACATGTAGTAGGTTGCTACAAATGCTAGTACACGGAGTTGTTTGCCCTATTTGCCTGCACAAAACTAGTGAAGACTGGCTAGGTCTCAGACTAAGGCAACCATGATGTCCCATATATAAGTGTGAAGATAATATAAGATAAAATAATATTAATTTAATTGTTGCAATTAGTTTAGAGGCTGTCACATTACATCTCCTGCCTGTTTCTAACCAATCTGGTCACTGTTGTGTTTTGAGGTGGTTTGTTAATACATGTATGACCACGAGAAACTATCTTCTATCCATTTACTATCCATTGCAAAACAAACAAATAAAAGTTCTTCATTTATATAGTTGGAGAGACTAAGCTTGCATAGCATTAATAAATAAAATAGCTCCAAAGAAAACTATGTTATATAGACATTAAATGTATGAGTTGCTAGTTTGGTAGTCAGCTTATATGTCCATAATTATAGTCACCAAAATAGCAAATAAAAGTTACTATTGACTAAAATCCCAAACCGGGAGGGCTTGCAGGAGCTTGGGAGTTTGCAGGAGATGGTTTCTAAAAAAGGGAGGGTCCCGCCGGGAGAGTTGTCATGTATGAACCACACTACTATTTGCAAGTACACTTATTGTCTGATTATCTTCTATGTCTTTTTGCCTATTGTAATTGATGGTCGATGTCATGGATATTTCTCATATTTATATATAATCTATTTCTCACTATTGTAAGCACTTTTTGTGCATGGCCGACCCTTTTATGGTCGAACCTCGGGCATATTTCAGCCTTCTTGTTACGCAATTTTCGGAGCCGACCCCCTGTCGTACCTCCCGACCCCATAGTGGGCTTTTTACCGAAAACACAAATAGTATAAAAGCCAGCACATTTTCTATGCTAAATCAGTTGTTGATTGCGCAATACAGCAATACAGACACTGTCTACACTCCTACGGAGTCTAGACCATCGGACCTACATATACGTCGACCCTGGGCTCTTTAATGAGTCTAAGCATCGGCCTATGTCCTCTATCATAATTACAAGAGCTTACTTAGCTGTTCACTCTTTATGTAGTGTGTAGAAGTCTACCTTGGCAGCCCACTACCACTACCAACGCTTCCCGCACTCATGCTAACATCGGCACCCGTTCACAAACCCTAACACAGAAACGTTACAATATAATAGCAAAACTAAAAGCGAATTTGAAATTTGGCTACTGCATTAGAGCGTCCCAACTATTTTGGACATTTACTGTACGACAAAATACTCATTATTAGAAAGGTCTGTCCGTGGCGTAAAAACATTAGGGCATGGTTAGCATATCTAGCATTGAGCAGGTATCTGCAGCTGGTGCATGTTTATAATATTATGTCTGTTACTGTTGCTCATAATAGACACGCACATGGTCCGTGTATGATGAACATGTATATTCCTGTTCCCACTTCCCACACATAGAACAGGGTTCCTTCCCAATGCAGTTTCAGTAGAAATACGAACATGCTTGAGTCAGTTAAAAATACTATACTATTATATGTAATAACAGTCACTGTGGGAACAGGAACATGCATGTCCATAATACACGGACTATGCTGATTGGCTAATTAGCAGTATTGAATCACATTATGTAAGTCAAGTAATAAAATCAACTCTTTGAGGAGTTATTACTGTATAGTCAAAGGGGTAGTAAAGACTAACATTCTTGACAGTGTTCTCAATTTCACTCTATTTAGCAGGTAAGCACTGCTTTTCACTACAACAAGCGTTTTTCTTAATCCGTTCATCTCTTTTCTAATAATGATTCTAATATTGAGTAGACCTGTAGCAGGCTAATACATGAAACTATCTTATATTTTATTCTATTATAACTTGGATCATATTATACAATACTGTTTACTAGATTTACTGTAATATTGTACAACAAAATAATGCAATTCTTTTGCATATGACTGTGTATAATTATTATAATGTGCATGGTAGGCTACATAACAAATATACATGTACATGTGTGTATACTATATATTACTACATGCATGTTATAATAAGTTCATAATACATGTACGCTTGTATGTAAAGATGGTTTAGCTCAAGAGGTAGACACTACAGGTACTGCATGAAGACGGTAGTACAGAGCTTGCTTGTCACCTGCTTTGCATACAATAATGGCCACTGACTGTGCATAGATCGTATGAAGGACTGCTGACATAATTATATCATACACTGTATATCCAGCAATATCACATACACTTGTACATAATCTATATACATGTATATTTATAATGCATGTACACCACTATGGAATATTGATTTTTTTCAATGTTTGCATTTAGTTGCTTTGAATGTCAGTTTCGTGAGTATAATATGTTATGTTATGTTATGTTATGTTATGTTATGTTATGTTATGTTATGTTATGTTATGTTATGTTATGTTATGTTATGTTATGTTATGTTATGTTATGTTATGTTATGTTATGTTATGTTATGTTATGTTATGTTATGTTATGTTATGTTATGTTATGTTATGTTATGTTATGTTATGTTATGTTATGTTATGTTATGTTATGTTATGTTATGTTATGTTATGTTATGTTATGTTATGTTATGTTATGTTATGTTATGTTATGTTATGTTATGTTATGTTATGTTATGTTATGTTATGTTATGTTATGTTATGTTATGTTATGTTATGTTATGTTATGTTATGTTATGTTATATCGTATCGTATTATATTATATTATATATCAACCGTCGGTCCAAGTCCTTCACTCATCTCTTAGTTTCCGTTCCTCCCTGGCTGCTGGTCCTTCTTGTTTCCAGGTTCCAGGACACCGGTATTTTGCGTCAGTGTCAATTGGCGGAGTTGTACCAGGCTTCATCTCGGGCATCGTCCTGGACCAATAGGGTTTTCCTTGCCTATTGACACACAGCCATTGATCTCGGCTGGTGTATACCTTTGCAGTGTTGCAGTTGACGGAACATTTGTTCTTGACCAGGTAGGGCATTCCAATGAGGCCATCTTCTGGTATGGAGCTGACTAGGAGCAGTTCTTGGCTAAAGGTACGGCTGATTACAATTGGTAATCCAACCATTCCCTCGAACTTTAAGGTTGACCCGTCGGCCAGCTTGCCATATGGCTGATATAGTGGCAGCACCTCTTAGTCCAGTTGCTGGAGCCTCTGTAGTGTTCGGGGAGATATCAGGTTAGTCGTACAGCCTGTGTCCAGAAGTAGTTTCATTTCTTGGTCACAAAGTCTTCCTTGTAAGTACATACTAGGTACATGGGGTTTCTTGTAAGTCACTGGTGCCACTGTCTTTATGGGTAAATTGGGCTTGCCGATGGTGTCCTTCGGACGTCCTTCCACGATGGATATGTTAGATGAATCAGGAGTCTGATCGGCTCGAGTGTGAGCCTCTACTGCCTCGGGCCCGAGCCATTTCCCAATCGGGTGCTTCGGGCTCTGGAGCTGGGGTAAGATTTTCCTTACGAGTACTCTGAGAGTACTGGCCTGGTTTCTTGCCAGCCCACCAGGTAGACTTATCCTTTTTGTCCTGGTGCTCTAGGGTTCTGTATGAGTCCGCGGAGCTTCTTGACTTTCTGACTGAGAGTCAGGATCGCCTCTTTCAGGTCGTTTACCCAGGTCATGTCTGTATCCACTGCTTTTACGTGGTATGGCTCCGGTTCAGGTTTTCTGACAGTCCTAAGTGAGTGTGTTTTTCCTCCACTGGAGGATCCCTTGACGAGCAGAAAGCCATTTCCTGCTCGGACGGCTGAGTCTACGTCTCTGGGGTTGATAGCCAGCAAATGCCTCTGTAATTGTCCGCCCTCAAGTGAGTTGCTGAAGTTTTCTACAGCAAATACCCTGCGGTGTGCTGCGGGTAGTTCCTGATAAGCTACATGTACCAATCTCTTCACTAGAATAGCGTGCTCCTGAAGGAACAGTCCGGCTCCTTTCCTAAGTTGTCCTAGTTGCAACCGGGCCTCTTTGGCTGTCAAAATTCTTTTGAATTCTCGTTAACACTTTAAAGATGGACTGTACTGAAAGTTTCAGAATTATTTTAACCAAACTAACTGTGTTAGTATTACTTGATACCTCTACAAACATATCTAAACTGTTTTAGTAGTAGCTAAGAGATGCTAAACTACAAAAAAGTAGCCCCAAAATTTCTAAAATAACCATGGTGATGTCAGCATTAGGAGTTATCTCCACCTAGCTCTATGTCAATTTCAAAACTTCTTCTTTGATTATCTCAACTCTGACACACTATATAGAAGCAATATTGAGTTCTCACAACTGCTTTATAAGAAATACAGTGTTCATTCAATAAAGCAGATACTAGCTATTATAGTACTACGTTTAACAGGTTCAACACACTAGTCTAATAAGTAGGCATGTTATTCATGAGATAAACAAGTAGCCTATAATGACCAATCAAATTGCAAACTCAAAAGTCATTTGATAATTTTTCGCAACAAATTGTGTTTTTTATTGTCTAGGATTATTAACTAGCATTTGTTCTACAAACCCATTTTTTCGTTTTGTGATATTCCTAGTACAACAAGGATAAAAACTCAATTAAAATTTCTTGCTTATAATAACATAATGAGTGGTCTGGCATCCACTCCCCACAATGATGTAATTCACTAGTTTTAACAGAGCTGGGTACCATGATGACATCATGTATCCCAGCTGGTATTGTGCTAGCTGGTTCAGCTGCTACTAGGCTTTCTAATGGTGTATTCAACTCATAACGTCAAACTTTCAGTACAGCCCACCTTTAAAGTCTGGCCGCCAAAATATATGTCCAACCCTGGTGACTAGGCGCTTTTGACTATACTTAAAACACCACTACTCAATACTGGGTGACATAACTCATACCAATATGCATATTTTCTGAAAGCTAACTTTCTGCCCTTTCTGACCATACCAAATATGATAGGTTTATTAGTCACTGAACTCTCTAACAAGCAGGTCAAATCAGCCAATAATTTGATGTTTTGACAATTTTTTGCAATTTTGTGTAGCTAAACTCAGATTATAAAACGCATAAAAATTTTCACAAGTTATGCACCAAAATCATTAAATAACATTGCAAGAGAACCAATTTCTGTAGCTAAATATCCATCATAGGTGTACTTTGACCTTACAGCTCTCTGACTCATATTTTCATTTTCTCACTACTAGACTGGATTCATGGATGCCTCTAGGAATTACATGTAACTAATGTCTGCTAAATGTATAGTGAAGGTAGGATTTTTGTTGGATTGAGTTAATCTCTTGGCTATTGGGCAATTGAGAAATGTGGCTATTTTTGTTGGCTAGAAAATATCCTACTTAAGCTAATTAAGGTCTAGCATTAGAGCTCATAAACTACAAATGACTTGTTGCTAGCCACTGAGAGGAGGCAAAGCCAAACGAGTATACTCGTTGTCAGTCTCCAAAGGGTTCCCGAATCCGGGTCTGCGTCCGCGTCGGTGAAGTCCTTGAAGGCTGATATTGGCTCAGTCTACATCCGCAGAACCACGAGAGATTAGGCACTTTAAAATTCTTTCGAATTCTCGTTAAAGGGTTCTCGGGTCCGAGTCCGATGTCACCTTCCTTCTGCTTCTTTGCTGTGAAAGTACGACCTTGAAATCCCACAGCTGCCACCAATGTAATGTTTTCGGTCTTGCTTTGGGTGCTGGTGCTGACCCGATGGTGCAAGTGAGAAGAGCCTATAAGTGGTGCCAGGCCTTATATATTGTAATGGTTTCTGTGATTTGGTGCGGTCGTCCTTGGACGACTATCGACCCAGAAATGAAGTGCCTATGAGTGGTAATAGGACTTCGCATTACATGAAAGATCGAGCGGTCTCAGTAGCCCAAATACTACCAAAGACGACCCATCTGATCCCAAGTCCGACCTTCAGACTATACAATGAAAGAGAGTGATCCGACCTAGTAGGCGGTTCGCTAAGCGAATGACCTGACAAAAGGAAGTGAAAGTCTCTGTATCAAGTATAGATGTGTCTTTATTGAAAGCCAAGTGAAGACTGAGACAATGAACAGTAAAACAATGCCCTTTATATAGTATAAGGACTTCCGGCCGACGTGGTGTCGGGAAAAGACGACGTGTGGTCGTCCGGAAGTTGCGCAACAAGATGGCCGCCGGAAGCCCGACGGCCGACCCAAAATAGGTCGGGTTCTACAAAAGTTGCTTATAATGGTCCAATTCATGTACAAAATGAATATCAATGGATTCTAAGAGGTCGGGCCTCTGTACATGGGTATAAAAGGCATTAAAAGACTTAGTATTAATCATGTAACTATATACAACAATATAAGAGTAAAGTACATGAATAAGTAATGAGTATAAACACATGGAGACACGTACATAGACAGTAATTAAGTGGTTTAACATGCAATGCAGTTGAAGGTAAGTATACGAACAACTAATTATGAGAGTGTGAGTGTCAGATGAGTAGCGCTGTAACAACTACTAGGCACTTAGGGTGCGGTGGAGCTTCGTCCGGTAGTTAGAGTCGTATACAAATGTCCTGTACCATTACAATATTACATAAGAGATCAAACAGTACTTGTAGTTATTAGCTAACCAAGACGACCCATAAGGCCTCAAGTCAATGCTTAGATGCTGTACTTGAGAAACAGCATGTTCGGTCCTAGTGGGTTTTTCGGGCATCAAAGTGCAAGGACCTAATCAGCTGGAACCAACCTGAGCTATGAGAGAAGACTCTGTATAAGTAGTATAGAAGTGTCTTTATTGAGATCCAATCATCAACTGACAGAGCAATACAAATGCACACACTTTATATAGTTTTGGACTTCCGGTAAAAGTTTCCGGTAAAAGGACGACGTAGCATCGTCCGGAAATTGCACAACAAGATGTCTGAAGGTGGGCGAGGGCTGACGTAACAAGGGGCGGCCTTAAACAAAATATGCTTAAAATGATGCAAATCGTATGCAAAATTAATTGCAATAATATCTGAGACGTTGGCCTCCATTACATTGGTATAAAAAGGCAGTTATACATAGTAATTTATAACATATAGCCCAAGAAATGCATAACAGAGTAAGTTACTAACAAACGTAATTATATGCATGTATAATAAGGTAAGTACAAGAGTAATTGGACGAGTAGGAGTTGAGGGAGACAACTACAGGGCACTTAGTGGGCATAAATGTCAATCAGGTAGGCTGACGCCCATTATTAAATGTCCCGGGCCCCCACAATATTATATTATACTATATTATATTATATTATATTATATTATATTATATTATATTATACTATATTATATTACATTACATTACATTACATTACATTACATTACATTACACCACACCACACCACACCACACCACACCACACCACACCACACCACACCACACCACACCATATCATAGCATACCATATCATCAAAGTTTCTATATACCAAGTTTATCCAGCAAACAATGCGCATAGTCATTTGCCATGGTTCTCTCGCCAAAATTAACAAACCGTTGCACTTCAACGAGCGCCCATTCTGTGGCCAAACGCTTAGGCTATAGAAATATAGGTCGGCAGTAGTAGTTGACAGTCTGCACAAAGAGCGTACTTTTACCCTCTTTGGTTTACATGAGGCATAAATAGTTCAGACCACGTGATCAGTAGGATGGCTCGAACGTTTTGAGCCTTTTTCCTATATTTCTGCTCTTCTAGATGCTAGCATCTTCTATTGATGCTGTCGGTATAAACATTGTGTATTCTGAAAATAATAGGCTAACATTACAAGTACTTTTAGCCAATCTCAGGGCAATTTCTTCGCCAATCTTGAGAAGACTCCATTGTTTTCTCGGTAATTTTTTGTTGCCGCTCAACTACTTTGAACGAGGCCGCTTATTAGGTCAGATTTCGCGCGATCCTATTGGTATATATAGCCGTGAAAAAACTTATTAGTTCTATAAACTTTGATATCATACCATACCATACCATACCATACCATAATAACTTGTGTTGTACCCCCTCCCCTAGGTTTCTGAAATGTACCCCTAATGCAACATTCACACTGCCGTTTATACCAACTACTAGCGGCGAGCGGCCAATGCTAATCACAACTACATTATATAGTGACATGCTCCAGTGAGCGGTAGGGGTCAACGAGTTCAACAAGCTGAACTTTAAACCCGCGCTAACTAACAGTGCCAGCTACAGTATAGTAATAGCTAACCACATTGTGGTTAGCGTTGGCCACTCGCCGCTAGTAGTTGGTATAAACGGCAGTGTGAATGTTGCATAAGGGTACATGTACCCCAGGTTAGAAACCCCTGATCTAGACAGTAAATATAGTACTCTACACTAAAATATAAATAATAAATTATAATGTATATTGCAGTGGAGCTAATATTGATCTAATAATCTAATTTGATTGGATGCATAGCATTATTTATTTAATCCTATCTAATTAAATTATAAATTTACATTACATATACATACATGACATGTATCAGGTATATGTATTACGTACTATTTGTAGAAAATAGGCTCTCCTGGCATTAAAATGTTTAAGAGCGATGAATTGAAGGTGGTTGTTGCTGAGATTAACAGAACTTTTAGACTAGACTTGAAGTCTAAAGAAGCTCTAACCCTGTTAGATCATTCGCGGTTGAAACAGGTTAGTTGCAACACTGGTTAATTATGACACAGATGAGTTACGAAACTGGTTAGTTACGACTCGACACAGACACGAAAAATTATGTGATTAGACGAGACTTCAATCAACAAGTAGATTATTGAGTTTTCATTTGAAGTAATTGTTTGGTGTCATTTCTGTACCACTAATCTAAAGTCTGACTCCAGAGAATATTCCCCATTCTGTAGTTGAGCTCTGACCTACTTTGGGTGACACGTTTATTTATCAGAAACCATAGTCATGGTTGTAAAACCGAGCATATCTTAACCAGCAGCTCTTGTTGTATTTCACAGCGCTTACGAGACACATCCCCTACCTTTGAACAAGATATCAACAGAGCTCTGGTTTTACTGTACAAAGCTGAAACCTTCCTGTAAGGAGATAAAGATTTCCTGGTCAAGTACAAGCTATTTAATGATCCAATATATGGTAACATTGAAGTCCACCCAGTAGCACTGGCTATCATTGACACCCCTCAGTTTCAAAGACTTCGTCACATCAGACAGGTTGGGTGAAGGCGCTACATATATTATACACATAATACATGTATAGTACAGTTTACATGCATTAGGTGTACATGTCTATGTGGAATTTTTTAGAGTGTTTTCTGATCAGAATGCAATAAAGTGCAATATATATACATGTGTATGCTACATATTGTAATGGTTCAGGACATTTGTACATACGACTCCAGCCACCCTGATGGACCTTATAGCACCCTAAGTGCCTAGTAGTTGCCACAGCACTACTCATCTAACACTTATTCTCTTGCACTTAGCTGTTCTTATACTTATACTTGTCTTATATTGCATGTCTAACCATACATCCGATAATTACATACCTGTATATAGCATTCCTGAGACATTGTACTGTTTTTATACCCATGTAAAGAGGCCCGACCTCTCAGAATTATCTGATATTCATTTTGTATACGATTTGGATGATTCTAAGCATCTTTTGTATTAACCCGACCCATTTTGTGTCTTTATTGAGATCCAAGCAAGAACTGAGACAACAAACGTAAAAACAATGCCCTTTATATAGTAAGAGAACTTCCAGAGAAAGTTCCGGTAAAAAGCCCGACGTAGGGTCGGGAAAAGACGACGTAGCGTCGTTCGGAAATTGCACAACAAGATGGCGGCCGGAAGGCCGAGGGCTGACCCAAAATAGGTCGGCCATAACAAAAGTTGCTTAAAAACATGAGATTCATGTGCAAAATCAATTACAGCTATTTCTGAGAGGTCGGCCCCCTTTACATATGTATAAAAGGGTATAAATGCATAGTAATTATAACCATAATTATAGTCAAAACAATGCATTACAATAGAAATATGAGACTAATGTAGGTTGGTACAAGAGGATTAGGACATAGATGAGTACAGTAATGACAACTACAGGCACTTAAGGTGCAACAATGTCCATCAGGCAGGCCTGGCCGTATAAAGCAAATGTCCTGACCACTACTGCAGTATTACATACATATAGCCTCAGCTTTTACATTGTTCTATTAATTAACTACATTGTGTCGTTTAGTTGGCCACCCTGAGCTATGTCTACCCAGGAGCAAACGGTACGAGGTTTGACCACAGTCTAGGTGTCTACCACCTGGCTGGAGAACTGGTCAACTCTCTCAGAACTAAGCAACCAGAGCTTGGAATTACCAAGGTGGACTGTCTGTGTGTACAGGTTAGTGTTTCCTCTAGTGGTTTTGGTTGATCTGAAGACATCGCTGGGCTAGTCATAGCGATTGTGCAGATCTCCTAAATGTGATAAGCATAATCTTGTAGCGTACACATATGTATTTGATAGGCTAGCTCCTTTCAGTATGGCATTGATTCAATTTATCATCATAGACGCTATTTTATAACATTATTTTATAGCTGATAGCTGATACAAATGAGAGTACATGCATTATAATAGGCAGTGACTGTATGTCTACTACATGCCTTGTTTAGTTGGTTTTTCTGCAAGGTTTTGTCTATTGATCAATTCAGTTGAATGGTAGAACATGATATAGGGCATTGGCAATGAATGGCTGTAAAAGTATCAAGAGTATTATAGGAAACCGAATGATCGGTACATAGATAATTGCCCGTCAGACCACAACTTTCAGTCTGTTTTTGAGTGAACAATTACTATCTAAAAAGTGCCAGAGATGCTGAATATAAGACAAATTTATCCTACCCACCTACCTTGTGGGCGGAGCTAGAATATTCTCCTTCTGTCTTTGATTTAAAAACATACTAGAACCAGAGAAGCCCCTAAATCAGGCAGCACTATATTCATGTATGATTTTCACTGACAACATAAAGAGGCTAATAATAAAATAATGTGTGAAAATGATGCTGAAGTCTGTTGTACCTTTACAGCTGGCAGGATTATGCCATGATCTTGGACACGGCCCATTCTCTCACATGTTTTCGAAAGTTGTGGAAAGTCTGAATTCAAAAGGAGATTGGACACATGTTGATACTTCTCTTAAAATGGTAGACTACATCTTTGACCCATCTGTGAGCTCAGCTAGAGAAGTGTTTGGTTTTTGGGGTCTTGAGAACAAGGATCTGGAATTTATCAAGTCACTGATCGAGTGTAAACCTAATGAGGTAAGTCAGCCTAATGGTCATTGGTAGCTTATTATAAGCCAATAAGATGATTGTTGAATAGCCCAAGTCATAAATATACTGCAAATTTCACAATTTTGTTCTGGAACATCTCTGTATAAATACCAGCACTAAAACATCTGCCCTATTTGAAGCGAAGACGTTGGGGTATGGCAGTGGAGGTCCGTTCCTTTGACTCTCTGCAGCTGATTGTGCAATGCATCTACATGTAGTACATTCAATATTAGCTGTCAAGTCAAGGTATAGTCTAAACTCACCGAGGATAAGAATAGAAGTTGGCTCCAATTCTCGTACAATAATCCTATTGGTTAACCTCAATCTCAGAACCCAATAGGTGACTGCGTTCGCAATAGCTATGTTATTATCTGCATATATACATGTGCCGGCACTAATTATTCTCATTAGGAACGACTTACAGCTATCACCTCTGTACAGCTATTCTATTTGGATAAGTCTGGCGGTTTAGCGCAAGGTAAATTTTGAAGCTATGGGCTACCATTCAGCGCAAGCTCCAAAATGCCTGCTAAATATTATCAGTTCTAAATGGTCTAAAAGCACAGGAATTAAAGTGACGGCACACGATATTTTGATAGAGCTCATGCCGGTGTGCTAATAAGAATATCATGCCTACTTTATTTTGTTGCAGCTGCATGTTCCACACGGCCCATTATGTGCGCTAGCAAGGCTTTGCTACTGCACTTAATCCATATGACTGTTTATTCGTGCTATTTTGAAAAGGGAAGAACATGCTGAACATCTGGCAAGGTGGCTGAAGCAAAGTGCAAAGCTGACTATTTTTTTATATTAATTGCTCTAAAACTGATATCACAATATTATGAAATCATTTCAAAACCTAAGAAATGATAAAATGACTTTATGCAATGTGAAAATGGCATAACTGTGGCAATTTATAGCAAATTTAGATGTTGGACACTTTCCATGTAAATTGGTAGAGCTTACCACACCTCATAAGCATGTATCCGCTTTCATATAGGAGATAGCTTATAGAATAAAGCTACAAGTTATTTTTATCATAGAATGCTGGGAGAGATGACTCCAAGTCATTCCTTTATGAGATCGTGGCTAACAACCTTAATGGTATGGATGTGGAAAAGTGGGACTATACCATTAGAGATGCTATGTATTTAGGTAGGCCTAATATCTGTGTCTATCTTATTTTATAACCTGGAATAAATCAATATGCTGCTTGCCGTAGGCATGTACAATACAACCTTAATGGTATGGATGTAGACCAGTGGGAATATACCATTGGAGATGCTATGTATTTAGGTAGGCCTAATATTTGTGTTTATCTTATTTTACAACCTGGAATAAATCAATATGCTATTTGCCGTATGCATAGAGAATGTATGTAAATATACGTTCAATAGTCAACAATTATAGTTTTACAAGGTTTGCCCAGTGCCTTCCATTATGCATGCTCAGTATCTCACTGAGTATGCATAAGCTCCAACGATAAGTTCCTATTCGTCAATCGGAGCGTATAAATAATATTCCTATTCGAAGATAATTCCAAGTCACAGTTGCATAACGATTCCAATAAGGTAGCATAAAAAAATAATAGTATATCTGATCTAGTATCTGAGAATGGAATATTGATCTCTAGGCAAAAACTGAACAACATAAAAAAACTGTCACTATTTATATAAAAATTTTCTTTGAAAATGAACCAATAATAGCTTGTTACGTGACGAGAACAGCTAAGAGGAGTTAAGGTAAAACAGCACATGTAACGAGACCCAATGAAAGTAAAGAATCCAACAAATGACAAGCAGCCAGAGGTCTCCGTATGGTTTGTCACTAGTTACGTTATAAGTTGCAATCATATGGACAAGTATAAGAGAAGCCCATTGCATATAACGTCTCGTTATGTACGCTAAAGCACTAATAGAAAAAGGGCAATATCTAGTTACGTAACCCTTTTCGTACTAGTAGTTTAGAGCATATAACTTAGTCATAAACATACAAAATTATTCATGTCTTTTCCACCATCTTGGTAAAAGAATGGCTCTACAGAAAAATTTAGCTGTATGTAAAAATTTTGCGTAGACATTATCGACACCGGGTCACAAACAAAAAAGAGAGGACAACTCCAAACTACAGTACATGTACATTTATTTTAGAATTTGTAGGTTATGGATTTATAATAGTTTGCTTACGTACATCTGACTGTTTTATTAGTAAATGTTCAATGTGCAGGCATTAATAGGATATTAACTTCTCAATCGGCTTTACATGTACAATGTATATATAATACATGAACATCTATCTGTAGATGATTACTGTGATAGTTATAGACTAATAGAGTCTGGGTTATTCATAGTCTCATAATTGCATACATTCAGCACTTTAGTGTTGTGCGAATCACAGTAACCATCTACAGATAGATGTTCATGTATTATATATACATTGTACATGTAAAGCTGACTGGGAATTTGATATCCTATTAATGCCTGCACATTGGACATTTACTAATACAACAGTCAGATGTACGTAAGCAGACTATTATAAATCCATAACCTACAAATGCTAAAATAAATGTACATGTACATGTAAGTACCTACATATATACTTAGCTATAAAATCAATAAGCTAAAAAAACGTTAGTTCCTCCATACAATGTCTTTTAACCATAAACCGAACCTACATTGTATTACTGAACTTCAGTTTTGCAATGCAGGTACTTGCAAGTGCTCACCGTGCAGAAAGACCTAATGAATCCACCAGAATAGTAATAGTACATTGATATACATGTGTGTAATGTGTCTAACATGCACTTGTAGCTTGCTAGTATTACCTACAATCTTAACCACTGAACTATTTGTAATCAGGTGTGAAGATCAACTTTGAGTACCAGAGATTGCTCTATCATCTGAGAGTGATTCAAGTAGAGGGGAAACCTCGGATATGTGTTCGAGACAAAGAAGTGAACTCGCTGTTTAAACTTTTTAGCACTCGCTACTATCTCCATGAGATAGGTAAATATGCACATTGTATGTACATGTATATGAGCAAATATATTATTGTTGCTAGTAGACTATAAGCAATGAAATAGCACTATTGAATAATATAATAATACAGTATGTCATTTCTCACTGTTGTGGATTCAAACTGTTTGCAGCCTACCAGCATAAGGTAGGGAGATCTATTGAACTGATGATCTCTGATGCTATTGTTAAGGCAGCGCCTCATCTGATCTTCAATGGAAAGACAATTCTACAGTGTATGGATGACATGGAATCCTACACCAAACTTAATGACGGCATTTTATACCGGGTAGGTTAGGGCTAAACTAATTTATCTCAATAGTGGTGTTTTACCTCATGTGCCAAAATTCTTATTGTTGCTAGCTAAGCCACATGTCAATATTGAGATTCTAGATACTGTGATGTGACTTGTAGGGGATAAATTTAAAATGAGTCCCAGGTTTTAAGTTGTGCCCATAAAATTTAAAAAGTTGCAGTTACCTGCTCCAATATCCACACATAACCCAGCATAAAATCAACATGGTTCTTCCCTGAATATCTAGCAGCACATTTAAAGGTGCGTTTACACTGCTGCAATTTTTTCTGATTCAACCTGTCTGAGGTTGTAATGGCAGAGTCTGAGTAGTGTGAACATGAATCGTTGTCGGAGTCTGCAGTTGCAACGGGATCGGAGTCTGAGCTGCAGCGATGCAGCAGTGCCGGGTTGAAGTGACAGGTCGGAGGGTGTGACCAAAGGCTACAGTCAATGAAACAACAAATGCGTGAGTGAAGGGTGTGTTTAACAGGAAATTGTATCGCAGTAATACCGCGTATGTAGACATACTCGTGTTTCTATTGGCTGTAAAATTTGTCATCCTTCGATAGTTTTTATTGAGTTGCAGCAGTGTAAACGCATGCATCGGAGTCTGAGTTAGTAATGCAACTCCAACTGCAACTAGTTGCACGCAAGTTGCAGTTGGAGTTGCATGCAACCTGGAGTGTAAACGCACTTAAGATAGTGTTGACTGAGCAGTGAATGCTTGTATTCTGTCGTTCTCTTCCTTTCAATACAGTCTAAATTGTTTGTTCTTTGCTAGAATTCCACCATTTACACAGGCAGTTTTCATTTTTGTATTTTTCAGATTCTTGATAGTGAGGATGACCAGCTGGATGAGTCGAGGAAGATTTTGGAGAGAATACAGAACAGGAAGTTGTACAAGTGGGTAGCTGGAGACAAGCTAGGTGATTGGAACTGCTAATGATAGCCTCATATTTATCTTCTCACATTACCTAACTAACATACTAATTATGAGCTTATCATATCAAAGCTACTGATGTTTTAGATTTGAATAAGTACAAGTACATGTATAGGTACAGGTACAGGTACAGGTACAGGTGCAGGTGCAGGTGCAGGTGCAGGTGCAGGTGCAGGTACAGGTACAGGTACAGGTACAGGTACAGGTACAGGTACAGGTACAGGTACAGGTACTGGTACAGGTACAGGTACAGGTACAGGTGCAGGTGCAGGTGCAGATGCAGGTGCAGGTAGAGGGACAGGTGCAGGTGCAGGTGCAGGTAGAGGGACAGGTCGAGGGTCAACTACAGAAATTTGCTAATTCAACATTCTGTTTGACATGGGCGATTATCACGCCAAAATTAAAGTACGAGTATACCAATAAAAAATGTCTATCAAGCAGTCAATGGAAACAAAATTAATTTAGTTATTTATATGTATAAAGGCCCATAACACAAGGTCTGCACATAAAGTGTTGTAATGTTTTGTGTATTGTTTATACTGGTGCTGGTGCTGACCCAATGTCGCCAAATAGAAGAGTCTATGAGTGGTGCTAGGTCTTCTGGATTACATGAAAGATCGAACAGTACTTGTAGTTATTTAGCTAACCAAGACGACCCATATGGTCCCCAGTCAGTGTTTAGATGCTAGACTTGAGAAAGAGTATGGTGGTCTTGATGTTCTGTGATTAACTTTCCCGCCATCCGCTTACTGGTATTTTGGATAGGTGTCCGACTTAAATTGCAATTTTAACGATTGTTATGCTTACGATCCTCTAATAATATCTCGTTAATATAAATAGAGGGTTTATACGACGCTTTTGTAAAGAAGCGCTTCTTATTGGTCTGCGAAATGCCAATAGCCATTGTGTATTTGTACACAAGGTAGTACAACTCCTTACTTAATCCGGACCGCGTTTGGAGGCGGGAGGGACAGCTTTTGGCCGGAGTGATCCCTCTTTCCTTTTACTCTCTTTGACCTAACTGACTCGTTTACACTGTTGAACTTTTGCGTAATGTTGTTTATAATTAGAATCACTGAACTATTTTAAGCTACAGTGTACTTACAGCTGTGTTAGAGTCATCATGATACCGTATATTAGTTGGAAACAAGATAGCAAACAGTAACGTTTTTCTAATGCTGTTATTACATTACAATACTGCTGTCTTGTACATGTGATGCGTAACTTGTCGCCCATCTGCAGTGTTGTAGTTTTGAGTGTAATAAACATTGATGCATTATATTTCTGTCATGTTAAAACTTTACTTTCCTCCATTGTATTCGCAGTTGAAGCAAATGAAAGTTAATGCATACATGCGCATTCATGTGCTACTACAATGTACATATGTATATAGTATTATTTATCAAGTAGGCATCCAAGTCGTTATACAAAATGAAGGGAACACATAATTCAAACTCGGCAAAATTCAAACCAATTATGGTGGTCCCTTGGAGTTTGAATTAAGCCAGTTTCGACTGTAGTATATGCTGCCATTCAATGACCTATTTCAATTCTAGTTGGTGGCTCCCAAAGACAAGCACTATCAGAAAGCATTGCGGGGGAACTGGGTGAGGATTTTGTAGTAGAGTATTCTACCAGTGATTTTGGAAAGGAGAAAGAGAACCCATTGGATCTGATAAGGTCAGTTGGAGCCAAAGCAGGTCTAATGGTCAGCAAGTATTTGTCAGTGTGTACTGGTCAGTATTGGTCAGCGAGTATCGATCAGTAGGTACCGATCACACTAGTCATTAATATTAAAGCTCATTTAGTTATTACCTGCCGTCCACTATTTTGCCTGAAAGGCGCAAGTAAGTTCTTCCAACAACATTTAGGAAATTGCAGACATATACAGGCTATTCAGCTTAAGCTTGATAAGAGAATGTACATGTTCATCATGTACATGCCGTTTTAGATATTACAAGAAGGATAAACCAAACTCTGCTCTTCCTCTCTCACGTGCTCAGAAAACACTGCTCACTCCCAATCGATTTCAAGATGTGGTATGTGCTATTAGATACATGTATATGAAGATGTGGTATGTGCTATTAGATACATGTATATGAAGATGTGGTATGTACTATAAGATACATGTATATGAAGATGTGGTATGTACTATAAGATACATGTATATGAAGATGTTGTATGTGCTATTAGATACATGTATATGAAGATGTGGTATGTGCTATTAGATACATGTATATGAAGATGTGGTATGTACTATAAGATACATGTATATGAAGATGTGGTATGTACTATAAGATACATGTATATGAAGATGTGGTATGTGCTATTAGATACATGTATATGAAGATGTGGTATGTGCTATAAGATACATTTATATGAAGATGTAGTATGTGCTATAAGATACATGTATATGAAGGTGTGGTATGTGCTATAAGATACATGTATATGAAGATGTGGTATGTGCTATAAGATACATGCATATGAAGATGTGGTATGTACTATAAGATACATGTATATGAAGATGTGGTATGTACAATAAGATACATGTATATGAAGATGTAGTATGTACTATAAGATACATGTATCATGTATATGAAGATGTGGTATGTATTATAAGATACATGTATATGCAGATGTGGTATGTACTATAAGATACATGTATATGAAGATGTGGTATGTACTAGAAGATACATGTATATGCAGATGTAGTATGTGCTAAGATACATGTATATGTAGATGTAGTATGTGCTATAAGATACATGGATATGTAGATGTAGTATGTGCTATAAGATACATGTATATGTAGATATAATATGTATTATGAGATGCGTTTACATGGAAATGCAGTCCTATTAAAGAAGCTAATATATTGTAATGGTTCAGGACATTTGTACATACGACTCCAGTCACCCTGATGGACCTTATAGGACCCTAAGTGCCTAGTAGTTGCCACAGCACTACTCATCTAACACTTGTTCTCTTGCACTTAGTTGTTTTGATACTCATACCTACATTGTTATGCATGTCTAACCATACACTGATAATTACATATCAATCACATACTTGTATAAAGCATTACTGAGTCATTATACTGCTTTTTATACCCATGTAAAGAGGCCTGACCTCTCAGAAATACTTGATATTGATTTTGCATATGATCTAGATGATTTTAAGCATCTTTTGTCAAACCCGACCTATTTTGGGCCGGCCCTCGGGCTTCCGGCCGCCATATTGTTGTGCAATTCCCGGACGGCTCTACGTCGCCTTTTTACGACACTACGTCGGCTTTTTCACCGGAACTTCCTCCGTAAGTTCTATTACTATATAAAGGGCATTGTTTTCATGTTTGTTGTCTCAGTTCATGCTTGGATCTCAGTAAAGACACATCTATACTTATATGCAGAGACTTTCACTTCGTAGATAGGTCGTTCTAGTTGTTAGTGTCCTCGACCTTGCAACACGAACTGCCTACTAGGTCGGATCACTCTATTTCTCAGTATAGTAAACAAGCATTGACTCGGGATCATATGGGTCGTCTTTGGTAGTTATTTGACTAGTAGTACCTGTTAATCCTTCATTTAATGAGAAGGCCTAGCACCACTCATAGGCACTTTATTTTGGACTCAGGAGTCGTCTCAGGACGACAGTACCAAAACCCAAAAACCATTACAATATTATGTTGCTGTAGATGATTTCCATCTTCAGCAAGTCTGAAGTTGTAACCGATGCAGATCGTAAGAGAGCAGAGGATGTATTGAAGAAATGTGGAAAATTAAACAGATAGAGTGGGCAAATCCTGTTTATATAATACTATATAATGAACAATGCTGTTTAGATTGAGACAACTCCTAAATAGAACAGATAACTCTCACGAGTTGATAACGATAGACAATGTTAGTAAAGCTTTATTTAGCATCAAAACGTCCACTCTTAGTGCTTTAATTTTGCTTTCAAATACTATTTTTCTATGGAAGTAATTTGCATCTACTATATAACGTAACTGCACATGTTTGAAATACAACCATATATTTTTTGAAATGTTTGTTTTTTAAATCAATTTATTTGCATTTTACCATATATTTATCTACTACTATATACATGCCACTTTGTGCATTCAGTAGAAGCTTCTTAAGCAGATTACTGAAAAAAATTACGTGTATTAAATTTTCCCCAAGTGTGAAATAAATACAGTGTAGTTGTACAATTGTTTCTTTCTATACAAGTGTCACTATCTACATGTATGATATTCACTATACATGCTATCTGTATGGTAGTTTAAATAGATGAAACGAAATAGTAACTTTTAAATGGCGATGTTGCAATGCTATGTATATCGGTTGGTATTGCATGATAATATGCTATATTGACTGGTATTCTAACATAATAAATATAACATGTAGGCTGACTATCTGCTTGGAGACTAAACTGCAAATGAAACCAAAGGGCTTATCTAGTTCATGATGTGTTCGTGTACAAGACTGATTTATTCAAGCTATTAAACGTACATATACGTGCAGCAAGCCACCAAGCCATAACAAGCAAATAGCAATAGCAAACTATGCTTGCATACAGTGTTTGAAGTGTGGTTATACGGGAGTATTCGGTGTGTACCCACCTCAATTTTAGTGGTTATACGGCCAGCACTGGCCGTGTACTCTCATTTTAATAGCTAGTTTTTCCCACACAGTTGCTGTCGACCTGATAACATAGTGGTAGAGTGCTTGACACTCATCCATAAGGGGAGCTTTATAAAGTATTATTTTCAGCTGGTTTCCAAGCAAAGCCTATCAGCTTAGTGGTTGGTATACTTGTCAAGTGTCCAGATTTCACAGAGACATTTCCAGTGTTAAAAAGTACATCTCTACCTCTCAGATGAGATTCTTCCAGTTTTTACAAGATGCAGATGACATAAGAACTTTTTAACAACACATATAACTCAATAGAGAAAGAATTTTTTGAATGAAAAATGCAGAAGCAAATATATATATCATGCGGATTGGAATTGTTCTACCACATACATGTGCCAACAACTCCGATCATATGATTTATATGCTCCTCTGTTTGTAGACTAGTAATACATGCATATACATATACATTATACCCACATATACAGGGCTCTCAACTACTCGGATTAAATCCAAATTGTTCGGATTTGTCCTTCCCTTTTGGGCATTCGGACGGATTTCCATATTTTCTACTCACTGTTCGGATTTTGCTATTGTGTTAGGATTTGTTACCAGTAGCAAAGAGGGTACTCCCTTTGCTAGTAGGCTAACTAGCACCAAAGCCATACACAAACAAAGTCTGTCCAATGGAATCATTAGGGGGTTTGAGAGGTTGCTAACCTAGTCTATTTAATTTTTGAATCAAATGGATGTCTAATATATTTACAGTCTGATATTAATAGGTTTTACAAAATAACACATAAGAGATATGTGATTGTATATGTTGCAAATATTTTTGTGTTAGAAAGTCCCAAGTACTACTGTTTACCCACAAATATATAGCATTTTAGATATTGACAAGAAAACAAGGGAGACAAGTCAAAACATCTCAAACATTTTGCATGCACTGTGTACCCACCTCATTTGTTCCACTTCCACTTGGAGCCATACAGATATAGGCTATATCTGTATTTTGTTTAAATCTGTATTATGGTGTCATATAGTTATCTGTTATTGTATATATACACTATATTTTCCACTATCTCCACCACCTACATCTACTCTGTACATGTATATACTGTATGCCCTATTTGCATCTTTGTTTGTTCTACCAAATAAATACACACAAGTTGCATGTTCCAACCTCTACCAAGCACAGCACATTTTAAGTAAAATATGACTAGAATTGCATGAACTGGTGCCATTTTAGATGGCACGGTTAAAAAATTTTCAAACGCGGGAGGGCGCTCCGCCGCCCCTCCCACGCCGCCCGCTTTACAGGCTGGCGGAGCTGGCTCCGCAGTGGCATCTTTTTCCTGAATTCAACATTTTATTAGGATTTTTCACTTTATCAAGTTGAGAGCCCTGCATATACATGTAAATAAATATTGGATTTTATATCGTCAGGTAAAGTGCTCTATAGGATGTGGTATTGTCCTAGAGCTAGTATAAAATAAATTAAAGAAATTAAAATCGTCAATTTCATCTATTTTATTATAGTTTATACATGTAAATATGTACTCACTTAAGGAGTATAATCTCATGTGCTATCAGTTACATGTATATAACATACTAAGTAATGTACATAAAGGGCAGATAACTCTCTATATCTGTATGAGAGACTGATTGATCTAAACACCATCTCTTCTAGTGTAGGTTTGCATGGAGCCACACATTTACTCAAACTTTTAGTGAAGTATAAAGAAGGGGGTGTGTGTTTTATGAAGAATAATTCAGGGTCTATGGCAAAAAGAGGAGCTTGTGCCTGTCTTGATGTCTATTCTCTGCTTCATAATCCATGTCTACACCAATACCATTACTGTTGTATTACGCTGGTTAAGGTTTATTGCGTACATAACATGTCAGTCCTAAAACAGGTCTGAAGCTCAACTGAACATACAACATGCTGCTACATATGCTATGCTTGCTAGAGGATAATCTTATAGCTATGTCAATAGCAGTAATAATACAACAATTACTGGTCTATTTCAGATGATGTACATATACAACAAGGAAGTATTTTACTTGTTTTTTTTTGTACAACATGCAGACTGCAGTATAAAGTGAGCACAAATGTGCTTAGCTAAGCTGAATAAAACTTCCCACATCAACTCTTTAATAATGTTGAGTACAGTTTGGGTTGGCTCCACCTCAATGATTCGTATCACCGTACACTTCATTAGTTCACAAGTTTACACGTTAAACTACATATTTACCGCCCACTGAGCTACAATTATGACGAAAACCTAAGCCGGCGATATAAAAGGCTGCACATAGTGAAATTCTCTATAGAAAGTCTAGGAGACTGTGCAGCATCCTGTTGATCTGCAGTTCTTCCAGAGTTAAAGTAAGTAGGCCTACATTTTATAATCATTTGCTATAACTTACACAACTATGTATACAACAAGGAGTACTCCTTGATTGCAAAAACAGTATAATCATAACTACACTGTACATGTAAATAAACAGCCACAGTAAGTGCGTATTTCATACTATGAAGATAAATTACAAAACTTCTCCCCTTGTTAAAACATTGTTCACCAGTTACTAGGCTTGTCATCTAAAGCTGTAGATAATGATTACAGTATGATGTAGATATATTTTACATTTATTTATTTTACAATCTTCATGCTATAACTGAGTCCCGTTATGTAACAAAGAGTGCACTAATAGTCAAGTAAAATAATATAACATTGTACAGATTGTGTCTTTCTGTTGGCCCCAATGTTTCGATTCCACAATGGGTGTTTCTAAAATAATAATTAAAGTATGGTGATTGTAAAGAAAAATACTGCAGAAATATTTTATATTTTTAATGACAGCCAAATCAATGTTCTGCTGCTGTTTTATTTCAGGGATGGAGGACAGCAAAAACAAGAACTGTTCAAGTCACTCTAAAATATCTTCACTTATAATTTACATACTGCTGTCGGTACTACTGGCTGGTGTAACACTACTTGCCCTATCTGTATTTAATACTGTCAGCGATATCAACCAACTTCGGCAGCAGATTACTCAGATACAAGCATCAACTATTGATACAAAAGTGAGTAATAAAAATCAATTAAACTAGTTTCTTTTTAAACGTTCCGGATAAAATAATACAGTGTATTGTGCTTTTAGCACACGCACAGTGCACCCAAGGTAGTTCTCAATTCTTGGACTATCTTGATCTTCAAGAAGAATAAAGAATGTAATGGAACGTACATTTGTACAGTCATGTAGTATGACTTGCATATATTCACAATTCATAGCTGGACTAAGGGATAAATTTAAAAGTTTGATAAATAAATGTATGCTGTGCCCCAGAAATGGAAATAAACCAGCTGCATGGTTGCAGCTTACTGCTTTGTTTTTGTTTCCACATACATGTAATACTATAAAAATGTGAAAAGAGAATGCTACACGGACGCAAAATCGATGCGCTTTCCTATTTTAAACTTGCAGTATTCGTAGAAGTTGTGCGTCCGTGTAGCATACCCTAAAAACTCTTGAAAACAGTTTTGTTTAATAAGAATTTCCAAATGGATTCTTTTTTGTGAGTTCATGACAATCCCCTACAACACTTTATTACCTACAATACTACATTGTGCTTATATTATATTATCTAGTACAACTATTAGCGGATTAGGTTGCTAATCAAGCATGAAAATTGGCTCATTGGATTAAAGATGTAATATGAACAGAGATAATCCCTCCATGGTGCAGCGCTAATCACAGTTATTCAGGTAAATGATGCCTGAGCTGTGATTTAAGGTGCTAACCATTTAACCACACCAGATAGTCCATGGCAGTAATTAGCAGTCATGGGTGTAGTCACAATCTCATCAGATAATAGCTTAAGGGTGTGTAATCTACACTATTGTGTTTTGGGAAGTTGCTGCACCACCCATAAAGTTAATGATAGGTTAGAAGTATCCCACTCTATATTTGAGGTATTGGCAAGCTGATATTTAGTGACCAAGGTATGTCTATCTGTTCATACTGCGGCAGGTATCTCCCACAAATTCTTCATCAACAGCAGCACATGTAGCGCTTTAACCCTGGACATTAAAAATTGTCTTGGCAGTGGTAGATAAAGCAATAAATTATTAGATCATTTGTCTCTTGTGTAGCAGCAGCAGCATTATGTATTCAATTTGCCTCTTGAAAGAGAAAGGGATTAAAATTGATGCAAGGACTATAACATTTAATAATTGAACAAATGTTATTATTTTCTGTCATTTTATCACAAAATAACAGCATTGAAAGTTTTCAGTTTTTAACCATTCCTGTGGAATAATTAAGCTAAATCCTGTACAATACTACATAATGAGGTACATTATACAATCTAATGTACATGTACATAATGCCTTCCATAGCAATTCAACAATAGCTTTCTACTGTATTTTTATATCTAAATTTTGATTGCTGCATATTTTGACTGGTTATTTCTTTAGCGTATAGAAGAAGCAATACAGAGAAAGAAGAGAGAAGCGAACCCAGATACAGCTAATGGCAACAGGGCCAAGTAAGTTACACAACGATTTTCTTTATCAGTTCTAATCTTTGCCATTTTACTTTGGCTTCCTGCTCTAAATTTTTAGATCGGGTGTCAAAATTGCAAATAATCTCCCCCCCCCCCCCCCCCCCCCTTATAATTGTGGATCTCTCCTTAGATATGAAATACATGGTAAGGTGACTGGATGGTACAATACATGCAAGTAGCTTGCTAATCTGTAAAAGATATCTAGAGCTATAAGATACATTCTATTGATATCTCAGTGCTTCTGTTGTGTTCGCCTCATTACTTCTAATTGAGGTCTACTTGGTTTAGAAAGAATAGGATTAACTGACTAATCCAAGAAAGTATTTGACAGCTTATGTTTGTATCACGGTAAATAAATTCAGTGGCACCAGGAATGTGCCGAACAGCTTCTACAAAGTAGTTCATCCAGAGTAAATCTGGTAATGACATTGTCCACATTATCTGGATTAGCTTGCTTGAATATTAGTAATTTTTAAATTACTTGAAATAAAGAGGTAGAGTAGAATTATATTATTGTACAATGTAGATAATGTTGTTCTCTTAATACGAAACCTAAGAACTAAGGCTATCTACATGTACATGTACACATATATCTGGCCAAGTGTAGAAGCTGATAAGGAAGGCCTCGTGTAGCCTGAGGACCATTTGATATCTAAATTCTATATACATATTACAGTACCTCTCCCACTGCTCACTCATGGGGTTCAGGGACTGGATCCGCTCCTGCACCTGTTAGTGTAACTATAGACTGTGCCTGCTGCAAGGATGGCAAGTTTGTGGGACAACCCGGACCACCCGGACCTCAAGGTATGAAACATTGTATAGCACGTAACTACATCATTATACATTGTATAACATGTAACTACATTATTATACATTGTATAACACGTAGCTACATTATTATACCATGTAGATTTGAATATATCCGAGGCCTATTCAAATTTACATAATAACAATGCAAACCTGAAAACAAGTTACCATTCTATGCCTGACTGATGTGCTAGCCATGGGTCGCTCTTTTCCATATTTGTGAACATTCATCCCTGCCGATAAAAAAAACATCCTTGCAATCAAATTATGAAACCCTTTGCAGCAGTGCAGCGCAGCGTAGTGCAGCGTAGTGCAGCGTAGTGCAGCGTAGTGCAGCGTAGTGCAGCGTAGTGCAGCGTAGTGCAGCGTAGTGCAGCGTAGTGCAGCGTAGTGCAGCGTAGTGCAGCGTAGTGCAGCGTAGTGCAGCGTAGTGCAGCGTAGTGCAGCGTAGTGCAGCGTAGTGCAGCGTAGTGCAGCGTAGTGCAGTGTAGTAGTGCAGCACAGTGCAGTATAATGATGAAGATACATGCAATAATGTGATTGCTTGAGTATATCAAAGTGCACAGTGTGTATGTGAATGAAATCATATTAACATGTAGGTCCACCTGGGCCATCCGGTTCACCGGGATATGATGGACAAGCAGGGCCGGTTGGTGCTCCCGGACCTAAAGGAGACAGGGGGTCCCAAGGTTATGCAGGAAGTAGAGGACTGGATGGAATATCAGTTACTGGCAGACCAGGTATATGATCTTCAACAAAATATTTAATGCAGTGGTGTTTATTGTATAGTGACTATACAATGTGCATGTATATTTCACAACTGGAGAAATAGACAATAAGTTACCATTTAGTGTTACATCTATCTGTGCTGAATACAAATACTAACGCTTTACCAAAACTGTGTGTCTACTGTTTAAAGGGTCTCCTGGTGCTAAGGGAGAGCCAGGATCACCTGGAAGAAATGGTTTCCAAGGTAGAAAGGGAGAACCTGGAGATACAGGCTACCCAGGTATTACTTACTCCTGTATGTACACTTAGCACACTGCTATTGTAACTATCTACCTTACCTGGTAATTTAGCTATTGTAGGAGCCCAAATGTACATGTACGATTTATGCAGAATTTTCTCTTCCTCACCAGTTTTGCTTCTTCTTATTAATTCCGAGCAAGGAAGTTAGGCTTTGAAGATGTCAGCATTTTTTTCGATTTGAGATAGATAAAGGTGCCATAGTCCTAATACCACTGATGAACTTTATTGGAATCAAACCCAGATCTTCCACATGAAAGTCCAGAGCTCTAATCCCCAAGGCCACGACTACTCTCATACAAATCTTCCACTACTAACACTAAACTTATAATACCATCTAATAATAAATACAATATAGTAGGATATACATGTAGTAGGATGCTTCTCTACACGATCAGTGTATATTATTTGTTACATTGCAGGAAATGCCGGTGCAACAGGTAGCACAGGGTCAACTGGGGAGACCGGTGTTGGTAGCAGAGGTGCCATTGGTGCTACGGGTAGATCCGGACCTCGTGGGTACAAGGGAGACAGAGGAGAGAGTGGAGCTCATGGTAGGAATGGTCAAAGGGGAGCTGGTGGTGCAAAGGGAGAAATGGGGGCACCGGGTGTTCCTGGAAGAGATGGAGTACCAGGCAGAGATGGTAAGCTGTCTAGAGCTGTAGACCAGTCAACAAAGTCGTCAGTATAAGCTCATGTTACAAAACGAATAGCTTGCAACACTTATGTCAAGTAGATGACAGTAGATTACCATTCTCATGCAGGTAACTCGCACACAGTCCTGGTCTGTAAAGTGTCTCTATAGGTAGGACTAATGTATTACATATTCAGGCTATTGATTAGTTTGATTTCCTGTCAACAGGTTCAGATGGTGAGAGTATCGCTGGACCACCAGGACTTCCTGGTTTCGATGGTGTGAGAGGAGCCAAGGGAGATAAGGGAGACTGGGGAATAAATGGACTGAATGGTGCAGATGGATTTGATGGTAGGTGCACTCTCCTATCTTTATCAGTCATGATAAGAAGATCAACCATGGTCTTATTAAGTTAGAATCCAATATTTTTAGAATCGTAATATCAAAACATAACTATTTCATTTCATACCGTATATACATGTAGAATCAATTTCATTGTGTTCAACCAATGAATTATGCCGCTATATGCAATTTTCTATGCTTTTCTAGACAACACTCCATAATATGTTGTGTATTATGTGTGTAGCATGCTTTGAATATTACAGGTAGGGTCTACAATTTATATAGCTTGTTTATTGATAGTCCTTGAACTGTTCACTTATAACATGTGCATTCAACAGGTGTACCTGGTCGACCAGGGCAGCCTGGAACACCTGGTGAGCGGGGTGCTAACGGATTAGATGGTGCCCCAGGACAAACTGGACCTACAGGTTAGTTAGAATGCTATATGCTATAACCACACTTGGCAAGAATTTGTATCCTAATATTTTATAATGGTAATACTGATGTAGTAACAGCCTTTACCATTGGTTGAATTCCCACACAGGAGCGACAGGTTCAATGGGTGCTCCTGGAAGAACAGGGAGAACTGGTGTCAAGGGAGACAGAGGTAATGATGGTGTCAGCAATAGCCCAGTCGCCGGACCTCCGGGTCCAAAGGTGAGTTGCATTATATCAAACATTATGTTGTATACTCCACATTGTAACACATTATGGAGTATACAATGTACATGTATAGTGTGTGTGCTCTTAGGGGCAACTTTCAAATCACAATGATTGGATGATAAACAATTAGGTCCAGTGTTCAACCAGCAGCGAATATAAGCTGTCATCTGATTTGTTGGCTAGAACTTCATCCACTTCCACATTTGCCTGGTGTGCTTTGCATGGTCACATCATTGAGCCCAACCTATTCTCCAGTTGGTTCCTAGTCTATGGTTAGGGAGTTAACCACGAAATGCAGCTTTGCAATCTCTTTTGAAGGGAGAACCTGGAGAAAATGGTTTTGATGGACGAGACGGGTTCCCCGGTAGAGACGGCGTAAATGGAAGTCCAGGTCTACCAGGTTTAAAGGGAGAGTCTGGTGCTCCTGGTAGAAGTGGAAATCCTGGCTCTCCAGGAAGAGATGGGGCTGATGGTAAGTAAATATTGGAACAAACATGTACATGTATCACTACACATGCGTATTATGTTATAGACATACAGATTATATTAAGGTCTTTCAAAAATCCTGTATATGCACTGTATTTTGTGATTTCGCAAAGATGATGCTAGTTATGAAATAGTAATTAAAACGACAAAATAGATGTGCACAAATAGCCAGCGGATTAGTGTACACAAAATATTGTCTTTGCAGGATTTGATGGCAGAAATGGGAACCCAGGCGTACCTGGAAGAGATGGAATTTCAGGAGAAAAGGGAGAACCAGGCATGAAAGGTCAAAAAGGTGAATTAGAATATACATGTTGGTGCTATATAATACTGCAGTCAACTAAATAGTTATTATTGTAAATGTTATATAGTTAAGTAAAATTTGAAAGAATTACAATTGGACCGTAGGCACAGATGTAATGATCTTAGTAGATTGTCAACTAATATTGTTTATTATTATGTATCTTGCTTAAATCCCTGCCGTTTACATATTTATCAGCGTTTCTTATGCATCGCAGGAGAGGCTGGGTCATCTGGAGTTATCCAACCTTCTCCCAGAAGTGAGCCAGCAGTGAGTGGTAAGCCATCTATTACTGTATTTGTATAAAATTACACTATTTCATTCAAACGTAACATTGAAGGAAATAATTTTCAATTCAAATGCAGGTGTTAGTAATTACTTGATGTACATGTAGAAAGTAGAAAGTAGAAAGTAGAAAGTAGAAAGTAAAAAGTAAAAAGTAAAAAGTAGAAAGTAGAAAGTAAAAAGTAAAAAGTAGAAAGTAGAAAGTAAAAAGTAGAAAGTAGAAAGTAGAAAGTAGAAAGTAGAAAGTAGAAAGTAGAAAGTAGAAAGTAGAAAGTAGAAAGTAGAAAGTAGAAAGTAGAAAGTAGAAAGTAGAAAGTAGAAAGTGCGACAGTATAATATTGTTAAAAAATAGGAAAATGCTTTCTTCTCGTAGCAGACTTTCATGTCTTTGAGAAATAAAATATCGGAATCTTTGTAGATTGTATTGTGAGCACAGACTTCAGAGATATTAAGGTTGTAGGACTGAGGGAGCAGAACCTTGGATCAGACATGTCCCTCGCAGAGTGTGAAGATGGCTGCTATAGGTTGGCTCAATGTGTCAGGTGGGTTGTTATTATATGCGAACACATAGAACAGGTGCTTGTAGGTTTTCTTTTCCCTGTCAGCTGAATCAATACTTCTGTTCTCTCAACTGCATGCTAAGTAAAAGAATAGCTGGTGATAATGCAAACACTACTAACACGTTCAATCTTTGAGTGTCAATCTTATCTCAATGCATTTAACTCAGTTATGTTAGCACGCCTTGTGCTGTCATCCATATTGTCAATGATTTACCCAATTCATAATGCATTGAGTCAACATAAAAGTGGAAGGCGGTATTATCCTTGTCTATGGCAAATGTTTGTATGTGTAGCCACAGTTCTTTATTATTTCTTCCAGCCTCAACTACAATCGAGTTACCAGAGAGTGCATCCTGTTTAGAGAAAGGCTGACTGGGGAAAATGATTGCCACAGGCTAACTGGTAGATCAGCCGTTAACTGGGTGTATAGAGACAATAGATGCGCAGGTAACAACCTACAATTTATATTTATACATATATCAATTTATACCTGGTAACTACATGGATAACAGTGACTAGCTATTATATAGCAAGTATTATGTTCAACTCCAATAGGCCAAGAGTAAACTCTTCGTTACTCAAATTGTGATGTAAAGATGTCAGTTAAAATTTTGAGAACTTCATGCTATCAACTCACGCCTAAAGCTGTGTAATTAAATTGTGTGGATTTGATACATTGATTTTGTTACCGGTGCTTTCTTAACCAAGTGACGCTTTGCAATGTTTTTTTAATGTAAATTCTAGGACAAACCCGAGGTTGTAGAATTGATCAAGAATGCCAGGTGGTGGATAGGAATGCAGTGTGTAATGTGCAAACAGGAATATGTCACTGTGGTTCCATCGAGGTGGGCTATGATGGTAGATGTGGAACAGGAGAAAAGGTGGACTGTCCAACTAGAGGTAAGATTATCAGGTTTTTAGCGAAATACGTACTTTCAGCACTGGTCCTATTTTCATGCTCTGAGGGACAACTGCTAATTAAAAACAATTACTCGACATGAACCCATGTGACTTATTCTAATATTTCAGATGTTTTGTAGTAACACAATGGCCTACTTTGTCTAGCTGAAGAGTGAAGAGTAATCACAGTTCCTCGTATTTACGATATGCTAATCGAGTAGACAGTAACAGAATAACAATTCTAGTTTTGTGTTGACTTTTTCTGTTGCCTGTCTCTAGCACCAGATCACGGAGGAGATAGATTTACTACACCTCATACCACCACAACCAGATCTCCTGTTACAGACCATGTAACGGAGAGCACCACCACATTTACCTCTACCAGCATTCCCGATACTGATCACTCAACCACCCCCAAGCCTCATGTGGACACAACCACTGACAATGAGGTCTTCCCCACAACCGAGTATACTTATACACCTACAGAATCGGAGATGCCCGAGACATCAACTGAGAGGAAGACCACGCCCATTCCCAGAACAACAACACCGACGATGACAACAAAGGCTACAGCAACAACAAGTATGTACAAGCTTTACTGGTTGGCTGCAAAGTTTCTGATGACAAGCTATGCCAAACGAAAAGTTGAATTTTTATTTATGCTCCCAATTTTCTGCAATGAAGCCTAATACTGGATGAGTAGCAGCGACCTTTATAGGTCAAGGTTGGAACATGTGACACTTGTTGACAACCTACCAACTAACAACATCGAGCACGTTTCCCATCTCTATAAAAGCTACATAGTAACCTATAAAAACACATGTGTACGTTAGTTTGAAATATTTAAAATTTTTGGTATGCTTCTCTTCAATTAGTCCCAAATCAACATGGAATAAAATAGGCATAATATATATATTTCTTTCTGTAGAACTTCCAAAGAGGCCAGGAATCTGTGACTACAAGACACTAAGAGACGGAGCTGTTGGTCACAGCAGAGTTGAAGGTTTCCCTATTATTAAGGTGGGTAATGTCCCCCCTCCCCCCCCCCCACCTGTAAAGTTAACTATTGCTGAGTAATGAAATGATGAGCTACTTGGAACATCTATGATGCTTTTGTGGAACTTCTCAAATAACCATTCTCTGACTCTCTCTGGTTTGGTAAAAACTAAATACTATGCGTAAATACATGTAGTAATCCCAATATTTCAACATTCATCCAAATGTCATCCTCGGAGGAAAAATACTATATAATAAATAAATAATATTTATATATTATATTATACTATAATAGTATAATATTATTATATAAATAAAGTAATATTTCTATTTATCATTGCTTTTCTACGTAGGCTGTGAAAGTCCGTAGCATCAAGATGTGTCAAAGGCAGTGTAACAGAACCAAACGATGTAATGCTATAAACTATAAGAACAGTGACAACAGGTGTCAGCTGATGCACAACTTTGTTGAAGACATAAATGACTGTCATGTGAAGCTCGGCGATGAAGCAAATGAATGGGTATACAGATACAAGGAATGTGCTACCAGTAAGGAATTATCTCTCCTGTATCTATATATTCTGGTGACTCTTACATGTGTATTGGTCAGTGTTTCCAGCTTCTGTTGTAGTTCAGAAACCTGAATCAGTTGTAAAATTCTGCTCTCTGTTACCAGAATCAGACATCCGGAGGGCCAAAGATTTGTCGTACAGTTTTACTTGAACAAGCTAGAACAAAAAACCATACAAGATTTACATGAAATTAATAATATTTGTTAATTAGTAGTTCATTATGTTTATAATTATCTCCAGTCAAACTTTCAACTCTGTGAATTAGTTAGAAGTAGGAAATATCTGCTGATTAAAATAGGCCTTGCTGTAATTTTATGAACCTGCCGATGTCTGATTCTGTCAGAAGGGTCTCAGTATATTAAAGCAGTGTGAGGACCTACAGTGTACTTGAGAACTCCATCAATACTCATAACAGGCTAGCGGAGGTTCTATACACATTATAATAACACGACGTGTATGCAAGTTTAAATTGAATGCAGTGCTATTAGTATTACATTATATCAACTACATTATTCCACCGCTTCTGTTACAGAAACGAATAACCCAGACTGCAGCTCATAGACAGGAGAAGCAACTCTTCACTGTTTGGTCTAAACTTTACCAGATTTACCTGTCAGGTATTTTATATGCATGACATACAACAATTCAACATCAACGTAGCATACCACAATTCAATACCAACTTAACATACGACAATGCAACATCAACATCAGCATAACATAGCCTAACCACAAAGTATTCGGGTTTGTATCCAAGATACTGTATTACATTGGCCATCTTGCACATACATTTGTATTTGTGTCAATTTTCTTTCATTTGCATGTTCGTGAGATTTTAATATTTAATTTATGAACTATATTTAATATTTTTTTTTTTTTAAATTTTATGAGTTTAATACTATTTATTTAAGCTTTTTGTCTTCAGTTAAAAGCCAGCTATAAAATATGAAAAGATAAATTCTGTTATTTGCATAAATATACATGTATCTGTGAATTATTATAAAACACAAAGGACATCAATTATGGCAAATAGGGAACGTGAACTGACAGCACGGCAGCAAAATCCTTGTTCAACCCTTTGCTGCCTAGATCAACCCTCTAACTAAAAGCAACAATAGACACCCACGTAGGGTTGACTGAAACTTTCATGTAACATATAAATATTATAGACACATAAAGATAATTTACGCAACAATAAAATATACTTATGCAGCATGTACGCCATGTATTATATAATAGTCATCATAAGCAGTAGACTCTAGAGAGCCAAGAATAATAAAAGTAAAACTTTACCACAACGTCTTACCTTAATGCTGCATGTAACTGAGAAAATAATGATAATGTAAATTTATTTTGTCAATTGCAATGCAATTTTATAATCAGAATTGTTCATTTTCACTTCACGCCATGTGGCAGCTGAATTCTTCAATCTAACAGAAGAATTCAGTCCTGTTTATATCAGTATGTTACCATCCACCTAATGGTCGTCTGGAGATCTCCATAGAAGTGTATTTAATCCTCAGACCAGATGCTGGTTTGACCTTCCATGCTATACCATACTCCTTTGACTCCCCCTTTAGCTCTGTGAAGCTGTAGTTTCCATTTAAATTAGTCTGGAAACAGCTTCCACCATCGGTGAACCACCAGCCTACGGTCAAGAGGTGTAGAGACATTGTGTCTGTGAGAAGTTCTACCAACTCAATACAATCTGCTGCTACTTACAGTCTAGATATACATACATGTACGCTTACAGAAGAGGCCTGTTATTAAAACTGACTCTCTTGTACTATCTTATAATATTTCACAAGAGTGATCCAATACTCAGAGGTGATGGTGAATCAGCTGATGAGATAAATTTTACCCTAATATACTGCTGAATTTTACCTCCAGATCAGCCTTTGTACAAGCACACACTGTGTACAGGTATGACATCATCGATATACTATATAGCAAGGTTTACCTGAAGAGTAGTGGTACGCACACCCACGTTGCTCTTTATCTGGAACTGAGAACTTCAACCCATTATGAGATTTCATTGGATCCGCCCAAACATTATTTCCACCCAATCGGCTGCAAGTAAAACATTTCATAGATAGGTCAAGGACTAAATAATTTACATACGATTCCATCCGCTATCTGTTGCATCGCGAACTACAATGTAATGTAAGTAACTGTCAGGACATTGTAATTCCAGTATATTATAATTCGCTGCATTGTTGTACATAATGTACATCGATCACTACATTCCTACATGTAATTCACCATAGTAGCAGAGTATTATATTAGTACAGTATCTCATTACATAGTCATAGATTACAAGAACTAACTTACTTTCCGATGATTAATCTATACTTGACAGCAGCTCCCTCTACATAGAACTTGTCATAGATAGACGTCAGCACATTGTTCTCCCAGTCAGTTATCTCAATCTTCAGTTGGTAAGAGTCTTGGAGAGTTAGCTGACTAATGTAGCTGTTACCCAACCAGAAGTCTCCATACAGACTACCAAACCTGGTGAGTAGTATAGTCAGTGCACTTCTAGACAGACACGCACTCATTGACCCCTGTTTTCAACCAATCACAAGCCGGTATTTCCGATTTCAACCAATCACAGAAGAGCACAAAAATTTTGCACACGACCTTGCCAAGGTCACCCCAAAATCCCCCCTTCTGATTGGTCGAAAAAACATTTGCACACTTGACCCCGAACCCGGCCACGACCCCTTCCCTCCCTCCTTCCCGCCCTCCTCCCCCTCCCCCACCTCCCACTCCTCCCCCACTCCCCGCCACCGCCCTCGTCCCGTCCGCGCCACCGCCGTCGCCGCCGCCGCCACCGCCGCCCTCACCGCCGCCGTCGCCGCCACCACCACCGCCCTCACCACCGCCGCCGCCACCGCCCCCCACCACCGCCGCCGCCGCCACCGCCGCCGCCGCCGCCACCACCGCCGCCGCCGCCGCCGCCGCCACCGCCGCCGCCATCACCGTCATCACCGCCACCCCTCCTCCACCGCCGCCCACCCTCCCCCCGCAACCCCCACTCACCCGAACGACCGATCGTTTGAGGCAGTCAAGCCGCGTCCGCCCACGTTGCGTGCGGCGCCGACCGTACACGTGGAAGCGACGCCGGTGCCCCGTATCCACCGGGCCAAGCGACTAGGCAGCGGCCCGCCGCTTCTCCCGCGCCTCCCCACTCGGAAAGCTTGTGATCTAAACGAGCGAATTCGGCTGCGCTTCGCCTATAGCTCTCATCAGCGATAAGAAGAAGTACTACGGAAGGTTTGGTTTATGATGTGCATTGCATTGTTAATAAAGAAATGTGTAAAGTCTTGGCTATAAATACACTGATGGGAAGAAGGGTTGGTTCTATGATATACATTGTATTGACAATAAAGAAACGTGTGCATGTGTTAAGTCAGCATATATAATACATTAAATAAACTTTCCACAATGGTGACAATAGAATGAATAAAAGATTGTGTACACGTGTTAAAACACAATTGAAAGAATAAAAGACACATATTTAAAAGAGTATGTCATATCTATTATTAGCAAGAAAGTCTGTGTGCATGTGTTAAGACAGTGTATATTATACATTAGATAAACCTTTCACAATAGTAGCAATAGAATAAATAAAAGGTTGTGTGCATGTGTTAAGTCAGCATTATGTAATATATTAAATAAACTTTTCACAATAGTAGCAATAGAATAAATAAAAGAGGAGTTTAGGTACTTATTACTCATCTTCATCAGAAGTCGTAGGAGCTATAATGTTTACGACTTCGGTCTCAGCATACTCTAATTGATATGCTCCAGCTCCAAACTCTTGACACAGTCTTACCTACAAGATGATTTTAGTTTTTTACTCAGACGAATATCACTCAAGGTGGACAAAGGAAGAAATCTATACTTCTTTATGTTGTTGGTCCCTTACCATATCTGCTGATTTGTAGAGGTGAGCTAGTTGTTGAGGGGTTTCACTTTTGTAGTTACGAACTTCAGAATCAGCTCCCAATCTTAGACATGTATGTAGACATTCGTAGTCTTCATTCTCTATGGCAATGTGAGATGGGGCGTATCCATCTCCCATTCGCTATAGTATCAAACAAGAGAATAGAATTAAACTCCCCATCTAACTTATCAATTCGATCTACTCTACTTTTATTCCACTGTAATGTATTCACTTACCCTCATATCTAAGTCAGCCCGAGTATTTTTTTTAGTACCTTTAGTGCCTCTCTATGCTTGCTGCTATGCGCTGTTTCAACAATGAGGTGGACTACACTCCTTCCATCATGATTGTAGCTCTGTACATTGTCTTGGGGAAGTGATTTGTAAGGAACTCTGAAGTATGGATGCTTTACTTCTGCTCTGGTCAAACTTGTGGTTAGAGCATGAATAACCTTAGCTCTACCCAGACGTGCAGCAATGTGAAGGGGGGTGTCACCTTCCAAATAAACATTAGCAATATAGATAAGTACCGAATTGTTACAAGTTTTGCAACACTTTATTTTTTAACAAGCAATGCATGCAAACATTGGTGCTATAAAACACTAACCCCAAGCATCGGCTATTGCTCCATCCGCTCCCCTTGTGATGATGAGGCGAATTAGTGAATCCGAACAATAAGACTGTACAGTTAGGTGAAGTAACGTCTGCCGATTCGCATTCTTTGTATTCAGTTGTTTGTGACTCCTCGCAACAAATACCGCGAGTGCAACGGCTCTCTCATCTCTATCTCGGGCTGCTTCTAGTACCTCACTACATCATTTAGCATGATATTTGTTTTTCACATAGTTGAGAGGTAGTTATATGGGAAATTTGTCTATCATATTTTATTTTGATCATAAAAGACAATACGAAACAAAAAAAGAAATAGTTGGAAGTATGTATAACTTACAACTCTTCATCCTTTCCATCTTGCTCCCAAAAGATAGAACGAATTTCTTCTAGTAACTGTGTGCTAAGCTTATTACGAATATCGGTTAAAGGATCCCATTTCTGCCAGTCTAGAGGTAAGCTTTTTTGGAGAAAGAGCTCAGACATCCCCTCAAATAAGTCTTTATTCTCATACTTGCTTTGTTCTGTACATCTTTCCACTGTTACCTTCATCAGCTCTTGGTTTATAGGAGTCATTAGCTTGTTGCTATACTCGCTTGATCCATATCCACTTTCCATGCTATTTGTGTGCTAGCCTTCTTTAATTTCTATTAAGAACAGACTGGAGCTAGAAAGAGTTAACTAAACTACTGTTTCCACCTCTCTTTATATAGTGAATAAAAAGATACAAATAAAGCTGATTGGCTAACAGCATATACATTGCAGCGCATTGGAAACACATCAGAGTGCATCGAATCACATCGGGAAAGATCGAAAACACATAGGGAAACATCGAAACACATCGGGAAAGGTCGAAAACACATCGGGGGAGGTCGAAAACACATCGGGACACATCGAATCACATCGGGGGAGGTCGAAAACACATCGGGTCACATCGAATCACATCGGGGGAGGTCGAAAACACATCGGGACACATCGAATCACATCGGGGGAGGTCGAAAACACATCGGGTCACATCGAATCACATCGGGGGAGGTCGAAAACACATCGAATCACATCGGGGGAGGTCGAAAACACATCGAATCACATCGGGGGAGGTCGAAAACACATCGGGGGAGGTCGAAAACACATCGAATCACATCGGGGGAGGTCGAAAACACATCGGGACACATCGAATCACATCGGGGGAGGTCGAAAACACATCGAATCACATCGGGGGAGGTCGAAAACACATCGGGGAGGTCGAAAACACATCGGGACACATCGAATCACATCGGGGGGAGGTCGAAAACACATCGAATCACATCGGGGGAGGTCGAAAACACATCGAATCACATCGGGGGAGGTCGAAAACACAACGAATCACATCGGGGGAGGTTGAAAACACATCGGGACACATCGAATCACATCGGGGGAGGTCAAAAACACATCGGGTTACATCGGGGGAGGTCGAAAACACATCGAGACACATCGAATCACATCGGGGGAGGTCGAAAACACATCGGGGGAGGTAAAAAACACATCGGGTTACATCGGGTTACATCGGGTTACATCGGGTCACATCGGGGAAGGTCGAAAACACATTGGGACACATCGAATCACATCGGGGGAGGTCGAAAACACATCGAGACACATCGAATCACATCGGGGGAGGTCGAAAACACATCGGGGGAGGTCGAAAACACATCGGGTTACATCGGGTTACATCGGGTTACATCGGGTTACATCGGGTTACATCGGGTTACATCGAATCACATCGGGATGCAATAAATCAGACTAAAAAAAGGCAAATCACTTCTGATTGGACAGAGATTTCCATAAAAGCAAGCGTGAGAGAGGATTTTTATCATTACCACTCAACCACCTAGTAAAGACTTGCAACTCTGTGGATATTTACTAATTTCTCTGAATAAACATCACTCAACAATTAATATGGTGAGTAAACTTATTTTAATATGTATTTTAGAATGAATTTACTCATTTGAGTTAACATTGGGACTAATTCTATTTTAGTAGTGATATAATACTCCCTTGGTATGACCAGAGCTTAGAAACTTTGTAAGCTTATGTATTAAACTGTTTTGATTCTCAACATGAGAGCAAGTATGTAGAGATCTGATCTGTCTATACTACAATTTGTGTGACCGGAGCTTAGAAGCTTTATATGTTGTGAGATTTATTTTCAATATGAGTAGTTATACCACTAGTAGTGTAATAAGTATCAAAACTGTTTATTACCACTTGTACTGGCTATACTAGTACATCCTAGCTATTTTAATATGTATTTTAATATGAACTTACTCATTTGAGTTAACATTGGGGCTAATTATATTTTAGTAGTGGTATAATTCTCCTTTGGTATGTCCAGGGCTTAAAAACGTTGTAAGCTTATATATTAAACTGTTTTGATTCTCAACATGAGAGCATGTGTGTAGAGATCTGCTCTGTCTATACTACAATCAGTGTGACCAGAGCTTAGAAACTTTATTATAAGTGGTTATACCACTGTAGTGTTTCTTTCTTTAGTAACTATGTTGCATTAGTAGTTCCATCTACTTGACTCATGCTTTGGTATATGTTTATTACTCTACATATACTTACAGGCTTCTACATCTAAATATCAAAGAAAGAAATATATAAGAAAAATTAAAACATCAAAAAAAGGTATGAAGTATATGATTACGTACGATTCGGAAGACAGAAGACGAATCTCGAGGAAAAGAATCCCATCTCCAGAAATGGTTAGTCTATTATCATATTTGTTCACACATGCATTACACCTTCAATCCACTATGGTGTTGGGTTTCTAAGATGTCAAAGGAGATTACTGACATTTCTTCAGAAGTACATGTTAGTTACACATAATGATGATGTACTTTTTTATACTATAAGCCTCTTACCATGTCTAGAATGTCAAAAGAGACTACTTCCTTTTTAAAACCAGATGTTAATTAGCCATAGTATGATTTTCTCTAATTCTATAAGTCTCTTACCATGTCTAAGATGTTAAAGATTAGTGATATTTTTATTATAAGTATTGCACTTTCTTTCTTATGTATTATTTTTATCAATAAGACACTTTTTTTTTCTTTTCTTATGTGAAAAAATATAACATAAATTACAACTGGTTTTCTTATGTTAATGATGTATTTCTCTTTATGTGAGTAAATAGACAGGCTTTAGTAGACTTGCTTAGTACTTAGAGTGCTAGTTTTTTCATCAAATTCCTCAAAAATCATATATTACAAATAACTATGTTAATGTAGTTTGTTAATTAGTCTCTGCACATTTTATTTACATTATAGAATGAAAAAGAAACAGAACTAGGGGAAGAAGAAATTGCGTTATTTGAAGAATGTGGGGGAGTAGATGGGTTCGAGATAGGTAAGAATGATCTAGTATCTATTTGTATATTTAGAATCTTTTTTTTTTTTTTTTTTTTTTTTTCTGATTTACAAGTAAGTCATATGTTCTCTCTCACTTATTCTTGTTATTTTCTTTCTTTTTTAGGACTCAGAGCAAAGCCGATATGTAAGGGGGGTCTAAGATTCTATGTCTTTGTTAGTGATGAGACAAAAAGAAGACTGGAGATGTCACTAACAAAGCCATTTGAATCGGACGACCCCTGCTTTTTATGCAATAAGAATGTTGGGCACCGACGAGGTGTCCACATTCAACAACATTTTTTGCTCCGAATCTGTTTTTGCTATCACATAACAGTAGATGATGAGGGGATGAATAGACACTACAACTTTCCATCTAATCATCATATTGATGGAAAGCCCTGTCACCGACACATCTCATTCAACACACGCTTTCTAACCGATATCTAATCATTAAAAAAGACCATATCCTTTTTGCAAAGGGTCACTGGTCACTCTCCACCTTCCAAAATACTCATCCCCGCATACACTCCAACAACTGTTGGTGGGGTAGTATACCCTCCCTTCTTTAAGGGGATGTCTACTACTCCATTCTCTTTAAAGTCTGGGGTGTGCTCTTCACAATTTCCTCTCCCTTCTCACCATCATTTTGATTCAGATGCTTCTTCCATCAGTAACTCTCTTACTAATGGAGACATTACCATCTCTACTTCTTCTCTTACAACTACTACTATTACTACTACTCCTTCTACTACTTCTTTTCCTCCACTCTTTTCTTCACATTCACCCTCTCATTCTCTTGAAAGATCTGATGATACAGTTACCACTGTTTCGATACCTACTTCTACTCTCACCTCTTCACCTGCTCCACTCTTTTTCTTAGATTCACCCTCTTTTTCTCTTGGAAGATTTAATAATACAATTACTAGTCTTTCAATACCTACTTTTATTACTACTTCTACTACTACCACTTCTTCCTTTTCTTTAGCTTCACCCTCTCTTTCTTTTGGAAGAGAGCTACTTAGCTCGCAATCTCCTTCTTGTTCGTCTGAACTCAATCTTAATACCCCCACCACTATTATCCCCATAGAAGAGGAGACTGTCAGTGAACTAGTTGATCGAAGCAGACTCCCCCCCATCTTTTTTCTCTGGAGCAGTTGAGTATTACCGCTCTGCCATTTTTCTTCTCAAGAAGAATGGGTATCACAGAGAGGTAATAGCACAAGCTGAAGCTTACCTTCGAGTCAGTGAAGAAAAGCTCTAATCATCTTTCTTTAGTTTTTTTCTTTTTTCTCCCACTCTCTTTCTCCCACTCTCTCTCTGTAGTGTCTCATTCCCTCTGCATTTACTTTTATGTGATAGCAAATCAGTGAGGATTTTTTTTTTTAAATTATTTTTTTAAATTATTATATAATGGTATTTTAACACTTATACACATCCTTTTATACATTCTATTGCTACTATTGTAAAAAGTTTATTTAATGTATTATATGTGCTGACTTAACACATGCACACAGCTGTCTCTTGCTATAATAGCTATGACATACTCCTTTACATATGTGTCTTTTATTCTTTCAATTGTGTTTAAATCATATTATAATGATATTTCAACATGTGTACACAATCTTTATTTATTCTATTGCTACTATTGTGAAAAGTTTATTTAATGTATTATATATGCTGCCCTTAACACATGTACACAGACTTTTCTTGCTAACAATAGCTATGACATACTCTTTTACATATGTAGCTTTTTTATTCATTCTATTGCTAGTGTTGTAAAAAGTGTATTTAATGTATTACATAATGCTGACTTAACACATACACTCAATCTTTTATTTATTCTATTGCTACTATTGTGAAAAGTTTATTTAATATATTACATAATGCTGACTTAACACATGCACACAACCTTTTATTTATTCTATTGCTACTATTGTGAAAAGTTTATCTAATGTATAATATACACTGTCTTAACACATGCACACAGACTTCCTTGCTAATAACAGATATGACATACTCTTTTAAATATGTGTCTTTTATTCTTTCAATTGTGTTTTAACACGTGTACACAATCTTTTATTCATTCTATTGTCACCATTGCGAAAAGTTATTTAATGTATTATATATGCTGACTTAACACATGCACACGGTTCTTTGTTGTCAATACAATGTATATCATAGAAACAACCCTTCTTCCCATCAGTATATTTATAGCCAAGACTTTACACATTTCTTTATTAACAATGCAATGCACATCATAAACCAAGCCTTCCGTAGTACTTCTTCTTATCGCTGAAACCAAGCCGTCCGTAGTACTTCTTCTTATCGCTGATGAGAGCTATAGGCGAAGCGCAGCCGAATTCGCTCGTTTAGATCACAAGCTTTCCGAGTGGGGAGGCTCGGGAGAAGCGGCGGGCCGCTGCCTAGTCGCTTGGCCCGGTGGATACGGGGCACCGGCGTCGCCTCCACGTGTACGGTCGGCGCCGCACGCAACGTGGGCGGACGCGGCTTGACCGCCTCAAACGATCGGTCGTTCGGGTGAGTGGGGGTTGCGGGGGGAGGGTGGGCGGCGGTGGAGGAGGGGTGGCGGTGATGACGGTGATGGCGGCGGCGGCGGTGGCGGCGGCGGCGGCGGTGGTGGTGGCGGCGGCGGCGGCGGTGGCGGCGGCGGCGGTGGTGGGGGGCGGTGGCGGCGGCGGTGGTGAGGGCGGTGGTGGCGGCGGCGACGGCGGCGGTGAGGGCGGCGGTGGCGGCGGCGGCGACGGCGGTGGCGCGGACGGGACGAGGGCGGTGGCGGGGAGTGGGGGAGGAGTGGGAGGTGGGGGAGGGGGAGGAGGGCGGGAAGGAGGGAGGGAAGGGGTCGTGGCCGGGTTCGGGGTCAAGTGTGCAAATGTTTTTTCGACCAATCAGAAGGGGGGATTTTGGGGTGACCTTGGCAAGGTCGTGTGCAAAATTTTTGTGCTCTTCTGTGATTGGTTGAAATCGGAAATACCGGCTTGTGATTGGTTGAAAACAGGGGTCAATGAGTGCGTGTCTGTCTAGAAGTGCACTGACTATACTACTCTGGTGTAATGGAGATCTTATGAAGACCTTTGTAAAAAGGTTTAAGTTCTCTATCCAAAAGGAGTGTTAAATAAGCTGGGGGTGGGGTATGAGACAGAAGGCTTCGAAAATACAAAAGCATCTTTCTATTCTGTGCATTTCTAAGATTGGGTAGATTGGGTGCTACGAAGCTCTACTCAAAGTAGTCTTTCCAGCTCAGACTGTAATTGTTATGTTGATGGAAAACAAGATGACTTTCTTAATTTTACTACTGCTCTAATCTTTCAACTCACCCCCACTCATAGTCAGCCCACGGTCTAGAGAAGCTGGTCAAACCATCTCTCCTATGTTGGAGTACAATCCAGCCCCTCCCCTTTTTCATTCGGCAATAGACTCTGAGGCTAGAGAAGGATTTAGTTGGCCAAACCTCATACATGCCACTCATCATGTGACCTTGAGAAGCCAGTTCATCACAGTCTACATATAAGTGCAATGGAAGTATAACTCCAAATTCAAAGAACTAAACTCATGGATGAAAGAACCAAACTCATCTAGATGAATTTGTACATTGTAATAATCGGTTAATCATGAGACTATTGCACACTGCATGTTACCAAACATAATGACTCAGTCACTTACCTTTTGGTTTAAATGCAGGGTCATAGCGAGGAAATGAAGCCACCTGTTTTGATAAGCTCTTTACCTGTTATAAATGTAAGTAAAAAAACAGTGTAGTAAGTATCATCAGCAAGAAAGTGGAGTACAAGTAGCCTATCCTAGCTTCTGTCCAGAATAAAAGATTATCTGTCCTACATGACTGTACAATGTTATAGGTTTGGGAGACAAGATGTGCTTACCACTTGAAGTAATTATACAACTTTCTTGTTAGCAATTGGCATTCCTAAATTAAAACTTTGTTACTAAATAATTTAGCCCTTTGCCGATGATAGTACCTCATTCTCAAGGATGTCTAGCCGGAATAGTTTAGACGTCAACTCTTTAGAGATATTGCGAGCAAGGTGTGCATTCTTAGAATTGTTTTCATATTTGCGACTGAAAGCGCGAGTCTCATCCTGTAGGTCAACTACATCAGTCCTGCAATATAAGCACTTGGGTCTTGTAATATAAGCACTTGGGTCTTGTAATATTGGTACATAGTTTACTATATAATAATATGTGTAGCTAGAGCTAGCTAGTCTTAGTCCAGTCAAGGCATTCTCAAACTATAGACTAAACCTAAATCATCGTTATACAAATTCACTACTACCAACCAAAGCTATTACTGTACAGCCAATTTAACAGGCATGACTGTTGAACATTGATTGCTGTTAATGCTTGTAACTTTTCCTACACAGTACCGACGTGTACAACACCGTACTGCTACTTGATTGTTCCTCAACAACTGCTAACATAATTGTATAAATAAATATATTCATAGAGCAGGCTCAGACGTATTCTTACCATAGTCTGTTGGTAAACTCCTGCAGATATGATACGACAGTCTGCGTACGATTCCGAAATTCCTCGTAATCCGAGTTAACGTTACGTGCATCTATAACCGTAGCTTCTACTCTCCTAATTCTACTGTCAAGTTCTGTTTGGGACTTGGTGGTGCGATCTAACTGCAGCTGCAAGCCAATCGAAGACATTAAAGTGAGCACACTAACGGTATGCAGAGATACAATTTAGAAAGCATTTTTGTGTTGCCAAACTGTTGGACTAAGTTGGAGAACATTTCTCATACAGCAACAGAGTCGGAAAGTAAAATATGTAAGCTGACAAATTTGACGAATAAGACTACAGTTGCACACTATATAATACATTTGATATATACTGTGCAATGTATATGTAGGCTACCTTGTTCTGAGAAATATCAGCGTTTAGGCTTATAGTCTCACTTGTAAGGCTTTTTAAAGTTGCAGTCTGTTCCTTGTATAACTCGACTACCTGCTGCGACAAGGCCTTGTTCTCAGCCTAAAATTGCCCAAACCAATAGTTTGTTTGTTTATTTTTGTTTTATCAACATAGATTACAAATATAGGAAGATAAAATGGACCGATTAAGCCCATGTGTGCAAATGCAATGCAGCTGGTCAAGGCGCTGGGCTGGGCCATATTTCCAATAATGTCATAAACGTGTCGGCTACAAGTATTTGAAAAAAACAGTTTCAATACAGGTAATGCATTGAGGCTATTATTATTTTATTAAACATTTGATGGTTATATACTTTATAATGCTGATAAAGCAGTATGCTTTTCCTATTATCGATATATAAAAAGTATGAGATTGATTCCAACGGCAGTCTTCGAAAGAACAAGTTAGGTGGGTTCACCATATCAACACTCTCAATGATATAAGTAATGTCACAATGTGGTATGCCCCCTTGAGTTAAGGGCTGTGCACCCTCATTTCGACCATGTGTGTGTCAATGATGTCTATGAGTGTATCAATGATGTCTATGAGTATACAATGATGTCTATGAGTGTGACCAACTCAAAACTATGTAGAGTCCTATTGTAACACAGCATCTTTAACTTGGAGAGTAAAAGAACTCTGTGCATGCAGATGATCTCACCTTGCTATCCAAAGCTTTCAGTGCCAATGTCATGACCTCACTGGACTCCTGTGGGTCTGGAGTGGACATCGATGGACAAGTGCAAGAGGACAGGTCAGCGGGTTGCATACCTAGTGATTCATTCACTGTATACGATACATTAGTACCAACAGAGACAGCACCAGGGGCAGCATTGAGGGCAGCGTTGAGGGCAGTGTTGGGGGCAGCAGTAACCTCGGCATACGGGGTAACAGTTGGCCTCTCTGGAACCAGATCACCTCTAGCTGGTTTCCTCTCTAGTTCTTGCTTTATCATTACTGAGAATCCAGTTCTTTCTGCAGATTGATATTATATTGGTACAAATTGGCGACACTTTAAAACTTTAGGGAATTCAGAACAATAACAATTATTTCAGCAATAATGTTCAACTTCACAAAGATGGTGATCTGAAAAATAGAAATTATGATTTTAAAACACTTTTTATGTTTTATATAAGATAGATTCTTTATGTAGACTACATCTATGCTAGTAGGGCCTACTTACCTTTACCAATTAATGTTAATTTAATACACTACTACTACTATTATTATTATGGGGATGTATATTTTTAAAAAAATCATACCAGAAGTCGTATTGTTATGCTACATTTAATCACAATTGTCTTGCAAAATAATTTAGTTATTTTATACTATAAAAGCTTATATTATGAGATATATATATTGCTCTTGTGATTAGACAGATAGGTACTGTAGAACTATTTAGCCTGTGTATACTTGTATTTACATAATAACACCTGAACTCATTAAACAAAACAATACAGCGGTGAATGTACATTATTAGGCTCCCAGGCTAAATAATACCAACTTTTTTATTTCCATGTCAAAATATATGAGTAATGTCAGCTCAACCAATTAGTGAAATTTAACCATGTATCCCATAATACCTTCAGGTATGACTACGTGGAGGAGTTGAAGTAGAGATAAGATAACTCCAATGACTTTAATTAGATTCTCAGTTTTCGCCATCATATTAATAACCCATAGAGATAGTACATGTGCAATCTTGTGTTTTTATTTATCTCTGCAACATGAATATAGGAAAAAGAAATATAGTAAAATTATAATGTTCTCTATGCACTAAAATTATTCTATAGGACAACAATTTCATTGTACATGTACATGTAGAAGGTATTGATTATTCACTGTATGTATGTAACCTGAATGGGTGTCTGTATTCAAACTCAATAAACGACATTCACTTCTTCACCAATTATCTCAGCCAATCCAAACTGCATTATTATTAGCAATAACATAATACATACTTACAATATAGAATATACAGCACATTTATGTGAGCAGTGCTGTGTGACAACAATCATGGCGTTGCAGAATGTACATGTACTTCTAAAACTAAAATACTTATCATGTATGCAGTGCATGTAGTATAATATACATGTATATCAATATGGTAAATATTTCTTACCTGACAGTAACAGCGCTATGCTATACCTCCTCCCTCGCTTGACAGACGTTGGAAATAAAGTGATACACAAATACAATTCACTCTCATAATAATGTAAGAGATATATATTAGGTACTGTATATTATTTACTGGCTAAATTACATGTACACGTATTTTTGCTTGTTGACTTTAATAGGGTCATTCATTAGCTAAAATAACACCAATCATCCGACAAGGCAACACTTCAAGTCACTGTCGATGTAGCCTACCAACTTTTACTGGTGTATTGTGGGATTATTTAGTAGCCCTATACACTGTGCATGTAGATATCCTGTAGTATTTAGAGCTCATATTATAAACCAATTAAGTAGCCTCAAAGTCATAGAGTATGTAATCTGTATGTAAAGTGGGTACATAGTTTCACTTCTCATATTGATAAGTCAAGCTCCCACCCTTAATAAGCTAATAATAAAATAGAACGATGGCTAATATTAATAATTACTGTTATATTAGCTAAACTGTAGAGTTGTCTCCCACGAGTGTCAGTCAGCCTGTCTATTTTAGTAGCCTTGGTACTAAACCTCTACCAGAATAGGTACCACAACAAGATAAGGAAAGTAGGGCATCTTCTTTATTACTGCACACTATGGAAACCCCCATGCCATCAGCTTTAAACTTAATTTCTAATCGATTTGTACACAGAATAGTACTCGACTAGAAGGAAGTAATATACATGATTTTAATAGTTGTGAATATCACACATTTACATCTACTGAGCATCTACTATATATCTACTATATATCTACTAAAAGACATCTCCTGTACATCTACTGTACATGTGTGCTTCTCTCTCAACTTTGCCGTGCTGTAGAATTCTATTCTAGATTTTGTCACCTACGTATGATATATATGCACCCCTACTGTAATCATGTTATGTTGCTGCAGTTACACACATACATGTACAATGTATATATACTAAGCATTTCTTCCTTGCTAAAATCAGGTACAGTCATTTCTTGTTTGCATAGACATTTGTATTACATGTATTCAATTAATTTTTAAATCAAAAATTATAATTATTACCAGTACGGGCTCGAAAACAGACCACCATTTTCTTTTGACTTATTCATGCATTTTGTGTCATGTTCCACTAGCTCTTCCCCAAGGTCTTCTGTGGGTCGTTTAATCAGTTTACTAAAGAGATGTTTGCACGGCTCAGAGAGGTAGCAGTAGACAAAGTCACAGAAACTTGAATCTCTTTCCTCTTCTTCAGATTTCTGCTCTACTCTCAAGTTGTACAGGTAGTTGTAGAGGTATTTGTCCAGGGGAGACTAAAAGAAGATATTTCTCTCAGTAGAGCACAATGCAAGTTAATGGAAAGGATATTTCGGTATTATTATAATAACTACAATGTATATAAGCCTATATACAAGGGAGCAGCCGTGGCTTAGGGGTTAGAATGCTGAGCTTTCATACTGAAGGTTCCAGGTTCGAATCCCGGTCACGGTGGTGTTAGGAAGAGTATCCAGTCACAATTGCTCCTGTGCCTCGTATAAAAGTCCTTGGGGTCATGCAAGCCAGCATGGCTTCAAGGCAACTCCTCTACACCTGCTAAAAAACCCGATGTCACCTGGGCCTTTCTCACAGGAAGTTGGCCAGCACTAGCACCTTGCAGTACAAGCTGCGAGGAGTTTAAGCTGGTGAGTTATATAAACCTATATACAATTAAACCAAAGTTGTATTCACTTGACAAGAATTTGACTGTCAATGATGATAATAATGACTCATACATTGTAAGTTAATGCTTGCAGTGAAAAAATTTCCAGTTTCCCCTGCATTACCAAAATTATATTAGAGTATGTATTTTGCTTGTGGCACACAACAACAAGAGACATGAAATGCTCAAGGTTATTGGTTTAGAATTATCATTACCCTTATGCTGCTCATAAGTACTTGTAGAATAGTTTCATTACATACGCAGGTGTATTTAACATGTTGGAAATTCCAATGTTTGTTGAAATTTCCCAGATGATAAATCCAGTCAGCTGCAAAACTGAGTCTACATAGTTGAACTTTTGCTATGACCGAAGTTGGGTATGCTGTCACCATCACGCATTATCTTTACAGTGCGTACTGTGAATGTGTCACTATTAATAAACTACCAGAGAGAGCGTCAAATAATCATAGAATATGAGAATAAATCAAGGAAAATATAAGTAGAACCACCATTGTTGAGTAACAGTACATTGAATGTTGAAGTGACTCACCATTTTAGAGATCAATGGTTGACATCGCTGTAGGAACTTTAGTGAGTCATCTATCGGTTTCCCCTGGGAATAGATCTCTTCATGCTCGGTGCTCAGAATGTTCCAGATTAACGGTTGCAGATGCAGACACCATTCTGGCACCTGCTCTTCTGTGTCACCTGTCACTTCTTCTGTTTCTACTTGCTTGTCTGCTTTACATCGCTGAGCACCTGCAGCACATATAAGCCATGAAGAAGTCACAATCGTGTGTGCAATAATGTGTGCACGCTTTGGAGTTGCATGCTTACGAGTTATTCCGCAAGACCCACAACGCCTAATTATTGATACTAAAAGTATTGTTACAGAGGTTAATGCTAAGGTATTCCACATAATACTTTAGAATTCTAAACTGACACCTCTATTTATTCACATCGTATAGTTATTTTAATTGTATTCGGCCATAAGTACAACTACATGTACTAACTACAAATAACATGACTAAGGAAGCCAGCCAACACACAGTCAAACCATTTGTTGCAATTTCCATTCAGGTTATACATGTGTAGCAGAGACACTGAACACTTACGCTTAGAGTTGTCCCCTTTTCTGCTGGTAAAACTACAAAAATAACAATGATGATATTTCAAATACCAGCGAATGCATCATATATTCTCTTTATACCAAGTTCTTGTTATGATCATTATGAACATCAAAATAGGCTTGGTGTTCCTTCACCCTCTATATTTAAGCACACCCTTCCTTTTCTCATGGTACATGCATTGCCTTGTAGATTAGCTTCTGATTTCCCAATAACCAAAATAACAATACATTTGTCATGGTGGATTCTGCAGTCACTAATTAGTCTATTCCGCTTACAGCTCTGCACATTACCACAATGACCACAACTGCCAAAATAATTTTTGATTCTAGATGACTTGACTATGTAAATACATTGTGCTTGAAGCCTACTTTTGAATGCAAAGCCTACCCTGGATTTTCAATGCTAACAAATGCCAACAATGTAAATAATATGCACATTTTGGATTTTCCACTGGGAAATTTCCATTCCCGTGTGCACCAAGTAGCCAACTGTAATTGTTGCTCAACTACGTGTACAATGTATGAAAGAATGTAAGTTGTTACAGTAAACTAAACTGTCACGATATTATGTATAGTAAATGAGTTTTGCAGAGAAGAGAGAGCCAACTAAAGTATGACCCCTGCTCACTCACCAGTTTCTGGGTCTAACAGACCATCCTACTGTCACATTACAAGGAACATCTCCTTCCACTCTTTGAGTACCTGCAATAAACAACATGGCATCAGGGCCTTCCTTAGTACTGTGGGAGGATTGGATTAGGGCCCCTAAAGTCACTAAATTCTGCTTAGTCTTATGGGTATACTCATGTTATTGAACCGCTGTCAAATACAGTTTACCTAGTTGATAAATTGGAATTTGTCCAGCAGGCATCAGCTCTGTTCAACATCAGTTTATCAACGTTTTCCACAGTAACCTAACTACCTACATGTGTGAAATATGACCAATTATCTGACATCTATTTTCCTCAATATAGCAGCCTCAACGACCAGCCTCTTGTTTTCAGGAGTTGCCCCACTACCCTCTCCCAAGTTGTTATAAATGCACTGTCTAGTAAGGTTATCTCGTAGAACCCATCTCTAAATCTCTCCAGACAGGTGAGAAAATTGAAGTTGTAGCAAATGCAGAAAATGTTCAAAGTTCCTTGTCCTATGCTGTCTATTGGAAGTAACTTTGGATATTGGATAACTTGGTATTTCCAACTCAACAGTTTTTATGAACTGACCAATCCTCTGATATTCAGAATCTACTCTTATTTCAGTTTTTACTCATAAAAACTCATTCTCACTGAGTATATTGATTGTAATGAGAGAAGTAGGTTAGCATCACATACAGTCACAGTGTATGTCAAAATGTCCCTTATATACATTACATGATAGCGTTGCAAATGTACGTGTACACGCCTGTAGGTCCGGTTATTCTAGAAGTTTCCTTAAAGCTCATGTGAACAGTCTAGTAAAACAGCCTCTGCGATATACACTAGGCAAAGCACGCTAAGCAAGCTAATAGTGTTTGCCAAACACTTGAAGTACACTTGAAGTAGACAAACAAAAACTATCAGAGTGTATTTATCTATATTCACATAATATTACTGAGGAACAGTTCAAAATAGCGCAAAGTAGACCAGCATATACAACTAATGGTGGTGCATGTTATACAAGTTTGTTATTGTCATAAATGCTTATTAATAGTAATACTTCAATTCTAAAATATAATATGTGTAATGTAAGCTACAATTTAATGAAGAGTTAGATCATTGCAATTATAATCACTGACAGATTGGAATTTACAAGTTGCTATTAGTACTGTCATGCATCTATATAATACAATGTATATAATACAATTTGGATAATACATGTACTTATCTTGTAGACAAGCAGGGTGAACAATACAGTTGCCAGAAGATAATTATATGAGAACAAATGACAAAAGAGAAAAAAAGCAATGTTATATCAATACACATCATGTAGGTTTCAACACAAAAAGTAATACATTGTATAATGATACAACTCTAAATGTATGCAATGTATGCAATGTGTAGGTGAAATTAGTAGGCAGATAGAAAATAATCATAAAATGAATCAAAAGCACCAAACTTTCTAAAATACTATAAATATGCAAAAAAGTATATGTACATAATCACAGCAAAAAGTGCATTAGCATTCCCCAAAACCCATTACATTAAAATATTGTAAGGCTTATTGGTTAAAGATTTGGTAAAAACTCAAACCATGATAACTACGGTTGAATAAAATGTGAATAAAAATAGACAAAAATTAGTAGACAACTAAAGCTAAATTCACCCCAAAAACTAAAACTAAAGCTTCGGCAAGAAAATAATATTCACAAGGATAATAAATAGATAAACTGACACTCCTAGATATTTACATACATGTATATAGATATATGATGAAGGAAGTTGTCTGCTCTTGCTCAAGCGAAGAACACTCTCATAGTTCCTGTTAACACACTATTGCAAGACTTATGAAGACAAAAAATGTGATTCTGCTGATGCATTGCCCTTTCATTAGCCTCTTGAGCACACTTATCGCAAAATAAAAGATGGCCACATGGTAAGCTAATGTGGCGAGCGGGCACGTATTTATGAGCTTTTTTTGCACAGTTCTTACAGGCTTGTTCAAAATCTTTTGTTACATCATTTGTTTCCATTGACTGAGCAATGGCCGCCTGCAGCTCTTCTTGTGGGCAAACAGAATTTGTAACTTTGACATTGACATCATTCCCTGTTGGATTTTTATTCATTTGCTCTGCTTCATCTAACAGTTCAATATCATAGATGGTATCTATCATGTCCCCGACACTCTCAAATGGTGCTCCATTATGCACTAACGATTGTTCGATAACTTCTGGTGAATGACCCAGTTGCCGACAAAGTTTAACCATAGACATCTTGCTGCTTTGTACTTCCTTTTTGTGCAACTCATTAGTTGTTTCTTTTACTGTTTTGCGAACACATTTTTTGTTTTGTGGCGTTGAATGTTGAACCTCATCAACGAATGCTTGTCCTTTGGTATTGATCAAGAACACGCAGTCTGGAAACCAGCGAGCATGCTCCACCCACGGTTCGTCTCCGTCAGTCCAGTTCCGGATGCTACCTGAGCAATAAAAACACCTCACTTGATCATCAAATCCAGTATAGAAGAAGCCAGCCTCGCTAATTTCCTTAGACTTTACTGGACAACTAGCTGGCCATCTTGCAAAGGTTCGATCCCTAGTCGCACAGGGTGCATAGCGAATCGCACCAGCGCGAATCGTAGATATTCCATATCGTGCAAAGTCAGGTTCTTTTTTAACAACAGTCTGAATAGATGTAGGCAGAGTCAGGTGTTGGTGAGAGCCATCAGGATACATTGCTATATTTACCATATCCTCTTTACAAAGCTTCTTACTTGCGTAAACCCGATTTCCACATTCAATGCCTTTTACAAATCTGCAGAAATTAAATGCCATCGCATGCTCTCTTAAGACGTCACCGCCTGTATTCCAGTCTTGGAGTCGTCCCCTACAGAAGACACACTGAACACTGTCGCCAGCATTTAGGTAGTAGAAACCATTGCGGGCCATGGTTGCACCACTAAGACCATGGTCGTTTTCTCGAGGCCAATTAGTCAAGAATGTCTTCAATCTCTGTCGCTCATCGACCATTAATGATTCCCGTTCATCTAGTGTTAATTCAGTCAAAACATAGTTGAGAAAGTCAGATGAACTCATTGCATCTAGCTGGTTCTGTAGCGTCAACGACAAGAATGGATTGTGATCGGCTGGATATTTTGCTAGAGTGTACACCAAGATGTTTCGCAGTGAATGGTCTACACGTATGTAATTCGCTGGTGGCCGAAGGTGATCTCTCAGCTCGTCCTGCTCAATAAATCTTCCATTTCTTGAAGCTGTTCGAATCTTCATTTTGAGTCAACAGCTAAGAATACACTGTATATTCAGCAAAGTCTTTCGAATGAGTAGTCAAGTAGTTGTGTCATCTGCAATAATTAATGTGAGAATTATTACTTTTCATAATAAAATATTGCTGTCACTGGTAGACAATAATTAAAATCAACTTAAATAATAATATAGCCTACCAATGAACTATAACTCCATAAAAATGTTCTGTTTTAGTACCCTACGCAATGTATATGTATTGCATGTGCAGTAGTAATTGCGACATAATCAATTTACAGAAGTACATGTACTTGTTATACTAAATGCTCTTTATTGTTAACTTAATGCACTGCCATACCTTACGTTGTGCTCTAAAAGTGCATAATAACTTTTGCAAGAGGAAAAAATAATGTTGTACATTTTGACAAAATTAATATTATTAGCAACCATTCAGATACAGACAGACAATGTGTAAAAGTAGTAAGAGCAATCAACCAATAGAGAGCATCATTCTACATGTGCATGCAGAAGAACGGAACTCTCTGGTAATTCACTAGTAACTACCCTATACTATGAATGTAGGATAAAGACAAGCTAATTGTGTAGTCAACTTACCGGCTAGGTTGTGTATGAATTCAGATACTGCTGCAATTACATCTTGAGGCATTGTCCCCTCCCACTTGGGGAATACCCAAATCCCTTTAGCAGTACGAGCCCTTTATATACATGTAAATAATATAGCATCTAAAAGTGCCGGTAAAGCTAGCCAATGCTATTATACATTACAACACGACTTGTGTACATGTACATGAATGGAAGTTCCACTACCCTGCTAATGGAAATTCCCAGTAAACCATTCTATTGTGACTACAACTATTCATTATATCCCATGCAGAGCCATTGGCTCTGATCCCATGCATTAGGTTGTATTAGATTAAATGCTGGACATTCATTGGCTAATTAAATAACAATAGCTCAAGTATACACCACAATGCTATTGTGAATACTAGTATAATACATGTACATTACTGTGTGTAATGTATAATATCCACATATCCAGGTTCCAGCACAATCTTTGTCTTCATCTTGCTATATTGCCTGGCATTGCTTGCATTGTTCAACAAGTAGCAATATCGACAATCGCAACATTCTTTACCCTTACCAAATATTGGATGATTTCCAGGAAAACTTTAGCTGGCTATCACACATCACTTAATAGTAAAGCTCAAGAACTAGCAGTTTCCATATTGCTCAATACACAATTATTGCAAAATATGAGCTTTAAATGGAAACATGGAATAGTAAACTTCCCCATCCCCTTCGTAATATTTCAGTTTTGTCATGTATGAGTCATTTTATATTCCACCACAACTCTAACCTGGAGGTATCTGGTGGTGTCTGAGGGAATCCCTCTCATCTGATCCATCTGTCGGCGCACAAGGTTCTAGTTCGTCCTCGCGGTATACGTGTACATGTAGACCCGCCTCTTTAGACTTCATTCTGATACTGGATGGCTCTGAGCCTATCATAGAGGAGTACTGGCTACAAAGCAATGTAAATGTGTACACGTGTATCATATTATCATATTACGAGATACCATTTTTATCTGCAGTTGATTAGGGATCAGAAGACAGAGCTTTAAAAAAAACATGCAGTGAGTGTGATTGCAAAATCACTGCAGTGTCAACCATGAAAGTTTGGGAATTTTTGAAGATTATAATATTGAGGAAGTCCATGTCATCTATCGTCTGACAAATTCACTGTTACAGAAGTACATGTCGTATGGCAGGATTATAAAACTGATGCTGCACTGTAGTAAATTAATTTCCTTGACTAACAATTCCCTATGATGGCTGTAATATAATGCATTTCAGCGAGTAGTGATGAGGTTCTGGGTATAGTTTGTTATGTACTTTCAATGTAACTCAACATTTTCTCTTTAGCCTGTGTTCCAAGCTCACCATGAATGAGTGAGTACGCTGCTAAATGGGGGGATAGACTGTAGAACATTTAGTAGAATCAAACTTCACTTTGTAATTCTAGTAGGCTAAACTAGAATGTACATGTATGTTTATTTTGAATGATGACACATGTATATAAACAAAGAAGCAAACAGGAAGACTTTACGTTTTCATTTTATGCAGAGCTCTCTCTAGTATTTGTCTCACATATCTACCAATTGCTGCCTGCTGTACCTTCTGAGGGTCAGTGGTCTCCTACAGAGTACAACGACAAAACAAGTAGAGCATTCATATCATCCTCCTCTTCCACAAACGGATAGTTGATAATATTTGTGTGCACATAGAAATCTACTAACAGTCCGCAGCTACTACAGTCAAAGTGAATATTTGAACGCAATGCTGCTCAGTAATGTGAGATGAGGGTGTACAAAATATACTGCCGTGTACCCTCATCTCTAACCCTGATACTGGAGCATGAACAGCCTTGCAGTTTAGTGCAAGAGTAAGTCCAGCAGCATCACATAACAATATTATTATAATACTTTTTAACAGACATCACCTGTATACTGTAACATTTAGAATGTCACAATCTCTGTTTATTTGAGCAACTTTCACTTATTTTTATTCTTATGCTTTTCATATTGTGACAACTCTTACATTGAATTCTTCCCTCTGTGTTGTCTGAAGTAGCCACTGAATGTAATCTTTCACTGCATCAGTAAGGGGAGGAGGTGTATTGTCCCTTTCTATTAGTGTATTGTTACTTTGTTTGATTACTGTCTATAAGTAACAATTTACAGTGTAGGTACATTGAGGTTTGTCAAGGCAAAATATGCAAACAAAAGTCTCTTTTATTGCATGAACCATTATTCATGAGTAGCCAAGGACTTGGTTCCACACATGTGAAGATAGCCCAGCCCTGATGGAGTTGTCTTCACATTTCAATATTTGTTATAATATTCCAACTTTTTTTACCAAAGATGAAAGTACAACTTTATAATTTTACATCACACATGTAGCTTAACTTTCATAACTACATGATTGTGTACTAGTAAAATTAGAGTTATAAAACCTTCAATAACTAAATACTTTACCTCCAGCAGTTGGACGGCCTGCATTATTTCTCTTTCCTTCTTGTCATAATTTCCTTCTACCATTTCCTTATTTCCACCATTTCCACCTGTCACTTTCTCAGGACCACTCTTAGATTCCATGTTAGGATAATTCTGCAATTGAGATTGACTTCGCGCTTGAATTCTGCTTGTTATCTTCTTTAGATGACTACCAATATCTTCCAGCAGATCCTCACCGTCTTGTACACTTACTGTCGGAGTTTGCTTCTCTTGTTCAAGATTTGGTAATTTTCTACTCTCCGTCAGCATAGACTGTGATCTCTTAATTAAATCATCTAAGTTCTCACTTTTAGTTTGGTTAGGTTGAGCTTGAGGCAAGTTTTCAATCCCATCATGGAAAAGAACAGTGCTGTGGGCCGCTGACATCCTGGTTTAAGAAAGTAGCAAAGATTTCATTGCACCTATATGATTATGTAAAGGGACTTTCACATTATCTCTAGAATTGGCATTTTACTCAATGCAACATAGAAAGAAACCACGAATTGTAACATGACATATGAAAAAATAATTATTTTTATATACATTATCCGCATATGCTATAATTTAATAATACTGCCCTATAATTACTCTACTGCTTTGTAGAGAAGCTTGTTACCTACGAAAAGCTATAATTATAACTTGATTGTCAGTACAGGTTTACCATTAAGTACTAAAGTGTAAAAGCATATTTAAACAGTCTGTACGGTATATTCACTATAACAGTGTATATTTTGGAACAGTACGTATTGCTTTATATAATAACATAGACGACATAGGTTTCAGTAAGAAGCTCTTGGACTCTATGGGTTATTGAGAATTGTGTTTTCGAAGATCACTGCTGTTTGCACATACATGTATTAAGCATGAGCTTGTAACCGAAATAACTGCCTGTTTAAGCTGGTAATTTTATCTTGTGTCAAGTGGAACAACATTTCGTAATAGTTAGATAAATAAATTGGATAAGATTATAATATTACACAACTCGGAGCAGATAAAATCTGATGGAATATACATGCATATAGTCACATACTCACACACTATAACATAATATAGACCTATTACTTGTATAACATACTCTTTATATAGCAAGCAATGGTAGTAAGAATGTAGACTACTGATTATATATACCTACCCATCAGGTATATCAGTTTCTCGGGCTACAGTGCCGTTACTGTTATATGCTCTTGGTTTAGCAGGAACGGGCAGTCCTTGTGAATCTAGAACAGTTCATCAAATTCATTTTGCAGTTTTGCTCATCAAATGGATTTTTCTATAATTTACCACATTGAAACTACCACTGTCTATAAAACATGAATGTTGGCGAGGACACTGTTTGTAAACAACCATGATTAGCAACTAAAACTAGAGAAACCGAGTTATTTCTTGGAGCCAGTGTAGTTTGGAAACAGTCATTTATCAAATTAAGTTTCCAAAAGTTACAAACTACATAATGCATACAATGTAGACTACAGGTGGTGGTTCTCTACTAGGATTACGGGGCGACACCATAACATGTAAAGGAGAAGACAACAACTTCATCTGAAATTTTACTGAGGAACCTTGGCCATGCCATAACAGTGTAAAGTTGTAGCTGCCCTGGGTTTATAAGTGTTAACTTAGGGTCATCTCTGAGCACAACCGATTGTAATGACATTCACCATCCACCGACTTTGTAAGATTCAAACCAACAACACAAACATCTTAACTACTTCAACTCCTGAATTGATGAAAATGCTGAACTGGAATATTGAAAATTGCAATTACTCTATTACAATTTATGATTGTAATTTTATATTTTATTCCATAACCTAATTTATCAAAATTACTAGCATGTCCAATAATTTTTTGCTTGTTACCATGAAAGTTTCCCACAATAATTTTAAAATGATCATAACCTTCCCTTCTAGGAACTAGCCAGTTTAAAAGATCAATATAGTACTTGTAAACCTACACATAAAATAAAACTACCTGCAGGTTTCAAAGGTTTACTGTTAGTAGACCGAGATCTAGCAGGTGATAGAGGTTCAACAAGGTTGTCCATTATAGACATCCGTCTCTGTCTTGTGTCATCAAGATCTGAGTCTACATTATCTGCACCAGTTTGGTTTTCTATCTTTTCTTCTGTATAATCAATATTGGAAATGAGATTTTCTGCTATAACATTCATATTTGCAGTTAATTACAGCTTCTATGATACAGTGGCTAGACTTGTGTCATGGATTGTAATAAACTACTGATTACAATAAAAAGTTGTTCTCTCATACATGTTACTCTTTTCTCCCAGAAAATGTTCCTGTCTTTCATGACAAAACATAAAGGTATCGTCAAAAATTGTTTAGTTCTATTCTGCCGCAACTGCTCACAGATAAGCTGATTAGGAAGGAATTCTGGTGAAACGTGAGTTTATAAGCTTTGACTGCATTTTAACCAAAACATTATAAGTGTATGTTTAGAAAAAATATACCACACATAGAATGAATGTTATGTGGTGACACACACTGGGAAAAACAAGAGAAGTAGGAGAGGACAGTTTTATGCTATACTTCCAGGTTTGGTCTGCTCATTGTAGTCGTATAGGAATGTTGCAAAACAGTTTATTTGTACTTCCTTGTATTGCATATCTATAAAGATTATAGTCCTAAAACGACATGGGAAACTATTTTGGTGAGGAAAAATTCCAATAACCAGTGGAAAATAAAGCAGTGTAGATGTACATGGTACATGTATATACATGTAGCTGTAATCAGGAACTAAATTGTGCATGATGCATATTATGAATGTTCAAGCGTGGGTAAAGCTGTATATATTGTACTTTCAGGCCTACATGTACACGTTTGTGATGTATAATCATACGTATGTACCTGCTATTTAATACTGTTAGTACATACTTATAGATTACCAAGTTGAAATTCCAAAGAGAGTTTAATCCCAGAACAAAAGCCTGTTAAGCTATGAAGCCATTTATAAACTGTACAAAGTTGATTTTCAAGCACAATTATTGTGTACCTTCATGATTTTCCGACAGCAGTGGCATTACGATAGTGTTGGTACTTGGTCTGCGAGTGTCAATAGAAGATGGCCACCTTTCATTCACATCAGGAGCTATGTCACTTCCTGTTGTGCTTCTTCGAGGAGACACTGAACTACCTTAAATTATCAATGTCCAGATCTTACTCACAACACACACTATTCAATATTTTGTTATGATAATTGATAATCAACTATTAGTGTCTATTAGTGACCTCTCAGACCTGCCTGGGTCGCAAATATAAATGTCAAGATGGCCGCTCGACGTAAGCCGAAAAGGGTATCAGCCTGGAATTTTGCTTGGTTGGGAAAAGCATCCCTAGCTCATTGGCACATCTAGGTTTATCATGCATAAATAGAAATTGTTTGCTTTTTGGTTGGTTGTAAAATTCTTGAGCAAGTTAGCCTGTGCCTGAAATTTGTGAGATCTGTTGTATATGATGCAAATATATTGATTACTTGAGATGTTTCCATTGGGTGCTACTGAGAGTGTAGCAGGACTCTGACTGTCATCATCTGCCAGCAGCTGATTCTCAGGGGTATTGCTATTTCTGGAATGACTAAACTTCCTGTCTCCCATCTCAGTAGCTTAATTAGCACTGCTACACTACTGAAAGCAATTATTATAGAAAGTGCATATGAAGAGATATGAAATATATGAAAGTGCATGAGTATATTATAGAAATTGTACATGCATATTATGCTAACTATAAATAGACAAGCCCAGTATGTACAATATACATGTCTGCCTTTCTTTAGTACATAGTAGAATCAGATAAGTATTGGGGGGGGGGGGTAGATGTTCATAAGAGTACAGTCACGTAAAGTTGTCATTTTGTGCTGCCATACTCTGCTACTATGCTCATATGAGCTAATGACTGTATGCCTGGATCCTGTAGGAACCGTGGCAGGAGAGAAATTTTGAGACAGGAGTGGTATTTAGTTTCTCGGTTACAGCAAGACTAGATTATATAGGATATTATATATAGGATAGGTTATTGAAAGATTGTTCATTTTGGATTTTAAAATGTTATTTTACTACAGTGGAATTATTCAGCAATGCTCTGTTTTAATATTTTGGGGAATCTAGTTTGAAGCTACACTGTACTTTATTCTTGAGTTAGATGAGGGGGTGCAATGGAGACCAATCTGGGGGGGGGCAAACATGTAATACAAAGTTGTCTTCTCTCTTCTTGACCAGTAGAGGTGAAGGAGGAGACCACTCCATATTGAATCTGGCAGCACAAATGGAAAACATTAAACACCAAGACTCCCCACTTAATCCCATACAGGCAAACTAAAGGTGCAGCTAACTTTTCTATCAAGATTTTTTTCCCTTCCATGTAATTCAATAAAAGTTCAACAAACTTTGCAACCTTGCTAGTTGCTAGTACTGATGTCAAACTAACAGCAGAAAATGAATGGACTCACTAAACCATGACAGTACTAACACTATTTCCCAACAGTTCTAACATCAAAATAATACTCATAAACAGTGTGACAACTTACTGTATTTATCCTCTAGTAAACCATTATCGGAGAAGCTGTGATGAGTCTCAACATATGATTTGTAAAAATAGAAAATATTCCCTTACCAACTCTTATAAACTTTATGATTGTTTGTTTACTACAAAACTAAACTATGGTTACCAGTTATTTGAGTTATTCAACAATGCAAGTTAGAATTTCATTAAGTCAACAATGCTTCTCCTCACTTAGACTGAATAATAGACCAGATTTCCAGTATAATATTTTATTTAATCATTTACACATTTCACAATCAGCATTCATATAGCTTTCACATGTTATTTTATAGCACAGCATAGCAGCATTATTATAAAAGTCAGCAGCTCAAAAATATGCTAACAAAGTATAAGCCATAGGTCATGTTATGCTCAGGCTAGTATAAACGGGTCTTCCTACTATCAGGTAGGCCTGGCCTTTAACAGTTATAATACAAGTCAGTCGCCAAGAATAGAGTATTAGAGTTGATGACTTTATTAGATTAGTTAGCATTGGAGCTCTCCAGGTGAAGTTCTATTGGGTTAGTAGCCATGGAGGCAGTGATAGCTTCACCCTCTCTTAACTGCATCTCCTTAGCATATGCTATACCCTGTGGAAGAAAGATAAAAAATTAAAATTAACATAATAGTTGATGACCGCTAAATTGCAATAGTATTTGCTCAATACACAATGCATGAACACACACTAAACAAATTAGGAACGTTTTCACAGTATATAATGTTCTGCTTTGGTTTTGCTTTTTCCCTGCTTATTTGGAAATATTTGAAGTTATCCAATGGAGAACGATATTATAGTGTAGGGGAATGCAACTCCCAAACTGAAAGAGATATAAGGACATAATGTGAGGGTGAAGACAACTCTGGGCAGGGTGCATAAACAATGAGGCGAGACTTCATTCACTGATACTGGAGGTAGTATGAATAGAGTGGCATGTGCTGTTGAACGTGATGCATAGAATTATTCCCAGTACTACACACCACAGTAGCATATAAGAGGACAGATAACTCCCAACTATCTATATACTATCTATATGAACAATGTAGTACATGTATGCAGATGTATACAGTGTATGGTGTGGTAGAGTGAGACAGGTAAACTTACATAGTCAATAATCTGGGCAAACTCTTTGGCAGCGTCAGCGGAGGCAAACTTTGCCTGGAAACTCTTTATATACGCACGTTCTGACACAAAGTCATACATCTGCCATGAGCACGTCTTCTTGTCCCTAAAAATGGTGACACAGTTTATAGGCACGTCTAAGCTATGACTTCAACTCAACAGCGTAGATGTATACGTACACTAGTTTAGCAGAGTATATATTATACATGTACATGTAAGTATACTAGTTTAGCAGAGTATACATTGTACATATAAGTATACTAGTAGGACTTACACGACAGCTGGCTTAGTCTCCTGGAAGATAAGCTGTCTGTACTCCAGCTGATCATCAGCTACTATATGCACAGCTATACCTCCCAGTATGTCTATGGTTTCCTCCACAACACGTAGGCATCTGATACCCAGTGACTACACATATACATGTACATCAGTAGAATATGATCGTATTATGGCTATAAGTTTGTATTGTACTGTATGTTGCAGTAGCTAGTAGGTGTCTTCGCGACCTTTTGGACGGACCCGGGTCGCAAATAAAAATCACAAGATGGCCGTCCGACCAAGGCCAGAAGAGCTATTGGCCTGGGATTTTGCTTGGCCGGACGAAACCATCCCTAGCTCATCAGCACACATGATTTCTTCGCGCGAAAACGAGGATTTTGCTTTTGGCCCAGGCCGGTGTGTTCGCGACCCTGTGACGGATGTGTGCCGGAAAATATTTTCGTAAATCGGCCTGGGTCTGAAATTTAGGTCGCGAAGACACCTAGTATGATGAATTACCTACCTAACAAAAATAGCCATGCAGTCCAAATGGGAATAGAATAGGCAAGGAACACTAGTAACATATCATATCACTAGTAACATATCATATCACTAGTAACATATCATATCACTAGTAACATATCATAGGACTAGTAACATATCGTAGCACTAGCAGCATATCATAGCACTAGTAACATATCATATCACTAGTAGCATATCATATCACTAGTAGCATATCATAGCACTAGTAACATATCATATCACTAGTAACGTATCATATCACTAGTAACATATCATATCACTAGTAACATATCATAGCACTAGTAACATATAGCACTAGTAACATATCATATCACTAGTAACATATCGTAGCATTAGTAGCATATCATAGCACTAGTAGCATATCATATCACTAGTAACATATCATAGGACTAGTAACATATCGTAGCACTAGTAGCATATCATAGGACTAGTAACATATCATATCACTAGTAACATATCATAGCACTAGTAACATATCATATCACTAGTAACATATCATATTACTAGTAACGTATCGTAGCACTAGTAACATATGATAGCACTAGTAACATATGATAGCACTAGTAACGTATCGTAGCACTAGTAACGTATCACAGGTGGCGCACACTCACCTGGTACTGAAGACCCTGTTTCTCCAGGAGCGTCACTTGTTTCTCAAAAAGCACCTTGATATCATCGTCGTCGTCATCATCCTCTACATCATATTCATCTTCTTGGTAACTAGCAGCAGCGCCACCTGGTGTCAGCGTTTCTATTGGTTGTTCAGCAGCCACAACTGAAGGAGAATGAATTCAATTATAGCCAACACCAAACCAACAACATTGCCATCCAATGCACATGTACTACGTTTTGTATATACTATGAGTAAGTGCAGTATTATTATCCATTTATCATAGCATATAATATAACGAGCACATGCACACACCTGTAACATTGGACGTGTTGCTACTGTCTGAGGTCTTAGATTTTGACAGCTGTGACTCAGCAACAAACTGTTTTGCTTCTTCAAACTTCTGCTTGAAATCTTTAGCCACATCAATCTTACCGAACCGAACAGCAAACTGTTCTACTTTCTCTGTACAAAATACAATACAATATTATACAATGAGTGTAACTATGTGAATACGCATGTAGCATGTATCGCAATGTAACCTGTGTGAGGAGTTGTTAGCACCTTGTGAAGGCACTAGCGGGACATAATGAAACACATTATTCATCAAATAACCTGTGATTTGTTTTCACTCATATTTTGAACATATAGCCAGTAATCTATCACATGTTGACATAATCACTTAGACTGCCTGAAGAGAATTCACTAAGACGCGGTGACAGTGCTGAGGAGAGAGACTTGGTGACAGTGCTGAGGAGAGAGACGCGGTGACAGTGCTGAGGAGAGAGACTTGGTGACAGTGCTGAGGAGAGAGATTTGGTGACAGTGCTGAGGAGAGAGACGCGGTGACAGTGCTGAGGAGAGAGACTTGGTACTTACGTTCAATAGAATTATCTGAGAAATCAGTGGCGTACCAGCACCATGCCGTCTCTGAGGTAGACATTGGTTTGAGGTCTATTTCTGGTTGTACGAGATGATTACAGACTAGCTTGTGAACCTGTTCACGGCGCAGTAACACCCTCACTGTACCTGTAGGCAGCAAGTGCAGGTATAAAGTGTAGGTGTATGATAAACTATACTTGAGACATGCATATGTAGCAGAACCATAGCATACATGAAACTCAAAGAGAAAGACTTCAAGTTATTATCAGTCAATAACCACCGTCTGCATAAACCAATCAATGACTCCAAAAACGAATATAAATGACATCCGCATCTCCATTTTATCTGCTAGTAGAATACATTATGCCATCTACAAGTAGGTATTCTACATGTAGTATCGTATTCCAGTCCAGTCAGTACATTCACAAACACACACTTACCATTCTCATGGTGCTTGAGTAGCTTCATCTCTCCGATGCCTCTCTCCTTCCACTGATTGCTGGCTGACTCAAACCTGTAGAATTTGGCCCTGTGACAGAATATTTTTTCCTCATCCTCCTCTCCTAATAAAGTACGAAACACAGTCTATGATCAGTATACATTCAATAGCAGTCAGCATACATTCAATAGCAGCCAGTATACATCCTAGAGCAGTCGGTATACATTCAATAGCAGTCAGTCTACATTCTATAGCAGTCAGTATACATTCAATAGCAGTCAGTCTACATTCTATAGCAGTCAGTATACATTCAATAGCAGTCAGTCTACATTCTATAGCAGTCAGTATACATTCAATAGCAGTCAGTATACATTCTATAGCAGTCGGTATACATCCTAGAGCAGTCGGTATACATTCAATAGCAGTCAGTCTACATTCTATAGCAGTCGGTACACATTCAATAGCAGTCAGTCTACATTCTATAGCAGTCAGTATACATTCAATAGCAGTCAGTCTACATTCTATAGCAGTCAGTATACATTCAATAGCAGTCAGTCTACATTCTATAGCAGACTGTATATATTCAATAGCAGTCGGTATACCTTTATTTGTATACCTGTTGACAACAACATGTGTACAATAATACCACTATAACATAACAACCTATGTATGCTAATACAACTATAACATAATAAGCTACAAACAAACCTGTTTTAACTTCTATAAGATCAGGTAAAACTTCCAGCACAGGTTTGAAGTCAGACTCTGCCTCGTAGGCCTCTGGATTCTCATCCTGGGTGTTGTCTGCTCCAGAGGAACTTGAACCACCAAACAGAGTCTGCCCTGCTCCAGACCATTTAAATCCTGGAGAGAAACGAATCAATGATATAAAGCAAGAAGAAACATACCATTTCACACTCATATTCTCCAGAGGTGGGCAATAATCACAGTGAATAACCATAAGGTCCAAGTGACCTGCTAACTTGATGCTCTCTAAGCCTATTGCCAGCTGACCAAACAACTAAAGATCCATGTTTTAGGGGACATCTCCTAGGACACCAAACCAGCGCATCCTTGAGCGTAATATCACAATATCTATGTGTCTACTGTACATGAATTCAACAATGTGATAGTTATACTCATAACAGCCTTACCTTCTTTCTTCTGGAATGCATTAGTGTTGCCTGAGGCACCGCTGAGGGAAGAGAAGTCGGTAGCTGTGGCATAGGCAGCAAACCCAGCACCCTCCCCAGCTTCTAAAATATAACCAGTTAGGAATATTCTAGATTGTGCAACCAGAGAGCATCTAGTTCTCTTTTCCAGTACATTAGTTATAATTTATACAATGAATAACACACATATACATGTAGTGAGCTGCTATACAATATACCTGGACGACGGCTGGTTGTCACACCCTTTGTTTGTGGTGTCAGTGCAGTCTGTTTGTTATAAGGTTTATCGTGGAATAAGTGGTCTAGGATGGCATCTTCATTGGCTTCACAACCTGTTGGATAGAAACAAATGGAATACTGTAGAAATAGCTGGTTACAGTCATATCAACATAAGATAGCTCTTCCTTTCCAAGGCTGGTACCGACAGAGTTATATGAGTTGGTGAAAACTACCTATTACTATTAAATAAAGATGACAATCATAGGCCTAGCTACCAATATATTATTATTTCAGGCTCACCTATACATCCTTTGCATGGTTTCCTTGTCTCGTATAAATAGTAGCCACTGGGCAGAAGAAACTCTTTGGCCTTCTTCATCAGCTCCTCGCTCGGCTTCGTCTCACATACAAACTGAACATCTTCATCCGAACCCTTATCTCCGGTCGACATCTTCATGCTTCCTCCAAACACCGACCCCTTGGCTCCAGCACCACCAAACAGTGCCTGGGGTGAAGGCTTTGCCCCAAACAGAGCTGAGGGTGTCGAAGAGGAAGGTGTTGAAGACGAGCTGCCAACACCTTTCCCACCAAAGATTGAAGTACTATTGTCAGATTTAGATGGTGTCTCAGGATTGGCTAGTTTAGCTTGTCCAAACAACTGGCTGGGAGAGCCAGGTATTGGTTTGCCGCCAAATACAGGTATTTTTGACTTATTAGACGTAGCACTGCCAAACAGTGTGGCTGCTGGTGATTGGCTAGGTGTTCCATTACCAAACAGTGTGGAGGGAGTTGATTGGCTGGCAGTAGAAGCTGGTGTTCCACCGAATACCGAGAGAGATGGAGCTTGAGTAGTTGCAGGTGTTCCAAACAGACTCTTTGATGCAGTATTACCAAACAAACTGCTAGCTTGAGAGCTAACAGGTGTACCAAACACTAGACTGGCTGGAGTTTTAGTGGATTGTTCTGAACTTTTTGTATTGGCTGAACCAAATAGTGAACCACTCACAGTATTGGTGGCGGGAGTGGTAGTATTGTTTACAGCTGATTTCACAGGAGAACTACAAGTAACATAATATATAAAGTAGCACGTCATCCCGTGATAACAATGTAATACCATCGTCTCAGATTAGCTACAACATCTAAATGTGTTTATAAAGAGCAGTGTTTGACCCTTGTAAACCTTAAACTTTGGTTACTCAAAAGTGACAGTTCAATCGCAGATGGTGTAAAATTGGTACATTGCACATTTAGTTGAACTGGAGCCACATCAGCCAATAGTTGAAAAATAATTGTATTATTATTAAGGTATTACGTACATGTATATGGATGTATTATCTGTCTACGATTGAATATGGCGTCTCTCACCTCGTGGCATTAGCGGTAGCCGAGTGCGACTCACTAGATGGCCTTGACCTAGATTTCTTTGGTGTCTCCATAGAGACTGATTTGATTGTCTGCTCTGGTATCTTCTCCCCGTTCTTTGCAGCATCAAAACAGGCCTTAAACTCATTGGCTATATCTGGAGTTTTGAACCTGTGAACACAACCCCATAAGTGCGTAACAATAGGACATACAAGTATATACACCGTATATGATGATACAGTGTAACACTAGTACATAAGCTATGAGACAGTGCAAGCGATTTACAGAGGCATCAACAAATATAATAGAACATAACATATGACACAAAATCTAACACTTGGCACTATAATATCGCGTAGTTGAATAAGCCAGCAGTTTTGAAATGTTAATCACTGTATCTAGGTATGCATACTAGGGCAGGGCATCAGATGATGGTATCGTGTAGAGATACAGCATACAGTTCCATAATTATAACCACCATCACAGTGATGTCAAAAAATAAATACATGATGCTAGTGAACTACCTGTGTCAGTGCAGTTACAAGTAGATTGAACTTTCAACCAATAGCAGATAATCAAATACCATGATAGTAACACCTACAGAGTCTCTCCAAAATACGACATATACAGATAAGTAAGCTGTAACCCACACTGTTGTACTGACTATACCTGATTGCAAACATCTCCTCGGTGGGCGAACCCTCGGCAAAGTCAAGAGCGTACCATATCCAGGCAGTACCAGAAGAGCTCTCCATTGGCCTCAGGTTCATGTCACTGTTGATCATGTGATTACAGGCTAGCTTGAGGACCTTCTCTCTACGCAGCAAGACTCTCACCTTGCCTGTGGTCTTGTTTCGTAGTATCTTAACGTCACCGAGTCCTCTCTCCTTGTACTCACCTTTCGTAAACCTGCAGTGACATTATGTAGATACATGTGGAGCACATTATGAATAACAGAACAACTACAGGTACAAACCACAGTGAGTCGTCTCCTGTCAATCCAGTAAATCTGGTAAATTACTCCATTTATAAGTACAAACATAAATTAGAACTATAATCTGTTATTTAGTGTCTATGGACAATGGCCTTACTGGATCCACAAATGGGAGTCACCCACCCATTACAATGTTTATTTCATAAATAAATTAAGACCTAAATTCTAGGCAGTGTTAAGACAAATTCGAAAGTTACCGGAACACCAGAAGTTAATATTTTGATACAACCATCTCCCTATCTCTCAGGAAACATATCTACATGCTGGGATATATGTATGTATACATGTATATACAGTGTACACTGTGCAGTGCATAATATAAGTAGTATATAGAGTTGTATACCTATATACGATATTCCACGTATCACATATGTATCAAACCGACCTGAACAGTTTAGCTCTGTGTATATACAGCACATCTTCATCTTCCTCCCCTGTCTTGACCTCTACGAGGTCGGGCAGTTCAATGACTGGTTCAAAGTGTATCTGGTCTCCCTCTCCTTCCTCTTCTACATATTTACCTGCAGTAGAGTAAGTATACAGACAGATTTACCTGTAGTAGATTAAATATACAATACAGCATGGTATAGCACAGTGTGTACAGTATACACGCACCTATAGATAGCCTGTAGATCATGCTTAGCCTCAGGCCCAGCTCTGACCAACGAGGTCATGATGACCCGGGCTGCCAGTTTATCTGCATGACTTTGAACTTGGGTCAAAGTTCAAAGTGCAAGGATAAGAGCTCATCATTGGCTAGTGATACAGGTACTGCTGAAATATGTTGACTACTACATTGGTTTAGGTAAGACCCTTTCGCTATCAGTTGCCGACACTTACCAGGGGACTCCGGCACACACACCGCAGCACTGTTATCTGCCACACTCGTATTGCTGGTTGACTTGTTCAAGTCGTTCAGTTCTGTATTCTGACCCAGCTTCATATTTCCAAATGAGAAGCCACTAAAGCCGGGCAGAGTTGGTGGTGCAGCGCTGCCAGATGTAGCAGTGCTGACAGCAGGTTTGAAACTAGAGAACAGTGTGGATGCAGAGGGCAGAGTGCCTGATGATATAGTAGATGGAGGTAGGCCTTCTACAGCCTGCAATCATGAATAAACAGAGTATATATCAGTAGCTTTCATCATACCGAGTTGTTATTAGAAAATAGATGGAAGACCATCGCAGGGAAAACGTACCCCACTCCCAACACGCCTATGCATACTACATCCCATATTGGACATCACGGGAGCTGATTAGAAAATAATCCAAAACTAGCAAATTTACTCTTTTGCCCGAGTACTGAACCATTCAGCATACTCCTACAGCGTATGTAGGCTATATAACAAACAGTATGCACCAACCTCTCGCCGTGAGGTCTACACCAACCTCTCACCATGAGGTCTACACATACCTTCTTGTTTGGGTTAGGAGTTTGGCAGCAGATACACTTGTCAGTGTCTGCCTTGTTCTTGATAGTACAACCAGAGCACTTCCATTCTCCTGCAGCCGGTTTAAACATCTCCGATAGGCTGGGAGCTGGTTTGGATGAGCTCACGGACTGCTCCTTAGTACTGACATCCTCCACAGGTGTCTGTAAATACCATATAAAGTCATACGGTTGTCTATACGACTGTGTGGTTACAAGTGAAACCATATGGTAGTATATACAACTGTGTGGATAGAAGTGAAACCATACGATAGTCTATACGGTAGTCTATACGACTGTGTGGTTACAAATGAAACCATGCAGCAGTCTATACGACTGTGTGGTTACAAATGAAAACCCTGTTAGCCAACTAACAAGACTAGATAATATGCATTGTAAGCTAGGAAATTAAGAAAGCTATCTGTTAGAAAATGACCATGCTGGTCCTGCCTATTGAACATCAATCTAATGTAGCTACATTATTAACCCAATAGAACAGAAATAAAGGACATATTATATAACTTGACTCACTGTTTCTGCATCATTTCCCTCCTTCCCTTTAGTACTGGATGATGCACTCTCCACAGCCTCTAGGAAACACTTCTCAAACTCCTCAGCTTGTTCTGCCGTCTTAAACCTGGCTAGCAGAGACTCGCTCTTCATAACACCCTCGGCATAGTCCTGAGCCACCCACATTCTAGACTTGTCATTGGACTGTTGGTAAAAAATTAATATACATGTAGTTAGTGTATCGCATACAGCATTGTGTATATAAGCAGATGGGCACTAGCACACTTGTGCAGACAAAACTCGAGGAATTCACAAAGTAAGCCATTAATAAAAATATATACACGTACATGTAGATATGATGAGACAACGAATGCAAATTAAAAGTGTGCTGAGACTTACAAGTATGTGGCCATAGAAAAGAAAGGCTGGATATACAGCCATAAAACATTATCTATAGATAGCCTGTAGATCATGTTTAGCCTCAGGCCCAGGTCTGACCAACGAGGTCGTGATGACCTGGGCTGCCGGTTTATCTGCATGACTTTGAATGCGGGTCAAAGTTCAAAGTGCAAGGATAAGAGCTCATCATTGGCTAGTATTAGCAGATGCAAACAGTAGCTAACTGGCTATGAATATCATATACTCACATTTATGAGTTTCATCCCGGCAACAAGTTTGTGGTTGGCACATAGCTTGAGAACCTGCTCCCTTCTCATGACGAGACGGTAGCTACCTGCTTCCTTGTGTTTCAATATCTTCAGCTCTCCTAGCCCTCGTTCCTTCCACTGTCCATCTACTAAACGGAAGAGTTTACTCCTTTCACCAAACACTTTCTCCTCATCCTCTTCACCAGTAGATACCTTAAATGGAGAGGTCAACGTTATATATATTCAGCAACTTCAAATCAGATATTTAAGTTCCATAACTCGTATAGCTAAGTAATATTCAAGTAACATAATATTATGTCATGTAACTCAAGTAACAATGCAATGCAATCTGGTAACATTGTCATATACACTATACTTAAGTAATATAAACAGTATGATCAAGTAGCATAAGCCATGTACCAAAGTAGCCCAAGTCATATGGCCAAGTAATTCAATTCATAATCTCAAGTAACACAGGTAAAGTATTCAAGTTAAATAAGTCATATACTTAAGTAATGCAAGTCATGTATCAGGTAACACAAGTCATATACATGTACTTCGGCAACACAAGTCATATACATGCACTCAGGAAATACAAGTCATACTTGGGTAATAGAATAACAGACACCACTGACCTCGACCAGGTCAGGTAAATCTATAACCGGAGTGAATTCAGCTGCGCACTCTTCCTCTACGTTAGCCCCGCCCTTAGTTGGAGAAACAAGGGCGGCGTCATCTTTACTACCACGGTCAGGACTGGCACTAACTTTGTCAGCACCAAGTTGTGGGGCAGAGGTGGACTGCTTCATGTCTAGAAAGACAAAATAATAATTACCAATCATAACAGATAACAATGTTGGTATACATCCTATAATTGTAGGATCAAAAGCTGTGGAACAGATACTGCCATTAGCACATCGAGTGACCATGCCGTCTGTGATTAAACACCAAACGTTCACAATATATCATTACCTGTTTTAGGAGTGGATAGGGAGTTATTAGACGTTCCTCCAAAGATACCACTCGTGGTCGTAGATGCTGTGAACTTGAATGGAGATGAACCACTGTAAAACAATAACTTATCACTTGAAGTGCTGTTCAAGGGGAGGACAACTATCACTATACTTTCCAACATACTAGCATTAGCTATAATCTGAACCGCATATGATATCTAGTCCCAATGAATATGGAATATGCCACATGAACAAGGAGACGTGCATGTGGACATGGAACAATACAGACAATGTGTATGCATACATACATACACTATACTGAAACTTCAAATAAAGTTCATTATTTATGGTTTTTTGCCTTTTGGAATGAAACTCCGCAGTGAGCGACTAACCTTGAGGAGGAAGTAGCCAGTCCACCGAATGGTGGAGTAGCTGTACTGGACATTGGTGCTGGCTTAGTAAAGCCTGTGAACCCGGCAAACAAGGAGGGCTTGCTTGTGGGCGGCTCTGTATTTGGTTTGGCTTCTACTTTACTGTCTACATTAGGAGGAGCTACAAGGGTATAAAAGGTTGTCAACATGTCATTATGTATACACGAGAGGTGTCCCAACAAGGCTACTACCATCTGTAAATAGCACTAAAAAACACTTTGCACAACTACACCTTCACCTAACCTATATAAGTAGCGTGACTATTCATACTACAGATGCAGATCATAAAACGTAATTATATAGAAACTAGACTAAACAATACATAGTAAAATATAGTTAGTTCAACCTAAACTACAAAATTCAGTACACAATGTACATTGCATGTAGCTTTATAGTTGACTACCACATGGCACTGTTCAATCCACTACAGTAACACAGCCCAACCGGCCAGCAGGCTGCCTACACACTCACCTGTAAAGGAGAATCCTCCAAGAGAGAACTTTCCAGATGATTGGCTGGAAGCTGTGCTGGTAGAGGTGACGGTAGAGGTGGTAGCAGCTGTGGGTCCGGCACTGGAGCTTAGAAGCTGCCTTAGTAAAGAACCGCCTTCCTCCGTGCCTTTAGCTGCCGTTGGTTTAACCACACTCCCACCAAATAGACTTGCTGGTGCGACAGTGGTTACAGCGGGTGCGGCACCAAATATACCTGTTGCTGGTGATGCAGTGGTTGTGGTGGGTGCAGCACCAAATATACCTGTTGCTGGTGATGCAGTGGTTGTGGTGGGTGCAGCACCAAATATACCTGTTGCTGGTGATGCAGTGGTTGTGGTGGGTGCAGCACCAAATATACCTGTTGCTGGTGATGCAGTGGTTGTGGTAGGTGCGGTACCAAATATAGGCTTAGCAAGCCCAGTTCCGAATATACTAGCTGTAGTGGTCGCTGTGGTAGATGATGAGGTAGTAGTGGTGGTGGTAGCTGCTGGCTGACCAAATACCACATCTTTACCGAATATATTGGAGAAGGAAGGTTGGGTGGTCTTGGGAGCGAATGGAGAGCAGATAGTAGGCTTAGTGTCTGATCCTCTGTAAGAATATAGATGCATTTAGAAAACCCAGGCCACCAGTCACAATGGTATTCTATATAGTAGCTAGTCGGGTAACTTGGGAACATTTAGAGAGTCAGCTGAACAAGGTAGGCCGTACTCATAAATCATTGTGTGCAGCTAACACTAAACTGCCAGCAGTAAGATATCATTGGGAGTTAGAGCCAAAGTATAATTATATCCCTCAGTATCCCCTACCATTTATTCACTATATGCAACTCATCTCCATGAACAAAACATCAGACTAGCCCCTCCGAAATCTAAGCCCATTTCCTTTGTTGCATGATATAACAGCTTTACATGAAAAACATACTTACTCAGAGAATTTGAAGAGTCCAGTAGAACCAAAACCAGATAAGGATTGGTTGGTGGAGGCTGCAGGCTTCACCTGTTCAGGGGTAACCCCTGGCTGATTGGTCCCACAAGCATTACATTTGATTAGTTTGGTGTCATTGGATAGCTTGCAGCCGGGACACTTCCACTGAAGAGTCTTGGGTTTAAACAGTTCCGAGAGGCTAGCTATAAGTATACAAGTGTACATGTAATTGGAAAAGGTATATAAACATCAGAGAGTATAGAAATACCAAGTTCCAGTATACCCCTTAGCCAGATCTAATTGCTCTAAATTCTCACCTGCAGCAACTGTATATCTGACTGTTAATCATCCCATTACAAATACACAGAACTATCACTTACGTTGCTGAGTTGTTGCGGTATCACTCTTGGTATTACCAGAAGCACTAGCTCCCACCTTACTATCACTGGGCTTATTATCATTTGCTTTGCTGCCAGCCTGCTTGCTCTCGCTTGCTTTGACATCACCCTTTTTATTGGCCACTTTATCTTTGGCTAAATAAAATGCCTTCTTGAAATCATCGGCCATTTCTGAATTCCTGAATCTGATAGCAAAGGTCTCGCTGGCTGGAACATCTTCTGAGTAGTCAGTGGCTGACCATATCCATGCTGAATGTAGAATAATAGTAGAGAATACGCCGTAGGGGTCTTACACATGTATACAATGTATTAATGTCAATATATCAGACTGAAAGGTCACACTGAGGTCATAATTCCCCTGTTACATACATGCACATGTACATGTCCATACACATGCACAGCATAAGAATAGCTGATGGATATCAGCACATAGATAAATCATAAGTATATCCATACGTAATAGGAAATTCAACTAAATTCCAATGGTCCCTGAATAGACGTGCAGCAGCAGATGCTGACCACATGTATATATATATCGGCGTACTCACCATTTCCCTTATCTCCCATCGGTGCCAAGGTCATGGCCTCGTGTATCGCATGATTAGCACACACTTTGTGTATCTGCTCCCTCCGCATCACCAGTCTACATTTGCCTGGGGTCTCCTTACTCTCCAGTAGTTTTATGGGGCCCAGACCCCTCTCCTTCCACTCCTTGTCACACATCCTGAACAGCTTAGCTCTGTTCTCAAATAGTATGTCCTCATCTTCCTCCCCTGTAACACGGACACACCCACTACACTGTATAGTCTAATGGTAATATTCAACAAGAGAAACCTGCACTTATAACATTGCATTCATGGTTTGTAAAGCCATTTCAACTCTGTACCACTAGACTAGATCAGTAAGAAGTTCAGAATTAGTGTGTGGGGTTGGAGTAGGTCGATGAGCCCATTAATTAGCTCCCCAACTACAGAGTTGTACCCCTTAGATAGCCCTATTCGTTTTAGACTAACGCATAGTAAGTAGAGAGCGTAGAGAGTAGAGAACATTAATTTACTGATTACAACAGATTGCTAAACATTATTAACCAACAAACTTTGGCTCAAAAATTAAATAAAGGAAGGCTGGTGGGCTGGTGGCTTTAAACACCGTGTTGAATTAACCAGCATTTCAAACATTAATTCCTTGATGTATGCATTAATATAATCAATTGGAAGTGAGATGGAAGCCATCAGATAGTTGGTATGCTAATTGGGTTATTAATTAACATATATTAGCAGAAGTGGACAACTACTAAACCATTGCATATGCCACCGTTTACATTGCAGTGCTAAGATTTTGTACAATTTCTAAGTAAGTAAAACATACATGTCCGTAAGTAAATGTGTAGATAGGCATTTTCTCAATAGCGACTCTCTAGTTGATTACTGACTGTTGGTAGATCTGGTCTGTAGCTCTCTTATAACAAGGTAGCAGATGAGTATTTGAACAGACCACCTAACCCAATAGACTCCATTGTAATATTATCTTGTACAATTTATAAATATTGCCAAGACGTAACATACCTGTGACTACAGCTACCTCTGGTGGCAGCTCTATGATTGGCTCAAAGTGGGGGTCATGTGATGAGTCATGTTCTCCGCCGTCAGATTTGGCTGGTGATGGCTGCACGGCCTTCACTTCGGTCACTACAAGACAAATCATTAGTTTCCATAGTATAATAATAACCTAGAGATACACACACTTGTAGCCCATCATCTACATGTAACATACAAACTAATCTTATTCTCTCAACAGCTTTAGATTCACCTGTGCTATGTAATATAGTAATATAAACAAGTGCATATATGAACACCATACAGTAATATATTCATCTAGTCGAGTGCAGTAGGCACTTGTACTTGTTAGGTAAGGTAAGCATGCCCCTATCCCTTGCCTGTGTCCCTGAGAAGCATCAGGAATGTTTCATGTATTATTAGAGGGTGATATGGTGATTAGATACACGAGTGTTGTGACATTACTCTACACTCAACCACCTGCTCACCCAAGTCGTTGATGTACCATGACACATTTTGAAATGTGGTTTCACAAGTTGAGCAATTGCATTATACTTGAAACATTGGAGACACAAGCTATACACACTCCACCATTGCATAACAGAAGTGGCATATATTTATTCAGTATACCATTATTATACAATTAGCCTATATTGTAACCAAAAATTACAAATAATCACTAATATTGTTAACATCATACCAACTGGTTTGGCAGTGGGCGTTGAAGTCGTCGGACCTGCATTAGACTTAGGCACATTTACCACCAGGGGGCTCTGAACAGTTGGTGCTGGTTTCTGTTTGGCTGCTTCTTTGCTCATCCTTTCTTTGTCTGGAAAAATCGTGCCCAGTTACCAAATGTTTAACATAAACACGTTTGCATAATGACAAGTTTTGATATAATATCAAATGGCCATAATAACGGATTACACACAAGTGGGAAGTCGTGTAATTATTCATATCCACTTCCATTGCCTTCTATGTTAATGGACTGGGCTACATACATGTAACTAAATATAATACAGGACAAGTCCAAACCACCCACAGTTGACAGTTAGTCTAAAATCAGCTCTAAGTCTTCTACCCGTAGTTTATGTACAATCGTACTTGATGGAAGACACTTACCCATCACTACGTTAGGAGGCACACCTGGCTCTACCAACTTTGGCTCAGGAATCTTAGTCTGAGATTTATCTGGCTGCTGAGCAAAGAACCCAGGCTGTGGCATGGGTTTCCCAGATCCAAGAGATTTAGGCATGTAGCCAATAGTGTTACCGCCTATAATAATTTATTATTCATCAATGTAATCAACACTGCAGCTAAGAGCATAGTTTGCATATTCCTATAATTTGATGTGGGAATACAAAGTAGTACTAATAAACAATCCAAACAAATCTGATTATCTGAATATATTTCAACACGCTTGAGATTTTATGAAATAATGAAAGTAGATGATATGGATCGTGGCACACAAATGCTGATCCTACCTTCTGCTCCGACGTAGCCTGAGTAATCATCTTCCCCTTCCCCTAGGTAGTAGTTCTCCCCGTCATCCACGTAGTACTCTCTGTCGTAGTAGCCATGTTCGGCAGCAGCGAGAGCAGCAGCTTGCATTTCCTGTTGAGTCAGTCCTCCAGCAGCCTTAGCACCACCACCAGCTGGTGTTGCGGGCATACGTGAGGGGGTGTGCTGCTGAGGTATGTGTGGGTATGTACCTGTAGAGCACAGACTATGGGTAGATGGAGGTGCAATTAGGGATGGTTGAACAGATCATGCATTCAAGTGTCATCAGTCACTATGAATGGAAGGTTACCGTGTGGTCATCCATTGGTAACTAACTACTTATTGTTGAATGAAACGCATGCTGAGTTTTAACAACCTATAATTTCCATTATATTAAAATTATTTAATACAAAAGTAGTTACACCGTGATATTTTATGTACTCATTTCCCAAAATTCACAACTCCTGATTACTATAGAGTTCATCAATATGGTTAAAGGTAAATGAGTCACGAATCTGGTAGGCGTGTCACTTGCTCATAGGTGGTAATACAGCAGATACTGTCCTTATTACTAACAAGGGTGTGTAGTTGAAACACATTCTATAAATCTCATCAATCAGATAAAAACAGCGTTGACTTTGTAGTTTCAATAGACATCAATTCAGACCAAAACAAAGAATTACTAATATTGACAGATGTGTTTAAGTAATGTATGTAAATCTGCATTCTTGTATTTGATTTCCTCTAATTATTAAAATATCCCTACAAGGTTGGGTAACAAATATATCTAGGGAGAATCTATTGGATAGAGTACTCTCTCGTTCACTTACCAAACTGCATAACCTCAGGAGCATAGCCAGGTTGGTACGTAGGAGGGGTAGCACGGGCAGGTGTCCCATAGCCTGAGAGACTTGCAGCTGCTGGATGAAGGGCTGGGTGTTGTAGTGAGGTAGCCATCATGGCCGTTAGAGCTGTCAGTTGCTGCTGCAGAAAGTGGACCTGAGTGTCTGAACCAGAGGGCTGAGGGGCAGCAGTAGGGGGTGGCACTTTAGACAGACTGATCTGTAGCTGCACCTTTAGATCTGACAGTTCCCCTTTGACCTGGTGCTATAATACCACATTAAAAACTACAATAAAATGTAATACGATGCATACCACCTCCACCCAGTCACAACCTTAATCACTGTTTGGTATAAATCAGAGCCGTTTATTGTGAGAGTTGTGTCACCTAAAGTAACCAAGATGTCATATTGGGCCCAGTAATAAAAGATTATATTGGTCAAAGTTTTCATTCAGCGATTTTGATTCGTTTTAGAAGGACCAAAATGGTGCACAGTGTTCCCTCAGAGACGCAACTCTCATAATAAGCGGCTCTGATGTAAATTAGCTGTCAGAAAGTAACACACGAGACTAAATGTGTCAACAACAATACCTGTGCTTGCTTAACCTCTGCAATATCTTTCTGCACAGCTTTAAAACCGTCTGTAAGAGATCTGGTACAGTCCACCATCTCCCTCAGTCTACTATCCAACATCTGTGTTACAGTGTCAACCATTTGTTTACTGGTCTCCATGGCGATATTCCTCTCTTCATGGATAGTTTCTCTCATAGAATCGTGTGCGTTAGCTAGTGATCTTACCTGCAGCTCCAGGCGTTCTGGACTAGGTCTAACTCTAGCCTGCAATATAAAAGTGTGTCCAAGTAGAATATTATGGTCTAATAATCTATATGTAATAGAGTGTGGTATAATGATATGATAAACAACAAAGGGAAATAAACTTTAATACATGCATTTATGTGTAAAACAACAGACTAACAATCGATTCTTACGTAACAAGATAAAAATTTTCAAAGAAACAGTGGGATCTCTACACTGTTATAAAGTCTATATTTTCATTATATTGTACATTACAGTAAACGATACATACACTGGAGCCTAGTTCACTCATATTGAGCGCATTCCCTCTGTCCCTGTTAGTCAGCATAGAGGAGTATCTACGGCTATTAGTCACTGCAAGAGTGGGGGTCGATGTAACTGACCCATTACCATTCAGTCCTTGGTTCACAAAGTCCTCAGCTAGAAAGATAAAATAAATTCTAAAGGTTCAGATGCCTTCATTCTGCAGAAAACTGATCTTCTACCTCCAATTAACAACAGCTTCATCCTACATGTACATATATATTATTCCATGCCTTGTCAATTGAGCAGTCAGCAAAAACCAGAAGCTACAATAGTCCCTGAGGCTACCATAGTACCTGAGGCTACAATAGTCTCGAGTTAAACCTCTAGTCTGAAACCTATCAAGGAACAACTGTGCACTGTTACATTGAAGTATTATGATTTTGAACAGTGCATTATGCCCACAAATAGAACACCTCAACGACACACAGAAGTACACAGATCAAATATCGTGGCTTATGCATTAGCAGCCTACATTTATTTTAGATGGAATAGTGTATGGGGCAACTGTGTTCTCTACATACCACTGAGGAAGGAGGTAGAGTGTCCCTCCACCTCTGCTTCCAGTTTCTCTAGGTCCTGCTCTACGGCAGCGTTGAGGGGGTTCTGTCTATCAGCTGCCAGTCTGTCGACGGTGAGGTGGAGTGCTTCCTGTGAGAGTCTGAGTAGACGTTGTCGGTCTTCTTCAGCAGATCTGGAGTCAGCCTTGGCTCTGTGTATCTGTGGAAAAGAGAGTCACACTCATAGAACACAGGCTAAAGTATTATAACATTCTAAACTACTTTTTACAATACAGTGATATAGCCAAATTCCTACAAGCATACAGGTACAGCATTATTGTTCTTAGAGAGGTACAACTACATACCAAATCTCCCCAGTCAAGTTACCACTGAATTATCAACAATATCTCCACCTGGGGGTGTGGCCTGTTGGTAATCCCCAGATTAATTCAGATAATCCATTCAGATAACAACAACCCAAACTGTATTAAACACAACTGCAGCATAGTAACAGTGCAGCATAGCCTTAGTCACCTTAGCCACAGTATAAGACGCTAGAGGTTGAGGCAAGTCCTGTAGTTCTACCAAGGCCTCCCCTTCCCTGTCCTCTTCGTACAGTTCTAAGGCTAACCATAGTCTTCCTTCTGCTAACAGATGAGATACTTCATCAGGAGTTAGCTCCTCATCATAAGACATGAACATCTTCTCTTTGGACTGTGCTAAAGCCTGGCCTCTGCAAGTACATCCAATATATCACACCATATGTATATTACACTGCATACCTAGTATATGCAAGGTGGGAGCAGGTACCGCTACAATGGAGGCGGATGGACATAGTGTTATACAAGAGGAGACAACTACCTTTAGTGCAGAATAAAGTAGGAACTAATAAATTCCTTGCTAAAAATACATTATACAATAATAGAGTAGAGTGATGAGCATTGTGACAGCGTATGATAGGACACTGATGTCATGAGTAACCCAGTAGATTATAGGCATTTAATTATGACCAACCCTCATATTGAGACTACACAACCCATTCATCTCAGTATAATTGTGATTATTAGTTACTTAAATAGTCTAACCCCCCTAAAGGTATACACAATTGAAGGAAGTACTCAGTGACTAGTAACTGGTGTACAATTCATACCAGTTACTAGTCATAGGTTATGTGGTACAAGGTAGAATCTCCCATGGAAATAATGCAATAGGGCAGTGATGCATTATATGGTTTAGGAAATAGAGTGCTTGTCTATTTCTTTACCTACAGTACTTCCATTTACATACCCAAATATAGATGCTTTAATTTACACAATAATTACATACAAAATCCAGAAATGTAACAAATCTGGTTGACTAATAATCCCATTTCCATGAAAATTATATGAAAATTTATTGAAAATTCGAATAGTCACATCCTAAACTGACTTATAGCGTGACAAAATTAACCTACAAGCCTATGATAGGCTCACGTCGTGAGGTATAGCAATAACAAACCTATGTAGAGTAGTCAGCATCCGCACAGCCTCTGTCCAGTATTGCTTCGTCCAGTTAGAGAAATGTATAACCTTTGAACTTGCAGAGACATTGGTCAACTTTAGCTGTTCCAGCTACAGACAATAATTGAAATATGAACCGTACACTACTATACAATATACACATACATGTATAATACAATCATGTACAGTATATATGATTATACTTACATATTATACTTATACAATATACTGTACATGTAATATATTATATTACATGTACAGTATATTATATGATTGTACTTACACATGCACAAACAGGACTACTATGATACATCACGGAGAAAATGACTTACCTTGGACTGCAGGAACTGGGCTATATGGCACACCATATGTACAGAGAGACCATGTGAGTCCAACAGCCTCACCACTTGTAACCCTTTGGACAGCAACTGCCTCTGCCTCCCAAACCTCGATATACTGGAGAAGAAATGTTATACATTTACACGCTCAAACAATATAGTGTACAATTTTAAATTCCCTCAAATATACTTTGGTATAAGAAAAACGAGGGAGATTAATACAATTAGCTTCAAAAACAGTTTACAGGAGAAAACATGGCTTCATAACAGCAAGGGATTAGTATCTAGTCATACATTGCTAATGCCCATCCCTGCTGATAATGGATATCCAAAATCTATTTTTATATCTCTCTAATTATCAACTTGTAGGATTTCACAACTGAGATGAATTTAATAACATAAAAACTGTCATTATATTTTTATAGAGTCCGCAGTGATAAGCATGTATATCCACTGATAATGATATGCTGTATTTAGGAAGGGTGGTATGACATATACTACCTTTCATAATGACAAATTACCCTTAATTATTCATCTGTATTCCACTACGGAACTGTACATGTGATGCACTGTTGACCGCGCTACCATTCCAATGTTGTTTATAATACAAACTTATGTCATTGGACGAACAGGACCTAGGGCTAAGAGAGCACATGCTAAGTGGAAGAATATATTACCATATGAGAATGAGCCAAATACGGCATTGCCAGTTCACACACCAACTGGGCCAGTTCACTTGTTACCATAACATTTCATAATGAAAGCCGCAGTGTTCACTCTTTTATTTATCGGTACGTATTCTTACAACTACTCCGCTCTAATCTTATTCACCATTTGCATGTAACTGATGCCATTAATTTTATTTCAATTTTTCAAGAAATAATTTGCGATAAACTTGTGCACATTGAACAATTTTTTTGTCAGGTCTGGTGTGCTATAGTGAAGCTATCAAATGTCACATATGCACAGAATGCGGTGATAACCTAGGCAGTGTGGTGGACTGTGGTAAAAGTCAAGGTGAATACTGTCTAAAAGCTATTACCAGCAGCGGTAAAGGTGAGTTGTAACATCAGCAAAATATGCTGAAGCTAAATTTCTGTGTTATTTCAGGCTCGGATATCACCTGATCAAATATTCTTGTAAGTTTTCGTTAAGCATAGAAGGTTTAGATTGATCAACATGTACACTAATTCAAACTAATCACTATACTATGTCAAAAATTTCAAACAAATAGGGCAGATTCATCTTAATTTTGCTACTTTTAAGATTGCCCCTAAAATATACCATTAATTAACATGAACATGGGAAGTGATTTAATTAAGCTGTTACTATGCAAAATGGTACAAAGTGGAAATGCATCACTAATAACCTGCTTGGCAGGTCTTTGTAAATGGTTATATAATTAGCAGTATTCAATTTAAATTAAATAGCTAATCATTAGGCATAGATTGAGCATGTTCATCATTCTCATGTACATCATTACGTATATAAAATATCACAAGGCTACTAGTGTACTACCACTTGTATATGTACATGTATGTTGATGTTTCATAACCGTTTTAACTGTGAGGGAAGAGGAATAGAAAACTTTGCACCAATTTGACTCAGAAAATGTCACTAAAATAGGTTGGTTGGTGACCATATTTAGACAAATAGGTTGGTTGGTGACCATATTATTTTAGACAAATAGGTTTGCACCGTCTTATCAGCACCTGGCAAACTGACCAATCACATGGTGAGAGCATATATTTCTGTGAACTGACCGGATGCTCTAAAATTTTTGTTCACTTCGCTTCCTCCAAAATGTGAAATTGATGCTTGTCGCTGATTGGGTAATGTAATTATTTTGTGATGTTAACCTTGTTTACGTTTTATATTAGTCTGCATTTTCTCAGCCCAACATCAAAGAAACCCTGTGCCATATATAGGCCTAGCAAGATGTATACCAAAAATGGGCCAAGTAAGATAACAAAATTATAGCAACACATAGAAGTGACCTCATGCTTTTCTCGTTTTAGTATCAAGGGGTTGTCAGACGAATGAGCTATCAGGGTACCTTAAGGTGGGATGTAGCACATCAAACACAATGACAGTCTGCAAGTGTACAGGAGATCAGTGTAACAACGCAGTGACTAGCACCATCTCAGTATTCAGTCTACTAGCACCTCTCTCATTACTCCTCGTCATCTCCTACTAAACTCTGGTTCGCTATATTGGTGAATCTAGCCATGTGATTGAGAACTCTAGTAGAATCTACCATCCATATAAGACTTGACAAGACCTTTGACTATGAAAATGGCTTTTGTAGATGTAGTGTGCAAACAACATTATATTTTTGTACCATCTTCATTAAACACATTGTTTTGTTTCCTAACTCCATCTTGTACAATATGTAATTATGTTATATAATATGTTATGTATATTTAGATAATCAAATGTTCAATATTATTATAATGACAAACACAATAAAATATATAAAGATAAATAATGACTGTGTATTAGCATTGCAAGCTGTTGAGCATGTTATAATTGTGTCCTGAGTGAGTTACTTTGTAAACTTTCCATATTGGTCGAGTATAATCTTTGTTAATCTTCAAGCCAACTCTATACAAGACTGTTAGAAATTGTAATTACCTTCCATGTACAATAACCTACTCCTCCTTGACTAACAGACCAGAATTAACATCTGTACATTATGATTGCCTTTACTAAATTATATTTCTAGACTTTTTTAAATGGATTACCAACTTAATAAATCCGTGAGACTGTTTGTTCATTAAACATCAATCAGACGATGGAGTCAATTATTCAACATGTAGTTGTTATACTCTCTACCTGGCCAGATTGCTTAATATTCAAGTTGGTAAAACATATGCTATAGCTACATAACATGGCAAATGACAGCCTTCACAGAAGCATTTCCAAATTTTCGTTTGAATTAACATAAACTTGTCATGTTTCTACAATGAATTCATGGAAAAGGTTTTACAAAATTTAAAGTTATGGTAATTCTTTCAATGAGAATTGGTAATGCAGTTTAAATTTATACCAAAAGGACAACAGCTCTAGTGAAACATCATATTTCGTTAGGCTAATTCCTCTGCAGCACTTTTGGTAAAAAAACTGCTATTGTCAGGGCAATGTTTATTGCACCGACTGCTGGACCACGCCTACAGTACTACTAACAGAACTTAGTATGTGCCGTTTGGGGACTGTAGAATTTGGGTGACCAACAAACCTACATTGTAAGGTAAAATTATAATAGCAAGGCCAAAATATAATATAAACTATCCTATTCTTTTAATTTATCCACATAAGAGTGTAAAACAGTGGTGGTCTTGGTCACTCCAACCTGACTTTTCTGACTTTCATGAGTTTTCATGCAAAACAGTTCAAGTCAATTTTTAATGATAGAATTGTGCTCTCCTTGCATGAAAAACGTGTCCTTTGTTGAGAAGATAACTCCAAATACCCTTGACAATATTCCGGGAAATACTTTCCTTCCCTGATTTAGTTTTCTTTGTAAAGATAAGGAATGCAAATAATCCCTGTCTCTAAAGGTAGCTCTACACAACCTAAGCATGTAATATAAATACTGTGCTAATACGTCAACTAATAACTCACCTATTCGAAGGACTGTGTCCACAGGATTCATAGACTGCATCCCACCACTGAGCTTGCTCATCTGAACAGAGGGCGGGGGTCAGCTCCACCGCCCTCAATGTGCCAGTCTTCTTACTAAGATGTTCTCTAATCTTTGAGTTAGCGCTGTAGCAGGTGAGCAGCAGGTATACACACATATCTATCCGAGAGATGCTTTCCGACTCTCGCAGATTTAGTCGTGCCGGAGAAAACGCCAAGTTTGGTATCAAATCTAACAGATCTACAGATAAATTATTAGACAGTGAGACACCTAGTCCTGGAGACAACATAACGTCAAAGAGTTGCATAGAGTAACCCAGTAATCTAGTCGAAAGCAAAAAGTCAACGAGTCATGTCATGTGAAACCATCAAATGAGTGCAATGCAGAGTACTAAAAATCACATAACACATCAAATTGTATGCTATTGTTGAATCTAAGAAAATAACACCACCAATATAATCAATGTTTTTGTGTTGCCTGTAGCACTTACAATCATTCAAGTGCTCGTCAGATAGCCTCAGAGCAAGCCAGGTCTGGTGGTGTAGAGAGTTGGGGTACAGTGACTGTGCCACAACACACAACTCCCTCAGGTTTTCCCTTTCTGGCAGGATGGGTTGTATCTGGTCTCCAGCAAGCTCTGTCAGGAACATAGAGGTGGAAGCAGAACCGTCCAGTGTACCAAACACAGATGTGTAGAGTAGATCCTTGCCCTTCAATGGAGACATCACACTGTTTATTATACCAAACACACGCACTACATCGTATGTACATTATTAATATTATTGTAAAGTACACAACAAACGTGTAAAAAGGCAAGTACTTTTGCTAGCCTTGCAAGAACTACAGTAGATTTGCTATAACAGTAAGACTTAGTTCCTTGCAGCTTAGAAATACCAGCGTGCATAAAACTGATAAACCAATTCATATATTATGTTATCAAAGTGGGAACAATCTTATAATACAAAAACATGTACATGTAAATGCACTGTACGAGTATTTACAGCTATTTGACTAGTATAATTATAGTTATAATAATAAACTGATAAAGGCAGACAACTCCAACCACACATAAAAGTAACTTAGATAGTGTGACTTGAGTTGTTTTTCCTTGTTAGCTTATTATCTGAGAAAGGATAACTCCAATACTGGTCAAAAAATTGCACATCCAGTGCATTCCCAGCATCTCCGAGCAGCACTATCAATCTACTGATAATGTACAAAACATGTCAGCGTGTCAGCAATGAGGGAAGCTTATGAATATAGAAGGATGCACACAGATTATGACAGACTCTTTTGGCAGTGAGCTGATTGTTTACAGTAATATTATAATTCTACCTCATTTGTATAGAATCTCTGTGAGAGCTTCCTCAACCAGTTGAGCTGATCTGCAGCAGGTGCTCTGTCTAGAGTAATATAACCTGTAATATATATACACACATGTACCAGTACTACACTCCATCACACAGCAGGTGCTCTGTCCAGAGTAATATAACCTGTAATATATACATGTATACACACATGTACCAGTACTACACTCCATCACACAGCAGGTGCCCTGTCTAGAGTAATATAACCTGTAATATATATACACACATGTACCAGTACTACACTCCATCACACAGCAGGTGCTCTGTCTAGAGTAATATAACCTGTAATATATATACACACATGTACCAGTACTACACTCCATCACACAGCAGGTGCTCTGTCTAGAGTAATATAGCATGTAATATATGTATACACACATGTACCAGCACTACACTCCATCACACAGCAGAACATATACCTAGATGAAAATGTACTGCAGGTACAGACAGAAGGAAGGTGATATTTGTAGATATATGATACCTATAATACCTTCACCAAAGATCTAACTACCTACCAGCTTGTACAAGTGTGTGAGCTCTCAGTTTGTCCGAGAGGTCTAGAAGAGACCTAAGGTCCTCGTCTCTAGAAGTAGTACTGCCGGCATAGCCAACCAGCTGGGTAAATGCTGCCACATACAAGGCAGCAATGTGTGACGAGTCAGCATTACGTCTAGACAGTAGATTAGCAGCAAGGAAGAGGACTTGAGAAGACAGTACAGTCCTGATAGCAGCTACAATATTACCTCTTTGTTCAAGAGAGCTGTGGAGAACCTGGTCTAGTCTGCAAATATATCAACAGCGGTTAGCTAACCATGTTATCCATCACAGGATTTCCCATGGGAATACAACACAGTCATATAATAGGAGACATCAACTCATTACCACCGAGTACATACCTCTGTAGAACATCCACTGCCACCTTGTCTGGTTTATCTTTGACAGCAATTCTAGCAGCTCCAAAGTTACTCAGTAAGTACAGACACCAACCCAACTCATCATTGCCTTTTGTTACAAACTACAAAATCCACAACCACCATATAATACACGGATTAGTATAACACAGGTGTAGTAATATAGTGGGTATATTACAGGTACAAATGTTTATAGTTCTGGGCATTGTAAAAATACCTTATTACAATTACTTTAACTATACCAGGCTTTCATAGTGAAAATCATGTACCCATCTATGGAATTTTCTTCAACAAACCATGCAGGAATGTTGATTAGTGTATGGGCTAACAAACGATAAATGTCGCACCAAAAAACCCTTGCTGCCACGACAATAAAAAGTCCTTAGAACTAATCTCCTCAGTCATCACAAGACTGTAAGGACATGTACCTTGAGGAAATTGGCAGCGTAGTTGTACCAGTCAAAGTTCTCGCTGTATGGCAACTTCTCCATCACCTCTTTGATATAATTCTGGGCTACTTCAAACTTCTGTGATCTCTCCAGGCACTTGAGTAGCTTGAGCCTTACACTAACCTCTAGAGGTCGTGCTCTCTGTAGCAATGACAAGAGCAATGACAGAGACTATTCGTATGTGAAATAAATTAACGTTGAAATATGCCAGTCAGATTATTGTTGATTGTCGAAAGACTAAGATATAAAATAGCATTAAAAGAAATCATTGATTATTAAACAATTAAACTATGTGAAATCATATCACATCGCATGTTACCAAATGTCTCTAGATATTATAGGGATCTCTCAGAGAATACTGTCACTGCACTTAACAATTAAGTTTCTAACAGATCTACATTCTACTGCATAACTACAGTAGACCTCAGTCTAATACGTAACCAAACTAACCAGGTTTGTTATGAGTAGCTCCTCCATGGCAACAGATTCCTCACCTTGACCCTCTTCAGCAGAACCATTCAGTGATTGGCTGATTAACTTCTCCTGTAACAATCAGGGTAGCCAATCAAATAGTGAACACAAAGACTGTAGAGAAATGATAGGTGGTGACTGAATTCTTCATGACGGAATAATAAGTTGGTACACAAAGATTAAGAATCTGGCTCAAGCAAGTTGACGAACAAGTCGAAGAATATCAGACCAATAAACTGACTATGCCCCTCTCACCTGTAGACCAAGGACTTACCTGCCGCTCTCATCTGTAGACCAAAGACTTACCTGCCGCTCTCACCTGTAGACTAAGGACTTACCTGCAGGTTAAAGATGACTGGATCATTTGGAAAAAAAGCTTTTGCCTTCTCAATCCAATACATGACAGCAGAGGCATGATCAGGTGGGAAATTCAACCGTAGATATATTGAGCAAACTACAATATAAAACATTAATGTGTTTCAACTAGTAAGCCGACTATTTCTGCCTAACTACAGAATTTGATGGAGGGGGACATGTTTGTTAATTCTGTGCTCGATCACAAAACTCCGCGAAAGCCATTTTATATGATTTAATAAAGTTCAGTGTACATACAGTACCTTATTTATGTACAAATAGTCAAGCGTTGTATGCAATAAATCAGTAAACATGCCTAAAAGTTATGTTGTATATTTAACATCCTTTGGTAATGGAATATGGTTGCAACAATCCACTAGCTAATAGCAAATAAATCAGTAATTAGATGTACTGTAGAAACAAGAAGGTCATGAGCCATCAGCTAGGTACACCTGCACTGATATATCACAGGGTACTGTTTGAGGACATCAGCTAGGTACACCTGCACTGATATATCACAGGGTACTGTTTGAGGACATCAGCTAGGTACACCTGCACTGATATATCACAGGGTATTGTTTGAGGACCTACTTTTAAGAGTCAATGCTGTCTGGCTATCGTCGAGTTCATATGACCTCTTGTAGTAGCTTATAGATTTTCTAAGATCTTCTGGAGAAGAGCTCCTCTCATATATCTGAGCTAGAAGTTTGTGAGCTGGAGGATACTGCTCCTTTACTGTGAGGAATTGTGATACATGCCTAGAACAAGTTCAAACACTAACAGTTATCATATAGCCTAGGGTACAACTTGTCTGAATTAGTATATTACTCAACACTTAGAAAAGTACACGAAACAGTTCAGAGCTACAGTGTCACTCAGCGATTATATTGTGAAAATGTAAGCGCTGTAGTTTTCAACAAATGTGGACTCTAACTGTTGCCTTTATTTGTGACTTACTTTTTTGCCTGTTCGTAATCTTTGGCTTGAAAGTACAGGTTTCCGAGTTGATATCCCTTGAGAATTCTCTAAATAACAGAAAATGTAAAGATGAACACAACTTTAAAAGTACTGATCAAGCTAGAGCCAGTAGAACCAGCTATCTACAGATTATGCAATCATCATTTCCGAACCGAAGACTACAAAATATTGAGATAACCTTCAGTTTTGATTGGTAGAATATTTGCTGCTAAGTTTGAAACATCACATGATTGTTTGAAGGAGTGTCCTTGAGTCAAATGTAACATGAGGGTGTATGCTCTGGTCTAAATACTTATTTATTTATTGCTTCTTCAAGCAATTAATTAGATGTTGTTAGCATCTACATGTACATGTAGGCTATATAATAACATAGTGTGATTATTGGCAAGACTGGGGATTTCCCTTTCAACCAAATAAGCTCAGCTAAGAAGACAAAAGGAATGTAGTAACCCCCATTCACTAGAATTGAAAAGTTCTTTATGAATAGCAACTGATACCGAAATGGATCAATATTCTACCAGACATGCTCAGTGGCTATTCTAAACACCAGCTAGATAAAGGCGCACAAATTTCCACCATTCCTGCTCCAATACGCCAAAACACCAAGAGCAGATACGAGTACGAGTGTGACTATGAATTTATTGTATGACACAATATATCATAGTGACAGGCTCCAAATGCAACCTCTACGAGATCAGAGCATACAGAAATTTCACAACAACTATTGTATTGCAAAGAATGTGATGGAGTCTTGACAATATTGCTTTTAATATAATGTCATGGGCTGTATGAGTTAATAAAAAACATTTAGGCCTACAAGTACATGTAGGCCTACAACCTGCATATTTTACCTAATCATTCAACTGTTAGTACCTTCAGCCATTATGCACTCTAAACCACCTGATAAAAAATGAGTTGGTCATTGAGATTCTTCCATAAATCACTCATTATAATAAGAATAGAATAGGGTTATTGGAAAATGTTAGTGTGAGCTAATTTTTTATGATGAATAGTAAAACAAGACGCATTTTTTAATTTTGATTTGTTCCTTATAGTTCAACACTCATGCAAGCATCATCATCAGAGGATAAAATGATGATGTTCGGATGAGCATTGAAACATAAGGAACAAATCAAAGTATAGGGTAAGTGTAGAAGTAGCTGCATGACTGAAAAGTAAATCTGAATAAGATAGCGTTTGTTCTTTGTGTTTGACGAAATTGTCCTGTATTTTTGGCCGGTGTGCCCTCTTTTATCTAGTTACAATCCTGCATTTTAGTTTCAGCCATGAATTTCTATCATTAACCAACATTGCTTAATAATTAATACTTTACTATTTACAACCAAATATCAACTTTACTTTAGCAATATTTTGACCATTGTGAGCATACTGTAGAATAATTATAACACTAATTGATACGCATGGTTTAGATTATTGAAATATATAGGATTACCAAATAAATACCATCTTTTGAAAGAAACATGGTACTATGTATTACAGCAACCACTAAACCGCAATAGTATAGCTAATACTACAGGCTTACTATTGGTTTTAATACCGCTAAACAGACTAACAGCTCCAAGCCCCAATATTACCTCTACATTATAAGTAGATTAATATTTCCTGTATATTTTGTTCTTCCATCACGTAAACCCCAAACTTCTATCAGGAGAAGTCATCTTTCCTGTATGCTTGTGGCAAAGATTGCGTAGGGCCTATTCTAGAATATGCTATAGCAATAGTACCGTACCTAACTAGGCTAGTCAAGTCTTAAACTATTGACTCAATCATCCACCCATTGTCACAATCACAATGATCATTCAACCCAATCATATCATTGAATGAGTGAGGTGCAATTTTGACATAGCCAACGTTCTCCAGTAAAATTCCAGATGGAGAAACTTTGTTCTCCTTTTGGAATTTTGTCACCCAACCCCAACCAAATCGCAATCAAAGGCCTAACGCTACATAAAGTTATATAAATATATGTTGCATTGCACCTAACTTAACTAATTTATTTGTCGGTCTAGGCTAGGCTATACCTCATCCATTCTATTCCTAATCTCAAAGGATATGAAAGCATCACTGAGGCCATAAATCGTCTTGGACTAGTACCCCTTGAATATAGGAGACGAAACCACCAAGTAACAATGCTTCATAAACTTCTCCATGATAAAGAGCAACACAACACACTATCCTCCAGTTGAGTTTCGATGAAATCGTCAAAAACCACTCCCATACGACTATGACAACTATACTAGAACTTCAACCAGAGGGAACCAACATCAATTTCTGTCACAACCCAATGTCTATGGCACCAGTTTCCTCCCTTGAACTATTCAAAATTTAGAAGAATCCCTCCCTCGAACAATTCAAAAGTTATTAATAATTAAGCATTAGCACTCCTGAATAAAATCAAATCACTTCAGCAACGAAAATCATTGAATATGCTGTAATATCAATATGGCTTGCCCACTGTTGCACACTGTTATTAAAGAACTATTCAACTTGCACAATATGAATATGTGACAACGTAGTAGAATGTTCTATCGACGTTGAGTGAGTAACGTGTAACTAACCCAACTTCTATTGAATATTTACCTATACCTAACCTAGCACTTAAACTTTAGCGTCACTGACTTTTCAAATTATTTTTCAGAATACAATATAATAATAATTTATTTAAGTTTTAGTTTTGTTTACCTAGCCTTGACGTTCATTTTCAAGTCTTTTACTAATGAGTAATTTTATTTTAGCTATTTAATAAAAAACATTTCCAAAAACTAAAATAAAGTCAAAAGCAGAGATGCCAGACTCGAGTTGAAGACTCTCACTCGAGTTAATTCAAGCAACATTTTATGGCTTATTATAAAGACTCGTAACTTGAATATAGGCCTACAGCTGTCAAAAACTTGTAACTTGAATTGTAATTCAATTATGGCTATGATCAAAGACTCTCAACTCACACATCATTATCATTATGTTGAAATATTCAATAACTCAAGTTTTCATTGGGCAGTTGTGAATTGTAATGAATAGAAATAATCACAGTTATAACCACCAACCACAATTATAAAGCATTTTACACTAAAACTGTGACATTTTACTTTGAAATTTGAACTTCTAACACCATTTCCTAACAAAATTTCACCATAAGCTAAACAATAACTCAATAACTCTATAAAAAGACTCGAGTTAAACAAGCAAAGAATTGAATTGAAACTTGCTTGTAGTTAACTTGGATAACTTGACAAAAACTTGAGTTTCTGGGGACATGTAAACATTTACGTTTAACTCGTAACTTGAAAGTTTTGATCTGTCACTGAAAGAATTGACTTGTAACTTGAAGAGTCACAACTAAGAGTTAGCCATGAAAACTTGAGTTTCCAAAATAAAACTTGCACACATCTCTGGTCAAAAGTGAGTTTAGTAGTTAGTTACGGTTACTCGTTCGTTAGTCAGTCAAGTGAGCTCATTTTTTTTCTTGTCAAATGTTAATGTATGAAAATGCGGTTTACCTCTTTATCATCCCGTGCTTTGGAAAGTATTAAGTTAACCTGTTGGTCAGCCTTTGCTTTCGATTTGTACATGACTAATTTTATAGATGTCTCAACCCAAATTCATGTCAATGAATGACTAAAATTGGAAACACTGTACAATTATTGAACAAAATTTCCGGGCGCGAAACGAAACCCGTGTCGGAAATAACCGAATACTGGTTCTGATGTCGCATTAATTAACTAGTCCCGGACCCTAGTACGCAGATCTTTCCCGTACTTTGTTTGCAGTGGGCTATTTACCTGTTGTCGCTCAATCCGAGCCTACTATCTGCGCCTGCGCTGATAAAATTAAAATAGGGGAATCACTCTTCTCAAGTGACTTGACTGCAGCCCAACTTTTCACTCCGCCTCAATTTCTATTATTGCGCATTTCTTTAACCTATTCCAACCTTGCAATGTGGATTTCAGTACTAGCAGACTCCACAGCATGTACGCTGCACGAATAAGCTAGGCACCCATATGCTTATGATAAAGAAGTAGAAGAAAGATAGCTTCAACTTGTACTCCACCCTCTCTGAACGATCACTCATACTCGATACTCTTACTCAACTCCAGTCTATTGACTATTCAATACTCTACCCGGAATATTCGGTAAGTAAGCAACACTTAGTCATGTTGACTCATACTGATACTGCGAATCTTGCTCTAACTCTTACTTGCTTACTAGTTACTGTTACTTACTTGCTTAGCCTACTCCACTGAAGTCTGTAACTTGAACTTGGAAGACAAACTCTACTCTCTTGAACCACATCTATGTTCTCTACCGAAATGTTGTATATTGGGCCGGCTCAATGTCAGAAAATAAAATGTCATGCTCAAGACCTGTTTGGCTGTTAGCCACTGGGACACCAGACCAATGATAAACTTCAGACTTAGTTGTTGAGCGTTGGCACAGTCGAACAGGGTGCATGCAAGTAAATTGGCTTCCTTCATTCATCCATTTTTTATTCTGACATCTAAAAAGCAAGTCGAGTTGGTGTTAAATCACAAATCTACACTGATAACAGTGTGCTTGCCTCTAAGTCTACCTTTGCCGAAATCCTCAGGTGTCCTGAGATTATACTAACTATACAGGCTAATATATTTAACTCACTAGTTATTATTTTTTGAATGGGTATCCGCATTGATTATTTAATGTAGATTATCGTAGTCATATAGCCCCAGTGCCAATGAATTAGCTACTGGTTAATGGCATCTGAAATGGAGGTAGATGGGGACCTACCGACAGGTGTGTCTAACCTGAAGCGCAGTAGCAGCGCCCCTATGATAAACCTATTAGCAGACACTGCTGGCATCTCTTCAACCATTTCTGGGAATTCTACCAGTAAACACTCTTTAGACGACACTAATAAACCTAGTCCGAAAACACTCAGGTAGGTGCTTCCTGTCTTTATAACATTTGCAGCATTTGTATACGTTGTCATAATGATTAGGTCATGTTATTTGTCTTGAGGGTGAAACATTGTTTTCAGCAATATTGGCAATTTCACTTGTCGCTATTTCGTTCTTCAGATTCTCTAATTAATAATTTGTCTATTATATGTAGTTTAAACTCAGTAAACCGATTTGATATGGCACCGTCATCGTTCAGTTTCCGTCCTGTGGACACAAAGATGAGGTCGCGACATTATAGTACAAGTAGCCTTGTCACACCCAACCATTCGTCTAACAGCGTAAGTACAATAAACCCTTAGCAGTATCTAGTACCAGCACTTAATAGGCCTACAGTGCTATTATTGTAGTAGTAGGCCTACCACAACCTTATACAGTGCTAGCATTGCAGTAGTACCACAACCTTATACAGTACAAGCATTGCAGTAGTACTAGGAACTACCTACCCACCACCGTTAGACCTTCACTACTACTAGTTCATTTTGTTACTACTGCTAATACTACTGTTACTGCTACTACTTACTACAGTAACTGACACTGCTAATATCATTATTATTTCTATAGCTACCAAGTTACTAATGAGTGCTGTATACTATAGGTGTCTACCCCAATCAAAGTTCCAAGTCGAGTACACCAAATCAAGCATGATGAAGAAGTACAAACAAATGTGCATAGAGAAATTAAACATGAACGCCATGTTCAAACGTCTATGCAAATGTCCCAATCATGGGATGAGCACTTCACACTAGTAAGTAGTGGTCTTTTTATAATAGCGCAGTATAATACTGCATAGGTGTACTAACAGTCGATTGTAGTAGGCCTATGTGTTACAGTTATAGTTATTACATGTTATCTACTTCATCATCTGTCTGTTTGTCCCGTCCCTATCAGGTAACACATGGAAGGTTATTTATTAGTGATAGAAAAGCACTATACAATTTTCTTACATCTTGTACAGTGGGTGCCCTTTTAGGTAGGTGAGATCTCACAAACACCTTACAACATACCATTACAACACTCACTGTACTTATTATTATACACACATGTACATTGTGTAATACTTATCTACACTCCAATAGAAAGTGCTCTTATGCAATACTGTCTTACTTTGAGTAACATAAATGTTGGTTAGAAATTACAAGTAGCTAGTAAAGGAAAATAATATGGGTAATATGTGATATATAATGTAAGTATTAGTATGCTGTGGGTCATGTCTATGCACAATGTATAATACACAACTACCGCTATTATAATGTGAAGTTTGCTATAATGTATAGTGTAGTACTAATATAGTGTACAATGTACTATAACTTATAGTGTACTACCAATAGTTTACAGTGTCCTATAATGTACACTGTAGTACAGTACAGGGTACTAGATAAAATACTAGTATTATACATAACACAGTCGAGGTTTGATATATATGGTATTAGGGTCCACTCCATATCTACTACTACTAATAGTAATTCTACTGTGTGTATCTACTTGCTGCTCACTTTGGTGGTTTCATGTCAGTACTGTAGTCATTGTTCTAAATCTAGACACTAGGATACCACTTATTGCCTGTCTACTTGTACATGTATATTCCCATGTTACTGTCACTACGGTCTCTCTTTGGTCATTAACAGTAATATTAATAATAATACAGACAGGTCATCCTGTCACTGTAACTACAACTACAACCAATAGTTACAGCACTGTAACCGGCTGTCTTAGTAGTATAACCTGTTAGCTACAAAGGAATGCAAATCTTACTATATATAGGTATATTTATATAATAATATAGGTATTATATAGGTCTGCTTATACATGTAGCTAGGTGGGTTGAAACTATAATTTGCAGGAGAACAGTTGGGCGCAGAAGTGGAGAAATTTGAGCCTTTGTTCTTTACTGAGATTAAAAAAGAAGTTCTACATTTTATTGGTTGACCACTCCTGTACCTAACAATGAATAAAAATAGTTGCAGAATAATGAACATAATAATATATATTAGCATATCCAAGATACTAGTACTACTATATACCACAGTCATTCTCTTCTGGACCATGTTCTGTGCATTAATTTAGTAGCTCGAGATAATACATAATGTGATTGAGGCAAACAAACTGGTACTGTACCCAAAAATAGCCATAGCCTATTTCAATTTTAACAAAGAGCAGAGGCTATCTCATTTACTTGTCTTCCTGATACATGGAATTATGTCCTGCACCTGTCCCAATCCTTCATAAACTATCCCTCTATTACATATACTACAGAGTTAGTGATGCAGTAAAAGAACGAGCCGAAACTCTTTCTGTTTTAGCTGTTATAAATGTTCAATGATGACAGGTTCCTCTCTTACTAAGCAATACACTTCAGTTAGTGAACATAATTATGCATTATACTCATGCTGTATTACACTTTTAGTGAATAGACTTGTTGGAGTTATGTCACCATGTCATACTGTGTATTCTCTGTATGTTACTACATAAATGCATAATATTCAGTGTACTGTTATTGTAATTGTATAGGTTGTATTTGGAGTTATCTCCCCATATATTATTTGTTTCTTATCCATAGGACGACCCATCTCCCCCAACTATGGAGCCTCAGAAAAATAGACCTAGATCTCTAAGTGAATCATTACACATATTTACCTCGGGTTTCCCTGTAGCTAGCTCTCCCTCCCCTACTAGGGTGGGCAAGGTGAGTCCCAGAGTGTATACATGTATATAGGCCTATTATATAAGCTTACAACACGTCTTCTGCAGCACTAAATATGTTGTATTACTATGATTGCATTATTTGTAGCACTATTTGTATCAAAGTATATCTATAGTACATACCTGTAGTAGTACTATGATTGTATTATTTGTAGCAATGTTTCTCTCCCTCAATGCAAGCTCCAGTGATATTAAATGGTAACTTCAACTTCACTCCATCCCCCTCACCTAGTCCTACCAGAAGGGTGGCTAGGAGAAGCCTTAGTCCCATAGTTACTCTCAAACCTTCAGCTCTAACACATAAACGCAAATGTAAGTAGGCTGAGAATAATACATACCTTTATATAATACCTTCTTGCCTCAGTTATTTGTAATTCTCACTTGTAAGATTTGGGATTTATCCGTTTTGCAATAGAATAGTAACATTGACATAACTAATCATAACATTAGGTGATAAGGCCAGTTGATTGAAGTATTATTATACGTAGCAGTTGCTGTTACTCAGACATCTGTCAACTTTAATAGTCGCACATTCTCCTATATTTTGGCTGAACTTGTATTTGTTGTCACACAGTGTACATTTCTTCCTCACACCTGGCAGTGTGTATCAATAACTAGCCGTCCAATAATGATCATTCTCTACTTGGTAGTGGATCCAGACTCTGAATCAGGGTTTAGTCAGCCCAAGAGGATCTTTACAGGACTTAGTGGGAGCCTGCTGTCTCCAGCCTCACTACATATCGCATCACAGTTAAGTTCTCAGCCTAACCACTTAGTCCAACAAGTGCATCATAATAACCAGCTGAGACACGCTCTGGATATGAACTCACTGAGACAACAGACTCACAGGTAACTTCCCCATCTACCTAGCACTAACTACCTAGTGTTATAGCATTATCTACCTAGTCTTATAGCACTATCTACCTAGTCTTATAGCACTATCTACCTAGTGTTATAGCACTGTCTACCTAGCATTATAGCACTATCTACCTAGTCTTATAGCACTATCTACCTAGTCTTATAGCACTGTCTACCTAGCATTATAGCACTATCTACCTAGTGTTATAGCACTATCTACCTAGCGTTATAGCACTATCTACCTAGTGTTATAGCACTATCTACCTAGTGTTATAGCACAATCTACCTAGTGTTATAGCACAATCTACCTAGCGTTATAGCACTATCTACCTACTGTTATGCCCAATATAGTATAGGATAGTGCTGCACGGTGTTTCGGTTTCATTCAGTTTTTCAGTTTTTTTTTCCTTCGGTTCAAAAACCGCCAAAATTTAAAATAAAAACCGACACCGAATGCGGCGGTGCGGTTTTATTCGGTTTTAAAAGTCGCACCGAACTCATCCCACAATTCCGCCGCCGCTTCCGTTTCCGATATGCGCCGTTTTGTATGCGCGTACAGACAAGCGCGTGCACCCAGGAGTTGTCTCCTCTATGGCGTCACTGCTATCACACAACTGCGGATAGCGCTGGATTCGGGAATCTAGTCTAACTAGTAATAGCCATCCTTGCCATTCGTATTTCCTACAATCACTGGGTTATGTTGTCATCCGCTGGGTTTTTGTTTTCATCGGTGGTCATGACTAATAAAATATTATTAGCCTAATGATATTAGTTTCATTATAATTATATACATCTATATTTTTATATAATTGTGTTGTATACTTAGTGAATTTAATTTATTCCAATAAGTTGACCAATGCAACATCGTACTCTGAACGTAAAGACGAGTTAATGATGATGTTCATATGATATTTCATTTGAAGTGCATATGATTGATATAAAATAATTTAATATTAAATATATATAAAATAGAAATAATTAATAATATAATTGAACAAATGTAAAAATTGTGTGAACTTTTATTTTCGATTTATTTTCATTTTGCATAAAAACTTAGAGAATGATCATTTCACAAATCGTCGATAACAAGTTATTAATAAATAATATCAAATCAATAAATGCTATGCTTGTAAGTTGTTGCAATAATTGTATAAATAATACTATAATAATGGGCCTAATAATTATTGTAATGAGTATAATTTATAATATATTGATTTGATATTAATACATTATTATAATTATATTGAATAATTATATTAATATTCTATTGCATATAATAATTTTCTGTTCATTTTTTTGGATTGGACTAAGCTTATTATTATTATTATTATTATATAATCATCAAGTTAGTTACTAGTTAATGCATAATGATAGTCGATAGATAGACTGATAGAGTGACTTGATCAGTCTGTCTATCTATCGACTATGTATTAGCTAGTAACTAAGTAAAAACTTTGACTCTGAGTCAAAGTTTTTACTTTCCTTGCTTTCCAGTTTTACTGTAGATTGAAACGACAGTACTTGTGTAATTTAATTAATATTATTTGTTTATTGTAAATTTGTTGGAGTACTCCTTGGTTGAATGAAATAACAATTTTTTCGACAGTAAAAATGATAACAATTTTAATATATTTATATTATTTTATAATAATTATAATTATTATTTATATATGTATAGGCCAAACTGCACTGTTATTAGATTGAAATGAATAAAATTTTGTCCAATAGTAACGAATAACTATAGCTAAAATCATTCAGAGATGTTTGTAAGTTTTATTTCGGAAACTCAAGTTGCCATGGCCAACTCTTAGCTGTGACTCTTCAAGTTACAAGTCACTCCTTTTTAGTCACTAACAGGGCTCTCAAGTTCCTCAGTCAAAAAATCCGAGCAGATGCACAATGTACTGCAGAGTGAGCAGTGTAGAAGTATTACTCTATTGGTAATTGGTTAGATATATACATGTACATGAAGCTGTTGGTCACTTACATGTACATATCTAATGCTCTATGAAGTTAGCCTAACTAATTTCTCACAGCCTAATAATCCCAGTACATGCATGTAATTCAGCCCTTGCTTTTGGAAAGTAATATAATTAGTAGCTTTTGCCTAAGAATTCCTAAGTAACTCACAAGCTATGAGCTAAGCTGAAGATTAATTTGGAGATTGTAAAGCATTTCAATTCAAATAATATAGCTAATGTGAGAAAATCTCCCAAAGTCCGAGCAAATCACTAATAATGGAAAACCTCCCGAGCTCTCCGAGCAAGCACTGAAAATCCGGACTGCTCGGGGAAAATCCGAGAACTTGAGAGCCCTGCACTAATAAAAACTTTTCGGTTATAAGTTAAATATTTACATGTCCCCAGAAACTCAAGTTTCTATCAAGCTATCAAAGTTAACTTAAACTACAAGCAAGCTACTGGCTACAGTTTAGTTCTTTTCTTGTTCGACTAGCATGACTTTTTTTATAGAGTTATTGGGCTATTGTAATTGTTCAGGTTTTGGTGATGTATTGGTTAGGAAAAGATGTCAAATTTCCAAGCAAAATGTCACTATTTTAGTTTAAAATGCAGAGATGCCAGACTCAAGTTAAAGACTCTCACTCGAGTTAATTCAAGCAACATTTTATGGCTTATTACAAAGGCTCGTAACTTGAATACACAGCTGTCAAAAACTTGTAACTTGAATTGTAATTCAATTATGGCTATGATCAAAGACTCACACATCATTATGTTGAAATATTCAATAACTCCGAGTTTTCATTGGGCAGCTGTGAATTGTAATGAATAGAAATATCCACAGCTATAACCACCAACCACAACCACAATTATAAGACATTTTACACTAAAACTGTGACATTTTGCTTTGAAATTTGAACTTCCTACAACTTTTCCTAACAAAATTTCACCCTAAGCTAAACCATAACCCAAAAACTCTATAAAAATACTCGAGTTTAACAAGCAAAGAATTGAATTGAAACTTGCTTGTAGTTAACTTGGATAACTTGACAAAACCTTGAGTTTCTGGGGACATGTAAATATTTAACTTGTAACTTGAAAGTTTTGATCTGTCACTGAAAGAATTGACTTGTAACTTGAAGAGTCACAACTAAGAGTTGGCGATGGAAACTTGAGTTTCCAAAATAAAACTTGCACACATCTCTGTTAAAATGTGCTATAATTGTGATCACAATTGTGATTATAACTGCGGTTATCTCTTTTCATTGCAATTTACAGCTGCCCAATGGAAACTAAACTGTTATTAGATTAAAATAAATAAAATTTTGTACAATAGTAACAAATAACGATAGCTGAAATCATTCAGAGATGTTTGCAAGTTTTATTTTGGAAACCCAAGTTGCCACGGCCAACCCTTAGTTGTGACTCTTCGAGTTACGAGTCAATTCTTTTTAGTAACTAATCAAAACTTCAAGTTACAAATATTTACATTTGCATGAGTTATTGAATATTGCAACATAATGATGAGTTGAGTTAAGCGTCCTTGATCATAGCCATAAATAAATTACAATTCAAGTTTTATGTGTTCAATATCTATATGTCCAAGTTACGAGTCCTTCTAAGAGGCCAAAAAATATTGCTTGAATTAACTCGAGTGAGAGTCTTTAACTCGAGACTGCCATTTCAGGAAATCAAACATCAACATGGATTTCAACTTGAGCTCCATGGCTGATGCCTCGATTGCGTACAATACTGTTCTGTTGTCAATGTTATAATACAGTGCTTATTGTTACGAATATTTCATTTAGATTCATTTATCATTTTGGTGTTTACCTGGATTGCTAAACTTGCATTGCCTTATATGGTGGACTTTAATTACATTGTAGTTTCCAAATGCCATTAATCCGTTCATGTTCAGCCCAAAACTAACAATAATACAAATATGCTTTCAATTACTGGCGAACTACATTTTTTCCACATGTCCACTTGAGTTATATTCATGGTGGCCAACCAAAATTTGTAAAAATGAGTCGAAAAATATAAAGATGAATGGAGCATGTTTAAGGAAAATGTTTCAGAATAGTTGCTGAATAATGACTGCACAAATGGCTTGGTATAAAGTTTTCTATACTCCTGTACCAAACGGCATGGATGTTTTAAATAGTAGGATGTATTGTGTTTTTATCATTTAGCTTTAGATGAACTCCCTAATTTCATTAGATTGATGAAATGGATCCTGACTTTCTATCTACATATATGATATGGTATTTTATTGCATTGTGATTGTGAATCAAGTTTACTAAAAAAGTTTGGGACATAAAAGATGACAACTTCCTTGAAATTTAAACACTGCTTGGGCTTAAGCTAAGACAAATAGGCTATTTAATATTTATTGGCTGGCACAGCTCACTGTTACTGTAGCAAATAAATGAGTCCAGCTTCCACGAAATGTGTCATGTGTGACATGCATCCAGCTAGCAATAGTTTCTTTTGAATTGCATTTGTGGACTCATGCTCCTAGTTGGTCAGTGTGTACATGTATTTTATGGAAGATGTTCTATTTTTATTTACATGTAAATACCAAGATAGCATTTCACTTGGTTCCTAAGTTGGGGTTACATAACATTGCTGACTTCAACTAATTTGTTTTTTGGAAACAGTAGTCTAGTCGACTTATAACTGATATATCAAATAGGCTAGTCCTTACTTTCAATGATTAGTGACCATGACTTTTTGTCCACATCCAGTAGGCCTAAGTAAATTGATCAACTCTTATATTACAACAGAGAACAGATACTTTCATTTCAATTCCACAGTGCAATATAATTTCGAAAGTGAATATGCTATAGGCCTATTTTGTACCAACTTTGAACCCGCTCCATTACCATAGATGGTTCTTCGTTTGTGCAGCAAATGGACTGGAATGCTCTACCTGCTTGTCATTCATTACTCATCCATTCATGTTTCTAGACTCCTAAACTGTTGAATTGTCTCTTATTGTAACAGACTAGAAACTTTGAACAAGTTTCTCAAGAAGGGTGGCACCGGAAGCTAGAACAGTTCTAGGTATTAAGGTATGTCTAAGCAAACTTGCACTGTCTGTCAAATTATTTGTTTCTCAAAGGAGTAGTTACTCGGCCCTGAGCTCGCAGATGTACTACCATGTCGTGCTTGGGTAATTGATAGCATTGACTTTACCCTTTTTGTGGACATACAGTAAACCTGACCAGTTTTGTACTACTTAACCAACTTGTTTCTAAAAACAAGTGGCCCACTCCGTCCTGGGTAGGTAAATATACATGTAAATGCGCTGACTTCTCTTGCTTTGACCAACTTGTGACCATTTCTTTTCTGTACTCATTTAGCAACTAAACTTCACAATTTGTATTACTACTACTACTAGATAATTTAGCTTCCAATATGGTTCTTAGGAATTTGCGACTCGACTGTTCAAAAAAGACAGTTCAAAACGGGACGTTTCGAATGTGCTATAGGCCTACTTTGCACTAACTTTGAACCCGTTCCATTACCATAGGTGGTTCTTCATTTGTACAGCAATGGACTGGAATGCTCTATCTGCTTGTCGTTCATTACTCATTCATTCATGTTCCTAGACTCCCTAAACGTTGAACAAGTTTCTCAAGAAGGGTGGCGCTGGAAGCTAGAAGAGATCTAGGTATGTCTAAACAAAGTTGCACTATCTTACCATAATCAAATTAATTATTTGTGTCTCAAAGAGGTAGTTACTCAGCCCTGAGCTCGCAGATATACTACCATGTACATGTACATGTACAGTAGTAGCATATTACAACCAAAATTATACGACATATGTACATGTAGGTACAAAGCTTTGTAAAAATAACACACCCATCCTTTCTGGCAATACAGGTTCATTGTAGGCCTACAATGAATTAGCATTAGAAATATTATACACACAATATCAGTGATGTAGGTAAATGACTGTATAATTTCTTGAGTGTAGTCGTTATTCAGTAGAATTTTCTGGATAACATCTGCTCATGGCATGCAGTCATAGTTCATTGCCTTCGATGTCTCTAGTATGTACTCTTGTAGCTGCTGGCGCATTGCCAACAGGTTAGTTGGTTACTAGTAGGCATAGTTAGTTAGTCATGTGTGCACTAGAATAGCATGTGTTTGATCATCTTCGAGATAGTAAGTTAATATGATTCAACAGCAATCATATTTGTCATATCATTTTGGTTGTAATATATGCTACTACATGTACATGACATGTACATAACATGACATGTACATAACATGACATGTACATGACATGTACATGTACATGTAGTAGCATATTGATATTACAACCAAAATGATATGACACATGTACATGTAGGTGCAAAGCTTTGTAAAAATAACACACCCATCCTTTCTGGCAATACAGGTTCATTGTGGGCCTACAATGAATTAGCATTAGAAATATTATACACACAATATCAGTGATGTAGGTAAATGACTGTATAATTTCTTGAGTGTAGTCGTTATTCAGTAGAATTTTCTGGATAACATCTGCTCATGGCATGCAGTCATAGTTCATTGCCTTCGATGTCTCTAGTATGTACTCTTGTAGCTGCTGGCGCATTGCCAACAGGTTAGTTGGTTACTAGTAGGCATAGTTAGTCATGTGTGCACTAGAATAGCATGTGTTTGATCATCTTCGAGATAGTAAGTTAAATATGATTCAACAGCAATCATATTTGTCATATAATTTTGGTTGTAATATATGCTACTACATGTACATGACATGTACATGACATGTACATGTACATGTACATGTTGTAGCATATTGATATTACAACCAAAATGATATGACACATGTACATGTAGGTGCAAAGCTTTGTAAAAATAACACATCCATCCTTTCTGGCAATATAGGTTCATTGTACAATGAATTAGCATTAGAAATATTATACACACAATATCAGTGATGTAGGTACATGATTGTATAATATCTTGAGTGTAGTCGTTATTCAGTAGAATTTTCTGGATAATATCTGCTCTGTGCTTGGCATACAGTCATAGTTTATTGCCTTCAATGTCTCTATTACATGTATGTACTCTTGTAGCTGCTGGTGCATTGCCAACCGGTTAGTTGGTTACTAGTAGGCCGAGTTAGTGATGTGTGCACTAGAATAGCATGTGTTTGATCATCTTCAGAGATAGTAAGTTAAATATGATTCAACAGCAATCATATTTGTTTAGCCACTTACCATCACCTGTCAATCAAATTTGAGCATTTAGAAAATGCTGAAACTGCTAAGCAGCATTCAACCCACAGAGAGTTACCCAAGCTAATCAAGTTGCACTTCATTTAGAGGGTAAAACTTAGAGCTTAACTATTTAAAATGGTCATATTCTTGATTCCAAACTTGACACTACTTTAATTACAGTCCCCGTAGGCCTACAAGTAAAAGGAGTCTTGTTGATATCCTTGCCCTTGCTGATGATGATGATGTAATGATGTATGTTGTGATCCAGTGACAGCAATGAATACTACAGCAGCAGCAGACAGTACAAAAAGAGAGCTCGAGTTTCTAGAAGTTATTTATCCTCGAATTCTTAAATCAGAAGACTTGCCATCTTGATGAAAATCCCATGAAAGAGAACTCCCACTCCCAACTCCCACTTCTGGCCACAGTAGCACTGTAAGATATGCTATAGCTGGTTGCAGATAACCTACTTTCTGTATTCATCATATATTCACTATTTATTACCTGTAGATTAATTTTTGATATGTTATTTAGCTGGTTGCTGATAAACTAAGTTCAGTACTGTTTTGATAATATATTATTTAGCTGGTCGCTAGTAACCTACCTCCTGCACTCATCATATTTAGTTATGTACCATTACTGTATCACCTGTATTTCCATTTCAATGTGGCTGATTGCTATACTACTTACTTTACAGATTGCATTGTCAGTTTTTGTGAATATTTTGGCTAGATGGGTTAGTTTCTAGTAAATAATAAAATACAAGTTGTAAACCAAAACAATAAATTCTTGTATCTATATTTTAGTAAATATAATTAATGTTGCAACCTGATCATACAGTATTATATGCTTCTCTATTGCTAAACCTGACTAGCATCTGTGAGCTTCCTGCAAGTCCGACCACAGCTGAACTTCTATAAATTCAAGTTTATGGTCAGGATTGGCTAGTTTGCCGCGTGAGTTGTCTTCTCTATAATGATTGGAATGAGAAGTGTGATAACTCCAAAATGCGTGATATACTTCGTACTGGAGTTGTCTGCTCTTTTCCGTATAGAATCAAGGGATGATAACTCCAAAAAAATTTAAATTTTCCTGCCATAATTACGGTTCGGTTCGGTTTTTTTTCATAAATAAAAAAAACCGAATTAAACCGAGGGTGAGAAGACAACTTCGGTTTCATTCAGTTTTTTGAAAAATCTTGCAAAAAAACTGAATGCACATGCAAATCAAAACCGCCCAGCACTAGTATAGGATATATATTGTGTATATAGTACAAGTCTCATAAAATCATGCAGTTTATCTCATGTCAAAGGGCCAAACAAAGGTTGTTATGTGTGTATACCCAGTAATGTATGCATGTATGTCAACTGATGGGGCATATCTTGGGCAACTATAATAGACTGTGAATAATTAGGGTGAAAGGCCAATACATGTATATTTATATCCAACATTACATTACATACTTTTGTCGTTATTCTAACAACTTGTGTATTATACTGGTTGATATAGGAGTTAGTGCCATATGACATCCTTTGACTAAGCAATATGTGAACAACATTGTAGGCTACCATGTTGTATTCAAATGTTGTTACACTGTACGTATATCATCAACTCATAGCCGTATATCATCAACTCATAGCCGTATATCATCAACTCATAGCAGTATATCATCAACTCATAGCCGTATATCATTAACTCATAGCCGTATATCATCAACTCATAGCCGTATATCATCAACTCATAGCCGTATATCATCAACTCATAGCCGTATATCATCAACTCATAGCCGTATATCATCAACTCATAGCCGTATATCATCAACTCATAGCCGTATATCATCAACTCATAGCCGTATATCATCAACTCATAGCCGTATATCATCAACTCATAGCCGTATATCATCAACTCATAGCCGTATATCAACTCATAGCCAGTTGTAGATTCTGGTATATAACATTAATAAGCTATCCCATCAACTAGTTCTATTGTATACTTTGTAGTAGCATGTCGACTGGTAGCTTTGATGATAGCGCATCTGAGCACTCGTCAGTGGGGACTATGAATCATACGAATGCAACTACTTGTTCCTCTACACCTTGTGGTACTGGAGGATTTAGTCCTTTGGCTACTATAGACACATACAGTACAACCACTACAGATAGTGAGAGTGATATGTTTGACTGCAGTGCTAATAACAACAATAACAACAACACTAGAAGTGTGGACAGTAGCAACAGTAATAGTGCCAGTAGCAGTACGAGTAACAGTAGTACTGGAGTGACAAGGTAGCCTCACTGTATATATACTCGCATAAGGTTGAAGTCATCTACAGTCAGCTTGTGAGGTTATGTACATACAGTATGGTTGTGTACATATAGGTTATGTACATGTACTTAGAGTTACATAGCACGTACAGATGCATACATGTATATATGCATTTCTCAGTTCTATTTGGAATGCTGAGAAGGGACATACAGTGTACGTTATTTTGAGAAATGCACTCTCTTACAAATCCTGGAAAATAGTTTTGTACATACAGTAGTCTAATTGTATATTCAAACTAAGCTATTATATATTATAAATATATATACACTGTACTTCTAGATGTATATACCTGATAGTAGTGTGATAAACACAAGTATTCACAACAATATTATATTTATATATATATTATATGGTTTATTGTTGGGCTATGTCCCTATATTTTATTACATTATTCTTCGGTACGATTATTATTATTAATCTCTTACCTCAGGAGCCAATACATGTAATTGACTTTTTAATGAGCGGGAGGGGATAACTCTCACTCCACTACTAACTGTCTGATAAGATGGAATTGCTGTACATCTATCATGATGTGATTCAAATATTCACCTCCTGGTGTAGCTAGTATTTCTTATTGTACCTAAATTTGTTATTGACAACTGTTGATTGGAACATGTTTTGCCAAATTTTTATTTAAAATGGGTCTTTACTTCTTTTGATGGAACAGACAGGCGTACAATCAATATTATTAGCTTTTGGAATATGATCACCTCAGTGTTAAATAATTATACAAATTATGGTTGCATTATTTCATCATGTTATTTTGTTGGAATTGTTTCCTCTTACTTTTCTCTCTTGTGTAAATAGTATGCTCATACAGTCATAAGATATGTAAATACATTCACTATATTAGCAATATGTAGGACAAAATGAAGGAATACTGTTATTAGGTGGTGCCATAAATAACTGCACAGTGTTTATGGCTTACGTTTCCATCATTTCTCTGTTGGTACCAGGTGCTTGTAAATATTTCAATAAAAGAGTTCTGTTGTGAAAAAATGGATTTATCTTTGAAATCATTGAACCTGGAATGTAATTTGAAGTTGTTCACCACACTTTGTTGTAACTGAAAGGTTAGCTCAATGTTTTTTAATACTTTTTTTATGTGACAGGAAGTGTGCACTAGAAATGTAAATGTGTAAGTAGACCATGGGATCTGCTATAGCTCAAAATTATTGGAAATGTATAAAAAAACATGGTAAAATTAATTTTATGTTGCGCTACAACTGGCCACAACAAATAGAAAGTAAAAGGTAATACTACTGTATGGGAAAAAAGATCAAATTCATGCTAAAAACATTTCAGCCTGTTGCTTAGTTACTCAATAGAAACCACTGGAACATTATCATCATGGCCAGCCCATCTGGAATTTCCGCTTTGGACAAAGTCTCTCTTAATTCTCTATAAATACAAAAACCTTTACATTCAATTTTTACTTTTTGAAAAGTTTGTTTTTCATGGAACTTGAGTAAAACATACTTTGTTTTGTACATGTATGTACTATTACAATATACTAACCTTAAATCAGTTTCTTCATCCTTTTCTGTAGATGATAGCTGATTCATATGATAATGAATTGTTAACATCAGTTGATTTGATTTATCTGCTCCTAGCAGCTGTTGGATTTGTTCTTCTATATATTGAGAAACACAGTTTTTATCTTCGCGTTTGGCCTTAACCAGTGCCTTGCAGTATCCCTCCATCAAACCTGTATGATATAAACATTTATTACAAGAGTAGAACAGCTCAGAAATTGGTTTTGATAGTTTTTTATTGCAAATAAAAATCACAAGATGGCTGTCTGACATAGGCCAAAAAGGCTATTGGCCTGGGATTTTGCTTGGCTGGACGTAACCATCCCTAGCTCATCGGCACACCTGACATCTTCGCACGACAATGAGGATTTTCCTTCTGGCTCAGGCCGGTGTCCTGGGTCTGAAATTTAAGTGGGAAAGACACCTTATAAAGCTCACTTATCTACATTTGTGTACAAATACAGAAAGAATACTTACAAACCTTGTTTTGGCAAATCACTGGCAGTATCTGTATCAAACACGCTGTCCGATCCAGTGGAGCTGTCTAGTCGCAATATCTCGGGAAAAACTGGCACTGCTATCGGTGACATGCTGGGTGAGCTTGGCAACGAACTCAGATTTTTACATGTCGTGGAGTCACAGGTTAAAGCTTGCCGTAAGATAACTGCCTTCCTTAAATCCTTCGTTTTCTTCTGAAATATACATGTATGGTCGACAGGACTACACTTTGTGTTTCTATAATAAATATAATATAGCAAGACGCATTATGAGAGCTTTTTATTTTCGACGCTCATCCAAGCATAATCGCTTCTCATGCACATCAGTAAAGTATCAGTGTGTGAGTAAGTGTGTGAGTGTGCAGGTTATTGTGTATTAAACTGTCTGTTTATACGCACCCCTAAGTCTACTGACTGGGAGCGTCTTTTTTCACATCTGGGAGTGGACAAATCAGAGATGCGAGATTCAGTGAGGGAATGCTTTCTGGTTTCTTTTCTAGCTACCTGCAGTATGCAATCAGTATGCCAGTTTATTCATTTCCCCACAGCAACACAATTCTTTGCACATGCAGCTCTACACAACTAGCCATATTTAGTTAAACTAGTTACCCATAAAAATATGCACCCATAATAGTGCTAACATACATGTACATAATAGAAGATCGTGTGAAACACCTACAAGTGAAAGCCATCGCAAAAGATTTTGGAAATTTTGATATTAATTATTATTATATTACTTCATCAACTATATGTTCATGGCACATCTAATTTTCAATTATTTCAACATCACCACTGGAATTAAACAAATCCTAAACTACATGTATATCAATGACTGCATGGCACAGTGACACAGTATATGCATGATTTGAGGTAAACATACTGGAGTAGAGTGTTTTTTTCCTCGACTCGTTTCTATTAGCCTCAAAGCCATTTCTTCGTATTGGGATATATACGATCGGAGAGCAGGCAGCCTCAGAATGTCACCTGCTGCTGGCCTGTCATCTGGACTATGCTGAAGCATCATCTCAACCAGCCAGCTTATTGGCTGATATGGGTAATGCCTACAAAGATAAATTGTGTCAACATAGGGTGCTTTAGTTTCACTACTAAAGTTAATATGTCGCTCACCCTGTTTCACAATAATAAAGTAAAACTTACGCCGGAAGTGTGCCATATTCTCCGTGGATGATTTTTAGTAGAAGGTTATTGAAGGAAGTGCTGTCAAATGCATATTTTAGTGTAGCTACTTCATATAGAATACACCCCAAAGCCCAAATGTCACTCTTCTTCATGTAACTATGGAAATTGTAGCAAATAAAAATTGTTTATTGCAGGTGATATGGGAATGGAAATGAAGAAGAGAAGACAACTTCACGATTCCATTTCAATTGGTGTAACAAAAGTGTCACACCCACCTCTCAGACTCTCAAATGTAAAACATCTACAAAGTTGTGTCCCAAGATATTCTAATAGAAATAAGTAGCACATTTATATAGTGTCTGTCGTAACTACGGCATAACACGAGGAAAAATAATCGAAGTAACGCAAGTCTTACGGTTCTGATTGACATATCTCTGGACTGAGGTAAAATGGGGTGCCTATGATAGTCTCAGCATTCTGATTCTCATCTGGCAGAATTGTAGATATTCCAAAATCTGCAACCTTCAAGATGTTATCTTTAGTCAGGAGGATATTCTGAGTCTTCAAATCTGAAATATATATTTTAGGCAGATATTCTCTCAAAATACAGAGCGTGATAGGACTGTCCTGATTAGTAAAGGTGGCATGGATATTGCTCTAAGCTGAATAAAATATTCGGTCATAAAAGAAAACCAACCACCATGGTAAGACCATGTAGTATAATAACTGCATGTAGCAATCAAACTTCTATTCATAATTATCCATATTTTATTCAATAAAAGAGTTCTGTTGTGACAAAATGGATTTATCTTTGAAATCATTGAACCTGGAATGTAACTTGAAGTTGTCCACCACACTTTGTAGTAACTGAACGGTTAGCTCAATGTTTTTTAATACTTTTTTTATGTGACAGGAAGTGTGCACTAGAAATGTAAATGTGTAAGTAGACCATGGGATCTGCTATAGCTCAAAATTACTGGAAATGTATAAAAAAATATGGTAAAATTAATTAATTATTCTATGTGGATTGTTGCTCCAATAATTATCCAAATGGTATTAGTTCAATATCGTTTGGAAAATTCCTTGATGTACAGAGCAAACCAAATACACAACAGCAGCCTATGCCAAATTCCCACAACTGTTATCATGAGACTAAAACTACTAAGTCCAAAGGTTATTATTAGCATTATTTTAACAACAACCATTTGTTGTTGTGAAGTTGTCCTCACCATTTTATAACTTTAATCGAGAAGACAACTTTTAATATTGTATAATTCACAATGCAGTCCTACAATCATATTATTACACTTCAAATTTATCTTCTCCAAATGAGCCACTTTTTTAAAATAAACTACAACGACTAGCCAGGTACCTCTATGAAGAATGTTCTCCTTATGTATATATTTGATAGCAAAGCAAAGCTGTATGAACCAGTTGAGGACTTGACCTTCCTCAAAGTACTTATTCTCATCAGCTTGTCTCTCTATCCTTCGTCTAAGATCATCTGGAATACAATACAATACTATTATCATTTATCACGTTGAGGACACTTTGTTATTGTAGGATGACGAGAATGCTGAAGATCTACAGATGTTTTGGGCATTATTCGTTTTCAAACACTCTAGTCACTATCTGGCCCATCAGTCAACATGTAGGCTTCCAACTTCCGTGCATCTTTCATGCATTTTGATAAACCGAAAAATGTAGAATTGAAACTTTTAAGAGAGGTGTTTTCTATTTCGTTTTCTAGCTCATGGGGTTATATAACAAATCACTAAGTATATGAATGTACTCATTGTTTTGACACACTTCAGAATTGTAATATTATATCAAAAATATTTGGCAAAAGCACGATAGTTCTAACAGTACATTCTACATGTATGTTTACTGCAGAGTGCAGACATTGCAGTGGTTTGTTTTTTTGGCATTTAATCAAAAGAATTGTTGATACAGTCACGTTGTTTGCTGCGTGACAGAGTGCATGTTTAATGCAATGAAACATTCCATAATTCATAGAATACAAGCTAAACTACACACCAACAATCAGAATATAGCTCTCACTATTAGGGATATACTTGCAGTCTACTGGCTTTATGACATATTTTGCTACCAGCTGCTGTTCTTCAAAAATATTTTATTGTTTTTATTGTTTACAAAATTTGTGATAGTTTTGATGGAAGACATGATCAGACTCAATCTGAATCTTTAGTCTGAAAACATCCTATCATGTCTGTAAAAACATAGTATTTATGAGAGCTTAGACAATTTGCATTGTCTTCACTTGGAAACTGAGTGTTTTGCAATTCGAAATTCCAAATTCTCCAAAACACTGAATCGGTTACTAGCCATCATTGGCATAACCACACCATATGCTCTTTGTTGAATTGTTGGTCCACAAGATTTTCTATAGACATGTACATATAATATGTGTGTAATCAGGCAAATTGTAGGTTAGCAAATTTGCTGATGCATCAGTAAAGTAAAACTCTTCATTGATGTAATTTACAAAACATGAGGAGATAACTGCTAAGGAATGCATGTTAGATCCAATAACTTCTAAACATCAGAAAGCAGGGTGTTTTGTAACTACAATCCCAATCCCTCACCCAACCAACTAATCATTTATCAATGTGACCATGTCTATCAAAAGTACTAACTGATTATCATATTTACCATAATATGTAGATAGTCCACATACTATATAATACTGAGGCAGCCCTGGGGCTCAAATAAAACAATTGATTGTTTTATCTCTAAATATTATTATTTGATAACATAACATAACACTATCAATAATTCACAACAGAGATATAAACACTCAAGTGTGAACACCAATGTCAATGTATTTGCAATGCTCTTTCAACATACATCAATGTAGAAGATACCTTGCCAAACAATAGCATGTTTGGCATGTAAACAATGAAAGGTAAAATGCTGTAGACTAATTATCTCTATATAATACCACATCTACATTTGTATTATCCCAGTGTTGTTATGTTGTGTATTATAACATCTGATTAAGAGACACCATACCACTTAACCGTTACTTTTGTTCACAATCTGTATTGATTGTCTGGAGCCAATGAATTAGATAATCTTCTCAAATCTATGCACTTTGTGATGGTTTATATATGAATGGTGAAAGTTTGTTATGCCATGAACCTGATGATCAAAAACTGGCTATCTCAGCAGATCAAGCAATATAATTAGGGGTGCCACACATCCCCCAAACCAACAGCTAACTTTGGTAATGTTACATAGGCTAACCAAATCTAGATCATTGTGAACTCAACCCACCCACTCTGATTTAACCATGATAACTTATCTAACCATCTTACACCCTCTCTGAAATATGAGAGTAGGAAATCTTCAGACATGGGACTATTGGTGGGTTGGTTGGCTATAAAACTATGTTTTTTATCTGCTTCAGTGCGGTGCTCCACCTACTACACAGGCTTACCTCCCTCTGCATACTCCATAATGATACGGAGTCCTTGATTTTCTGCAAAGGCCTGCTTATATCTGATTATGTTGAAGTGCCCCAGTAAGCTCAGCACTTTAACCTGAAAATTCAATAATTAGAAAAGTTTTAATTCCATCATTTAGATTAATATGATGTTGAAGTAGTTATGCATTGTACATGCATGTATAACTTCTGCTTGAATATAAACCATTAATTCACATCTTTATAATTTAGTCAATTTGATCAATTTTAATTAAATTATGCAGTCTGTGTAGCCTAATTTTAGATTAGTCTCCTTCCAAGTGTTTTGAATTATTTGTATCCAATAATATGAACATGACACTGCCATGAGATCATAAATAAAGCTTTATAATAATTACAGTAGATGGGTGGTGGATACAGCCATCTTGTCCACTGAATATAAATCTTCCAACTGGAAGAGATTAGTAGAATATTTATAGGGAATCTAATTTTAGTCTGATATCAGAGCTTCGGTCTATTAGAACCAAGTTTATTTTATATTACAACATTTCTTTGGCATGCAATTTATCTTCTTCTAAGACCATTATTAAATTATATTAGCTATCAATTTAAAGGAAATGAAATGACAATTATGCAAACCAATTTGCTGCAAAAGATTGGAAATGTCAAAGGCCTTGATTATGGACAAACCTATATGTAGTAAACCTGTAAGATTTTGTCCCATATACATGTAATAGTAGCAGAAATCTTTTAACTCATAATTAAATTTGCAACTGTTCGAAAATGTCAGTTAGAAACAGGATGTTCCGAAGACGTTTGAACCCTAGACACCAACACCAAACGAATGCTTTCAGAACGTCCTGTTTCTAACTGACATTTTCGAAGTGTCCCTTCACCCACTAATTCTACCAAGTCAAGCAGCAGGAATCTAAATACTGCTGCTTAGTGTTGACAGACTTTCAACCAAAGACAAATATTGCTGCATCTCCAGCAAGCCTACCTCAGTCACTGCTTGTTTAATCTGTTTTTCAGACATCGAATGAACTTTGACCTCCTTCATCACATAGTTCCTGCTGCTACCTGTAAGGTTGACCAGCCACACTTGACCAAAGCTGCCATTACCTATACATTCCAACTTAGTAAATAGACTAGCCATTTTTTCTAATATTATACTAACTGTGCTCAGTCCAAGGGTTTCTCTGTGGGATAAAAAGACAATCTGTTCTTATGAAAAGCTAGAAAACAAGCTATTTCAATAAAAAAGCTTTATCAAGTCCAAAGCACAAGATTGATAAAGAAATGAAGATATTTTTTATGAGGCACTTGATGAAGTAGTAGCAGGTGCCCAATCAGTCATCTTCAATTTTTAGACAAATATTATGTGAACAGACAACAATAGTAAAAAAACTTTTGTCATTCCAATCTTTTTCTACGGCATGACATGCTGCCTCACGTAATGTGCCAATAGTGATGACTCTACTACGAACTTATCCATTATCGACAGCATTTCAATCTTGTAGACAATTAGTACAGCTGCATAATAGACTGTAAATCTGAGTCTCATGTTTATAGTTGGGTTGGGGGTCAATCAAAAATAAATAAAGAGACACTTTTCCTGCTTCAATTTCAACAAAAGAACAAAGGCTATTTCAAAAGTCTTTATTTCTGCACACCTCTATACAATGTTACTTTGTGGAAATTATTAGCCTTGTATGTATGCTCGATGGTTTACAGTGCATATAGACTATAGAGCAAGAGATTGCAAATGATTTGATAGGGCACTCCATGCTCTAACAGTTTTCTATTCATAAGATGAATTGAAATAAAAAACTGTGAGTGGTATAGAAGTACATTTTATTTGATATTCTGACTCAGCTTGTACAATAATTAAAAATAAAAAAAATATCAAAAACTAGTGAATAGTATCTTTACAGAATAAGTGTGATTGTTCGCAAAGCCTCACTTAGGGGACGTTATAATTTAAACAACCAAAATATATTAAAGATACCAAACTGTCTTAGGATTGGCCAATACTGAGTAAGATTACTTCAAGATGATGAAAAATAAACACCAAACTTGCAGAGAAATCCAAATTGGAATATGTCCTTTGTACAAAAAAATATTCTAACAAATAAATATTAATCCTTCAGGCAACTTATAGAATTTTAAATAGCTATACGGCTATACACTATAGAATTTAAATTAATTATAAATTATTAGTTGGTGCAGAAATTGACTATGTTCACACTTTGGAATAGAGTCAAGTCTCTAATTATAAATAATATATTAAAAAACTAATATTGATTAATACACTAACTACATGACTATTAAAAATATTTAAATGTTAGACCTCTTAATTTAAAATAGATATCTAGTATAATAATAAGTAACAAATTTGAGAGAGATCAAAATACAATTACAAAATTAAAATATAGATATCTTGGTAGTGTATGTTGAAAATCTAAACTAGATGCTGGTAATAAAGCTCTCTTAGCATAAAACTTCAAGTCAAATCAAGAGGTAGATGTAATTATAATATACATGTAGTTTAGAAGTATAGCCACTGTTGGAACAATTCCTAGGGAAAAATTCATTAAAATAGAAATTAATTAAATAATACTCTTTGTCTATCTATGCCTAAGCTAATTAAAAATACATAAATTATAAGCTCTATCCAGAACCAAAATAAAATAATTTGAATGGATGAGAGTGATACAAGCACAATTAGTGAGATGTGTTAGTAGCTAGAATATAATGTAGTGACACTGAATATAGATGCTATAGGCATTCAGGTTTAGTCCTCGCTAGCTATCATGGCAGACAGCGCTGCAGGTTCCTCTTCCTCTCCATATAAAACCTTGATGCTGTAAGGAAAAACCAAACAAAATTGTAATTACAAGTATTCCTATATGAAAATAATGCAGATAACATGTTGTTCATACAAATACATGTATTTAATGTTTGTGGGAGATAGAATTATGAGTATGATGCAGGAGGTTACAGTACACTGCAGATTATTTGTTATATGTCCAATCTCAAGGCCCTGAGGCTACTAGACTTTGCAGGATTCATTATATAATGCCCATAATTTACATAGTGCCCTTCATATAAAGGGCAATTCATCTTATCTCTATTTACACTGCAGTAGATGTATCAGCAACCCCAGGTAATCTAATCTACTACCAGACATCATTATGTAATATCATCTTCTGATAACCATTTGTACTAGACATAATTACACAGATACAGCACACTAAATCTAAGTTATCTTTCTATCAGGATGGGGCAATGTTTTTACAAGGCCCACATTACTGGAATATATTGTTATTACACAATGTTATTTGATAACTGCACCACGACCCCTTCCTCACCTCCCATTATCTACACATTAATTACTCACTAAATACCTATCAGAATTGACTACGTTACTATTGGCTCCTAATTCAAACAGCATTCAAAAATTGGCTTTGTTGACTATTCATTCACAATGAGCTATCTGTTAGCACTAAGCAGATGGCATTTTTTATTTGCATTGAGATGAAGGCAACACTAAACCAGTTGTTGAACCAGAACAACAATGATATTGGAATCTGAGATAGAGCTAATCAAAAAATCAATGACACACGCAGTGAGTTGGTGGTAGTGCGTGAACAATGGATGATTGAAGCCTGATATTATGAGTGACTCTTGGACTCATCCTGGGTATTCCCAATGTGTCCAACTACTAGAAAAAAATACACAACTACCAACTAAATGATGTTTATAAAATACCTGCATAACTATTAGCTGGGAAACTGGACATGGATGGCGGTGAATAAATAACAAAAGTTGTGGAATTATGCCAAGATAGTCCACCAAACAGTGAATAGTAGAGCAGTTATCTATTGAACTTCATGGAGATACTGAAACCCGATAACAGCAAGAGTATTGAGGTCAAATTTAATTTCATGTACATGTATGTTCAAAACTTGTTGCTTCTCACAGGCCCAATAACACTGTTAGAGATATCTTTCCCCAGTTGTACAGAAAACAATGATACAGAGGCAGGTTATGTTGCATCATCTCCCCATGGAATACATCTTACTCCACAACATTGAGCAATAAATACCTGCATGCATCAAATGTAAAAACTCTACAATGCATGCGAAATAAGACCTCCACTGGCTGCAGGATGCAAATAAAGAAAGGAGAAAAACCCTTCTGAATGTTTGACTTTTTGCCATGACATCAATCGACCTGAATGCTTATTGCAGTGCATATGGATAGCCTAAATACCAGTAGCCCAGTCCACATATCCTTGTCTAATGTACATGTTGTATTATACTATACCTTGCATATATATCATCTTGCTCAAGAGGAGAAGGCCCGACCATCTTTCTCTTACTGGAGTTAGTGTTAGTATGATGTCGGACTCTCTTGTGCTGACGGCAGCTCTGCGCATGCAGTTGCTGCTGGGCGTGTTTCACTGTCTGCATCATGTGACTGGCCAGTTTCTCTTTGCATCCGATTAACTCAGAGAAATTCGTCTTCTGTAAAATTACGTCAAATCAGTTAATAAGAGATTGTGAAATCAACGATGACTCCTTTTACAAGTAGCAGTACTCTGGAGTGTGGTATACCATTGTTAGGTAACGTGTTACAATTGCAAGCTGAGTATTATTTCAGGAGGGATGGGCGGTTAAGAAACCATTAATCAATATTGGTAAACTGCTAAAAAACTCAAGTATGAGAAAATCTAATCCTATTACAAGATAAGTATAATTATTATATACTAATACTACGTCAAGAAGTTATCCTTATCCAACATCTGGGTTTGGAATAGAACACTAGTACGGCCTGATGAGGGATTTTATCTATCCATGACTCTAAACTTTCAGCATCTAGCATCAGCTCACTGAGTCAGAGTGAGCAAGATGATCTGATACTACTAGTAACTGTCTACTAGTAACTGTCTACTAGTAACTATTTACTAGTAGGCCTAACTATCTCCTACAAGATGTACTTTTACATAGTAAAATTCTCAAGACAATTTTTTTAAAATTGGCTGACTCGATGCTAAAGCTGCTGTTGCGAACTGCCTATTTCCCTCGAACATAATATCGTCTAACACATTATACTTACACTTGGTAATAGGGCACTATTTATATACTAGTAGACTGTATACAGGCTAATTAACCTATAGTTCAAATTTACATATGGATCACAGGCTAAAGCTGTAAAACATATGCCAGTCTATGATCTGAATTGAGTATTGATTAGAAACTATACTGCCAAAAGAAACTGTTAAAACGGTTAGGAAAATGCTTTCATAACTTGCATAGTCAGCAAATCCATTGTTTCTGTTCAACATATTAGAACAGATGAAAGTAATATCAAAGGCTATTGATATCATAACCACTTCATGTGAAACAGCCTCCTTTGCCCTGTGTACTTTAGTGAGTATTCACTATAACGCAGTGAATTTATTTCAGAAATAGGTTTTAAAAATAGCAGTTGATAGTTGAACACTTCACTACTGATTCCGAAATCGGGGCCCTAGAACGCTTGGTGTTTTGAGTTAGTTTAATCATTGCACTGTTATCAAACCTACGTTTTCCAACTGTGATCTACACACAGTCACACATTTGGATTAGGGAGTGACACCAACCTTGATAAGATTGAGTAAGGACAGAGTCAGTGGGAACCAATCAGGTCGGAACTGTTCGAGCTCTAAGCTAAGGAGGGAGACACCAATTAGACTGGGACACCACTGGCTTGACTCGGCGCTTGCCATACACATCTGCAGCTTGTGGGTGAGAAATGCGAGTTGCCTCTCCGCTGTTATTTGTGGAACTGAGGCTAATAAATCAGGATTTTCCATCAGCAGATAAGCATGACACTGTAAAAATAAACCAACCATTCAAACGTCGGCAATAAACTGGTCTAGTCTCGACAAGTCAGAGTCCAGTAAAGATAATAAAGTAAGATATAAGTAACACAAGTATGCAGGGAACAAAATATGTAACAAAAGATAGTCCCGACTGTCTGTCTGTCGCTAAATAAAGTCTGACTGCAAAGTAATAAGAGTGTAGGTAGGTAGATTTGAGAAATGTAAATTAGATGTGAAGTAGTGATAGAACAGAGGCTAGCATGAGAATCAATGAGCACATGCATAGCGCATAGACTAATTAGTAATTAGACTGCAAGGAGAAAGACTGGATAAGACAGAGCTGGGTGGAGTATATGTATATTACATGAGCTACTGAGAACACTATTAATCCTATTCATAAAATATACAGTGTATGAGAGAATGTGAGAGAATTGAATTTGATATTACCTGAATTAATATGCAATTGTTTTACTGATATTCTGAGGGCACTAACTACTAAATGCCACCTGTAGGTTCTAGATGTACTAGTAAACACTGATAGCATGGGAAGTGAGGATCAGCATCCATTCTGGCACTGAGCCAGAATGGGTGTGGTCATTTACCATCAAACACAAGTATAAAGATTCTAAATATATAGCGCTATAAATTATTATGGTGAAGTATATATATATAATATTGTGATATATTATCATAACTTGACTTGCACTTCCAAGTATGTTCTAAACCCAATCAGGGTGTCACTTTGCATTTTAACTAAACTGCAAACTGCAATGTTATTATTATTCTACTGTCATTATAAGGCCAAGGGAATGGCTATAGAGAAAAACTGTTTCCATAGTAACTGTGACTGTTTTAAATAATAGGATATTGTGTTTAGCTTCTGTAACAATGGAAGTAGGCCAACAATTTGCATAAAAAGTGTAAAGGTCAGCACTGGGATAGGAAAATGTTGATGTATGAATGACAGATGGATGGACAAGTGTGCCGTGGGCTAAATTACTGTGGCACTTTTGCCTGTCACAGGAGGGGATGCGTGATCACTTGACTGCAATGTGCCTGGATACTGGTATTATAATTACTAGTATATAGGCCTAGTAATAGTATATTTGTGATTTTTTCTCCCTTCAAGTGATGGACAGTGGTACAATCAAGTATGCGCTGATAAACACTAAAGGGAAAATCAGAGCTGATCTGTACCCATGCACATGACTGTCTACTCCATAGATAAAGTCACTGATAACGGCACAAGGAATTCCCAATAACTAAAACTAATAATTAGGACTTTGGCTGGTTTTTGCTGTCCACTAATTTGCTTGTCAAAAATGATAATTTGATTCCTAGACTTGCACTGAGTTGATCAGTACAGGCATATCCATGTCCATCTAAGTGCAAAGCATCTGTTAAAGGTAAGACAGTGGAAGAGAGGCTATCAGTCGTAACAGTTGATAATGTGTGGAGGAAACGTCATTTACTTCTTGTCTCCAAGGTGATAGGATAGTTAGGTTTAAACAGAGCCATTGAGTAGAGAGTTATGCTTTCCTATAGGCCATATAATACACCTCGCATAGTTCTAAACAAACAGGCCCCGCCCACATTTGGTCAAGCTGATTCATATATATTACAATGTTCTGGCCATGTGCTAATTTTGTAAGCTTGTACTAAATTGCATTTTTATGGGCTTTTATGACAACTGAGCCACAAATGCCCTTTCTCATGATACAGAACAGCTCTTAGGTTACAAGATGATTATTTTATTTTCTCAAAAAAGTAAATAAAACTCCACTTACAACTTGTTTAACTTTTGAAATTGACATTACCTGTTGGTTTCACAAGTGGTGTATGAAAGCAGGTTTGAGTACATCATTAACTGAATGACTTAGGACATCTTTTGCTATGAAAGAACTAGATTATTCAATGTGTTTGTGAATGAAAGTGTGAATCCAATGATTTTCTGACCCGTGGCCCCAAACACAACTCTGCTGCCTAATAGCAGAGCCAATCGAAGGGCTACCACCCTCCTAGTGCTGGATATTATTATAGTTTGATATGGCACAGAGGTAAAACTTTCTGTGGGACAAAAACCTCTAAGTCATTGACTGGACTCGAACCCACGTGCTTTCAGGTAACTTGCGTTATTGCTGCAAGATGCCCTAGTTCTCTTTCGCTATGCAACAAATGCAAATGTCATTGTGCAAGCAATAGTTTATACTTTTAAAAGTGATAGAACACATGTATTAAAATTCTCTTGTTATATCATCCTGTGTACTGGTTCCATCACACCAGAAATTACTCTGTAAAGCAAGCATTCGGGAACTGACAGTAGTACAACTTGAGCAAGTGCAGTCTTGAAGAATAAGAACCATCTACATATACGTACATGTACAACTATGTAATTACTAATATTAATAAAATACTCAAAAAAGCAAGTTTGAATGCTATGATGCGCTTTGGGAAAGTTATCATTGCTAAAATGTATAAAGCTTTCTACCAGTTAGATTCTGTAACATTTTGCCGGCTCTAGGGCTCTCTACAGCCACAACTGTCAAAATACATTGCAGGGGCAAATACATGATTGCTTATGAATATTATACAGCCTATAGATTTATTGTACCCATGAAATCATCTCTGGGCCCAGGAATGTTGTGAAAAAAGCACAAATAAAACAGCAACCAAGAAGAGATACACCATCTAGTTCTGTACATATGTGTACAGGTGTGCACACGTGTGTGTATATAAGGGAAGATTATGCTGAATCACACGGTAGATAGAAATGGAAAGTGGTATGCTAAGTTTCTCAAACTCTGAAAACGAGTAAATACAGATATCTTAGCAAATGACATCTATATTGAGTCATATTACTTTTCCTTGCTGTCTTGTAATGTTTGAGGGCATGTGTAAATTATACATGTATGAATTAGTTTATGAAATTGTATAAGTATCATTTTAAAAAACAATGCTGGCTGCACAACATGACTTGTGCATCATTCAAGTTTGTAAAAAAGATCATAAATAATAGCACATTGACATCCAAAACATTAGTTTTATTATCACAGCTGGTAATAACATTTTCTGTGGTCACAATACTCCTGGCAAAATCCACTCATTGTAAAGTAATTAGTCTTGTCTTTCTTTTGGCAAATAGAAATCAGAGAAAACTGCCACTAGTGGGTGGGGTGCAGAAATAACCATATTAAAAGTTGCATAGGATAAAAGTCCAATTTCTAAGCTATCTTTTGATATATTATTCATCAAAATAGCATTATTCTCTATCGAATAAGCTCGGAATAAAATTGTCAAGTCAGATTTTCCAATGATAATCAATGAGACCGCATGCTTTTGTTTAGAACTATGCATATCTGTTTCCGGCTCAGTTGTCACAACTCTCTACTCAATGGCTCTGGGTTTAAACATTTCATTATGTAAACTATGAGTTTATATTATCCAATTATACAGTATGTAATACTAACTACTAGGCAATCAACCATTGTTACATTGGATCAGCTGTAAATTTATTATTATCTGACAGTGCACTATGGGAAGGCTGATGCTATCAGCTGTATATTATGCTTAGTTATGACTTTTTGATGACCCACATAACAGTAATTCTATTTAATGCCCAGTAGGCCAGTGCTGTGCTGGTACTAGTGCCACTAAAGTCAAGAACTCAGCGTTTGATATCCTCTGTTATGACAGACTGCATGGCAACATTCCAACTCTAGGTTTCAATATTGGCACTGAAAAGGGAATTCTTCTAATGGCTGTGAAGAAAGTTCTAGAATTATCTAGAATGCTGGCTGTCACTGTTGCTGGGTGAAAGTGAATTATAAGATATGTAATAAACAGTGGGCACTGGGCAGTAATAATAGGCTAGTCAGTCAGTCAGTCAGTCAGTCAGTCAGTCAGTCAGTCAACGTTTATATGCAGCAATAGAAGAGTCGCAGTTGATTCAGTCAGCCTACAAGTTGCAGAGTATCTTGACTGCAAAGATTATAAATATATAATTATATTTGCATGGTGTTGACTCAAACATGAGAAAATCAATCAATTTGAAGTGGTAGAAAGAAATTAAATTTGAAGCTAACTTGGCAGAGAACTTATCATCTTGTTAGAATTCACAGGCAAATCGGTCATTGTCACTCATGCAAACACCATTCCACAAACAAGCACACTGCTATGCACCAGAGCCTTTATAAACAGAACAATATAGCAGAGGTCTTACCACTTGTAGAAAGTGAAGAGGGGTGGCCAAGTTGACGTTCCAGTCGAGCTTAGTGAGTATAAGTCTCTCCATTCTAACTATGTCATCAGTGGTACAGTTGGCAGCGGTAAGATTGACCAAGTCGACAACGTGTGGAACAACTTCGTCTTCCTCAGTCATCTTACACGCTATATACATGCACGTCAGGGCTACACACTTGAGGTACTTGAGTTGAACCTGTCACACACAGAACACTTGATACTACTTCACCTTTCAAGAAATTGCACAGAAATTCTAAGAATGATTTCAGATTTAGATTTAAAATAACAGTTAATTAGTTGGAAATGACTTTCTAAGTTCTCATAAAATGTTTCTAGTGACACATTGATACACAAACATAGCCTGAGGAATCTCAGATTCAAAGTAATAGAAATATATACATTGCGAGTCACTACATTTATTACTTGCAAAGTAGACAGATCAAATTAATAAAATTAATTTATGCGATATATTAATATGAGAGTTCAGAGAAAATGTCCAAAATGGGATTAGTGACTTGATAATAGCTAAGGTTATATGATTATCCAGTGCTTAGTTAATTAATGGCGTCATAAATGTATAACAATATTCATAAACTGAGTATTAGTATCATATAACAGACTGTTATCAGCTGAGAGATATATATGTAATATAATTGGTACTGAATATCATAGGAATTTTTAAATTAATACCTTACATATCTAAGCTGATAAGAGCAAGCAAAATCAAACAGTATCAGTGTTTTGAGAGCACCTTGCTCAAGTGTCTCCATAGAGGCATGGAACCCTTAGGTAGGGATTATATCCATAATTTATATACTTGCTCAGTTACAAAGTACCCCAAACTGGTGCCACAATGAGTTAATTGTTCAGTTAATGGCCCTAAAGTTAGTTCCATTGTGTTTACTAATATCAAGTTTATAATACCTTAACAAATGACAGGAACCTGTCGAGAAGTGAGACAGCAAGTGCTAGGGCCTCTGGATAGAACTGAAATTTCTCGGCAACAACGGCTAACCATTGTATAATGTCTGCTCTGTGGTCATATGTTACCGGAAATCCCTGGAGATAAAGAGCCACAGATTATGAGAATTACATTACTAGGGGAGAACAGAGTGCTATATTGGGCCTATAACAACGGACCAGAGCTGCAGTAGAAAGTGTTTACCAATGTGATTCATTGTTATAGGCTCAGTATGGGGCCTGTTGACTTTCCATTGACGCTAAACTCTCAATCAATGTTTCTGGCCTTCAAAAGTGCGTATTAGAACATGAAATAAGGAAGAGTATATTCAGTATGTGGAACGATTATGTGATCCTTTAGGGAATTCCATCACTATGAAGGTAAAAATCTCATTGCAATCAAACAATGCAGACATGAAAAATATGAAGAGAATCACTACTCTCAACAGACAATAAACATGTACATTTTACTTTTATTATTTACAAACTCATTTCACATTTCCCCTAGACAACTCATTGTATTAGCAGGAATGAATATGATATTTAGGGTAAGAATGGATTTGATAATTGCAGAGTTAATTAAATTAAACACATCCTGTGATGATGAACTTACATTCCTTATGGAACTACCGGTAAGTTCCAGGGGTTTCCAATCCATCTTCTCCTTGTGTAACGCATCTTCAACCATTGACAAGAGTTGTTTCCCTGATAGCCCTGCCATAGTTCCTGTTATCACTCAGCTGTAATAAGTTATCCCGTCATACATTACAATTCACTTTTCACATGACTGATTGTGATTTCCTTGCTGATGTAAATGTGACGAAACTATGAACCTGAAGCCTCCATATGAGTAAACAAAGATATTGTGATAATTCCCCAGCTTATCTGAATAATAACTTGCCCAACATGTAAGATACCAAAATTAGAACAAGACAGAAAACACATAGGCTTATACTAAAACACTGTATATGACCAAACTCAGAGGAAGAAGCCAGTGGATACACATGTAGGTAAGCCCTAAAAATTGTGTTCATGTAAATATTTGTGATTTGTGTTGAAAATTGTCTCTACTAGATTAAATACTGAGGAGGCCAATGTTATTAAAACAAAAATATTTTGACTGAATAATTCAAGTGACATGGCGTTCTAGTCTACCAAATTACTTTATAAAATGGTAGAGGTAATGCTGTAGTTCTGATCATCATTAGTCAACATAAAAATCAGCACTATTGACTATAATATAGTGTGAGCAAATAACTAAAAGGACTAATTTACAGCTTACACATTACATGTACATTACTTTTAGGGTTGTGGGTAGGCTATATAGATTTGCACCTAATTTAGTCCATGTTAATATTGTCTTGTGTTTATATACCTATTCTAATTCTATTTCATCAAAATAAATGCAACAATAATCTATTTAAAATTAATAAGAATAACTCTTATGCATTTAATATTATATATATTATTATCTTGACTTTATAACTAAGTTATTGATATCATAGCACTACAAATTTAAATGTAAACAATATTTTAATATTATATTTTTATTTTAATTCATATAGATGAGAGAATGAGAATCAAATAAATCAAAGAAAGTCAAGTGAAAATGAAAATCAACAGAAAATGAAAATTCTAACTCACATCTAGTTCTCAGGCTCAACTGTAAAGATCTTTTCCTCTACTACGACAGTTCCTAAACCAGCCCACGCCAACATCTGCTAAAATCTGTGATGGTTTGTGTATTTTTAAATCATATTCTATTTTATTATTCTAATCAAGACACCTATATTTGATGGAACCAAGGAAAATAAACTTTGCTTCCTACCCGTCGGGTAAACTCTACTGTTTACCAGTTTTGTTTACATGTATCAATCCGCAAGCAGTAGAAATTCAGGTCGTTAATCTTGACATAGAGCTATGATACATTTTAGTATAATTTAACTATAAATTTATATAATCTATTGGCTGTACATTACTTTACTAGCTATAGCAAAAATTAGATAAACAAATCTAAATAGCGTTTGAGAGTTGAGTTTGATAGTAAGAACTACTTTCTATTGGTCACATGACTTAAAAATGGTTTAATACGCAGGGTTCCGTAATAGGTTTAGTTTGGCGAAATAATTGATACGGAACAGACGAGAAGATAGGGCTCCGAGCTCCCAGAATCATTCTTTTCTTTAAAACTTTGGTAATTTCTGCAACTGTTATAATTTTGATGTTGAAGTAAAATGCTGTATTAATTGTAGACACAAATAGTTACTATTAGTAGTGCACTGCAGACGATACCTGATACATGATCGATGTGTTGTTATCATTATTCATTTCATATCAATTATCATCTCATGTCATATCAAATCATATTATTTTATATTATCGAGTCTCCATAAAATAAATAATCATAATGATAATCATTATTTTATGGAGACTCGAACTCACTCTGATCGATTAGTTGAGTTCAGTGAGTTAAGTTTTCTGTTTTGTTCAATTAGAATTTGTATCAGTCAGGCTCAGGGTCTCGGTCTCGAGCAGCCTGTGAGTAGTGAAGTGCTGCAAGTTCCATCCGCCACTAACTGAAGTTCTTATAAAATATTAATCCATGAAAATGGTCTCAATAGCCAGGAGTAAACAGTCATGCATTATTATAATCATCATAATAAATAATGATTATTTATTACATAAGTCATAAATTAAATGAGTGATAGTCGTAGTGATAGTGACCCTAAAGCGCTATGTTATTGTTATGATTATGACTATGGTTAAACCATAACATTCCATATTGTAATTATAGTGTTAGTCATTAAGTTACTCGTAACTCCATACTTGTGTTACTGTTAAGTCTTGAAGTCTGTGATGGGCGGTAGTCATAAGTATTGTATGAGCCTAAAGCATAACAAAAGTGTAGTAAAATAAGTAAACTTATGGTGAGATCATGCGACTCCACTCAACTGCTTTTCTGTCACTTCTGTAATAAATTAGAATAAGCAAAAGTAAGTCAAAATGATTTTCTGTAGCCCTTCCACCCAATGGTCAAATCTTCTTCAGTTTTCTAAGTGATAATGACAGATTTCCTATTGATAAATGTTTTGGTCTATATTATATTGCAGGTAGGTGGTTTTTAGGTAAATGTAGGCTACAGTGAGTTAGTAGTTGGCTTCAACCATTCTTCAAATATAACATGCATGGTGTTTGTGTTATAGTATCTACTTGATTTTTGATTTTCGCTTAAATGTTTGTTTTTTAGCGAGACTAACTGAACAGAGATGGAGTTGTAAAAAGTGAGTGCCATCTCGTGTCACTTTAACCAAGCCACAGGCGCTGGAGATGGGCAAAATGTTAGTGGCGGATGGTGCTGGTCCTGATGCAGATTGCCTTGTTGATCGTAAGACACAGGACCCTCCCCCATCGACAGATAACATGGCAAGTTCCGACGTGATGGAGGTGTGTAGCTTGCCGGGATATCATGTAATGCAAAGATAGCTCCGTTACTCTTCTGGCATTTGTAATTAATTAATCTATATTTAGGTCAGAACTGTTTGTTCCTTATTTTGCGAACTTTCAGATGATGAATTCCAGCATTCATTGCTATGTTAATTAGCCATGTTACGACTAGATTATGACTGGATAGCGTGGTGGCCAGAATAGGGTATGTTGGTGAAGTACCGATGTTCATCCTGTTCATGTTGGATATTATTGTAAATTTGTGTTATAGTGCCAGGAAGATGAAGCACTTTGGCGACTTAAGGTTTGCCTAGAAAGGATGGCTGTCTATGAACCAAAGATGTCCAATCTTCTAAACGTTAGCACTAAGGTAATTGCTCTCTACCCCATGTTGATATTGCCTATTCTATATTGCACTTGTTACAATAGTAACAATGGATATATAAAAGAAAATAGAAATATTCAAGCTGTAAAACAACACAACTGTAATGTACATCTGTTTTATTACTGTAGGGGCAACTAGCTTAGGAAATGTTTTCATGCGTAGTTTTAGCTTCAATGAGATTCAATCTTGCAGCTGCTTAATGTTAACTGATTTGCTGGGCTGCACTGGTTTTTTAGCTAGGTGTTCATTGTTCCTCAACAGTTTTTATGCTAATAGTATGCCAAGAGCAGATGTCTCTATTCTTGTTTGGTTCCCTAGTAACTAAATTATTAATTACATGTAGCTACTCTTGCCAATAGCATTGTAGTATCATGCTAAAGGGATTAGAAAATCGATACTTGCATACAGTAGGTAAATATACTATATCAGTGGTGGGCTACGGAATTACAGTGGAAGTGAAGCCTACTTCAAGCAACCAGCAGATAATATATTAGTTAGGTAATTACCCAACCTGGCATTTATTACATGAATTAATGAACGAACTTTGTATTTATTCTACCAGTTCAATCTATTTATGGAATGCTTAGATTGGCACTTCAATATTGAATGGCCCATTTATCATTATTTAGGCCAACTGATGCGAGAAGAAATCAATATACAAAGTTTACATGTAATGTCATATCTAGTGAAATACTCCTGAGACATGGTACTACTAGAACCAGTTCACTAGGTTCAACATTGGCTAATTCATTGTATTCAGTTATAGCTGCCATTGGTTACCAGCATGACCTAGCTACAAACAAACATTACAAGTACATGTTTGTGTATTACATCAGAAGAATTGTTGTCAATATTATTGATATAGAAATGTCAGCACTTAGCTTTTCAATCAACAATATTATAGCCGTGAGCAACAATGAGATAAAACATGGTTACTACAATAATATTGTAATTGGTTTTAATACATTGGAGTATTCTCCCCCACATAGGCTTCTAGATTGTTCTAGAATCTAGAATATAAGCTATTAGAGGGCCTTGGTTATCAAGTATCACATGTGTTGTGTGATATTATTGCTATCTGTATTGGTTTATCCATCTTCCCATGGCTTACTCCATGCAATGTTGATCAACTAAAGTATTGATCACTGGTCACTAACCTTGGAATATCCAACATTATGCACTAGCCTACAGTGTTTATATATAACTTTATCTGCAATAGGAATCTAAACATATCATTATTATGTAATATATATTGTATATAATCATACCTTTGAGTAACATTAAACACCATGATTTTATCCCAGCTGATTACTGGTAGTAACTAACAATCAAGGGGTAGTAGAACTAACTTATGATGGCTAGCATTCCCTTGGACTATTCAGTAACAGGAATACCTTAATCATGGCCAACATGAATTTATACCAAAGGTGATAAAGGCTGTATCCCTGAAAAAAATAAAACTAGTAAATAGTAAACACCATTCATATTATCAATGTCAGTTGTAACCACTAATACAGTAATACAGTAGGGTTGCTAACCAATTATAAATTGTTTTCACAGATCAGGGATATAAAACTACATTTTCTTGACTACATTTGAATAATTGGCAAGTTTTAGACGCATTAAATTTGAATTGTATAAATTACCTTCTATAATGACATTGAAACTGGGAAAGTTAGCTGGTATACATATTATTATTATTCACTATTTGGTTCACTTCTACTTGGTGCATGTAGGCCATAGAAAACATTGGTTATGTAAATTGATGGACCGCAGGCAAGAAGTTAACAAGGCGTAACAACTCCCAAATTCAATCTGACAATATTGTTTATGATTTGCCTGTTGATGGGCTTGTGACCACAGAGTCACCTCAATTAGCTACAGTACAACCGACACAGATATATTTGTCTGCTGTCATGGGGCTCCTAATAGTATTAGCTAGATATGAGTGTACTACTACTAGGCTGGTTCCTACTCTAGGATACACCTACTCTCATCTACCCACTCAACCACTGTATTATTACTGGTTGAATAGGTAAATTGAAATGACGTAAGTGCTAGGTACCTGGATCAGTTTCATGTTTTATTAGGGGCTACCCTGTGTTGCTCTTACTATATTAAGACATTCAAAGCCAACACTATGTAATATAGGCCTAATTGTAGCTAGGAATCGCTTACTAATCTATTTTTGTTCTATAGTTTGAAATATGCTAGTCAAGAAAGTTGGAAAGGAAAACTTTTGGATCTAAGTGTAAATACATGCAGCTCACTATTATAGAACCAATCATAACATCAGACATTGCACTGCCACACTGTATGCAGTTAGTATCTCAGTGATATTTTCTGCTGGTGCCTTCTGTTTGTGATAATTCATTGTTGTTTCTGCAGGATATGACGAAGGTTTCTCCCGTTAGACGTAACCAGAGTGCCTATAATCTCAAGTGTCTAACTGCATTCTACGGGCTGTCCCATGAGGTCTTCTGTCTAGCCTTGAGTACCCTAGACAGGTTCATCACCAAGGTCAAGGTGAGTAGTCAGTTAGGCACCCGACCATCTTTAGTTGGTTACTAACATGTTGATATAAACTATAATAGGTTGTAAGAGCAGTTATTTCTAAGTCAGTGACCATTTCTAGCGAGGCTCGCTGATTTGCTATCAGTTGTCACTGCTGTGGTTTGGCATCTCCGTTTGCTGACTCATTTCCTACTATATAATAGAAGCTCTTGATGCTAAAACTTCTAGAATTTCTGAAGCATTTCACTGGAGTGTACTAGACTAGTTGCTATACATGTTCAGTTTCTATTCAAAGTCTCTGAATAAACTGCGAATATGTTTCTTTCATTCAAGTGAATAGAAAAAGCTATAAAAAGAATGTAATGACAATGATTCCTGTATAAAAGGGGTTGTTTTCCTAGGTAGCTGAGCTGTATGATCGCTTACCCAATTGGTAACAAAACCCTTTTCAATTTGATCAAACTATATACAGTATTACATTAGGCTACCTGCTATGTAGCCGTAAATGGGTGTGTATGTAGAATATACATGTAAATTAATTTCTGCCTGGTTGTATTGGAGCCAGCTCAGCGCAGAAACTTGACCAACCACTTGACAAGTAGTCATTTGTTTCAATAAATGCATATAGTGTTCTAGCTGATACTTATTTGGTCAACATACAAGATTCTGAAAGTTATTTATTGAGAAAATGGGATATTCTATCTACTCTACCAGTAACTCTACCCATCTTTGTTTAGATATGACATTTACTTCTTTCAAACAAAACAATTATGTTAGTCCGCTGTTCCCAGCCATCTTCATCTGTGTTTAGCTACACAGGTTATTGTGATGAGTTGGTAGCAGCTGTTAGTCAAATTAAAAAAATCAAATTTTGAGGCCTACACAGAATCTGAACTAACTGTACTAAACTGCCAAACAGGGATGTTTGATTGATTTGAACTGGATCGTTGTGGTCAGAAGTCATGCAGTTGATGCATGCTGTACTGGTTGGGCAAGGCAGTGAATGTGGCTAATTGGGTTGCGTTGGGTTGCATTGTTTGCAAGAGAAATGTCAATTTTGGATCAGTTATCAGTATGCGATGTTTGTTTTTGGGGTCAGCAATGAGGCAAATACCTGTTATCTAAAGTGAAGTTTGATCCTTTATGGGGAGTATAACAAACCAATCATGTCTACTAGTTGTGATGTAGGTTACTTTATCTAGTGAGCCGTCAAAACACTGTAACTGTAACTGTTACACACACCTGGGCATCTCCTCTAGATTAATCGAATCTCTGCGTATTTTATTCAGCTTCTACCTATGTCTACATGTAGCCTGTACTACAAGGGAAGGTGTTCTAATTTTTTCCTTGTATATTTGCAAGTATTTAGATATCCGTTCCAATAAATCAACTGGGTTGCAAGTAATCTATCTGCTTGAGGATTTTGCAACAAATATGACTAGAATTTACTGTGTAAATGCAACAATTGATTTAATTAATTGATTAATTACTGCTGTGTATCTCTATGGCCCTAAGAACCAAAGAGTTGTCTGTCCACACTATCTATATTTAAATATTGGCTGTGCAGAGATTTGTAATATATTTTACTACATGTAATTATTCATACATCACCAGGTTTCCACTCTACGTATTTTGAGTGTTATAGGCTCACTGCCCAAACTGCTAGGTCAACCTCTGTTCTAGAATATAAGGGGAGCTTGCTGTGATTATATGACATTGACTGACCTACATGATTGCTTAGCAAGTACAAGGATATTATGCACACAGTAATATTTTATCATCATTGTCATTATGCAGGTGCAGCCTCGCTATCTGTCGTGCATAACTACGACCTGCTTCTATCATGCAGTCAAGAGCTATCAAGGCACCCAGGTAGGCCTACGTTCTCATACATGTATATTGTAATCCCAATAGATAAAATGTGCGGGTATGCAGGGAGTCTATGCTGTATAGTAGTTTACTGCGTCAGCTGTACTGTTATAATGTAGGCCTATGTATGACACTTGTTTGGTATGTAACAAGTACTTTGCATGGTACAGAGTCAAATATTAGTCCCTAGTACTACATACCTGTTCAGGCTGCGACCCAAGCCAACCATATAATAAAGGATGATGTAATAGGTCAAATTCTCAGACTGAGTTTATAGTTACTTTCTGAATGGAGATCTCTGCTTGTGCGATTTACTAAATTCTTTTATCACTCCAGTTTATCGACAGGTTAATATTATTTTATTCTATAAATCAGTCGCTTGGTGGATTTCACTTCACAACATCACATCACTATGATCAAAATATAACTGTAGACATTAGTATTTCCTCTGGCTTAGTCATACAAGATGATGTGCACTATTTAATGGTTGTAGAACACTTCTGCGTTGGAGAAGTTGATAAGGGTGAGCCAATGTGACTGTCGGACTGGCGATGTACTCAGGATGGAGACCATCATCAACGACAAGCTGCGCGCTGCTACTGCCGACAAGGACACTGTAACACATCTAACACTGCTACAAACTATTGTCGATGCATTTGCTGCTCTCTCCCATGTTGATTTGTCGAATCACTTGGACAAGATGGCCAGCAAACTTGTTATGTGTCTCTGTCACGCTGAACTACTTGATAGCTCTGTAAGTATACTGCTCATAGGCTGAGCATAGGCATTACTAAAACCATGATATAAATACTAGTTGCTAGTAAAATAGTGTAGGCCTATGACACGGTAATTATGATGTTATAGTGGGTACTGCCCTTTTTATCCTGTTATACTCAACCCATTTTGATTTTCATGCAGTTGATTATTCAACTCTTTTACTCCTACATTGGTTTAGCTTGTTCTAGTAATCTGTTCATTAATAGAGTTAATAAGATTGTTAATTGGTTCCAACTCATCGTTGCTCAGTCATGTTGAGACAGAAATCACCTTTTCTCTTACAGTCTGTAATGGTTGCCCTGGCAGTGTTTGGTGCCCACCTCCAGACACTGAGTATAGACCAGCCTCATGCCGTGGCCTTCTCTACCATCCTAAACATCTGTCAGGTTAGTTGTTCATTGTCAGCCATACTGTAGCTAAAGATACGTGTTATATGAGAAAATAATTTGCGTTATTATAAATATTACTATTAGAGAATTTTCAGGTTTTACCCATCATCTACAAATAGATTTATGTTAGCAAGCGCATAGACCATATAATTAGGTGAATTCCTAGTTGAAAGGTGGACATATTGTTTTACAATCACTCAGTCGTAGCAGACTAATTATTTAGGTGGGGCCCGAGGTAATGTCACTGTTATATCATTATCAGGGATATAATGACTTAGTTTCAGTTCCTTTTCCTATTTGCTCTGGATGTTAAGTTTAATTTGGATTTCAGATATACTGTAAAGACCAGTAATAACAGGGATTTTGCTTATCCCAAACAAGGTTCAGGCATCATTTTATAGTGTATTAGTTTTATAATACAGAGTTGTTTTCACTCTCTCCAACAGGTAGCTGATAGAGATTTCCTCCCCTACCAAGAGGAGATAGTGCAGTTCTTGGCTGACAACTATGCGGCTCCTAGCCCCCTCCCCAAGCTGCAGCTCAAGTGGACAATATCCAACCGCACTATGGCTAAATTGAGACCTGGTTACTATGGTGATACAGGATTACCAGTTATTCCAGAGATGCCCTACGAGAGCATGGACATCGGGTAAGTTCATACAATCTACCATATTCCGTAAATATATTATATTCTTTCTGTTTAGCCTCATATGGAAGTAGTATATTCCCAAGACAGGATACTTGCCTGCTAGGTCTTGTAATTAACTAACATAACTTTGGAAAATGTAGGAAATTCCCATATTTCAATAGATATATATTTTGTTGGTTCAATCAATGCCACTCCCTGAGTTGCCTGGCACTGGTTTATAGTGTTGGAAAATCGAAGGAATTGTCTTCTCTTACACTGAAATGCAGTAAGATAGCACAACTCTAATTATATCGATGTCTGTAATAAATTAGATTGACTTGAAAGATAGTGTTTACTCTGATGGTTAATGGACTTGTAGAATAACTGATAGTGTAGAGAGTTTGAACGAGATAGAAGATGATGATGACGTACCTGGTACTCCAACAGCCGAGGACTTCAGCCACCATTTTTCCTATCCCAACTCACCGAGTGAACCATCACCGCTAAGTAACGGATTACATCATGACCACATCCTTACTTATGCTGACGTTGTATCCGGACGGCTCTCTTTGTACGCTCACGAGTAAACACACACATGCCCACACTAGCTAATCGAGTCGCCTCCCAGTGTATGGTAGATATCTCATAATATTGTTAATCTTGTCTAAAATCCAAAAAAAATCTTATTTTTTCACAGTTTTTGCCAATATCATTTTATTCATTACTATACTCATTATTTAAACCTTATTTATGTAGAAATAGTTTTTTCTTTGTCATTTCTGTAGCACTGTGCGTTGCTTAAGCGAACAAGCACAAAACATTTTTGTGCATTGTATCAATACCATAGCTTATATTATGCTAACCTCTACATACATCGAGCATGTGTACCAGTCTATTATTTGAATATTGTGTTTATTTTTGTTAGAAAATTGTATGTAACCAAACCATATTTTATTGTCAGGGCAGTGCCCTATCATGTTTAGCATTCCTTACAGATTTTCATAGCCATCTATCTGGTACTAAACGCAAAATATTCTCCCACAAGAGTACAATCAAACAATATGGTAGAAGCCCTTAACATCTTTCTCCCAAATCTTATATGAGGTAAAATGATGTAAACTGGAAACATCCTAGAAGCCTACGAATAGAAAACTAATAGATATTTTATTTTTTAAAAATTTTAAGATATTTTAATTAATTATTGAATTAACTATCTTATATTATACTGTAGTAAGTAACTCAGTGCTGAGAGAATTATAGCGGGTATGGTCACCTAGAATAATCATTGTCTAGCACATAATTGCTTGTGCACCTCAGTGATTCAACCCCTGCTACTGTACTAACAATCATTATACTCTGGCATATGGGTAGGGTTCTAACAATGTTGGCTAGTATTTTGTGTTAGCTAGTATGACTTTGTGTGTATTTTTCATTGTAAAATTATTGCTGGTGAGAAGGCAGCCCTGTCTGTCTAGATAAGGAATACTCATGAGGCATGCCACCTTAAACAGGTGCTGCTATCAATAAAAATGGCATTGAACATGCTGCCCCAGTGGTGTGTTAGGTGCTTCATGAAATCTGGGTATAGCAAAGCAGATAATTGTTTGTGCTGATTTCTTTTTAGCTGATGGCAATAAGTCTGTAGCTGACCCAGTTTTAGTTTCAACTGCTTTATCATTTTGGCATATAAATTAATGCACAGAATATAATAATGCTGTGATAATTTTAAGTTCTATTTGCAACTTGAAACAAAAAAAATACAAAATTTTTATTCTTATTTGTATAAAAAAATAAAATGGTGATGTAAAATGTACCAATATATTGTGTTGTTATTATTTGTACTACAATATAGTACATGTAGTTTTGGGATAAGTACTCTAATACACATGAAAGCCTATGAAAACCAACCGGTTCAATTGTGGTAGCATACTTGGTTTGGTAACTTCACTTGCCATCAACCACCCGTCGGAATTTATAAAATGCAGAGGAGTCCTTTTCAGGGCAACAGTCTATCAGTGTCTGGCAACCAACATCTTTTGCCATTCTATCAATCTTATTTGTAAACTCTATATATTGTTCTCTGGACAGCTCAGTTATAAACTTAGCTGTTTCTAATACCAACAGTGCATTGTCAGAGAATAGATCTGCTATCGGTGGAACCAAATGGTGAACCATTGAGTTGGAAAAGTAGACAGCATCAAACATCTTCTGGTATTTCCTGCAAAATACATGTACATGTAAGGTTACCAATTTCTAATGAAATGAAAAAAGCTCTGGGCTTCAAGGATAGCAACATGTAACATATTATGCAATGCACCATATTACACTTTACCATCATAGTGGTATGCTCATGTACTACTGCAGTAGTAGCTGCTTATTCCTATAAAACAAATCTAAGATAATAAAAATCAAGTCTAAGGAGATCATATTCTACATCAACAAGCAGACACACTGTAATACATACTATTTTGTCTAGTTTAGCTGATTCATATGATTGCCATTCTTATTCAGAGCATATATGGGTATAGTAGATAACTTCGTTGATTGTCAAATTTAAAATCTACATGTTTCATCAGCGAAATACAGTTTTCCATTGATGCACAAATGAAGTATAACATGCCAATTTCAACTAGTTAAATCATTTTGCAAAATATACTGTAATAAGAATATAAATTCCTTCCAAAAAGAAAGATCACATACTCTGATATGCTTGTAGTCAAGTTTGCCAAATTCCATTGCTGAAAAGCAGGGAGATTCAGCCTTTGGGTGGGGTACCAAAGTTTGAGTTAAAAATCAGGGAGTCTCTTGGAGAATCAGGGAGACTTGATAAGCCTGCTTGTAGTCTATATTACAAATGAGGCGTTGGTCTCAACATGAAACAACAAATCCAACAGTAAGTGACTTACGCTTTGGTTGTCATATTTGGCAGAGAGTTTAGGGGAAGGAAAGTTATTTTAATGTTATCACATGGTTGGTAAATGTGTAGATCGTTGAGGGGCTGGTCTCCAGCAGCTTTCAACTCACATTCCTCTTCTTCCTCGCTGATAGTAGTCATAGTGACCTTGGTAGCAGGGTTGGCTAAATCTTTATCAACTGTATATACCTACAAGTCAATCAATAGATTAGTTTAACATTGACACATATATACCTTATACATATACACATACACATGTACATATTTGTACAGCCATATCTTATTATTGTCTACCCTGCTCATCAATTTTAGTCAACATCACAACATACCTTTATCATATTGTTCCAATAAATTTTATTATCACAATATTTAATACAAATACAAGTAATTGCTGTCACCTCTCCAGTTTGTAGTTCATACAGCATGCTTGTTAAATTGTGTTTTGTAATCGCTTCGGAGTCACTCACAAACTGCTTGTTAGCTCTCTTAAAAAACTCTTCGTTTTCACATTCAATTCCAAAAGCGATGTATGGACTCACCACTATGTCTCCCCAGTAGCCTGAAACATTACAAGTTGTGTAACACATAATTATATAGTGCTGCAGAAATAGAAATCCTGGAACATGCGACTTTGTAACTTACGGTGCTTGCAAAATTTTTGGCCGGAGATTAACACTATGAAATAAGGAATAATGAATGATTTGAGAGAAAATATACTACTTTATTAATAATATTATGTTTGATTTCAAACACGTTTGGTTTAAAATATAAATCTGTTATATTTCACTTTATCTATAAATTGTGCTTATATTGCTCTTCAGCTTTATTCAGTCGGACAAATTCATTAATTAAGAAAAAGTGAATAATGGCCACATACCTCTGCGGCCATGTCTCTCTGCATCGCTTTTAAATATTAAACCGGATGCTAGTGTCTTGTTTGGAACATCGTATGAACCATCTCGTAGCTCAAATGCTACTCCTGTTTTTCGCCATCTCTGATAACATCGGCTGCTAATAATCTCAGCACCTCTGTCACTCAACTTCATACTGTAGTCCCAATCAAAGACTCCTTTTGATGTATCATATCGGGTCCCAAGATACTGTCGCACGCGCAGGTCCCAACAATGTTCAACATCAAATATGTTTACATCTGGCTTTCGCCATAGTTTGAATATTCCCTCTAACATGTCACGCTCTTTGTATTTTAAGTGATCCAGGTCAAAACATGGCAGTCTCGTGTTTAGAGCATCAAAGTCAGTAACCATTTTAACAAATTCATTAGATGCACTCTGAATGTATGAAGCCGTTTGACTCCTTACAAGTGAGTTGCCAAATATTTCTATCATGGTCTCTGTTTTCTCTTGAAGACTTACATTTTCAGGCCTCTCCAGTGCAAGCGAGATCATAAGGAGGAAGCGAGCATAAACTTCCAAATTATTCTCCAAAACATAAAAATGTATTCTCTTGACATCACTTTTTCGTAGTTTGACAATGGTTTTTAAGATATGACGGATATCTCCACTACCAACCAGCAGAATATTAGCCAAGTCGGCATTTGACTCAAACTTGCATAAATGGAAGTATTCTAAGATGTTGATCGCTGGAGAAAACCCCCACCAAGTGACAGCGCCGAGTCCTTTGTCCATGATGATGATAAATTGAAAGTCCACAATTTTTAAAAAGTTGCTAGTAATTAGTAAGTGAGGTATTTATAGCTGCTAGACAATCTCTTGATGGATGGCTAATCTGGATTCTTCAGAATTCACTTGGGAATTTCAAATTTATGGTAAAAAATGAAGAAATTCTTTACAGAGCAGTAACCAATGGCTCTGCTTCTTTATAGCGTCATTCAGCAAGTTAAATCGGCAGAGGTTGCCTTGGAAAGTCTTGACCTTGACATATTCTACAGATCGCCTTTTTGTGTATGAGCTACACAGGCGCCCTTCAGATATAGAGTATTCATCGAAGGAACCGATAATAGATATTGGCCTAAGCAGAATCTAAATATACTAAAAGAAACATTTCTCTTTTCCTTGGGGCAAAGTGGTACAAAGTTATTGTACCACTTTGCCTTGGGGTTGCCCAAAGTGATACAATAACAGGTGTCTTCGCGACTTCTTGGACGGACCCGGGTCGCAAATAAAATTTACAAGATGGCCGTCCGACCAAGGCCAGAAGGGCTATTGGCCTAGGATTTTGCTTGGCCGGACGAAACCATCCCTAGCTCATCGGCACACCTGATTTCTTCGCGAGGAAATGAGGTTTTTGCTTTTGGCCCAGGCCGGTGTGTTCGCGACACTGTGACGGATGTGTGCCGGAAAATATTTTTGTAAATCGGCCTGGGTCTGAAGTTCAGGTCGCGAAGACACCTAACATTGTTATTGTACCGCTTTGGGGTTGCCCGCTCTATGTGCTGGAGCAATGCAGAGCCATGTGATCAGTGATAATATTATCAATGATGTGATGTGAACGAATGGCATTGGCCACGGCAAGTCCCGCGCGTTAGCGAGACTTACTCTATGTGTTATGTGTTATTCCACTATCTTTGTTATTCCCTTTAGATGGTGCTCCATTATGATTATGACACAATGACATGGCTTTATTATACTAACTTTCTAGCTGATATGCCCATGGAGTTATCATAGAAGATAACTGTGTGGTCTTGCTTCAATATCTTCTGCAGTGGCATGATTTTCGTTTCCAGTAAGCACTAAGCTGTCAAGTAATTTATAGGCTAGCCACCTACTGGCTACATAAGATAATTAATATAATTGATAATATATAAATATTATAACAAAATAATAATAAAAATATCTAATGTTTCTCAGATGGTATAAAATAATCACAGTCAATTTACATTTAAAGTGAATATTGACATTATATACTTAGTACTTAGTATAATACTAATATACATGCATAACTTTAATAATATACTACTTTAACTAGGAATTGTAACTATCATTCATAAATATCTGCAAGTAGGAATAGCTAATTTCATTAAAAAACAAACTGAAATTAAACAGGATGTTAAAAGTATGCTCAAAGCATGGGCTACTCTATTGGCAACACAGGACATCGTTATTATTAGATACAACAAATAAAGAAATTTAAATACCGTAAAGCAGCTAGTTCATATCTGTCAGAACTATTGTAGTTTTTGACCTGGCAGGATAGTCAATCGGTTACCAACTGCATGCAACTGTTGACAGAGTGCAAACCAAGCAAGCAATAATTGGAAAGATCGGAATGGTCAATTGTGTGTGTGGGCAAATGGTTGTGTAATGATTGATAGGAAGGCTAAAGGACATTATTGCATGACACGAAATATATTCATACAGGTATATAAGATATAATACTCTAAAACTGATCAAGCCATAATGTTCAACTCTGCAGTCAGAAGGGGCTCACTTAAAATCTAATCATCTTTCATTCTATAAAATGGTAAAATCACGTATATATAGAACATGGGAATTTTATGGTACACTCGTGAATTTTTAGAGTGCAATTCGCATAATGTAAGTGCCTAATTGGACTATTTACATGTAACCAGATATATTTGAACCAAGCTCTCAGCACTGGCAATCCATAGTCAGACTATGGCCTATTAATGGAAACTGTTCTGATTAATTACTGATCTGATGGCATTGCTACAATGGGACAGTTACAACCACCTGTTACTAATCTAGTCTCTGGTTTGATGCACCTCTGAGATGCTTTAGTTGATTCAGCACAGGAGTGTGGTTGACTCCAAATAGTACAGCTAAGAAAGAGTGATATACCTCCAGTAACCTGCCACACTGGTTCGGTGACTGGTCGAGAGATCTTGCACGAAAATTCCTGCAGACTCCTGATGACTATAATGTTTTGAAAAGTAATTGCTTGCAGTAGGATCTTTTGTCCAAAGACCTGTAGCATCTGGAGACAGCAGTTTAAGCAGTAAAAATTACTACAACTCTAATAACACGGCTGGTGAATTATTGTGGAATGTATTGAAACAAGAGGTTCTTAGACTTCCAGCATGCTAAAATTATTCGTGCGAAATGTGGGTAGGGCTAAAATTCTAGCTGCCATGGCCCAGTAGGCCTATTCCCAAAAATTGCCATCTGACAAGGAGGAAAGTTTGGGCCACTAGTATCTTTCACCTTTACATTGAGCTCTTCTAATTCATGAAGCAAGAAGATTACTTGACGCTTGAAGATGGATGTCCTCTGAAGGTAAAAAACTTGGAGAGCGACGTCAATATGAACAAAAGTAAATATCTTCAGTGGCATTCCAACAGCAGCAAGTTACCTGAAGTGCCAGAAGGAAAACCAGTTGTTGGTAGTTCTGATTCTTCAACAATGCTACCCTACGTTGAAAACCCTCACAGATCCTCCAGAATTTACCATATAAGCAATAGCTCAAAGATTCACCTGGTGCAGAGAAGAGACATTGAATTAACAGCCCGTATGACAATTAGATGACACATGTCTTGGAGTTACTGGACCTTCCGGCAGGACATTTATGTGAGATCCAGAAACCGTATTCCATTTTAGCAGATTGAATTTTCACTTTTTAGCTGAGGTCACTTTCGATGTACGAATGTGTTCTATGCACAAAGCAAAGACATTTGCCATCAGAAACTTACTGGAGGTTTTTGTAATTGGGATGTCCTACTTGAAGTAATCGTGCTAAGGCCTGAATCCAAATCCCTGGAGGTGTACTACGTAATAGGAAGAATAACATCTGACTTTTGCTGCTTCCCTTTAGTAACGACTGATCGCCTGAATTGGGCATATGGGAGCAGTGGAGAAAGTGGGTGAATCAAGTTGCAGTTAGATGGCTGACACTGAAACACTGAAGTCTCTTTTAGGTACACCAAAAATTATACTGTCAAGGGAGGGGCATGAGACCCATCACCCCGAAAAAAAGGTAAAGGATGTTGTCATTACATAGCACTAATGAATCAGATGCGTACTTGGACTCTCAGCACAAACTTAGGCATATTACATGGCTATCAAGAAAGAAAAAACTCCTCTAGTACAAGAAAATGTGGTTCGCCCACAAGTCGGGTCAATAAAGAAGTACAATGTCTCTCTCACCAAGTGGTTAACGAAACTGGCCAAAATGCCTTTTGGGGTAGGAACAAACAACATTAATTGCCAATTAATCAAGGCCTTTAGCCAAAGCTGATCTGAAAGTAAATGTGGCAACCCCATCATACTCAAGGAGGGCAAAATATTGCATTCAGTTTTTAGCAGTTTACAATTCCGTAAATGATGTCAGATGTCCAAGCAAAGACCCTGGTTAGTCTAGCATGGATAAGCCTCAGGAATTGAATTTGACACTGGGCTATCTCGCTAACGAAGAGACTGATTCATTAGCACCATTATTGAAAGCTTCTCGCCCTTTGAGAGCTGTCGGACTGATGATAGGAGTAGGTTACTCATTCTACTGAGACCAACTTTTGCTCCTATCTACCAGAATAATTAGGTTGGTCAGGCCCTAAACTGCTTTACAAATGTAAGTACAACATAATCACATTGAGGAACAATATTAATCGGTTTGGTGGCACAGAACAAAGTTAAATGTGAGCTTGACTTGAGTAATACTAATATCGAGCACACAGAAAATTTTACAGATTTGTAGAAAATGTTGGTTGATTGATAAACTGCTCATACAGCAAATGGAACTCTCAACCCAGAGAGTATGTGGGTACCAAAATTTGAGTTGAAAATCCGGGTCTCCTCCATAATCAGGGAGACTTGGTAAGCCTGATGCTTTGCCACCTGTGAGGTTAAATATGATTATTCTTGACCGGCTCTAGTTGCCTTCATGGCCTAACCCTGTGATACTGTTAAGAGCAAGCCTAGTTACAAATAGGTTGTAACACTTCCTGAGTAATCCAGGGGACCAAGGTCAGCCAAGATGAATATAAAGGACCGTGTAGAGACGGGTCCTGAATGACTAACAATGTTATAACAATCCAGTATCATAACTATCACTACATTCTCTACTTTCCTTTGTTATTGTTGAGTCTATCTAACTAGATGTTATTCGTGAGTGAAGATTGTAAGACTATAAAAATCAAGCATTTTCAGTTGTAATAAACTTTGGAGAGTGTAGCATCAATGTTATAACTTATTGTTTACATTACTAAAAAAGATAGATTTTATTGTCTACTGCCATAACAGCTAGTAGCACTTTGTGAAAAAAAGAGACCAAATAGTGAATTCACTTATTTGTCAGGTGATAACTTTTGGGTTTGATAATTTTAAGCAGAGCTATATACACTTGTGCTGGGAAATTTATTTCTTTTGAAGTTCCCAACTCTGTGGCACTATTGATTTTTATTAAGATCCAGGCAGAGATAGCTTCCATGAGATTTCACTTACGTTGATTTTCTAACTAAAGTTAGATGATAAACTTTGGCAGGCTTATTATATTAATTCAATGTAAGTTACATGTAATTACCATGAAATCTACGGTTGTACCCAAGCCTATGTAATCGAAAGTTTTAAATATTGACCATGTGAAACGTAGAAATAAATTAACCCAAAGTAATCGTGACTGAAATCCATGCTCCATCATGCTGTTGGTAGATTTTGTGTCGCATTGGTGTCAAGTCAGGAGTGCTTTATCCTATATTGCATAATATTACCTCATTGTCTAAACCTGTAAGAATGTTTTTTAATAATTAATTTACAGGTTTTACCTTGTATTGAATAAACTAATAGCTATCAGTTGACCTATTAATTTTGTTTTAGAATATGTTGTAATGTTATGTAAGTCACCTAATGGCAGAAACCAGCCTATCATCTGATGGTTGCGATAGTTGTGAAAGTGACCCCAAGGTTGGTGTATATCTTTTATACTTTGTATTTTGAGAATGTATTTGATGAATTATCTTTAATCAACGCAAGTATATAAATGTTGAATAGTGGTAAAGAACACATTGGTACACATTGCTTGAATGATGGAAATGTTTGTCTTATCGGGTATACATGCAGATGTGGTCTTTTTGATTGGATGTTTCAATGTTTACCATTCTATAATTTGCTTTTGTAATATAACTGGCCATGTCATTGTTCGTGAATCATACATGACAAATTGGGCTGACATCAAAGGTTGGTGAATTGATTAACCACAGCCATTAAAACCATTGGCTCTAGGTATTGATTTCTTTGAAGCATTGATGCTTGTTCAGGTATAGTCCTGATGTACTCTTGGTATAGGCTAGATGTAGACAAAAGCTGCACCTACTGCAGTACTGCACCTAACTCTTTATTAGCCCTACCCTTAACAGCTAGAACAGGCTTCCAAAACTATAATTAAAATTTTCTGATCACTATTTATGATGCATTTGTACGTGCAGTGTTTTAATAGCAAAATAATACAGTATTGTCAGATGATTGATCTGCATAAACCAGCATTATTACAGTACATGTACATGTAATTATCATCTAGATGTTGTCTCTATGCTGTAGCCCAGTGTTTGAAGTGTGGTTATACGGGAGTATACAGTGTGTACCCACCTCAATTTTAGTGGTGTACCCTCATTTTAATAGCTAGTTTTCCCCACACAGTTGCAGTGGACCTGATAGCGTAATGGTAGAGTGCTTGACACTCCTCCATAAGGTCTTGAGTTCAATTCTCACCAGATCATAATGTTTTTTTCATTTTAGTAATTCACTGATTTCTTAGCTATCCAATGCTAATCTGTAAGTTTGCATGTACCGTATACCCACCTCAATTTTTCCACATTGAACATTGCTGTAGCCCATAAATGTTATAACTCTAGCTTAGTCAGTCATACAAGGCTGTACTTTTATAGCTGTATAGATTTGGTCAGTGTCTCTATGACATTGAGTAGAGCTTTTAATATCAGGCTATGGACCAGGCTGTCATGGAGCCATTATGTCTCGGCTACAGCTACATATAATGTGATCTGTTTGAACCAGTATTTATATAAATCACTTTGGAAGTAGAATTTGGTCCTGATGGAAATTGTTAGCAAACTATTAGTGAATTTTTCACTGTGAACTGCTTTTAGGGTATTTTTTCAGGATATCCAAAGCCTAATTATAAGATATTACCATTAGATTCTGGGAGTTATTAGCTCATACTCATAATAAAAGCTAAGTTCCTATTACAAATGGGCCACCAATCATACCACTACTATGCCAAATACTACAATATGATAATAATAACATATACTTATTCTTGTAATGCAATTCTTCAATGTACTTTGTACTTTGTTACGAGTGTATAATATTGTTTAGATTAATGATATTTGTGTGCTAATGGAAGGAAGGGAAATAGTGTTCTGGAATGTTACTAGACCTGCAACGTTTTACTGTGGTTGTGTCCATATGATTAACTTGGCAGTTGTGACATCTTGGTATTTACTATTTAGTAGTTGAAAGAAACAAGTAGTACTTCTGTATGGTTCGATGCTGCTGGAGAAAATAAGAATAATAGAGGCTCTACAGTTTCATGGTTAAGCCTGAAGGTTTTAATTGATCGAATTTTCTCTTGTAGTTATTAGCAGAGCCGATAGTACGGATCAAAAGGAAGGATAAGCAAATAGCGGAGTTCTATCTTCGTATCAGTGAGTTTCTTAGTCTTGACAGGTGTTTTCTGTTATATTCTCGACATATTGAAGAACCAATGAATCTGTGTAGTCTATATGGAATTCAGCGTTCAAAATGGCTGTACATGTATGATTGACCCCACTAAGATACTGAGTTTTTTTTCAAATTCTTAATGGTTTATTGGGAAGAGTTTAACAAGTGCTATTATAGGCTACTTGCTTACAATCATATTGAACTTTCGTTCTCCTCCACTGTGAGGTATTTTTCTATTGATAATCATGGGAACTGCAGTAAATCTGATAGTACGGTTTGTGGTTCAAATATCTACTTGTGGTGTTACCAATATTATTTTCATTTTCGGGGAATGATAAACTACCGTCTTACCTACATATCTATCTACTTTAGGCGTATCTTATATATTTTTATTGGCTGCAGCCATGGCTGAGTGATTAGAATGCTGAGCTTTCGTGCTGAAGGTTCCAGGTTCGAATCCCGGTCACGGTGGTGTTAGGAAGAGCATCCAGCCACAATTGCTCCTGTGCCTCATATAAAAGTCTTTGGGGTCATGCAAGCCAGCATGGCTTCAAGGCAACTACTCTAACCCTGCCAAAAAAGACCATGTCATATGACCCTTTCTCACAGGGAGTTGGGCAGCACTGGCACCTGGCAGTGCAAGCTGCAAGGGGCTGGTCACGCTGAGGAGTATAAGCCAGTGGATTTTTTACGTTTTTATTGTAAACCATCATGATGAATATTGTAACAATGGCAACAACCTGCAGGAAAAGCATGGGTTGATAAACCTAGAATCAACAAGGATGTAAATCAAGCAGAGGGTATGCCGGTCACCACTGAATCTCAATGTGCAAGTAAATCTACATCATCGACAAGCTCAATATTCAACACTGAAAGGAACTCTAGAGGTGAAAAAAAGAATTTTGATTTCAAGGTAAATACTCTAATATTCTACAACTACTCCTCAATTGTATTGTATGTGTATCTAACATTTGTTGTTACAGGCTTTGGTGTAGGCTATAATGTGTGTGCTACTAGCCTAGGTATCAGGCCTACTATTGTTAAACCAATGAGTAAGTACAGTTTTATTCACGGCAGTGGCGGAGAGTAGACCCGGAAAAACTGGACGTATTAATCCATTAGGTCGTCCTATGTGGAAGCCCACTGGTGCATAGCAGGAGTTCCTAACCTGGGGTACATGTACCCCTAGGGATACATTTTAGAAATCTAGGGGGTACGAAACAAGTTATCAACTTAATACATTTTTCACAGTGATTTTCAGTTACAGACTATCAATTATGAATAATTATCATTATCTACTACTGAACTGAACATCAAATGGCTTGCTGATGCAAATGAAGTTGAGCTAAACCAGTATAAAAACCATAAAACACTACAATTGATGAACGCTACATTACATATTTATCATTAAATAATTAATAAATGAAAATTTCATAACATCCTGCATTTATTTACTTACTTAGATGACACATTTATATAATGCACACGTGTAATATTAATCCAATTAAACCAAAGATATTCTTGATTAAACACAGTTTTCCAAAGGGGTACGTTGTTCTCTCCAAAGAGCTACAAAGGGGTACGTTGTTTGCTAAATGACTGCTAAAGGGTACTTAAGCTTAAAAAGGTAGGGAACCCCTGGTGTCTAGACTAGTGGACCTCAAGCCCAGGGTAATGTACCACAGTTGTATGGACTGGGGGCGTTGCTCGTGCTTTTGAACTTGAGGCTGAAACACTGTCAACTGTGCCATTTATATAACTGAATGCCATGTTTTGCCATGTTCCTTTCTCTCTAGAATGCTTGAGTAAGCATACAAGTTGTTATGATGGTGACTACCATATCACCCATGTTCATTTAGTAATTTCCTCTTCCATTTCCTCACCGATGTTTGCTATGTAATGCTATTCTTCTAAGCCGGATTGTCTTATTTTAAGACAAAATGATTCTACTGTAGTGAATATATTATCAGTTGAAAACTATGTGGGTATTCTAACTCTCTGAGCGCCTTACTCAAGAATTTATTTAGGTTGTATGGCTAACGTGTTATGTTAAATGTATGTTGGATAGGTAACGGGTGAGGTTGAAGTTTACTATGCACCAGATAGATTCTGTAGAAGCATAACCGTAAGTGAATGTTGCACAATACCGCCAAGCTCTGCCAGATATACAATACAACGTTATGCTCCAATACCTCCTACACCACCACGCCCTCTGCTTAATCTCTCTGGAGATTTACCAGAGCTGGGTACAAGTGTTGTGGACACTGTCGATGACTTGGTGTCTGAATTGGAACCGTTATTAACAGCAGATTTAGAACTGCCAGCTGAACTTAGTTGTCACCTCACAAGTGAAGCGCTTACAGAGTTTACATCAGGTCCAGAACGATCCATTGCAGATGATCAGATTTGGGGTTTCTCTGATGGCGATCCGTCTGGTGCGTTGCTTCCGTCTATGGCATATTCCAATAGCTCTATGATACAATATTAATCATGTGTAAATATTCAACTGATATTTTCTCCTTGATCTCACAGATTAATTTGTACTTTGATGGTTTCATCAAATGTGGTGTTGAATATTGTATGAGGCAGTGGTATAGTTATCAGATATACAATGTGTAATGCAGACCTGTTTGTTGTATTCAGGATGGCTGTTTACTGAGGAAAGAGATCTGTTGGATGAGTGCTTTGAAACTGTATCTAAAATTAAGCGGACCAAAACGGCAAAACTTTCTAAAGTCATCACCATTCCTTACGGTACATTTACATTTTTATATATAAATAGTATAAATATGCATGCACTTTGAATGCATCGTCGGTTTGTGTAGTGCTGCAACTACAATAGTTCCGGTATGCGTTCTTTTTTGTGTCAATGGGCCTGTGGAGGACTGCTCAAATTTCTATTTCAAAGTGCCCTTTAACATCTACATGTGCACTTGGAATGTTTAGCATCAACCCATCAGTTGTTATTTCCATCTACCTCTTTATACCTAATAGCACCACAATGGTGTAATAAACTGCTGGAATATGCACAGCGACTCAAAGAAGACTCACGACAATTGTGTTTATCGCTGTTCATCTACCATTTTAATTTAAACATTGAATTATCTGATAATGGTAACCCTGAAATGGAGCACTGTTATTAGACTATTTCCAACACTGTTATTCCTAGCATGCTTTAGATAGTGAAATGCACAGTTGGACATTTGAATTAATTGTAGGTTTGCGCCGAGTCGCCACTGTTGAAGAAGATTTCACTGAAGCAGCACTGTATCTTCCTCCAGTCGAACAACAATCCATTGTTCCTACTCTGTCAGACCCAGGTGACTATTCATATAAACAGTAGTACACCAGATTGTGAATGCTTCAATAGAATGATTTCTTGCTTTCCCACAGTACAATTCTTACTCTGTTCATTTACCAGGTGATATATGGGCTTGTCTGCATGTGTGCATACCGTATGTTGAGAATCGTAATAGTAAACTCCTGGTGTTATAGTAAGAATGAGTGCAGCTACAGTGACTCAAACAGATGAGTGTGCCTCTCCACTAGTTGCTACCGAAATAAAATGTTTACGCTCTTCAACATATAGCAGAGATAGAGGTGAGTTTTGTCGCATTTGTGCTTTGTTGATTGTTGAAGTTGAATTATATTTATGACCAGCTTAATTTGAATGGACACTTGATTATATGATTTATAATAAAAAATTAAACATTGTAGATTTGAACAGTCATAAGCTGAATACTCAAGCTACCACTAGATTTCTACCATCAGAGATTTCTCCTGTTGAGTCACTGCTGCAGTCAGTGGACAGTGTCATATCCAGCGACTCCTATGATGTGACTGGTAGACCTCTATACAACCGATTACACTACAACATCTTTGAGGCTGAAGAGCGAGGTTTGCTTTCCACTTCCTTGTTGACAATGTACAAGTTTGATATCCTACTGAATATTAATCTTGTTGTTGCTTATTTTTGCAAGGCAGAAGGAATATAATAAAAACTTGCTGAAACATAAACATTTTTCTATATCTATCGGTGGCAAATTAATATTATGCTTTTAGTGGTGGCCATACGACAGCACTATCACATCAGAGATGTTTTAATTCCTGTTGTTAATCTGAAGCACTCCCATCCTGAGTTTTTACCAAACTACATACTGCCAGAAATGGCATCTTCACAGTGCCATGCCGCATCATCAGTAGTGCAACCTCAGGGCTCAAATTTAGACATTAAACATTCCAACAGAAGTCTACCATCTACTAGTAGCATATCAAATACTAAACCCATCACCGGAAAGCGGCAGGTTGAGTTTGACAAATCAGCGAAGAATAAGAACAGCACAGCTCAGGAAGAATCATTTGCAATTGTCAGGAAATCATTTAGAAGATCGAAGGAGCCACTGGTAAGCTTGTCCTTTGCTGTTCTGCTAGTTTGTCTAAATGGGCTCAATTTTCATCTACGTGATATACTTTATATGATTGATGTTCTTGTAGACATCTGTTGATCATGCGCTGATGAAAGACAAAGCTCTTCTCTCCAAGTTTGAAAAGAAAACGGTGTTTCCATTGCTGACAACTTCTGATGCGTTTGAGAGTAAACAACTTGATAAGCTGCTTACTATTCCATTAACTCCGGTCTCTGTGCAACAAAATGTGAGAATTGGTTTTAACTTGAAATCCAAACTCTTGTATTTTGATAAGCTTGGCTTTTTGAATATTGACTTATGCGATGTAGTTTGTGCATTTACGCCTGTTTCACATGTTTTAGGATGAAGCAGTTTTATATGTTGGAACTGGCACCGATGATAGTGGCGAGAATGAGAATGAAGATATATGTATTAGTCAAGTTTGGTCATTGGATCCTGACAGCAAACTGGTTAGTAAAAATGATGTGTTTTACCACAATTATAAAATATAAGTACGGGCAAAAAAAGACCAGATTTTTTAACGCGTTTTTCTAAAGTTTTCTAATGCGTTGCAATTTTATAATTGTACAACTGTAAAGACAAGCTCTTAGCTCAATCTCAGAGGTGTCAAGTCTATTCACTTGCAGAGTAATTGAAAGCACCGTGCATTACTCTAAAGGGAGAGTCAAAGTTGTACCAACACAAAATTTGTGAATTCATGTTGTACATATGTTAGGTAATGTTACAGTGTCGATGACCTAAAAACTCACTATAATGTGGTGCTCTGTTGTAGTATGTAGTGGTTGTAGTCCAGTTCTCCTTATGTTTTTGGTGCTTTTACATTTGATGTGTGATATTGCTGAAGAAAATTAAACTTGTTACGTTGATAGTGATAAACATAAAAACCGGACTACTTCTCTTCTATTATGTGTACTGATGCTTCCTATCTGTAATGTAGCTCTGTTTTACCAACAGGATTCCAATTCCTCATGTACAACTGCAACGATGAAAAAATTACCAGGTGAATGTTCCAAATCTAACATATTCATTGAGTCTGCTTCAAAGAGGAATTCGTGCAGTACTAAGTGGAGACAGCATACGACTCGGCTTGAGGCCCTGTACAGAAAGGCTCGTAGCCGTATTCAGGCAAGTACTTTCTATAGCTTTGTGATTTGATAGATTAGACAGAAAAACCGCCACAGCTTTCCGGATATACTCGTATTACCTTTGAACTTTATCGATTCAGCATAGTTAGTAAAATTATCTATTATTGTTCGATTCATCTTGTAGAGGGGCGAATGTATCAATCTCAAAGAACTGAAGTAAGTTTACTTAATTTTCTCAACTCTTTTATTCTAGTTTTGGATCATTTATCTTGTGCAATGTTCCAAGTTTTTGTATTTTCTCCAATTTCCTTGAATGGCACCTATTGTTTTGAGGTGGTATATTGTACCCATACATTGGTGTATTATTTCAGCAATCCTCTGTATAACTACCTCAAAACTGTTGGTGTAAGGGAACTGGAAACGTTTACCGAATGCATAGATAGGGTAAGTGTGAATCTCTTTGTATCATTGATGTAGTATATCCTTCAGGAGTTTCACCACACTAATTGTGTAGAATATAATGATGTAAAATATGTCGAGGTTGACTATCTCTACATGGGTGTAATTTTACTTTGAAAAACATGCAAATATTGTGTTCTTTCAAACGCTCAGAAATATTTATCTGGGAATAGTGGTAGTTCAAGCGATGTAACAAGGGCTGTACCTAATATGTGGTGTTTATCAAATTAACAGAGAAAATCAACTAACAAGTCTATTCTCGTAGATTTATGCTCAGTTGGAATTCACAAAGGATGCTGAATAATAGTCATTGAAGCCCATAGTGGCGAAATAATCTGTACAGCCTGGCCGATGTTTAATATCAGGTTTTCTATAAATCATTAGAACAAAATTTAAGTTCCCTCCTCACAGTAATAGTTGAATATGTGCTCTGTACTTGTGCTTTGAGAATTTGAAATACAATGATTTAGAGATACATGTATTTGAGTTAGAATAGCATGTTTGATCACCCACTGTGATAGTAGGTTTACTATATTTACTAAGTTTCCACGTTTCCTGTAGACAAGTGACATCACTGATTCACCTGTCAATTAAACTTGAGCATTTCGAAAATGCAAAAACTTTCAAGCAGCATTACGCCCAAGTACATGTAGAGTAAAACGCAACCTAAACAAGTTGCACATTATGTTGAAGATAAAATTATGGCCTACATTGGAACTATCCAAAATGGTCAAATTCTCAATTCTTCAATACTTTAAGGTCAGCATTGCTTGATGCATCCAAAGCAAACAGTACTGTGTGAATTAGTATTGTGTTTCATTACTGCCATAATATGCTGAATTGAATCCATGGAAATGAGTCTCTTCTAAAACTGGTTGGCACATTGTTTTACTGATTTTAGGGGCACGATATAATTGAGACCCAAAAACTACTTTTTGTTCTACTTAATGTGGAGATGGTTATGTTACACAGACAGTATGAATTCAATGAGCAGAAGTTGCAGAGTTTACAAAAAGAATCGAATATCACACATGTAAAAAGCTCGACCACCGTCAAGATCTCAAACTCTAATATCGCTGGATATCCTGCTCTTAAAGAAACCGATCAGGCACCCAATTTAAATAATGGCGTATTGGATCAACAGCCAGTAAATTTCCGCAGAGAGTCTTGTCGAATTGAGAGATCTGGTGATCTCCCCAAAACTCTGATTGGAGATGCACCATCTGACAGAAACAGTTTTGCTATAGCTCAAGAGTTGTTAGACGATGTTGTTGCAAATGCTGGTGATGTTCTGTTTGGTACCCCACACTTGAAAGCCGAGCCAGAGATGCCACTCTTCAAAAACACTCCCACCAAAGTGTTGGGTAACGCTGGCAATGGAATTGAAACTTCCTGTCGGAATAAAAGAACAAGATCTAATGAGCAACAACTTGAACGTCGCACTCAGCTGGAGTTTACTGACCAGCCAGTGATTGGAGGAAGGCCTCTAGGAAAATGTGAGCAACCGGGTATTGAGCAGGCTAATCTAGATGAAATTCGAAAAGATTTGACTGGTGCAGTAGCTGTTGCTCAAATTTCTCATTCAAGGAATCTCAATGATTGTTCTCAAATATGTCAAACTAGTCAACCAAATGATCAGGATGACTCAATAAGCGTGGTTGATTCGACCTTTCCAACTTCCATGAATAGCTGTGGCATAAAGTACATAGATGCTAGTGAGATCCATTCAGTTCCAGATAAAGTTGTTGGCAAATATTCTCATTGTTCTGCTACACCAAGTTTGTTTGCTGGTGTTGTGGGTTATGTGCACACAAACATGAATATGCATTTGTCACCGGAAAGGCAAAAGCACAGTTCATACACTGGGGTTCACATTAATACCAATGATTTGACTGCTTATAAATGTGGTGGTGTTCATGTTGATGGACAATTGGCCAACACAACAGGTTACTGCTCACCAACGAATGAGTTGGATTGCCCTGTAAGAATTCAAGTGAAGGTTTTGTTGGAAGAAATGGTTGAACAAGTTTCTCAGTCACTAAAAAAAGAACTTGGTAACCCTTCGACGGCAAAGGACACAGAAGAACCTGGAAGGCATGGCATCACCGCTCTCAAGCCTTTGTCGAAAGATGAGGACTTCTCCACTATACCTATAGAGCTACAGACACCCCTACATACTGAGAGAAAAGAGTTGGAATTGGTAGACAACATAATCTGCAACCAACTTGTAGTCGATGTGACCAATGACAAGCATTGTGGTAGCACTCCGCTTGCTAGTACAGATGAGTTGGATGGAGATTTAGATGTAGATTGTGAAACATCTATTGTAAATCAATCATGGACCTCCAGTACTGATGATAATTTCGATTTAGATGTAGATTTGGTATTGAAAGATACAAGCTTCTATGTAGAAAGGAGAAAAGGCAATGCTTTATCTTTGCATTTCGGTGAAAGTGATTCTGATGATGGGAAACTTGTTATTGATGAACTTTTGTCTCCTGATGGTTTACTTGTTACTGATGATGTAATCACTAATGAGAGTTTGAATTCCAGACAAGCAGAGGATGTGGAGAGCAATGGGAATGGTAGTTTGAAGTTACTCTCAAACAGCAGTTGTGGTGCTGAGATGCATTCTCATAGTTCAAGTCTAGATAACCTTGCTGTACAAAGTGCATGCCATTCTGAGATTCGCGATAATGCCAATATTGTTGATTCATTTAACGAAAATGAGGAATCTACGAAACAATTAAAGGCACAGCCTCAACCATCAATTTCGCCTGCAAGTTTGATGTCAAATGACTTAGGTATAGTGTTGGGTGAACCTTATTCTTTGGAACTGAACAGTGAAACTGATGAAGTTAAGCAAGTCGGGTCTGATCACAATATCACTGGTGATGAGATTTATGTTGACAAATTTGCATCAGCAATGGGTTTGCAGCGTGTTAAGGAATTTAGTGGTCAAATGGGCAATTCAAAGTTACCAAAGGTAGTCGTAGACACTCAATATATTGACAGCCTAGGTTTGGATACGCATGTTGAGGTGAAAGAAAAAATGAACCAGATGATTGATATAGTCGAGGGAATTCTTGAACCAGAAAGGCAGGTTAAATCAGTTGCAAATCATATGCTACATGCTATTGATTTGGATTCTAACTGCAAGTCTTATAATGGCAGCCCTACACTGCTTTTACCCATTTATAAACGATGTTATCTCAAGAGTCCAAAAGATGAAGTTGTTGACAAATGGCCAAATTCGAACTGTGCCAAACTGGAGGGCATAGTTCATCCCTTGAATCATGAAAACATTGCACTGGCCTCAAGCATGACAATAGGCCCATCACCATTTCTTGGTGAACTCAACAGTGTGCTACAGACGAGGTTCTCAGCAATACCAGACACAAAGTTTGGCATCAAACTTGCTCATTTACATCACTTATCCAGAAGAATTAGCTTGAAACAAATAAGAAGGTACAATTGCAGACTCTTGGCAAAATTTTGTGGGCTCATAACTACCAAATCTGTAGGAAAGATAAAAGTTGGTCAACGCGGTCTGCAGAAGTTTAGCACCTTGAACAAACTACAGCGTAAAATTGGTTTACGACCGTCAGCTTCTGGCAAGTTTTTACAAACAAGTAAAATGAGATATAATGGACAAATGACAAATCACAGAGGTAGGGCTTTCGTAGAGTCTTGCCGGAAATCTAATCTGTCAGATTGTGACATCCAAGACACCCAACCAACAGTGTAAGTATAATCATATACATGTGACAGTTGAGATGATAACTATGGCACAGGTCTTTAGCTTCTGCTCAATGACTTTATATTCCCTATAAATTCATAATCAGTAACGTGTAGGGCAAATACTTGTACATTTACAGTATGTTACACCCGTCGTTACACCCTACACTCATCTTAAGTGTCACTACATGATTTCACTTCTCCGACTATGCCAGATATTTGTCTTGAACTGTCATTCTAATACTTGTTTTAAGAATGGTGACTGTCCAGATTATAATTCTGTGCTCTAATGTTAAGCTAGTGAAATTAGGATTGGTAGGTGTACAGGAACTGTACCTACTTTGCTTAGAAATATGATCTGTTGCATTTAGGTTTTTTCATTTAAAAAAATTTTTAATGTCATGGCCTACTGGTCACCACTCATTTCCGGTCGCTGCATCTAATTTGTTGCATTCAGCCTATGCTGGGTTGTGATTTCTGTAATCATGGTTGTAACAGGTGTGAACCGCTCGCTACACATCAGCCTAATGACGGCCTGAAGTCAACGTGTTCGACTGAGGAAAGAGCAGAAACTAGTAGTTGTCATGTACAAGCTGATCACTGCTATGCTAGGGCACTAAATCCTGAATTCACATGGAGGTAATTAACAGATGCATACATATTGAAATTGTGCAAATCTCAGCAAACCCTTCAGTACCTAGCATTTTTTACAGCATGCAGCGCTTTTCCTATTCTCTTCATCTGCTTTAAAATTGCTCTTGTTTTAAAATTAGCTTTGCAAGACTCTCATTTTAGTAGTTTGCCCAAATCTTGACATGGATCACCAGTTGCATGCATTGTGAGTGCTAGCCAAGCCACTCGTGCCATTTAAAACCAGTTTAGTATAGCATTTATAGGGAATGGCGATTTGTTAGTGGTTTAATATATCGCAATTGACACCTGAAGGTCACTCGTATGTAGTAAAATTTTGTTCATATTCTCGGTCTAAACGTCATCTTGATCATTGAATTGTTTTACGCCCTCTTCTATCAGTTTTATAGCTCTATTGAGCATAGGCATAATGTTTCATGGCATTTTGTTATTTAGTGAGGAACCTGACACTAAGACTGAGGTCAATGCAGATGTTCCTACACTTTCGAAAGAGCTAGCTGGCCTCATCGACCAGCTATTGAATTCTGAGAATGAATTAAAGACGGCGACTGCTCTTCAAATCGTGGGTTATTCATTGTTATGCAATGCAATATTGTTATTCAGACTTTATAAGTGTACCAGTTATATCCATCTACACTATGTCACGCCTTACATCAATCTGTGTAGACTATGGCACGTTTGCTCATCATTATATTATATCCCTTCCACTACAAATGTGTTGCAAAAGTTGTGCTTTGCACTAGTTACTAGTCGTAGCTTGATTTCCAGAAACGTCACAAGTAAATTCCAAAAAGAGACCACTTGGCTCAAACTTAGTTGAGAGGCAATGTTTGTAGTGTGGCCATACATTATTTATTTGAATGAGACTAATATAGTCCGGTTGGGGGGAGTTCATGGTTCAAACTTAGTGCAGTTTAAGCTCAGGCTATGAATAATTCATGGTATGGCCAGCTCAGTGCTATTAATCGTTCATGATATGGCTTAGCACAACCGCAGCTGTTATTAATGCTAGCTGTGTACTAGTTCGAACATTGGAAACACACAATAACTTTTGGCAATATGAAACAAATTGTGGATTCACACCTACTAATTATGAGTATAAACTACATGTAAGACAACATAGGAATAAAATGCGTAATGGGTTTATAGAAAATACTTACAGGCACACATTATGCGAAGTTATACTTACAGTGTATGTACAGATGGTGTGTTGAGACAGACTGATCAAGTCATTACATTATAACGTATGATGTTAAAAAAGCTAGCTGTGCATGGATATACTTAGGGCTATATTTAATTACATGGGTAGATAGTGGGCCACCTCCAGCTATGCTATCCTGTTACAGACATGTAATTAACTTGTTGCATCATTTATACTTTATGAGAGTCTTCCAAGTAGAAAAAGAAGGTGGGTACACAGTACATGCAATCTTACAGATCAGTATATCTGTAGCTACCCACTTAATCTTATAGTAGCTAAGAAATTTGTATATTACTAAAATGAAAAATGTGTGCTCTGATGAGATGCAACTCTCAAGAGCCTATGAATGGGTGGCAAGCTCTCTACCACTACACTATCAGGTCCACAGTCACTGTATGGGGAAAACTAGCTATTAAAATGAGGGTATACCTGCATAACCACTAAAATCGAGGGTACACACTTCGGGCACTGCTTTATACTGTGTTGCTAAATTTACGAGTCAAAGTGAGTTTTGAATCTATGTTGATATGGGCCGCTTCTTTTCCATTGGCATCATCTTACCTGCCTGGTGATTCTCATAATAATTGTTTATAATTATGTAGGCATCTCGGGTAGTTGTCTGCTTGAAGATCATACACTGGAAACTGGTTGAAACTCACATTACAGAATTCTACAAGAGAGCACAACTAAGACAACGTCTAAGGAAGCTACTAGGTATTCCTATATACATGTACATGTATAGCCATTGACCTACATTTCAGCTAATGACTGGAAGTGGTTAACTTTACCTGCTGGAAAGTGTAACAGGCAGATGACAGCTGAAAAAACTACAAATAATGTAGCACCTACCAGGATAAGTAATTTTCTCCAAGTTGTAGGTTTTAAGTCCTACTTGTGCAATATTTTTATTATTAAACTAGGTGATACCCTCAAAGCAGAAAATGTTTCGCATCAGAGAGTTTTGCTTGCTTGCTAATATTAAAGCTAATTGCAATGGAAATTGTTACTTAATTATAAATTTTTCATTTTCGACCAAGCTATACATCATTAAATCTGTATTCAAAGCTAGTGTGTGGCAACAAAGGATGCAAAAGTGCTATTAGTATTCCTTCTAATGAACGTGCTACCCATTTCATGTGGCTTGTTGAACATATCCGTGGTAAGAAAACAAATTTATCGGATTTAAATATTACTACAACAAATGCTTACTTTGTTTAAAGTTGAGAGAGACAACTCCTATTCTACTAATCTCTAGCAAGAACTGAGAAAGAATTTATATGTGGTGTTAAAATTGTTTTTCCTCTCTTTCTATACCCAAGTAATTCAAAATATTGACTGTTAACAAAGGTGGAGTTTTTTTCCCTTAAAATTTTAGTAGATCTTATTTCTGTGATATAGCGTGATATGTCTAGATTTGCTTTACAAATTCACCAATTTTATAGAAGTTTTTATCAACTGTGTAAACCAAAATCCTAGACACTATTCTCTTTGGTTACAAATTCTTTTATGTTGTAGTTGAGAAGATTTTGTTAGTGGTATTATTAACGAGTTTACTTCATGTGAAATTCTCACAAACAGTATCTCCGTTTAGGATAGGTATTTTATTGAACAATGAACAGAATCTGTTCATTGTTCAATGATGTTTACAAAGATCAAGTTGAATATTATGGTCTGTTACAATGTAGTAATGACTGTTTGTTCCAAAAAATGGGGGTTGTATTATAGCTTAGGTGTTAGGATGATTTCTCCTTTCATAGTTGACAGCTTTTCTTGTGTTGTTTTGATGTGTCTAAAATTTTTGAGAATTATAAAAATTGCACCTAGTTGAGGATTAGAAGTTTGATCAATGACAAACTTGAGGTATTTCGCATCTTATTTTGAGGCCTATATATATATCTCATTGCAGCTAATCACAGCTTTCCAGTTGACAAAATGACGGCTGCTATGAAGGCGATTCATTATCACAGGAAATACTCATGCTGTGTTAATCTGGAGAATGAACACTGTCCATATCACTATGGATTAATCACAAACCAGGAGACTTGTAATAAAGCGGACATGTTGCACCATAGAAATTCCAGCAAAGCTAAATGGAGTGATGCTTTCACTTCTATCAGGGGTAGAGTGGCTGCTTTAGCTGTTGATCAAAGGAAAATTCATCAAGAATGCAAAATACTCTGTAAAATACCCGGAGACGTTAGGCTTTCACAGATTGTTCTTTGTTCGATAGCTAAAAACTTGTCTCTGGAGCTCTCTGAAACTGTTAGAATGGTGCAAACCTTTTCACATGAGTGCTCGGAAGCATTGGCTTGCCAAATACAAGACGTTGCATCACTAGTTTATTCAAGCTGGTTGGACATCAACAGCGTGTGTTTTAGTACTCAGTTGCAAGTTCCTGATAGCCAATTAAGGCAGGACGATACCGAGCCAACAGATGTCTTCGAAAGGGAACACAACGTGTCTTCAGATGGCAGAGTCGTTGCAGATATCCCTAAGGCTGGAAGTGAGATTGAAGCGTGTACGATCACCAAAGTGATCACTCAACAAGACAAATTTGCTGGACAGAAAAAGCGACGAATAGTTAGTAGCCCGCAAGATGCTGTCAGCTTGAAATCATCTAGAGGAGAAATGAGTGATAGCAAAGATGATAGAAATAGAAACAATAAAGTGTATGGAGATTGTGGGGTCATTGTGGCCGCAGATGATGAAAGTCTTACAGAGTTCAAAGGTTCTACTAGCAATAGTGGCATTCTGATTATGAAAAAAGGTGATGTGTATGAAACGTCAACTTGTCTCACTGATGTAGAAAATGAAGCGGCCAATACAGTAGTTGGAAGAGATGCCCCTTCTATACTTATTAAAGATGGTCTCTTCTGGAAGCCACCTTTGTTGCAACCTAAAAATCAAGGTTTCTTTCCCTTGGCTACTATAGCTCCCATTAAACAACGTCCAATATTAATTGCAGTGATGCCAAGTGTTGCAAGTGGTAAATCTTGGCGTACTTTAAAATCGTTAGTCGAGGCTCAAAAGGCGAGGTTATCAAGCCATTCCCAGAAACTACTTGAGGTCAGTACAAGCACACAAACATTGGAACGACCCGCATTCAACTCAAAGCAGCAATCGGACTTGCAGGACAATTATCAGAAAGTAATAGCAAAAGTCAATTCTGATTTAGACTGTAAGACACAATCACTTATAAAGGATGGCAATTTTATATCTGCTTCACCAATAATTCTAAAAGGTGATCAATTAAACTGCTCAACAGCTTCACATGCCAATGAATCCGTCACAAAAACCCAAAAAAATAGGATCTGTGACACTACTCCAAACCCGGCGAAACCCCATTACCAGAATGCAGAGAATCTACTTCCTGATTCATTATCTGGTGAAAAGCCATTCTTAAACGTTAACTGTTTTGAATCTTTAGCACTAGCTAGAAAGGATAAGAACTTCAATTCTGACAGGTCCATTCCTAACTTAGATTGCGATAATTTAGACAGTGAGCAACAATCAGTAAGTTCCCCAGAACGTGCTGGTAAGACTTTGCAAACCCTGAGAGTAACCCCACTCTTCTCAGAGAAACTGCGAGGTAGGCATCCTAATTCTATTGGAAATTCAGAAACATTTAGCAAGAAAGTGTCAAACAATGTTCAATATTATTCGAAATATAGCAATAAACTACTTGCAGAAGAGCATCTTTCATCCAAGACTACTTTTAATGTGAAAGATAAGGGTCATCGGTCTCAACGTTCAACATTGACCAAACTTGTGTGCAAACCAAGACAAATTGATACACAAATCAGGTCGGGTATCTTAGACCTTGATTCGAGAAACCCTTCTGATGAAGCTCCATCTCGGCCATATACACCGCAAAAGCGACGGTTAGAATCATCTGAGCATGATTCACCAAGATACAAGTCAAAAGTGCCGAATGGTTACTGGATTCGTGTTCGCAAGCTATGTGTTCCTTTGTGGCGTTTTTCAAATACTGGTGTTGCTTCACGACTAAAGACGGAAACAGTTGTGTCATCGCAAAGCACACCAATAGAGCATGGGTGGACATTCAGATGTCTGCCTGCAAGTAACCTGGCTCCTTCTGATGTCACCAAATTACCAGACACAGCGAGGTTTGTTACATTCTATGTGGCTACTTTTCCTGGCTTTGTCAATACCTTAAATTTAGTTTTACTTTTTATAGCATAAGTGACACTGCTTGTTTTCACCTGGCTAATATTAAACCACTACTGTCGCACCATTCAATATTTTGTAAATAATATTGCTCATCCTATTTCAGTAAGATTGATGTGTTGTTTGTGTTTGGAAACCTTGCTGCTGCCAAGAAAACCCCATTTTAATACTGGCTCTCTTCACCTTTAATCAGCCTATGTTGGAGTTTCTGGGGATATGTAAATATTTAACTTGTAACTTAAAAGTTTTGATCTGTCACAAAAAATCGACTTGTGACTTGAATAGTCACAACTAGGAGTTGGCCATGGAAACTTGAGTTTCCAAAATAAAACTTGCAAACGTCTCTGCTATTTTATTTTATTCAACAGAAACAATGGCTCACAATTTAACAAGATAAACAAACAAAATTTGTGTATCTACACGGCCAAACTCGACAAGCTGTCCTCTGCCTTCTGCAATTAAGATAGTTGACCCGAGTGGTCAACACGGGAAGTCTATTGTACAGTTATTGACTAAAAGTCGCAGTGCTGTTAAGCCACTGGTTGATGAATGTGCTTCTCTTGATCTCATCAATGATCGCTCCAAATCTTTACTTGAGTCAAGGCAATCTCAAATTTGTCTACTTTGGTTGCTCATAGGATGTACCACAATGCTTTTGAAAACATTTTAAAGCTTTCGATTTTAAAAATGCTCTCCACATACAGTGACATTAGGTGCTATTACTACACCAATGCACAACTACTTATGGAGGTTAAAGCATTAAGGAAACTACTTCACATGTGTATATTCACAATTTAGAGGTATTGAGCTTCAATTTGAGCTATGGTTGTCTTCGTGGGCTTAGTATATTCAGAGGTATAGCCCCCAGAAATCTACCCTGTAGAAAAACGCTCAGTACAAACTTAGCTAGATGAAAAACCATTGTGGTGACCTTTGACCTGTGATGTTGATGCCAGGCCGCCGCACCACTGTAGTAGTAATTATATAGTAACCTTCACTAACAAATATATTTTAATATATGGTAAAATATTCAATGATATCTCAGCAATTTATAGCCTGAGGTACTTTCAAGTCACTGCCAAATTATTTATGGGAAGTTACCCACAGGTTCCAAGCAAATAGTAAAAATAATTGTGACACAGTCAATGCTGTTGAACAGTGTGCAGCTATGTTTTCATTGGCGTGCATTGCATGGAAAATATCCAAGCATGTGTTCCTAATTACAAAACCAGTTGTGGTTCTTAGATATGCTGACACTTTTATTGTAACTGACTTATTCACTTTTGGATCAAATGCTATCATTAGTGATTAATCACTCTATCATAAATGTAATGTAAATAAATAGTTATAGCGATTCAGTAAATGTTTGGCTTTATTTCCGCATGGCATCTACGTCATAGCCTATAACTGCAAGCGTTTTTGGAGATAGTCCAGTTTGACAACTCATATTTCTTGAACCCTTGGGTCTAGGAAGTCAAACAAGTACTCAAATGGAAGCTCAATACCATCCTGTAGATTTTGAATATCAACATGAAGACGTGATTTCCTTCATGCTTGACCATTCCCATTTTCGTTGCAAATTGAGACAAATGGAAACAGCCATCCTCAATGGCTGTCAGCTTAAGGTGCTTTCTCTATTGCTTCCAGAAATGTTTGCAAGTTTTATTTTGGAAACTCAAGTTGCCATGGCCAACTCTTAGTTGTGACTCTTCAAGTTACAAGTCAGTTCCTTTTAGTGACTAATCAAAACTATCAAGTTGCAAGCTAAATAGTTGCGTGTCTGCAGAAACCTGAATTTTTATCAAATTATCTAGACTAACTACAAGTCAAGTTACAATTCAATTCTTTTCTTGTTCAACTCGAGTTTTCTCATAGAGTTATCTGGCTATTGTTTTATGGTGAAATATTGTTAGGAAATGGTGCCAGAAGTTCATATTTCAAAGCAAAATGTCACTGTTCTCACACCATTACAATAAAATTAGTAGTCAAGGTGGAAGCTCGATCTTTTTCCTGAGCAGTATTTTTTGACTCGGAAATTTGTTAGTCATCGTTTTGCTGTTGCATCTATTGTAAATGCTTGTTTACATAATGTTTGTTTTTATTAGTATGTATGAGCCTTTGGTAAAGTGTGGACTTTGACATCAAATTGCAGATTGGTGGGGTTTGGGGCTATTGATCACTATCCAAATAATTGAATATGAAATTTCTTCAACATGTAGAATATACTACACGGTTTGTTTGCTTTCGGTCTAATATGTTTGGACTCTAATTTTAGTAATAACGCTGCAAAACCGCAATCTACCGGCAGCACAACGGCACCAAGAGAGCTCCCATCAGCTCATGGAAAGCAAGTAGTCGTGATTCCTTTCTCGTCGAACCATCATTTTATGACAGGTAGACTTAGCTACTTAGTGTAACATCAGAGCATGCAGTATTTACCTAATTTATCGGGCTTATAGCGGAACCTTGTGTAATACTATGGTATTGCTCACTTTTTAGGAAATTCCAATGATGATGGCACTAAGAAAAGACCCAATAGTGTGGTTCGACCCCAAGGCGTAAACATTCTGAATTGTAAGAATACCCTTGTTGGTAGCAACACTCAAGTTTGTGTCAAGCCTCCGTCGTTAACAGGGCGACCTTTGAACAAGTCGTTGTCCCCATTAAGCAATCAACCATTCGTCAGCGGAAAAGTGCCCCTAGTAGTTTGCTGCAGGTCAAAGTCTCACACTCAAACCAAAGCTGCAGTGACGTCAGCAGTATCAGCAGATCATTCATCACCTTTGAAGGTCATATCACCAACACAGGCATCACTTACCAAGCCCTTATTATTAAGGTCAGCCTCGCATTCCACTGTTGTGAGACCAACAGGAACCAGGGATCCTGCATCCACCAGATTGCCAACAGATGTTTCAACACCCTCATTGTCTCCTGAATCCCTCACTCTGCCAGAGAGTTCCACAGCTATCAAAACTCCAATAGTAGTAGAGACTATTGTGAGGGATCCAGCAACATCAGAACTTGCATTACATTCTAGCCCGCTAGTCTCAAAAAAGTCCTCATGTCAGAAAGCTACTTCCAGAAGGCGTCGAAGGCCGCATTGGTATAAGGGGTATCATGATACCGAAGCAATACATAAGTGGTGTGTAAATTAAAGTTCTAGTATCCACTTATTGCTACAACTTATCCAATTGTACAGTTCCATCAGCATACTGAATCTCATGTGCAGAAATTAGCCATTTTGTTAATAGTGGGTAATCATTATGATTAAAATCTCTGTTGACCCTAAAAATGTTTGTGCTTCATGTGTTGGCTATGTGGGACTGTGGACATCAATAGCTACTGGTATTATTATACATACGAGACAGGCACGAGTAAACTGTTTTATTCCAAATCTTGAAATTGGTGTCCATGCTAAGCCCGCTACTTGCTGGTAACATGCCAATAATGCTAAAGTCTTGGCCAAGATAGTGGAGGGATAGATAGTTCACTGAATGATAATAACCTGGCCTACCAAATATGCTTAGTTTGGCAATCCCAACGTTGCACAATTTACTTACCCATCATCCTTTTGCTAAGTTTCAAATAGCAATTACCATAGGGCATAGTTATCTGAACCTTGTGTTTATTTGAAGCGGCGGTAAGACAGTGCTGTTGATTCGTCTGGGCTACTCCGATTGACACAGCAGGTTACAATGCAACACAGCGTTACTCCTTGTCTAAGGGCTGCCATTGTAGGTTGGGGGGGGGGAGTGGGAAGGGAGGCACAGTTTTTGGCTGAAGTGGTCCAACTTTTCTTTCACTATCTTTGGTCTTTCCACTAATGGTAGTTGTGATTTGGGTGATACCTACACCTTTAAATTTTAGGAATGAATCATTAGTTGATGAGACAATTAAGCTCCATTACAGTCAAGGGGATAGCTTTAATAGCATCTCACAACGAGTTAGTCAGCTGTACAGCATACCGTCTACGTCAGGAGCTGTACGAGAACGATTGCGCAAACTGAACATTATTCCACCAGGTCGTGTCTTTGATGCTCAGTGAGTAACAATTTTTGTGTCTTGGTGTATCATTTTTTGCTTTCAACATGTGCTTTGATGGTCTCATTGTATTCGTATGTCTTCCTAAAGTTGTATTACTTTTATACATGTAGGTCCAAAAAGTCTCCAAAGGACATTGATTTTTCGCAAGTGTCGTCTACATCAAATTTCGAGCCATCAATCCTTGCAGAGACATTTGGAGCGCCAGAGGACGGTGGCTGTTGCTGTCCGCTCTGCTATACACCACCAAGGTTCGTGCCAATATGTAATGAAGTGAGAGCTACTGTTGAAAGTATAGTTGAAACTGTGTCAAACGAAAGCGGCAGTCCCGAAAGTATAAGCATTGATGACTTGTGTGTACTACATAAGAAATAGCTTGGTATAACATTTTATAAAAAATTATTTAATGTTTTTGATATAATTGTTGATGTATTCTTGTGCTCCTAGTCATCCATCCTTCATTACTTTTTCTGCAGTTTAAATGGTTTGACTAAAACTACCAATCGCAAACCATTTGATGTCATGTTAAAACTTCCAAGTTGGTGTACGACCTCTGCTGCAGAAAAACAATGCTGGATGGTCCCATTGTGTCAAATAGGCATTGACAATCTCTCAAACATTGGGTGTGTTCCAATAAACATTTTGTGCATTGCTAAGATAGTCTAAAGGTTGTGTAAATCATGAGCAATCTTGATAGGTTATTTTTATAGTTTATATTCTAATATTGTACAGTTTCAAGTCTTCTATTGTAGCTGCAAGGTATTGGGGCAATTCCATATATATTATATACACATAGATAACAATATACTGTATATAGAGGGCATGCTTTTCAGTTACATCAATGTTATGTAATCTGTGATGTACGGAACGATGAACACATCTAGTGTCTCTAGGGATTAGACCAGACTTCTTACAGTTGGACAGGGAAATAGCCATGGGTGTGTTTATAATCCATGTCTTATTTATCTATCATCAACAACCAGGAACTTGCAAACCTTTCTTGTGTCTTTAGGGATTAGACCATACTTCGTACAATTGGACAGGGAAATAGCCATGGGTGTTTTTATAATCCATGTTTTATTTGTCTATCATCAACAACCAGGAACTTGCAAACCTTTCTTGTGTGATATTTGAATTCCCAAAAAGTATTGTACCAGTGTACATAGTGGGCTCATAGTTACACAGATAGGTTGAATTCAAGTACATGGTTGCGGAAAAACATGCGCCTGAGTGATGGAATACTGATCATGTCACCAGTTCTCTTTTGATGGGAGAAAGGTTCCAAAATTTAGAATGTGGGTGGTATACCAGCTAAGTGACTGTGCACTATCACGTTCTACTCTTGGGCCCTGATGGTTGCATGGACCAGACCATGTAAACAAAGAAGACTGGGCGGGAAATATACATTGCAATCTACACCAACATTCAAGCATTTGCACATTGGTGAATTCATACTTCGAATTGTTGGTCTAATTTCGGTACACATCATGCTGTATTCCTTGGCCTAAGACTAGAAACACTGATGAACAAGATTCTAAATTGATGTGTTGGGGTGGAGGATAAGGATTCTATCCTGGGAACCATATGCTTCAGCCAAGCTAAGCCACACCAGTAATTGCAATTTGCAAGGTTATAATATCTGAAAATGGAAGCTAGCAAGTTGCCAGTGGCCACTATAAGTTTACCAATTCATACATGTGCTTAGATTTGCAATATCACCAACTGATGACCGTCTGGGCCTGGCCTTGGATCATGAGTCTACTACTATCCAGTGGAAAATTTATAGCGATAAGTAATTGAATATTGAAAATGAACATTTCACCATAGCTTGATGTGTGTTTATTGTAATGTGTGTACGGGTACACTTAGGTACTAATACGGGAGAAGTCCAAGAGTGGGTGATTGAACGATCTCCTAATACATAAAACTGAGCTATGACAACCTAGTTGACTGTGCATGTGTTTTGACCCATAGGTCCAAGTTGTTACTACAGACTTGTGTTTATCGATGCTATTTTAGGACTCCGGGCTTTCGGTCCCGGGGGACTTCGGCTGAGAGTACGCTAGTCTAGAAGTGATGACTCCAAATAGATTCCTTGTGAAAGTAGCCGTGCCTTTATTGAGATCTAGGTAACAACTGATTCAATACAGGAAAACAACTATTTCACTTCCGGTCTAAAATATTGCGCGATATTAACAAAAAAGGACAAGGCTGGTCCTAGGTTGGGCAGATTACAAAAATAGGACATGATATTGCAAATACAACATGTATAAAAGGATAACCATATCGGGGCACTCAATCCTACATAAACATGCATTTACATAAGATTTACACAGAAATGATAGATAATTGCACATTGTTTATACTATGTCAACAGGAAATGTCCATTTCACCACATAGCCTCCGATCTCTGGTGCCGATGCATCAGAGGGGCCAGAGTATCTGTTAGGTCAGTTTTTGGTGTAAGAATATCTTGCATTGTATAGCCTCTATCTCCTCGACCGGCTCTAAACTGTCTCTGGTTCCGGTGTGTAAAAAGTCCTGTTGTACAACATACTCCTGTTGACGGAGCCTACCAATCCTATTATTTAACTTGGAATACAGTCTTTCTCTCTCCTAGAGAACTCAGCAGCGGGAGACCTTTATCCAGTCAGCCGCTCCGCCGTGGTAACTGGAAGAACAGGAAGACGAGGGGAAGAAGTTGACTTTTTCGTACAGGACGCAGGATGTCTTGGCCTTTGTTAGGTATATCCTCCGTGTCAGTTCCTCGTTGATGCATGAGTGTCAGGTCAGGGGTTGGAGTCTTAGCCACAATACTCCCAAGTCGCCCCAATGCGACTTTCTCTTCTTAGGGTTCACCTTATTAGGTGCAGGGGGCGGCGTCAGACTGACCACGGCTGTCCTAGCTTTTTCTTCGGGTAAGGGGGGACCTAGCGTCCTTGGGCCAGCAGGTATACAATGGGATGGGCTACACGTCTATCAAGCTTCATGGCTTTTAGGAAATCTGGAAACGCGTGTGTCCACCTCGTATTGGATACAGCCATGAAACATTTTACGTTTATGCCTATATACGGTTGCGGCATCTCTGGCACTAACCCCACAGGAACAGAAGTATCTGGTGAAATGTCTGACATGCTATTGAATCCGGTTTTCTCTGCCTTCTAGCTTATACAGTCTGCAATAGGAATCCTTGCACCGGATCATAGTCTTAATGTCTTCTGTAGTCCCAGGTGCTACCCAACAAAGCTGAGACTGAACCGCTACGGTTTCATGAGCTCCTGTAATGTATTAAAGTCGACACCCGAGTCAACGTCACCAGGGATGATGCTGTCCCTAGTTACAACTGAGATGGCTGCAATGCCAAAGTCTGATGTGACGAGTATGACCCCATCCCTCGTAGGTGTCCAGAGACCCAAGTACAAATCTTCAGTATCTAATTGCAACAACGCAGTCAACTTCCTCACCTGTCTAAGCCATAGGTTGACCGACCGTATATGAAGAGATTTTATAATTAGTAGAAATAACTGAGAACTTGCTGCTTGATGTGGTACTGCTGACTGCTTGATGAAGATTGATGCATCTTGGCTGAGCCATTTCCCTGCGTAAGTTGTCCACTACACTCTGGATCGTTGTTGGGGCAATCTTGACTTCTATGACCCGACTTCTTGCAGGTCTATTAGGTGGGAACCTCCCTCCTCACAGTTGCTCTCAGAGTTCGTAGAGATCCACAGTCTTTGAACTTCTTGACTGGGGGTCTGTACTGCCTGCTGCAGGTCTTTCACCCATGTCATGTCAGTGTCCACCACTTTCGTGTGGTCAGGTTTCATCTCTGGTTCTCCTACTACTTTTAGCATGTGTGACCTTCTACTCCTGTGGAGATATCCTTTTACCAGCAAGAAGTCGTTTCCTGCTCGGACGGCTGAGTCATCATCTCTGGGGTTGATGGCCAGCAGATGCCTCTGTAACTGCGCATCCTCCAGAGAATTACTGAAATTATCTACTGCTAACACCTGAAGGTGCGCCTCTGGCAGTTCCTTGTAAACCTTGTCTACTAGCTTCTGCACCAAGGCGGCGTGCTACCGTAGTGACAGTCCTGCTCTTTTCTTTAGTTGCCCCAATTGCTATACCTTTCAAAGCCTCTCTCAGGTGCAGGTAGACAGACACCAGGTTCCAATTGTTAGCCTCGGTGATAGTCAGAAGCTGTTCTATGAAGAATTTGTCATCTTCTTGTCCATCAAACTGGGGAGTTATGAAGGATGGAGGGAGGGGCCGAGCTTCAACCAAATACCTTTAAACTTCGTCTGCCATCTCTCCGCTCAGTTTCAGGATCCGCAGCATACCTGTCAACCTGGAGTGAAAAAATATAGGGAGTCCCAACTTCCGGGTGCACAGGTGAAATTTTCAAGACCTTAATTACCAACTGCGAAAATACATTTGAAGAGTTGGAACCGTGGGGGGGGGGAGTATGCGTGGCAAGCTTCACTGTTATCACAGCACTAATCATTATCTTTTGACATAATCAGTAATACATGTAAATTAGCTACCACATGCACATGCACAATATAAGCTATGTAGTAGCTGATAACTCCAAAGCTGTATCAAAATACCAGATAGAGTGAAATGAGACTGAACAAGGGTATTAATTTGATACCATTTATTGGATAATCTTGGCTATTGGATATTAAACAATACAAAAATGGAAAATCCCAATCTGATGCCCTGAAATCGGGAGGATATAGGGAGCTGGTGGGAGTGAGAGTTTGAAATAGGGAGGATCCCGCCCAAATCGGGATAGTTGACAGGTATGATCCATGGTCAATTTCTTAGTTGAAGATATCAAGTCTGAAACTGTGAGGTACGACCATGCAATCCCACCACTGCCACCAATATATAGTTACAAAGGACACTTAAAATGATGTAATGTAAATATATGCAAAATAAATTGTAAAAAATCTGAGACTTCCATTGCATAAGTATAAAAACGCAGTTATACATAATAAGTCACAATTTATGGTCCAGGAACTGCATAATAGAGTAATTAAAAGTGTATAAGCAAGTACATGCATACATAATATAAGGTAAGTACAAGAGTAAGTAGATGAGTATGAGTTGAGCTAGACAACTACCAGACACTTTTCAAGTACATAAATGTAGTCGGTCAGGAAGGCTGAGGCTATGTATTGTCATGTCCTGGGCCATTATAATATGACCCACTTTGGTATTATCTGGTAGCCTCACTTCAACAGAACTAACTTGTCGCCAGAAACTACATGTGTTTATTGTTTCCCTACTGCCAAGATCAGGGCTTAAAGTGTAAAATTTTTTTTACAGGAACGCATCAACATTACTTTTACAGGAACGCATCAACATTACTTTTACAGGAACGCATCAACATTACATGGCTTTCACTATCAAACAGAAACGCTAGGAGTATTATTTGTTCAAACAACTTCGCTTGCAAATAGAGGCATTTTTATATATATTTTGTTGCATAACTTTAAATACAGATTCATTCATTCATTTATTCATTCGGATGTTCGAAGTCTGCATATATCTGGCTAAATTCAAAGAAGTAGCACATCGATAAGATGTTTTTACAATAAGTACTTTTTATTAACTCTTGTTCTCTGTGTGTAAACAAGCATTTAATAAATATAATAGTTATATCTCCATTTCTGTTTAGATGAGTGGTATTGAGCCAGTGTTGGAAGGTGCTTGCAGAAAATGTTTGAGAAGCTCAGATTTGTCTCCCTTGTTTTCATGTCAATACTTAAAATGTTATGTATTTTTGGGTAAATAGTAGTGCTTTGGACCTTCTAGTATAAAAATGTTTGCCATACATATTGCCACCTAATTTTCATGTGTTAATGTGTAGGAGATATTAATATTAAAATTAAAAATACTTTAGACACCCATTGAATATCCCTATTCAATTAATTAAGGTAGCGACCTCCTAGTGTTTTGAGCGAGGGTGGGCTGACTGGCTGTAGTTAGTAAGGGAGCAATACCTTTACTGAAACAACTAGTACACTAGCTAATGTACTGAAAATGCAACCGGAACGCGTTCCTGTAAGAATAGCTCTAATAAATTCTTACCAGAACGGCGTTCCGGTGCGTTCCGGTACACTTTAAGCCCTGGCCAAGATACTGTAGGCCTACAAGGACTGCAGCCGCAGGTATGTACATATCCACAAATCAATCATTGAAATAGACTTATTATTACCCAAGCAAAAGAGAAGACAACTTCATGATGCAACTTGTGAGTGACATATTTGCTGAAAAATGCACAAACCTAACCCCTTTCCACCTAAATAGGCTACACGCATAGAGGGAGATACCTCTATGGCTACACGGCAGTGCGAGCAGCACCATAGAGGAGATAACTCTATGAGCAGCACTCTCAGTCACAATAGCCACGTGTTTATGGTGCAAACGAGAAATAACAGTCAGTTTCTGAACACTAATGTAATAGTTATACTCCAGCGGGCTTGGAGTTGTGCAACCAATGCAGAATAAGAGCGCTTGCAGAAAGTCGAAGGATCACGATTACATTTCTCCCATTTCCTCGTCACTTCCTGTGAAGGTTTTGTAAACCGATGCTAAAGTTACATACATGTACAACAAAGATATCTTTGTGTAGAATATAATCATATTCATATCTGTTGTATTGTTTGGTTTAACTTGCATGGAAATACATAAACATACATAGAATTGATTTAAGCGCTGGGAAGGAACATTTAGGTGTGACTTTTTAAATTACATTCTAATTCTATTCTTTGAAAGTTAAATGTAACCAATTCCAATCCCAAGCTATTGTTATTTTATATATATAATATATGAACATTTAATATTAATATTGTATGAAATGAATATAAACTTAAAGTATCAAATACTCATACTGAATAGTCATACTAATAGACTATTAGTGGAAGTATACTACATGATTTGTGTAGTACAAGTATTGTAAAGTATTAGTAAAATTAGTGAAAGTATAGTAATAGTTATAGTATTTTTTTAGTTTGAAAGAAGAACTTGATTGTGATTATTAGCTAATTTGCCACAGTTAAAACCGGGAAACAGTATCTGTTTTGGCTGACTTCACCTAGATAGGCCTACTTCACTCTGGTGTAGGCTGTGCTTGATTCCACTCTAAATATGACACCTACAGTTAATAAATTTATGATACTTTGTAGATTATGTTGGCAAGTAGATCATTATATCCTTCAATGTCGGTTGTGTCATGTTGCTGTCGAAATGTGCAAACATCAGCTGCATTGAACAAGAACATTCGAACTGGTGTACCAAAAGTCACAAACAACAGAAGCAAACCTTTGACCTATGAGGAAGCACAGAAACCTAATAGGATTGGGGTGACCAAATACTGGAACTCTATTGACACTTGTAAGTGCCATTATTGGTGTTATCATTATTTGATTCCAGTCAGCATCTATTATTACTATTAATATGTTATATAAGGAGTTCTATCAGCTACAAGCCAAATGTTCAAGTAATTTTACATTTCAGCCTAGGCCTATGCCCAGTCCTCAAATATTATAGAAGTAACTCAATGGGCACAAGTTATATTGTTATTATTAGATTATTCATACATATTGCATATCGCTTAGCCCAAGGTTGGGACTAGCTGGTTTTGAAAGTAGACTATAGGTCTCTATCCATCGAAAAACTGCTATTTTTACTGCTAAAATCTGGAATCAGTGTAGGAGTAGCTGTTGAATGGGAGCAATCACCATCATTACCACCACCAGCACTAATACTACCACTACCACTACTACTACTACTACTACTACTACTACTACTACTACTACTACTACTACTACTACTACTACTACTACTACTACTACTACTACTACTACTACTACTACTACTACTACTAACACCACTACTACTACTACTACTACTACTACTACTACTACTACTACATCTACTACTACTGCTGCTGCTGCTAGTACTGCTGCTGCTACTACTACTACTGCTGCCATCAGCATCATTACCACCACTGCGACTACTACTGCTGCCGTTGCTGCTACTATTAATGCTTCTAATACTATTGCTGCTGCTGCTATTGCTACTACCACACTGCTTTCACTTATTGTTAACTAAGTGTTACTACTCAAAATTGTTGCTGGTATTTATTTTCTGCTTTGTATATTCGTTATTTATTTTTACACGATGGAATCTGTGTTCTTCGTTTAATATACGTTCTCGTGAAATATTAATTGTACAACTCTAGTGGTTGACCTTCCTCATTCCACTAGTAGTTTTGCAGTGTTTTAATATGCATGCTATACATGCAATGTATTTCAATTAGTTTTTATTCATTTTTAGCTGGCTTACACATAGAGAAGCAATATGCAAGATGGCTACCAAGATCATCTGAAGTAGCTGTCGAAAATGTGTTCGTGAGAAAGTTCATTGTTGGAACGTTTCAAGAGTACCTGTTGTCTGAAGTCATAATAAAAAGAAGAGCAAATATGATAATCCTATCATTTATTGTTAAGGTATTTGGATATTTTGAAGTTTTCTTCTTTCTTAAAATGAATTAAAAGTGAAAGTTTTACTCTAGACAATGTTAGCCAGTGGCACAGACCCTGTTGTAATTAGCTAATACAATGATTTCACTAAGTAATTTATTTAAAATCAAATTTGTTATTAGCTAGCTCGGTGTTAATTGATGCCACCCATGGGGTAGTACTATCCATAGCCCACAGAGTCGGACGTACTATTATAACCTACTACACTACACAAAACTGCATTGCTACACTATTTTTCTGTACGCTACATTACAGTACACTATTAAATCAGTACTACACTCTGTTATACTATTTACTATACTACATGTACTTACTTGTATTCTACACTGTTGCACTGGTATAATTATTATCATTATAATGTTTCAGAGAATGCAGCCAATGAGGACACTGCACTTTCTCAAGGGATATACAGAGACCATGCTTTCCAATTACACCAAATCCATTGTCAAAATAGAATTGCAAACAGCAGAAAATTTCAGTTCTTTGATATTTAAAAAAATTTAGCTTATGTTTATGCATTATTTGTTCTTCATTTACCTAAATTTACATAGTTTCATTTTATTGCTAGACTGTTGAATAAACCATATTGAACAAGTGTTCATTCTAATGCTAACAGCACACTAGTGTATGCTATGCAGCAGTTCCACATTTATTTGAAGTTGTAGTCTATGCAATAATTAAATAAAAAATAGCAATAATAGTAGCCCTCTTCCTCTAATGCCTATGTTATGAGTATTATACCAAAGCAAACTACTGCATATATTTAATAGCCAATACCATGGCTAGGCCTTACTTTAGCCCACAAGACAACAGCGAAAAGTTCTGCAAACCATACTCCATTGACCGATAGCAATACTCGTGTGTCACCATAGAGTTACTGACAAGTCATGCGTAAGCATAACTCTATAAGCGTGTAACTAACGGGAGATGATAACTCTGTTGTACACGATTAACGCGTGGAAAACTTGCCATGGTGACGAATCCACTTTTGAGTTTTAGGTGTTAGAATAATTTTGGAGTAATTATTGTTTTTGATTGCTAGTCATCGTGATTATTTATGCAATATTTTATATTTCCTAATGATTACATGAGGTATAAGAAGATGTAGGGTGACAAATAAATTAACTAGGGGGCCCATGTAATTAATAATAGTATCAGTCAGGGGCTATGAGGTGTAATGCCAGAGCCTAAACCTAAGTCTACTTATTTGTTATAAAATAAAAATAAAAATATATTTATTTCAATAGAGTATTAATTTGGATTAATTAACTTCAATTTAAATTTCTGTCCTTTAAAAAGTCGGTGCTGTCTGCTACCTGGAGTGCTTATGCTAATTATTTGGGGATAGAAACTATACAACAGATCAAAATGCATGTAGATCACAGTCACAGTGATTGTCATTGTGACTATTGTCAACTAATTTTTCAGTCACATTCTGGCTTGCTCTTATGTCAGCTAACCCCACGAATATATATCTAGCTATGGATAGCCCCCTTTCTGGCTGTAGTATTAGTATATTACTTATCCCATCTGTATGTAAATGATCATAATTAATGTTGTCATTGGATTGTTGCATATCGATGAACTATCCTGGTAACAATAAATGAATTTACCTCAGAATTTACCTCAGATGAGGTAGGACTCCACCATCAATTTCATGCAAATCTATAAGGGAGCCTCTAGTTTTAACTATTTTTTAGACTAGGAGGTCTGCAATATTTACAGTATATCACTGTTTAGGATTGGAAGTTGGTTTCTCATCTTATCTCACGAATTGTTCGTGGCAGGAAACTAGAGTGGTAAATGCATTTTTTGGCTGATATTGAGGTTGGCTCTCCTCTGGCAGCTGCTCTAGTGGTCATTGTTACCGTCTCTCTGTCACCCACAATATCATCATATGCTCTGGATAGAGTGGAATGTTGTTCTTCATTCTGAAGAATCCTGGTCAGAAGGGCCAGGATTCTATCGTGCAAAAGTTGAGATCATACAATGAGCCTGATTCAAAGAAGAAAAACTTTGATGAATGATTAGGCGAGACGCATTTTTATATTTTTATTGACTCGTTATATTTCGATGTATTTCCATACATCATCATCAGAGAATTCCTCTGATGATGATATAGGCTTATCATGGATATACTCGTACATCAAAATATAAGGAGTCAATAAAAATGCGTCTCGTCTTATTATTCATCATTAAGATACTCGCTCACACCAATATTTTCCAAGAAGAACTTTATAGTGGCTATGCCGGTTTTCACTTCAATTGGTTGGTTTTCTTTGGTTAGGCTATTAGATTGCAATGGAAGTGGATGAACAGGAAGGGGCTGTTGCCACAGAACCTATCACACAGTAAGTCACTGAGTGAGATTTCTAAATCATATTAGTAGTGGTACCAGTGGTAATATTGCTGGCTTTCCAAAACTTAAATAGTATTTATTGCCAATAAACAGCTACAAAATTTTCAGATCTGATTATTGCGGTAATTCTTAACATGATAATTAATTTTTTGACCACCTTCACTTCAAATACATGAGTAGAATTTAAGACCGAATCATCCCGAAATAATTTGTAAAATATTAGCTCGTAAACTTAGCTTATATTTTGAAAACTTCTGCTGATGTCAAATATTCCCCTGTGAGTAACAGGAAGTATAATTGTAGGAGGAAAATTCAAAAGGAAATGATAGAACGGTATTTCCATTTGTTGATGAATGGATGTGGTAATACTCAGTGTACAAACGTGTATTGTGCCTCATCTGCACACTTCTACTACCAAGCAAAACCTCTCTCTCCTAACGGTGCTGCTGTTGAAGCAGTACGTCTTCTTAGGGATGTAAGTATTGCAAGAGAAGTTTAATTAGAGAAATCAGTACCGTTAGGGAGGTGTGTATTATTAGAGGGGTAAGTACTGTTGAAGAGGTAAGTACCATTAGAGGGGTAAGTATTATTAGAGAGGTAGGTATCATTTAGAGAGGTAAGGATTATTAAAGAGGAAAGTGCGGTTAGAGAGGTAAGTAAGTATTAAGTCTCGTTATTGGTGTTTGTGTATTTATGAAACTATTTTTGCCAACGTTGGTCAGTTCGGGAATTATATGAATAGAATGATGTTAAGAGATTTGTTCATTTATTTCAATGTTCCTGAAGTTGCATGCTGATTGCTAATCAATAAAATGGTATACTTTCACTCTGCCATTCAATGGTTTAGCATAAACCTTGACAATATAATAATGAAAGGGGCATCAATTTTCACATCACATGTAATGGTATTTCAAATTTGCAGCCAATGATCTCTAGAGTTTCCCCATGTACTAACTGAACGGGCAATGTTTTCACAGTAAATTTGAAATTCGGTCTCATAGTAGCTCGAGATAAAGATCAAATGTGTGTTTGCAGAAAGCTCCACTGCAGTGTACAAGCACCGATGAAAAAGAATCAACTGTTCCAAAGAAACTCCATACCTCCCCGCAATCAACTACATCAAATAATGTAGGACCTCAGTCTAACTTTTCCAATGACTCCACGACACCATGTAACTCAAATGTGCTTCCTGCAAGTAAGGCTAGTACATCCTACAGCAAATCCTCATCAAACTCAGCATCAACCTCGACATCGACCTCCATATCGGGTTCATCACCTGAATTTGTCACCACTCTCTCTGAAGAGCGTGTGTTGATGACCATAGAGTTGTGTAAACAGCAGTTTAGATGGTCAGAATTAGTAAAGCTCATTGGCAGTTCCTTTAGGTAGGATAGTCATGTAGCTGCATATATTTGAATTATATATAGCTTATTATTGCGAAATTTTGATGAGTTGTTTTCAATACTGTCAACCTTTTTATTGCATCTAACAGCTTTGCGATCAAATAATAGACTTGTTGTACGGCATTTATTTTGCATTCCTGTGCAGGTTCACCTACAACATCTGACTCCATTGTGTACATGGTGTTCTAACTTTCCATGATTGTCACAAATCCATGGGCTTGTGGATAAGTTAGACCAGATAGTAAGTCATCCTTCTATCTGCTTTATACAGCCAGATAGATGTACTAATCAAGAGTTTCAAACTTGACAAACCTGATCCGATCACAGGACTGACTCTAGACATCAAGTCACTGCGGAGTACTTACTCAGCACTGTTCTCTTTACCTGCGATTGCCTTCAATACGGCACTGGTTAATGCTCTAATTCACTTGTCTACTGACCTTTCGATAGGTAACATTTGCTCACAGAAAACTTATAGATATGTGAATGTATTGGAGAGAGTATGTTATAGAAAGAGTTTGAATACTATCATAGGTTTAATTGGGGAGTGCATACTCACCTTTCCTTCACCTTCTACTAGGTCAATACAAAGCATATTAGTAATATGTCTGCGACTAGCTGTGGTGACATCGGTAACCATCTGTGTGTCAGTAATCATGCTGTTAGTGACCATGGTGTAATTTGTATCAAATAACTATGGTGACGTGTTTGTTGGTAACCATGGTAACTTGTTTATGGTGCCATGTTATTTGTAACCATGGTGACTTCTTTTAACAGTAACTATGGTGATGTGTTTATTAGTAACCATGGTAATGTGTGTATTTGTAGAGCTGCAGTACAGATCAGCCTATGAGAGGGATCCGGATATTCTCAATGTTATACTAATAGTGCTCAACCTCCCCTGTTTAGATAGCCCTGAGTATATAGGTAGCTATCACACAGTCATATAATGTACATGTGCTATAATAATAGTACATGCCTGTTGTACTTATACTAAATATTATACTAAATACATTATACAGTCAATTCTGTAGTACATACTGGTAGATGCACTGTGGTATAGTTTTCTAGTTTTAGCACCAGACTGGACATAATAAGTAGGCGCTGAGAGCAGCAGAGAAGGACAAATCCTTCCGTTTAGTTATGTAAGACTTAGAGGAAGGTACTTGAATTGTTGATTGTAGAACAAGCATACCCACAATTCCTAAAAGCTATGACTCATCTACCTCTGCAAGGCCAGAAATCTCTCGTGCAGATATTTGTATCACAAGGGGTGGAGTGTCTACGCTCCCTCCTTACATCCCTACAGCAGCTAATTACAATCAGAGTGGTCTCCCAGTCCGAGAAGTGGAGCTCGAGGCACGTTCTCAACTATGATGAGCAGATCTGCAGTGCAGCTAAGGTAAGCAATGTCTGATTGGTCAATCAATAGTTATACTGTATGGGATTGGTCAATCAATAGTTATACTGTATGGGATTGGTCAATCAATAGTTATACTGTATGGGATTGGCCAATCAGTTGTCATACTGTATGGGATTGGTCAATCAATGCATTTCCTCTTGTCTTCAATTGAGTATTTTCTTAGGGAACTAAGACACTATTTTCACAATTTATCTTTTATGTTAGGTAGGTATATATAACTGCCCATTCCTTAGCATAATTGTGTTTGTATGTAGGTATTGCTGGACCTCTATTGCAGGTAATGAAGTTAGTATACTACGCATCATTAATGGGAGGCAGGTTGGATGATGCAGAACTCATTGTGAAAGAGAAGGAGAAAAATGAAGAGATAAAGAAAAGTGTACAGGAGTTTATACGAAGTAAGTTATTTATGTTGAGCAGGTATAACAAGACGTATCTATCAGATATAAATGTAGGTATCTATCAGGTATAAGTGTAAGTACATTGTATATAATATTATTAGGACTTTGGTATAAGTGTAGGTATACATCAGGTATAAGTATAGGTATACATCAGGTATAAGTATAGGCATATATTGGGCATGCACACTGTATATGAATTGTATATTATGTATGTTCAGGTGCAACTGAGCGAAACAGTACGAAAGAGAGGTCAGAACCAAAAGAGGATGCCTTAGCCCAAATCCTAAATATTCGGTCACTGGATTGTCGAGAGCCTCTTATACCCAGACTAGAGTTCATCAATGACATGATCAATGACACTTTAGAAATGGATCAAGACTTTACTTTCTACAAGGCACAGAATGACACGGTTAGCCATAGATCTATTCAAGTATCTATATAATATAATATAACTTTCTATGTCTATGGAAACGTAATGACATGATTAGTTCTTAGGCTACAGTCTCCAATGTTGCTTAGCAACCTTTGATGTTTCCTTACTCACTGTAACATGCATTTAGGTGTGCCTGCTTTAGACATCAAATATTTAACCTCTTCTGTAGTTCACGTTCATAGAGCACCCCTTCCTCCTGAACACTTCTACGAAGACAATGGCCATGTACTACGATAGTAAAATGAGAATGATCAGTGAGAGGCGGTCAGCCATCTTGTCTAGCCTGATGCATGGGGGACAGTTGATGCCCTATCTTAGACTGAGTGTCCGGCGTAATCATATTATAGATGATGCTTTGGTTGGGGTGAGTTGTATAGCCTCCCCGCATTAAATATGGGATTTGTAAATCAAAGCCAAATATCAACATAGGGTGGTTATCTATCAGTCAGTGGTGGGTGACTGATGGTGGTTTGACTACACTTGAGCCAATCATGGTCCATTGTTCATTTTGTTTACAACAAATTAGTATGCTGATAATGCTGATAATGCTGATAATCAAAGCTGAGTTTGATGGATGCCTGATTTAATATCTACAAGCGTCTACAGTGTAAATGTAGCTGTAGCTTTTCTGGTGCAAGAATTTTCAAACTGATGGAACATTAAACCACTACTGTCGCACCATTCGATATTTGCAAAGAATATTGTTCATCTTATTTCATTAAGATTGATGTGCTGTTTGTCTTTGTAAACCTAGTGGCAGCCAAGATAAACACATTTGAATATTAGCTATTATGACCTCCAGCCAGCATTGAGTACATAGGTAGGCTACAGCATGAAATAGGCAAGTAATCTTATTGAGTCACTGCCATTCTAAAATAGCTCTTGTGTACAGTGATAAACAAGAAAGTTACAGGCAATTCCCGCAATGAGTTGCAGGCACTATGGCTATCTCTGTGGCACAGTTTATATTAACCGCTTGAGAGCTTCCAAAATTCCCAAAATACATACGTAGGCTCCAAATTGAAGGAGAGGGTTTGCTTGGCAGCTGCTAGGTTTCCAAACACAAGCAACACATCAATCTTACTGAAATAGGATGAACAATACTATTTTGCAAATATTGAATAGTGTGACAGTAGTGGTTTAACACTCTACACTTGTGTATTCTCTTTGGTTGACCTCCAAATTTGGTTTGTTTGGTAAAGATGTTGCCTCCTCTTATGGCGATGGTGGTGTTGCATGCAATGTTAAACCCACAGGCTGTTTGCTAACCAGTTAGACTAAGTTCTTTATTATAATATTATCCTCCAGTTGGAAATGGTGTTCATGGATAACCCAGAGGATCTAAAGAAACAGCTCTATGTTGAGTTTGAGGGTGAACAAGGGATTGATGAGGGGGGCGTGTCCAAAGAATTCTTCCAACTAATCACAGAAGAGATATTCAATCCAGACTTTGGTATGTAGAGTAGATAGTATAAGTACTGTACACAGTTTATATGTATGTTTAGTGTATATGTATCTACTGTATATGATATTTGTAGTATATATGATTATATTGTACAATGTGTTGTACATGTGTGTATAGACAGATTGTATTAGTAGTAATACATGTACATGTACGAGTACATGGTTACATTGTATTATATCTACATGTACAGTGTTTAGTGTCTCCCCCCTCCTTTCTCCAGCACACACATTAGCCGGAGGCTGAACTTTGTGCTTCAAACTGTAGGACCAACGATTTCTACAGGTTGAAGTCACATGGGCTAAACATTTGTAAAATGTACAAAGTTGTGCCTAACTAAGAGGGAGAGAGTTGGCCGTTTGTTATCTTAATAACTAACTACATGTGCGCCCAGTTACGCATACAGTATAGAGTAGACTCTACGCATACAGTATAGTGTAGACTCTACGCATACAGTATAGAGTAGACTCTACGCATACAGTATAGTGTAGACTCTACACATACAGTATAGCGTAGACTCTACGCATGCAGTATAGCGTAGACTCTACACATACAGTATAGCGTAGACTCTACACATACAGTATAGCGTAGACTCTACGCATACAGTATAGAGTAGACTCTACGCATACAGTATAGCGTAGACTCTACGCATACAGTATAGTGTAGACTCTACACATACAGTATAGAGTAGACTCTACGCATACAGTATAGCGTAGGCTAATTATGATGTACATGACATATACCTTACTCACTTCTCTAGGAATGTTTATATACGATGCGGAGACACGGCAGTTCTGGTTTAACCCGGATTCATTTGAGAACGACGCACAGTTTAGCCTGGTGGGTATTATACTTGGCCTAGCGATATACAACAACATCATATTAGACGTACGACTACCAATGGTCGTATACAGGAAGCTCATGGGAAAACTCGGCACATTGGAAGATATGAAAGACTCACATCCTGTAAGTGTTGTACTTCATGTTACTGTGTATGTTATACAACTGTGTATATTATGTAGCTGTGTATGTTTTGTAGCTGTGTGTGTTATGTAACTGTGTATGTTATGTAACTGTGTATGTTTTGTAGCTGTGTATGTTGTTTAGCTGTGTGTGTTATGTAACTGTGTGTGTTATGTAACTGTATATGTTATGTAACCGCGTGTTATATTATGTAATTGGTATACACAATGCAGGTACTCTACTCTTCTCTTAAACAAACACTGGAATATAAAGGGGACGTTGAGAATGATTTAATGATGACGTTTGCTCTCAGTCGTACTAATATGTTTGGAGAGATGATATCACATCCTCTGAAGGAGGACGGAGGGAACACATTCGTCAACAATGAGAATCGTCAGGTATAGTTTATAGATTATAAATTCTTGTTAATTGATACCATTTGCCATACTAATTGGAAATATCATTGAGATTAATATCCCAGTTTTGTATGTTACTGAGCTAAAGAGAGGGGTAGAGAGACAACATCAGTTTCATGTAACAGAGTTCTACAGCATGTATAATCTTAGTCTAGAATGATTAGTCTCGTGCGTACATCTGCATAGGTGTACATATACATGTACATGTACATACTATACTGATATACAGGAGTACTGCAGGCTATATGCTGACTATCTACTCAATGGAATGGTGGACAAACAGTTCAATGCCTTCTTTCGAGGATTTAATATGGTGACTGATGAAAGTCCATTACAAGCTCTGTTTACTCCTGAAGAGATCGAGGAACTCGTATGCGGCAGCAGTGACTGGGACATCAACGCATTGGTATGCTGATATATGACCATTTCCACTTCTCATTTGTTACTGAAAAGCTATCGATTGTAATGTGAAGTTATCCTCTCTCACTAGTGGACAACTTCACATGGGAAAATAATATAATATAATATAATATAATATAATATAATATAATATAATATAATAGCATAATGTACTTATGTATAGCACTTGCTATATCATACAAAATATTACAATAACACACGTTATGCATTATTTTACTGATGCTATATTTTTCACAGTACTACATTTACATGCTATCTGTATAGTTAGTTGAATATAGTATTATTATACAGTATTCTATGCCATGTCTGTGCATGTAGTTGTTTATATTATAGCTATGGCCAATACATACTATGTGCTATATTATAACACTGTATGTGTGTGATATCACAGGAGGCATCCACAGAGTATGATGGAGGTTTTGAGACAGACAGTGAGACTATCAAACACTTCTGGACAGTTGTGCATGATATGAACCAGGAAGATCAGAGAAAACTTCTACAATTTGTATCTGGTTAGTATACAAGTGGGGATAGATCTATGTTAGTAGTGTACAGCAAGTGGGGATAACTCTATATTAGTAGTGTACAGAAAGTGGGGATAACTCTGTATTAGTGGTGTACAGCAAGTGGGGATAACTCTATGTTGGTAGTGTACAGCAAGTGGAAATAACTCTATATTAGTGGTGTACAAAAAGTGAGGATAACTCTATGTTAGTAGTGTACAGCAAGTGGGGATAACTCTATTAGTAGTATACAGTATATACATACATCATATCGGCAGTATGTGGAGATAACTCTAGAAGTAATATACATGTACATGTGGGAATAACTTTATCAGTGGTATACAACAAGTGGGGATAACTCCATATTAGAAGTGGCAATATATAATGCTAACTGCAGGTAGTGACAGAGTACCTGTTGGAGGTCTAGCTAAGCTAAAGCTTGTCATAGCCAGGAACGGACCAGACTCGGACCGACTACCCACCTCTCACACGTGTTTCAACGTCCTACTTTTACCCGACTATAACAATCTAGAGAAACTGAGAGAGAGGCTCACACTAGCCATCACACACGCCAAAGGTTTTGGCATGCTGTAGTAAATATAATATATACACATGGTACATTATCTATATGTATGTACTCTCTCAATGTACTCACTTAGTAGTAGAGTTAGAATAATATATTAAAGTATCATACCCATATCTTATACCCGTGAATATATCGTTTACCTGTTGTTGATAAATTTGCTGTAGGCTTATTCACACTTCTACCTTGGCAAGTTATGTGGTGGTGGACTAGTTATTTATTGCTTGCGCTTAGCATACTGCTGTCGTTTTGTGAATCAATTTTATACGCTGACTTCATTATATTACCATTTTTAGTAAGATAGGCCAACAAAACAGCATAGAAATAGGGAGTATATAAGTCTGTATACCAAGACTATGTTGAGCAGGTAGAGCATTGGTACTGGATACCAAGTGACTCATATTTACCTGCATAGTCTCCTACTCATTCATAGGGTGCTGAGCATCAGCTAAGCAATACCGGAGACATCCGTGGCATTGTGACAGTATGGGTTCCCTCTGTATGACTTACTTGGTTTTGGCTAAAATCACTTATTCCATGAGATAGCCCTAGTACTCTATTGTGTGTACTATTACCTATTAATGTTGTGTGTGTTGGACCACAAGCTGAACTGTTGTACTATTCGAAGACAATACAAGAAGATTATTACTGTATATTCTCTTTCCACATGGAGTCATTTGTATATCATATCTCAAGTGAAGACATCGTGTATTTAATGTCTACCCCAATCGGTATTTCGGTACCTGGACTGACTTGTCTATAGTTTAACTACTGTTGCAAAAAGTTGAGGTTTTATGATTTTAAAATTGCAGGATTTTCTTATGCATTACACAATAAGATTTCTTGGCATAAATATTTTGTAGACTGGCAAAAAGAAATATTCTGACTGATTAATGAAGTATTTTCGCGGTAAGCATCGGCAGGCGGAAGCTCACAGGGTGCGTATTGCTGTGAGAAACTGCCGAGTACGTTGCGTTTTTCGCAAATGTGGTCAGTCATAAATGGCCACCATGTTCGAGCAACATGATTACACTTTGTTTAATAGTGGCAGTAGACAGATCTCTTACGATTTTATTATATATAATGAGGAACACGTGTGGCATGGTGACAAATTGTTCAGTTTATAGTAGCTGGATTGAGCACACTTGAAGCATTCCTATATTCCTGTCCATTAATCATAGTAATGCTCCTCATTAGTCAAAGTATCGAGTGGTAAACACGCTTTAGTAATTACATCTCATCATGCAACTCTCACCTGAACGTCCAACATATCAATGACTAATTGAGTCACTGTTAAAATAGATACCTGACTGCATATACTCACATACATAATCTATCGGGTTCCTGCCACCAGCTAGCTCCACTTGAGAGCAAGCAGCCCCAAATAGAAACACTTGACATGGGATTGGTAGAACTGTATATTTCTACTTGAGAACTTGGCTGCAGATCACACCTTGGCCTTTCTAGAGATGGTCCTTTGAGGAGGGTTTCATGCTCTCAACTTTGGGGAGATGTGAAGGAAAGTAGGGGCTATCTGATAACTGGTTCTAATTGGTAATTAAAGTACTTGTTATGACTGATCCATCTTGTTCATCACATGGTTCCCTTATTGATTAGTCACCACTGGCACTGTATTTAGTATATAAGTTAGCTGAACAGGTATCCCAGTTCAAAGTATCGGCCACAACCGTAGGATCGTGAATTTATAGCTACTCCACTGTCAGCATACAGATAGATAACTTGGTGGTTACAGAACTGAATATGAAGGTGAGTAACAGTCCACTTGCACTATATTGATTGTACAGTACTGATCATTCGTCTACCCTTAGTTTGGTGAAGGCATGAAATTATAGTAATATACAAGTAGTGTATAGCAGCTTGCCGTTGTGGATTTTAGACTTGGAACTGTGAGAAGAACTCGTCTTATTATTTTATTTAGACAACAGGATGGTTGGGCATAATGAAACCTGCATAAATATATATTTTATTCTTCCTCTGAATAGTTTTCACGGTTTTAAATATATGCATGTAGTTCTCATGAGTTGTATCCTTTGCTATATTATTAATAGCATTTCAAAATAAGTTTATAATATTGATTTCCTATGTTTCCTAGTGTTCATCAATGGAAATGTTGTACTCTACTATAATACTCATATCAGCTGATATAGTACTCAGTAATAGGCAATATATAAAAGTAGCTCTCATGGATTACAGCTGTACATACAATGTAACCACTTGACATGACACAAGGATGCATGTACTTTTTAGGTGCTCATTCTGCTAGCTTTAACTCTGGTGGTTTTAGTTGCTTCCCACAGCAGCTCAGAAGACGGATCTCCATATGGGTAAGTGTAGTTATAACAATATGATATGGGCTATTTGTTTTCATGGATTGGAACCAAGTCCTTGGTTGCTCAAAATTGTATTTCTTGCAAGAAACATCACAATTGTAAAGGTATATTCTTGATGATGGTTTTGATTGAATAAACATGACCAAATTCAATAATATTGCTTAATGCTTAATTTATGTAACTTTTTTCTACAGAAGAGAGAGATCAACTGGTGTGAGGACTAGTAGAAACAGGATCAGATATCCAAGTAAACAGTCGATTAGACGGGCTTATTACTGGTATAGGAGGGGAGGCTACAGGTATAGAAGGTACAGGAGTAGACTGTCTTTGTCTACCTTAACCAAACTACAGGAAACTATTCAGCTCCTCATTACTATCAATGTAAGTCTACGATTCAAACAGAAATGTTATGCATGATGTAGTAATGTCTGCTACTAGCCTGGGTTCCAAGTTTTCCACGAAACTTAGCCAGCATGTTGATGATTGTGACTGAAAACTTTAGGCACAGACCAAACTTATCATAGTTATTCAGTAGCGCACCTACTGCTGGTTGGAAACTCAGGCTACATACGTACATGCATGTATTGGCCTAATAAACCAACCAAGTTAGCACACAATGAATGTTGATATAAATAATATGATGTACTAAATATAAATATATATCCCATGTCAAACTGGATGCACAGAATGTATATTCTGTGAAATAGTTCTGCTGATAAAATAGCACCTGCAACTAGAAGAGTATTGTGATAGCATATTTGGTTAGGATTAGGCATCAATGTTACTTGTCGTAATCTCTGATGATATTACTTATAGCCTGAGCTCATACCAAACTGGGTACAGCTGTCATTCCATGAATGCTTTGGGCGCTCAGGCTGCAATGGCTGCTTGGATCTAAGTAACCCTATCAATGGCGGTTTGGTACCGACCTTCAAACTGGCGCTGAGAATCAAGAGGACAATATCACCGAAGAGCATGAGTAAAGCTGACTTCATCGCCTTGCTTGCTACTGAGGCAGCAAAGGCTGCAGCAGTAAGGGCAGGTAATTCCGAACTGTATTTCTACTCATATTTTCCTTAGTACTATGCTCAAATATATTAGGGAAAATGCTATCCAAATTCTCATATACATTATGTATGCAGTCTACTCACAATGGTCATTAGCTGACCACATGAAAAATGAGAGGACAAATCCAAAATTGGTAGACCTAACAACTAATAGTCTTGTACTATTATATTTTGCATTCCATCTTATTGAGCTATGGCGAGGAGTTGAAAATACTGTATTTAAAGTTTGAAGCAATATCTGGTATACTATTCTATAGGAAAACATATTTATGGCTTTTAAGTTATACTTTTTAAGATTTAATTTCTTACTAATTTAAGGAGGTTATTTAAACCTGCCATTTTCTTATGGGCGGAGAGACTGTCTGTACCCAGAGCCAGATCTCAACTTACCAACTGGAAATATTCTCCATACAATACCTTTGTTAAAGCAGCAGTTCCGTCTCTCAGATCGGCAAGCCGTGGCTTTAATGGGTAAATATCTCACTACTTTCAGTTGAAACACGTCACGTAGTGGTTTTCTTTTGTGCTCAGATAATAATACACTTATATGTCGGCATGATAATGAAAACCAGCAATTTTAGCCTACATATATTACATTAGTATGACATTAGTATGGTTGCTGTTACAGGTGCCCACTCTCTTGGCAGAGCTCGCCCTGAGAACTCAGGCTTTGATGGTGCTTGGGATAAAACAGAAACAGCTCTGGATACAGGTTATTATAAGGTGATGAATTCTAATCAAATCAAAGCAGAGAAGTTCAACAACAGTAGAACACAGTAAGTTGATGTTTGCTATTAGTAACTAAGAATGCAGCCTTAAGAAATGATCTGCGATGTTTATTGACTATGGCACTTGGGATGAGGCTTTAATGCCAACGTCATAGTTTCATATAAGGAGTTGGAGCTCCGATTATCTTCTTTCCATGATCCCAATTCAGAGCTGTAGTCACACTCAAGTATACCGAGTAGAGTAAGCTCACAAGTGTATCCCGAAAGTATAGGTTACTTACTTGTGTGCTTCCTTTTTCTAAAACTATACTTGCACTGGTGCTTGCTGTTACGTGTACTTTCTACAATTATTTTTAAAAAGTAACGAGTAGACTGAGGGGAGACATAATATTATTTACATGTGCTGTAGATCTTTATCTTTTTCACCAGACACCAATTTAGACCTTTACTAAGCTGACTGCAGTAGTGAATTAGCTACAGCTGATATTATTGCACATAACATACATTTTTGCAACTGTACTGTATGTGAATAAATTAAAAATTTATTTGTACTTTGCTCAATTCTCAAAACAATAGCTCTGCCCAAACTAAGAACTAGCCTATTATTATTCAAACTGCATGAAAATGAGATATATGTACAAATAAATATTATTATTTATTACAGATTGACACAGTGGAAACTGGGGGAATTTCTCATGCTTCCAGCTGATATAATTCTAAGGAAACAATTTACTACATCTGGGCCGTTTGGTGAACCTAGTTGTGGCAAGCGAGATATAACAGAGTGTGCAGATCAACCAATCACTGCTCCTGTGGTAAGTAGCTCACAATAAGTTGACAGCCAGCTGACCACACTACATGTATGTTCATATTACTGTACAAACCAATGTCATAATATTCTTTGGCATTCCTGAGTTGTCCTCTCTCCTTGAGAGAGGACAATTTCTTATTGGTTCACTAGCCCATGATAGTGTTGGCCGAGAAGTTATGTCCTTTCCCATTGGATCATACACAATGCTTCCATTTTTCAGACGAGAGAGTTCTTTGACTTGTCTACATTCCACTCCACTTTCTCCCAGGCTTTCTTGAAGATGATAAACAAGTCATTCTCAAGGCTTAGGCGAGTCCAGTATTAAGATTTTGACAGCAATATCCACTGAATCTACATGTTCATGGAAGGCCTGAGGGTGGTCGATTTCCACCTTGATAATTTTATCATTTACACGTTCATTCACAAATGACAAATGTATAATTCTATTCTGTTGATGTTATATTTAGTATAATATTGGTGTATTTAGTACAGGTAAAACTGAAAAACTACTATATAAAAATCACTGCAAAAATGTTATGTTATCATCAATAATTCTATTTTTATTAGCATTGACTTTATTCATATACAATGTATACCTTACATACAATGTACATAATATAAAGGTGTAACAATACAGTAATAAAACTACCAACTACCGACAAGTTGATATCTACTGTAACTCAGTGTGCTCGACTAGATATCCTGTCCATCTCTCTGTCCTTTTCATCAAGCTGCACGACACACTCAAATGACCCCGTACCAACCTTGACAGGTCGACCAACTACTATCCTAGCAGACGGTGAATCCAGGTCATCACTAGCTCCTGCAGAAGATACATGACGTTAGTTATATTGTAGGTATAGATAGTGTTCATTGCTACCACTACCTTCACTTCTACCACTACTACTATAGTTATGTACTATCACTGCTACTATCACTCACTAGAACTACGTGTACTATCGCTACAGCTGTTACCAGTACTTCATATACTATCACCGATACTCTCACCAGTACCATCATTGCTAATACTAATGTACTATCACTGCTGCTATCACCACTACCACTAGCACTGCATGTACTATCACTGCTGCTATCACTAGTACTATCATCAGTCCTACTGACCTGCTAACATAGTACTCTTCAAGAACATGGTTGATGCTTCATAAGTCATCTTCTGCAGAGCTGAACTGTGGGCCATAAGTCCGGTCCTGTTGAAAGCCTTGTACCTGCCATCGAATGTCATGTAATCGGCAATGAGTGACAGGTGTCTGTAGTTTACTGTGATACCATAAGCAGCGAACACATCTCTAATCTCCTAAAGACAAACATCAAACCATACTTGTATACAAAGCTGCTGGTGGTGAGGATTGGGGAATCACATGGTTAAAAAGGAGACAGTAAACTGCCTCACTTATTATTATCAAAACTCCATCTACATGTAAATACAATTATTTCAAACAACCACCAGTTTACGTTTAGCTTGTAATTCCCAGAAGTACTAGGATAATATTACCAGTTATAAAAAATTCACCAGATTATGAAATGGAAACCATACAAGTGTTATGTTTCTAGTGACACTATCACAACTCTTAGTGGCGATGAACATACCTTAATAAGGACTTTACACGCTGCCTCTATTCCATAGTTGTCAGCCATAGCATGGATATCGTTAGTATACAGGTTATTGAGATCTAGTATCTTCTCATACTGGAACATTCTCTACAATACCACACGGTCAATACAATACCACACGGTCAATACAATATCACATGGTCAATACAATACCACACGGTCAATACAATATCACATGGTCAATACAATACCCCATGGTCAATACAATACCACATGGCCAATACAATACCACATGGTCAATACAATACCACACGGTCAATACAATATCACACGGTCAATACAATACCCCATGGTCAATACAACACCACATGGTCAATACAATACCCCATGGTCAATACAATACCACATGGCCAATACAATACCACATGGTCAATACAATACCACACGGTCAATACAATATCACACGGTCAATACAATACCCCATGGTCAATACAACACCACATGGTCAATACAATACCCCATGGTCAATACAATACCACATGGTCAATACAATACCCCATGGTCAATACAATACCACATGGTCAATACAATACCACACGGTCAATACACTACCACATGGTCAATACAACACCACATGGTCAATACAATACCACATGGTCAATACAATACCCCATGGTCAATACAATACCACACAGTCAATACAATACCACATGGTCAATATAGTACCACACGGTCAATACAATACCACATGGTCAATACAACACCACATGGTCAATACAACACCATACGGTCAATACCATACCGCATGGTCAATACAACACCATACGGTCAATACAATACCACATGGTCAATACAATACCCCATGGTCAATACAATACCACACAGTCAATACAATACCACATGGTCAATACAGTACCACACGGTCAATACAATACCACATGGTCAATACAACACCACATGGTCAATACAACACCACACGGTCAATACAATACCCCATGGTCAATACAAAACCACACAGTCAATACCACATGGTCAATACAGTACCACACGGTCAATACAATATCACACGGTCAATACAATACCCATGTATAATATTACACCCGCACTTCTACTAACTCTAGATTCCACTTTCCAAAGACAAATTATATTATAAATGAAAAAATGTTTTTTTCCGATTGAGCAAAGTACTGGCAGCTGAATGAGCATTGTTTAACGACTGCAATTATCAACTCTATAATCCGAATTAGCAACAAATCTAATTTGCCATCTACTAACGGTTGATGGTGGTAGAACAGTAGGGCTGATGCTATGTGATGTAGAGCACAAACCTGTATGTTAACTCCATCGGTTCTAAGCCTTAGTGGATCCTCACTATGCTTAGGTTCACTGAGGATGGCTTTGCTGACACCCTGCACAAACTTCTCCGGATCACAGACTAAGGATGATGTAGCCACCGATTGTATTATGGGAGTCATGTCCACATCACTGTTTCCCAGTGCATACTAGAGCATATATCACAGAGAGTGTGTATACTAGAGCATATATCACAGAGAGTATGCATACTAGAGCATATATCACAGAGAGTATGTATACTAGAGCATATATCACAGAGAGTATGTATACTAGAGCATATATTACACAGAGTGTGTATACTAGAGCATATGTTACAGAGAGTGTGTATACTAGAGCATGTATCACAGAGAGTGTGTATACTAGAGCATATATCACAGAGAGTATGCATACTAGAGCATATATCACAGAGAGTGTGTATACTAGAGCATATATTACAGAGTGTGTATACTAGAGCATATATCACAGAAAGTATGCATACTAGAGCATATATCACAGAGAGTGTGTATACTAGAGCATATATCACAGAGAGTGTGCATACTAGAGCATATATCACAGAGAGTGTGCATACTAGAGCATATATCACAGAGAGTATGTATACCAGAGCATATATCACAGAGAGTGTGTATACTAGAGCATATATCACAGAGTGTATGCATACTAGAGCATATATTACAGAGAGTATGTATACTAGAGCATATATCACAGAGAGTGTGTATACTAGAGCATATATCACAGAGAGTATGCATACTAGAGCATATATCACAGAGAGTGTGTATACTAGAGCATGTATTACAGAGTGTGCATACTAGAGCATATATCACAGAGAGTGTGCATACTAGAGCATATATCACAGAGAGTGTGTATACTAGAGCATGTATTACAGAGTGTGCATACTAGAGCATATATCACAGAGAGTGTGCATACTAGAGCATATATCACAGAGAGTGTGCATACTAGAGCATATATTACAGAGAGTATGTATACTAGAGCATATATCACAGAGAGTGTGTATACTAGAGCATATATCACAGAGAGTGTGTATACTAGAGCATATATCACAGAGAGTATGCATACTAGAGCATATATCACAGAGAGTGTGTATACTAGAGCATGTATTACAGAGTGTGCATACTAGAGCATATATCACAGAGAGTGTGCATACTAGAGCATATATCACAGAGAGTGTGCATACTAGAGCATATATTACAGAGAGTATGTATACTAGAGCATATATCACAGAGAGTGTGTATACTAGAGCATATATCACAGAGAGTATGCATACTAGAGCATATATCACAGAGAGTGTGTATACTAGAGCATGTATTACAGAGTGTGCATACTAGAGCATATATCACAGAGAGTGTGCATACTAGAGCATATATCACAGAGAGTGTGTATACTAGAGCATGTATTACAGAGTGTGCATACTAGAGCATATATCACAGAGAGTGTGCATACTAGAGCATATATCACAGAGAGTGTGCATACTAGAGCATATATTACAGAGAGTATGTATACTAGAGCATATATCACAGAGAGTATGTATACCAGAGCATATATTAAAGAGAGTGCGTATACATTTTACAGCACAATATATGATAGTACATGCATGTAGTAGAGACAAATGTTATGTCTCATATGATCTATGATTGGGTGATGATAAGACTGGGAGACCCACATTGATAGACATACATTGCATAATACATGTATATACAATATGCGTGCTAATTACCTGCGGGTGTATTAATAGTCTAGGTTGTAGTCTTACCTTAAATGTCACTTCACACCACAACTCCTCTTCAACATCATATTCGTACTTCTGAACGCTTGGGATCTCCATTAGTTTCTGTAACAGTTATTTCATCTTAAGATATATTCATACACATGGTGCTATTTTATTGGACTAATACTTACTACTTGATGGTGTTGTTTAAATCATTGTAAACTACATGGCTTGATTTCAACACTTCCTTCCAACTGAGACGACATGCGTTATATTAAACCATCAAGCATAGCGATTATATATCTTCAAACACATCTTTCTTTGTGTTTAACAAACAACATTACATGTAACTTAAAATTTTCAAAGTAGAATACGAATAAGACAACTTACACCAATACGTTCTGAATTCATCTCGGCTTGACCATCAGATTTCCGAGACTGTTTGAGCCTCTTTCTGGCACTGAGGGTATCAAGTTTATCAATCTTGTACCCATCCTCATCTGTCTTGTCCCCCTCTTCATCACCGGATTCAAGTGACTCCCCATCGTCTAAAAGTAAGAATATCAACCGTTCCAAGTACGATGGTTTAACAATTAGTGGTTCACTAACAGGTTCCTTTTATTAGATGGTTCACATCATGTGGTTATATTAGGTGGTTCATGTCAAGTGGTTTATACAGGTGGTTCATATCATATCAAGTGGCTAATTTCAAGTGGTTCATATCAGATCGTTCATGCCAGGTGGATAAAATCAGATAATTCATATTAAATTATCTGCAGCAGATGGTTTATATCCTAGATAAACTGACCTGGTTCACTATCACCATCATCTCCTAACATTTCAGCCATTTCATCATCCTCTCCATCATATTCTCTCTCCTCATCCTTAGTCTGCAACTCTTTGTCAGCCTACAACACATGAATATGATAGTAGTTAGGTAGTAGTAGTTGGTAGTAGTAGTTGGTAGTAGTAGTTGGTAGTAGTAGTTGGTAGTAGTAGTTGGTAGTAGTAGTTGGTAGTAGTAGTTGGTAGTAGTAGTTGGTAGTAGTAGTTGGTAGTAGTAGTTGGTAGTAGTAGTTGGTAGTAGTAGTTGGTAGTAGTAGTTGGTAGTAGTAGTTGGTAGTAGTAGTTACCACAATATTACATGTTAAATTATGCTTCCTTCCCCTGTAATAGCTTTAGTCTATCATACATCACAAGCTGTGCCACATTTATAGCCAGGCAACCCTATATCTACCAATGTATAGGAACAACAGGTTACATAATAGTACAAACACCTCTACTGAATAAATGCTTGAGTTGAGTGGCTAAATATTAAAAGCTGTGTGGAGCACGAGAAAGTCCAGAGGATAGTCATGCTTAAACAGGAAATGACAGACGACTAGGATATCTACTACAATGTATGGACAACTTCTTGTGGAATAATAATATTAGAGGAAGAGTACAAGAGAGGTGATTATGCTAACCACTGCATCTTTGTCCTCTCCCGCTTCTTTAACCATCTCCTCCAGATCATCCGGGTCATTTCCTGCTAGCGCCATCTCCATATCTTCCTCTCCAGCCTCTTCACTGTCAGCTACACGCTGTGTTTCCTTTGCACTGGTTAGTGCATCTAATAGCCTAAATTCAACATAACAACAGTCTCTCAACACAAGAAAGATGAACTGTACCTTACAAGTCGGAGGAAATCCCATTCCCCAGAACTATTGCCGACTCATATAAAATAAAACCAGAACAACATAATACTTCCAGGAGAATGCTACTAAGTTTGGCAACACCCAGCAGTATTCCAAGAATGTTGAGTATTAAACAGACCAGATAGTGAGACTTCTGATTTAGTATATTTCACAACATGCTTCCCTGTAAATATGTTAGTATTGCCAAGGTATGCTCTCAGAGCTATTTCTGAGCTGCACAGATGAGGTCCCAAACACAAAGAAATAGTATGTAGATTGAGCATGTACTCGTCTTATATATATTGATACATTCACTATCCTACCTCCATTATTAAAAAGTCAGAAAGGAAGTGAACTTACTTGATGTCCCTGTTGACATTAGTAGCCTTAGCGTATGCTCTAGCTATAGCAGGTATAAAGTTCCTTTCTATATAGGCCATAATAAACTTGGGTGTGAGTAGACATTTCCCACTATACTGGGCTGCCGGCAGGACCTGAAGCCTCACTGTGTACAGTTTACCCAAATCACTACAAGTATGACATCACCACATGCAATGGTAAACACAACATGTACATAATACAAATAGCATCTATTACTGCCTACATGTACAATATTATACAATAACTCTAAACATACAACCAAAATATAAATCTATTTTGGATAATTGATCAATGACACAGAATTTGCACAAGAGTTGACATAATAGTATGATAGTTGTTGGTAGTAGTAATCTCACCACTCGAGTCCGTTAGTAACCAACTGTGTGGATATGTCAGCCCGTTCCAACACCTGTCAACAATAAACATGAACTGGTCAGACTCAACGATCTAGTAACTATACTGAACACTGTATATAGTATAGTGACAATCAGTAAACTAGAGTTATTAAAGTTATCCCTAATTATGATAGTTATGAAAGTGTTATTGTGGGGTGAGGGTGGATTATAACCGAGAGAACATGTTTCCTGTCAGGTATAGATCTACTGGAGTTTGTCTCAAGCATATATTTGTTAGCGTACAGTTCTGTTTTACCACACTGATACAATCTGAACAGTTAAATTAATCAAGTACAATATTATATACAATATCTGACCTCTGAAAGACGAATGGCATTGAGCTTAAGCTGTAGGTTCTTGGCCCGTTTACGAGCGTATTTAGTTTTCTTGAAAGGAATGTCCATAGAAGGCGTCTTCTGCTGCTTGCTGGCAACCATTAGAATCTCTCGTAACCTTGGTATACCGAGTGTAACGTTCATTTCACCACGACCAGCGAAGTGGAACGTGTTCAGGGTCATCTGGGTAGATGGCTCACCGATTGACTAGAGGAATATACCACAACGTGATGACTACACAGAAGTACATGTAGAGGAATATACCACAATGTGATGACTACAGAAGTACATGTAGAGGAATATACCACAATGTGATGACTACAGAAGTACATGTAGAGGAATGTACCACAATGTGATGATTACAGAAGTACATGTAGAGGAATACGAGTATACCATAATGTGATGGCTACAGAGGCTAATTGTAGAGCACTTGAGATGGTTTTATTACCACAAGTTCTGTCCACCTTCCACAAACTATCATAATTATTAGAAATTTCAGTATCCAATAAACTTCCCAAGGCATTTGATTTGACATAGTATTCAGTATTTCATCTGCTGATTTCACTAGTTTATAGTAAACATCCTATATACATATAAAACTATTAGAAGCAAGTACGCCGAATCTAAATTGGTATCTTAATACAATCTTCAACATAAGTTCATTTGCTATTAAATGTCCATACTGTCTGAGTGCGTTTCATTATACACAATATGTACTTGCATATCCACGGAATACAGAGAGCCCCATATACTAAGATTTCTAGAGTGTAAGAACAGGTTACCAATTCATAGTGGTTATATAGGCCTACAATGTAATACATGATGTCATTTCCTGTTCAGTATTACCTGAGCAGCCAATATACCGACTCCATCTCCAGGTTCTACACGACTTTTGCAGCTGTATAGAGATATTAGTTCCTCCAGCTGATCGATAGATATCTTACCATACGGTACCTTCCTCTCATCTGTCTCATTCACTAGCAGCTGTGTAATAGTCAGGAGCGAATAAAGTGAACAGTGACTCAAGTGAACAGTGAATCATATCACTAGTGTACCAAGCAAATTTACTTAGTGTACTTAAAAATGACCTAAACATAAATACCTTCCAATATCCACATGACATGGTCAATATCTAATACCAATATCAATGCTAAAATTTTCAATGCGTGACAATACTGTCCAGTAGCAGACGGCCCGAGTTGAAGTTACAAACACTCATTCGGTATTTCCACAAATTATATAGTTAAGAGCACTACCTGCTGCCTACCTACCTGCAATAGCTGATCACATCTCAAACTGATACGCACTATTATACAGGGTAAGCTAATATGTTTGACTTAGATACACGGATGCATGTAGTCAGCCAGCCTACCTTATTCGGATCGTCTATCTTATACTGCTCTAACTCCTCTCTCAGTTTCTCTGGCATGGAGTGCAGGTACTTGCTGGGAGGGTACCTGTTGATGGTTGGCTCGGGACACTTCTGTGAGTACATGACATACTCTTCCTTGTCACCATCTGTCAGATCCCTGAATGCTGTCTCTATGTTCTTAGCGGTACTAGATCTATAAATAGAATAAGTATATCTATAAATAGAATGTACTAGATCTATAAATAGAATAAGTATATCTATAAATAGAATGTACTAGATCTATAAATAGAATAAGTAGATCTATAAATAGAATGTACTAGATCTATAAATAGAATAAGTAGATCTATAAATAGAATGTACTAGATCTATAAATAGAATAAGCTGAATCTATAAATAGAATAAGTAAATCTATAAATAGAATAAGTAGATCTATAAATAGAATAAGTAGATCTATAAATAGAATGTACTAGATCTATAAATAGAATAAGTAGATCTATAAATAGAATGTACTAGATCTATAAATAGAATAAGTAGGCTTTCTTACTACATTAAGAGAGCTTACTATGAATGAAAACGTTGAAATGCTTGTAAAATGTTTTAATCCGCAAGTCAAGCCACTAACCTACACACTTTGCTGTCTACCACTTCAGTAGCACTTTTGATAGAGTCCGGCTGGTCATCAGAGTATTTTAGGAATGAAGACCGTCGGTCAGCAGAGGTATACTCTGACCACGTCTCTTTGTAGTTGGCTATCTGAAGAAGAGAGAATAGGTAGTGTTTAGCACATTGCACACCAGTGGTGGTACATGCTCATATGAACTAGAACATCCGCCCGTCATCACAAAGAATGTACTTTATATGCCACAAGAGAAGGAAAGACAACAACTAGATATAAAAGCGAGCTAGGAGGGAAATGCTGGTATCATCAGGTTGAACCTGTTCTATGCTTGTGAAACAGCTTGACCAGATACATTTTACACCCATATTTTGTTTATTTAGCCATAGTCCATTTTTCTAAAATCATGCCTAAATTATATAAAAATAACTTTACTTGTATGTGTATACAAGTAATATGGCATTAGAAATGTTATCCACTCGTAAGAGGTTATAGTGACATGTCTAACCTTCTTATCCCAGCGTTTAGCCTTCTTCCTGTCTAATATCTGACGGAGCGAGGAGAGCTCTCGCTGACTAGCAGCTGTCTTATGATTGGCTATTAGGAAGGGGAATTGTTTAATATTCAACATGTTAGTCTTGAGAACACTAAGACTGTCGTCACCGTATTGAAACTGTAAGTATAATATAGCACATGTATTATACATTAGTATAGCTTCTGTAAGTATAATATAGCACATGTATTATACACAGGGGTGGGACTAGCGCGGTTGAAACGCTATTCGATTGTGCTAATCTCTTCTTTTGCAGCAGCGAACTGCTGTGACACGCTTCTTTCAATTTCTGTCAATTTTTAATAGCGTTTCAACCAATACGCTTTTATTTTCAGCCCAACCTGCTATTAGCTAGTAGCTAGTAACGAGTGCCATTGCGGCTGCAGCCATTTCTGGCCGTCTCAACTATTACATTTCGTGATATTGCTAACCAACTCAATTTAATATCCGGATTATACGAGTGTAGCAGCTTTTTGACTTCAAAAACATAGTCTACACAAAGCAAAAACATACAAAGAATAGATTATAGTATGTGTGGAGAATACTTTTATATTAGAAGTCTAAAATACTACCGGTTTAACCACAAATATATAATATTTTAGACATTGACAGAAAATCATGGGGAGATAAGTCTAAATTTCACTTTGTACATGTATTACTGCTCCAATAGTACATGTACAACTGTACAACACCAATGCTTCTACAATTTCCACAGACAGACAATTTGAAGGTTATATATGTGATGCCTAATACACATGCATTTGACTTGGCTATATTGCATTGAGTATGTTGCTGCTACCCTGATACCTTCTTATCACGTTATCAATGATGTTTCAAATCCATGACGAAGCCCTAGTGTGCATTGTAGAAAATAATATACATGTAAACACAATATGAACTCTGCAAAACAATGTAGCTGAAGAGAAGTAAACAAGAAATAGCTGTGTTTGTGCTTTTTAATTTTCATGGAAATAAATGGGCACCTTTGAATTGCTCTCTCAAATCTGATTTGAGAGAAGACAACTTCTAATTAATAGCGATTCAGCGGATAGCACATGTATTATACATTAATATACCTTCTGTAAGTATAATATAGCACATGTATTATACATTAATATAGCTTCTGTAAGTATAATATAGCACATGTATTATACATTAGTATAGCTTCTGTAAGTATAATATAGCACATGTATTATACATTAGTATAGCTTCTGATAATACAATAATACTGAATTATACATGTACATTAGTATAGCTTCTGTAAGTATAATATAGCACATGTATTATACATTAGTATATCTTCTGATAATACAATAATACTGAATTATACATGTACATTAGTATAGCTTCTGTAAGTATAATATAGCACATGTATTATACATTAGTATATCTTCTGATAATACAATAATACTGGATCTATGTCACATAAACAGTATCTATACAATGAAACTGTATTACCTGTACTATAGAACCATCAGAATCTCTAACAGTAGAGTCATACTCCACCATGATACCTTCCAAGTGTTTGATTAGACATCGCTGTAGATAACCACTCCTACTTGTCTTCACAGCCGTATCCACCAAACCCTGGAAAACATAACCAGTGCTTAGTAAAATATCTATAATAATATCTGTATGTAATCAGGAACTTGTTGCCTTCCAGTGTCTCAGAGTTACAGTACACACCCGGCGTGCTCAGTTGGATCTCTGTAGTTCTGATCACGGGCAGAAAAGAAGATCAATAGAGCAGGAGGTTCGACCTTCACCTTCCACTAGTTTTAGCATGGCCAACGAGTTTCACATGGCTATCTACGAAATGTCTCGTCTTCAACCGGTGCAAGTCATTATAATTTCAAAGAAACCGCATATTTTTTCATTATTATTTTTATATTTCTGCTGACCTAGGATCAAACAATATCCTTACTCCTATTGGCCATTGATTATTACCAAAACTCTGATATGCTAACAATGAGTGCTAAACCAAACTCAAGACACGACCACTGTGATAGCACCTTGCAGATAGCGATGCATTATAACCATTGAGTGGATGTCTTTGAGAATCGTTGACATGGAGTCAATCACGTCCCTGGGGATCACAAGTCTTCTGTTAATAATTTAAGGTGAGAGGAGGCCCAAGCTGGTTCTTTACTCGCATTGTAAGACAACTCATCAAGCATCGGTGGTTCAGTGGTAGAATTCTCGCCTGCCACGCGGGAGGCCCGGGTTCAATTCCCGGCCGATGCATTTTATACTTAAACACCCCATTAATTCACCTTTTGGTCACAGTGACATTTATTTTATTTAACCAATGAGCCGATGAATGGCAGATAGACCAGAAGTCATAGCCTCCTGCTGGTAAAATGGTATTTAACAAACATTGTGACAATAATTCCACCTTTGTAGCAGTATTGGCATACCCTCATTTAGTAATAGTCTTTGCATGCAGCCATTTTCTCAAAATAAATCGTTCATGATTATTAACACCGTTAGTTGCCCTGTGTTTCCATATGCCCAGAGGTGTGTCCTTATAAGGAATTGCGTGCGCTTGGAATTTGAAGAGCCTTCGGAATTGTGATATGCCAGTAGCTTGTACACAATAATGTAGAACATGCACATCGTATTGTGAAATAGAATCCAACTACGGCAGATTTGCGCTGCAGAAAAATAGATATGGGAAGTAAGAAGCTGAAATCTAGAAGTACAAAAATGCATCGGCCGGGAATTGAACCCGGGCCTCCCGCGTGGCAGGCGAGAATTCTACCACTGAACCACCGATGCTTGATGACAAATATTGCAATAAGTGTAACCAGCCGACCTGTGCCTGCTGTCACCTGTAATTAATTAAAATATGCCAACAGAAGATTTACATGCATGATTAATGAACCTAGCTCCAGCTACCAACAAAAGTCAGTCCGTCAGACGGCCTATACAAGGTGTACTATAGAATAGAAAAACTTGGAAGAATATATTTGGTATAATTATGTTACAGAAAGGTATAGATGTATGCATGGAGCTAAGGGCCATACAGAATAGACTTTTTGCCTGCTAAAGCTGTGAAAAAAATACTGGATGAAGCAATTCAAAAGTTAGTGTGAATGCATGTACTCGACTTATATCAAACCATACAGATACTGTAGGACATGGAGGTTACTTTGGAATTGTTGGTCTTGTTTTCGATTTCAGCTTGTTTGACTAATTGTGCATTGTGTTAGCCATAACATCCTCGATACTGAAATATTTGAGAATTACCACACCCAGTAATCATGTTTACAGTTTGCAAACAGTCTTATTGTACATGGCTGTTGTCTCAGTGTACACCATACCGTACATTTTTGTAACGTTTATTAAATTTATTCTTCATCCTTCTATTCTACAGCACACCTTGCCTAGGCTATGGTGAAGGTTTGACATTTGTTAGTAGCTAGAGCTAAGTTTATTAATCATGGGTGTGAAGATTGCAATGTTTGAATATTATTTTAATTAATGACAGCAGGCACAGGTCGGCTGGTTACACTTATTGCAATATTTGTCATCAAGCATCGGTGGTTCAGTGGTAGAATTCTCGCCTGCCACGCGGGAGGCCCGGGTTCAATTCCCGGCCGATGCATTTTTGTACTTCTAGGTTTTTGATACTACAGTCTAAGGAAGAGCTCATTGGTTTGTCAATCCAGCCAATCAGAGAGACATACAATGTACATGTACATGCACATCATACTTCGCACCACATTTTCTATCCATTGCTAATGGCTTGCGAAAATTCCAAATACCAAAAGTGTGGAAGAACATCAGGATACTGGAGATGACCACTAGACCACTAGCATGAGGCATATATATGCTGGGGTCTGGGAGTTACATACACATACTGATCAGGTTATTTTAATTAATTACGAGTGACAAAGGGTCGGCTCATTACGCAAAAAGAATCATCGTGAATTGGTGGTTTAGTGGTAGAGTGATGGTTCAGTGGTAGAGTGGTAGTGTTCTCGGCAGCTTCATAGGGAGAGCAAGAATTTTTAAAAAGAAGAAAATGCATCGGCCGGGAATTGAACCCGGGCCTCCCGCGTGGCAGGCGAGAATTCTACCACTGAACCACCGATGCTTGATGACAAATATTGCAATAAGTGTAACCAGTCGACTTGTGCCTGCTGTCAACACATTTGTGATAAATTAGATGTCAGCAGATGATTAATGATCAAGATTATCAACATAAAGAGTAATCTGCTAAGTCTCACAAGCTAACCTTGCCTGTGTGCAACCACCAAAACACAAGATAAGACAGTTCATCCACTAGAAAAATCTTTTGTCCAAGAGTGCAAACCGAAAACATGGGAGACAATTGTAGAATTAGCCCATGTCCTCCATCTGATTGTCAACCATTGCGCTGCCATGCTAAGATTTTATGTTTAATGTGAACATATACCAGTATGTTTGGTATCAATATCAAGGAATTAGACTAATTGTAGGATTACCTCCTCCGTTTTGTGATTTGCACTTATGAGGTAGTAGTTTGTATTGAGTGAACAGTCTTATCTTAGACGGTCATCATAAGTGTGATTGACTGTTAGAACTTTCTGGTCACAGCTACCTACCTCACGACCAGCCATGCAATGGAAGAAGTACTCCTGGGGTTTAATGCCAGATAAGAAGCGACCATCCACAAACCCGCCTGCTCGTGGCGTTGTGTCGTACGGTCTAAATGAAGGAAGTGAGCGGCCGCTTTTGGTGATCTGCGGCCTTCGACCTACAGACAGTTGACTGGAATTAGTGCATGATGTAAATATATAATATACATTTGAGACCATGTAGTGAGCCAGCATACATAGTGACTGATATAACTCAGTAATGTTTGCCTCACCTTCCAGCTCTATCTGACCAAGCAAGCAGGATATCTGCATGCAGTTGACTGTTGAACCTTTAGCCCCGGCCACAACCATCAACTGTAAGTTATTGTCAGGGAATTTCTTCAACAAACCTTGTGGCATAATTACTCTAAAAAAATTCAGCAGAAATGAGCAATTAACCCAAATAAACAGTTACATAAAACTATGGTACATGTGTGCACATGCTGTAGTTATGACGGTACACATACAGTGCACATACATGTACTAACCATGCACACACATACATGTATTATATGAACAAATGTAGGAAGGCAAGGTCTCAATGTGATACCATATTAAAGCACAAATTTCTCTCCGATGTCATAATAAAATAAAAGAAGGTCTGTGTGATGTCAAATTAGAATGAAAGTAGGTCTTTATGCTACCATGTTGATAAAAAAACTCATTTTACCGCAATGATTTTTATATTTAAAGAAAGTCTTCGTAATATCATAACATGATGTCACAAAACAGTTCTTACTCTGTGTGGCAACATGGGGGGGGGGGGGGGGAGAATGCTTCTGATGCTGCAATATGAGATTACAAAGAAATAGTTTTCCCCATCATTCCATCAAAGACACTCATTGGTGATATCTTTGGAACAAGCACTCACTTGATGATGTCACTAGAACAAGCAATTACTTGGTGATGTCACTAGAACAAGCACTCACTTGATGATGTCACTAGAACAAGCACTCACTTGATGATGTTACTAGAACAAGCACTCACTTGATGATGTCACTAGAACAAGCACTTACTTGGTGATGTCACTAGAACAAGCACTTACTTGGTGATGTCATTCTGGATATTATCAGATATTTGTTTCATATTCAAATCTATCATCTTCATCTTTGTATCGTTGTCATCAAACTGAGCTGCCATGTACGGGTCTGCAATATCCCCTTCATATTCTTCATCATCCTCTCCCTGTGCATTTAGAGCTTCGGCAACCGCTGTGTGACCCAGTTTTGATCCCTCCTCCATTATATGTGCCCTCGTATCATCAGCCTGCAAGGATTACATCATTTTACAACAAGCATTAGAAGCAGGGTAGCACAAATAACTGCATATACATGTATAATAATCACATAATAATATGATATTAGCGTAAACATACTGGAAAATTAGCATGAATCGGTAAAACAATTGTTTTCGCTGCGACTGAGATAAACGCAGCAAGCCAGTGAATGATTCCGAGTTCTACCATTAGGTACTCGGCACTTTGAGCAAACGGCATGAATTCAAATAATCCGATCACTTATCGGTAATCCCATTTTAATAACGTTGGAGACCTTACTTGTCCAATGTACCTTTCACATTGCAGTTGTTGCACAACGGCAGTCGCTAACTACAATATTATTACTGTACTATATAGCGGACACGTGTCAGTTCAGCTTGTTGACCCCTATCGCTCGCTGGAGCATGTCGCTATGCAACATAGTTGTGGCTAGCGTTGGCCGCTCACCGCTAGTAATAGGCATAAACTGAAGTCTGAAAGCGCTTTTAGAAGTTTACAGGATTGTAACTCTCTATCATATATACCACTTATACCCCTAAAACGGTTTTACTGGCACACCTAATTGCTGACTGACACAAGTTTTGTTTATTGAATAGATCTGGTTTACATCATTTCCTGTTGTATTTATCTAGATAGATGTGTTTGCATAGAATTGTAATAAACTGCTGCCAGGTAGAACAACCATTGCTGGCAAGTTGTTAGATTAGTCTGCCTCATCAGTCGATGCCTTGACAACTGACAGAGTAGAATAATTAATGGCAACTATAATAACCAGACTGATGGACAGATTTCCAGGAGTGGTTTCACTACCTATCAAGCATCGGTGGTTCAGTGGTAGAATTCTCGCCTGCCACGCGGGAGGCCCGGGTTCAATTCCCGGCCGATGCATTTTCTTCTTTTTAAAACTTGTTGCTCTCCCTATGAAGCTGTCGAGAACACTACCACTCTACCACTGAACTATCACTCTACCACTGAACTATCACTCTACCACTGAACCGCCACTCTACCACTGAACCGCCACTCTACCACTGAACCGCCACTCTACCACTGAACCGCCACTCTACCACTGAACCGCCACTCTACCACTGAACCACCATCCTACCACTGAACCGCCATCCTACCACCGAACCACCAATTCACGATGATTCTTTTTGCGTAATGAGCCGACCTGCTATCACTCGTAATTAATTAAAATAACCTGATCAGTATGTGTATGTAACTCCCAGACCCCAGCATATATATGCCTCATGCTAGTGGTCTAGTGGTCATCTCCAGTATCCTGGTGTTCTTCCACACTTTAGGTATTTGGAATTTTCGCAAGCCATTAGCAATGGATAGAAAATGTGGTGCGAAGTATGATGTGCATGTAAATGTACATTGTATGTCTCTCTGGTTGGCTTGATTGACAAACCAATGAGTTCTTCCATACACTGTAGTATCAAAAACCGTAATTTCTGGTGGAGCAACATATGGGTGTTAAGGAATTGTGATACAGATATCTTCACATTACCACCGACTATATGCTGTGAAATAGGATGTAAGAAGGGAGCAGCATTACTTCGGTTTATGTTGCAGGAAATAGTGTGGCAAAAATTCGATTTTAAAAGTACAAAAATGCATCGGCCGGGAATTGAACCCGGGCCTCCCGCGTGGCAGGCGAGAATTCTACCACTGAACCACCGATGCTTGATGACAAATAATGCAATAAGTGTAACCAGCCGACCTGTGCCTGCTGTCACCTGTAATTAATTAAAATAATATGCAAACATTGCAATCTTCACACCCATGATTAATAAACTTAGCTCTAGCTACTAACAACTGTCAGTCCTTCACATAGCCTAGGCAAGGTGTGCTGTAGAATAGAAGGATGAAGAATAAATTTAATAAATGTTACAAAAATGTACGGTATGGTGTACACTGAGACAACAGCCATGTACAACAAGACTGTTTGCAAACTGTAAACATGATTACTGGGTGTGGTAATTCTCAAATATTTCAGGGTTTTAGCGTACGCATTTATGCATTGGAAAAGCCCACAATACGAACCAAAATGTACGTGTCTCACAGCTTTGTGATCAGCGATAGCTTTAGTTCTGGGTGTTCAAGAGGATTTTTAGGAAAGTCTTAACCATCCACCAAGCATCGGTGGTTCAGTGGTAGAATTCTCGCCTGCCACGCGGGAGGCCCGGGTTCAATTCCCGGCCGATGCATTTTACCCTTGCCGAAGCAACAACTTGTGCATTGGTAAACTGTATTATACATGTATATATGGACTACCTGTAGATTTTTTGATTGGAAATTATTCTGGTTTACGAGCCTTTCAAGAGCCTCAACCTCAACGGGATGCAAATAAGCTCATCACTGTGATGGCAAACATTTTTGAGATCTGCAGTAGTTTTATGATGTCTACAAGAGCACACAGTATAACAGGGGCACACAACTCTTGTCACTGCTTGGAGATAGCATGATTCTACTTAATGTTTTACCGTCTTGCATTACAGTCAAAGCATGTTTAAAGAAACTGTATTACCCGAACTTCACATGGAAACTCTCGCACAGACCATGACGTGTAATAATAAAACTCGATGGGAGCATAGATTATATATGAGGATTGGTAGCTAGAAGCAATCAATGTATATATAATATTGAAATACATGGCAGTAGATGTAGTGACTTGGATGTATGTGAGTATATGTACTACAATGCATGGCATATGTACAAGCGTAACGCTACATACCTCAGGTAGACACAGGATATCCTGTACACCAATGGTGAAACCCCGCCCTTTCAGAAAGGTCGTGAACAACTTTGCGAGACTGCTGAGCAATTGGCTGGACACTTGACCTCCATACAACTAGAACCAATGAACATGCATTGATTAGCACCAAATGCCTCAGCGTAGCCTATAGATTTCCATTAAATTATAATTTAAAGTTTTGTTTGAAATTGAATGCCAAATGTAAAGTTGTTGAAGCAGCAGTTTCTTTAGCTGAAGACACAATTCAAAACGATAAAAAACGACAGCAAAATAATAGTTTGATTAACCTTTGATGAGAGGCTAGCCAAAAAACAACCAAACAAACTTGAAAAGAACATTTGAAATTTGACAATGGGGAGGTTTTCGTAATGTTTACCTCATAGCAGGAATGCACCAGACCATTCAGTGATGCGCCGTAGTGATTCTTATCAAGGACACCTTGCAGGAGATGTCCTTGTCGGAATACCACAGTCTCTTCTCCCATCAGTGGTACAGAGGGGCACCTGATAGGACTGTTCACCCAGCTCTACAATTTTAGTAGCAGTTGCAATATAAACTGTAATTAAACGATAAAGCAACCAATCGTTGTGTTCATTGATAAGATTGAAGGACTAACCTTTTCACCGATCTTGGAGCGGCCGGTTAGATTTATATACAACTCTTCATCATCAACTGGAAGGAGATTCCTCAACACAGAGGAGATAACCTACAGGTATTAAACCTGAGTAACAATCTACAGTTCACTCAGTGACAATCTACAGTTCACATACTAACAATCTACAGTTCACCCAGTAACAGTCTACAGTTCGCATACTAACAATCTACAATTCACCCAGTAAATATATAAAGTTTCAGCGGATAGTTGTGATACCAGGATTCAGCAATGACTGGCTATCACATAGCCAATGCTCATGGGTGCAGCTACTACTGCATATCATGTGCCCAATGCTCTACGACAGCATGTAGCTACTAGGTGGAGTTGATTGGACTGACCTGTTTGCCTGTCCAAAGAGGAAATGGTTTGATAATAGAGGGAGGCAAGAGCTTCACCTTAGTCTGTTGATCTACCAGCCCACTAAACACGAGCTGTTGGTACTCAGCCCTACAATATTAACTGTCATTGCAGGAACTAAAGCTATGTCCATTGTTGACATATTATGTAACTGAAGAACAAGGGGATGAATCTTCAGTGCTATGCGGCGAAACCCCCGACATGTAATAATGTGGATACGCGTGGACATACACAGACATTACTACTATAACTGCTAACAATGTATTGTATTACTACACACCACACCAATGTATTGTATTACTACACACCACACCAATGTATTGTATTACTACACACCACACCAATGTATTGTATTACTACACACCACACCAATGTATTGTATTACTACACACCACACCAATGTATGTACTAGTAATTATGAAACTAAGAACCTACCTAGTGAAGAATCGCCCTCTCATACACAGTGTCACTCCACCAATAACATGATCCTGAATCAAACCCGCCAGAGGCGCTCCATTCTTCGGTACCAAGTACTGGTTTCTGGTTGAAACTGTGTAAGTGTATATTAACAACATGGTATAGTAATATCACATTGTACAGAAACATCTATAGTAGTTTGTCTATTGCATATCCCCCAGCTTTCCTATAGCTAGAGATACAAAGCTCCAAAACTGGCCCCTCTCCTTCGGAGTGTATTCAAAAGACCAATGAAATCTTTATCCATAAAAATGGTGTTATATTCATGACTCACATGTTAAACGAATAGATACTGTAATACGTCTGAGTGACGTGGATGCGAAACTCTGGTCAACAACGAGACTTACCAATTTCTCTAGCTTCTGATTGGCCAACAAAGGTTTGTGGGAAATGGGCGTTCATTTCGTCACCATCAAAGTCAGCATTGTAGGCATTACAGTTTGCATAGTGAAGACGCAACGTCTTCTCTGCGGGCAGTACATGTGCCTGAAATACAACACAATTTACGTAATCCACAATGCATTGGCAAACAATTTTCCCAGAAACAACTGGGTAGAAAGAAAAAAGTCGGAAACAAAAATGCATCGGCCGGGAATTGAACCCGGGCCTCCCGCGTGGCAGGCGAGAATTCTACCACTGAACCACCGATGCTGGTTATGTAACATGTAAGACGTTGGTTTTCAGTAGAAAACAATATGACAGAAACATTCAAAAATTTCACTCATGTGTTACACGTCAACATGACAAATGACCTATTGTAATGGATGACCAGATGAAGACCTATTACGAGGTACCTATCAGCTTTCCTACTCCATAAAGATTATTATAAACATTAATAAAAACTTATACAGACATGCATGTAATATAAGCATAATACATGATATAAACTATCGCACCTTATGGGCCTGGATACTGGGTCTATGGAGCGTAGGCTGCCTGTTCATCAACAACATGTCTCCGTTACGTAAATGTCTGCATACAGTTTTAGGTTTGGGTGTCAATGACTCCGATTCAGTAGTGAGCAATGTTCGGGACAGAGCCTCTCTTTGGGACTGATTTGTGGCTGATAACATCGTCATTACACCTTTCTCACTGATCACATGAGTGGCCCTACAAAATCAACTGCGTAGATGTAGCACGATTATATGCGGACAGCAACTTCAGCCTAATGAAATGTTGAACTTATATTAGAAATCGTACAAATCATTGACATACGCACATGCTGGTGGTGAATAAACAGATAATATACTGTACCCTGGATGCACAGAAGGTCCATTTATAACAGCTTTTCTCAATCTCTCGACGTTGTGTACGTTAACTGGTTCAGGGAACGTAAGACGCTTTGCAAACACCTCAGGTATTCCTGGAACGGAATTACAGGACAATATTAAGCAGGTTGAAAAAGCACGGTACATGTCGTAATGGGGATTTAGAGGGAAATCCTATAACTCAGTTATTAGAAACAAAAAGTAAAAAAATGGTTTCAAACCAAGCTATTGTTTTTGAAGCACCCTACTACATGTATATGTAAAGTGCAAGATTGCCAAGAGTTGCAAATTCAGTTACAGTATAGAATAGAGATGGGAGACTATAGTGTTTAATTAGGTAGTCAGATGAAACTTAGTCGATCCATGGAATGAGTTACTTGAATGAATTTTGGAAATATTCACCGTTTTGTTCGGAGTTGTCTACCTAATAAACAATCAGAGTAAATAGAGCACAACTCTAAACCACTGCTCTAGGTTAGATACACATACATGTTGCCTACTTTATACATGTATGCCATTGTAGTGTTGCCATGTATATTCTATGTATAACAGGTAATAACTTGCCTATTTCATCAACTCCGATGAACGGATCAGGGGAGATAACTGAACGTGCTGCAAAGTCAACTCTCTTGCCCATCATGTGCTTCCTGAAAAGACCTGCTTTTTTCTCAATTACCTGGATGTTGAAAGAAACAGGATTAAGTGATATGTACATTGATCTTCACAAAACCTGGACATCTTGTTAGCACATAATTCATTCCATTACAGTAATACGACCTCCAATACTGAATGTAGATAGCAGACACTAATGTTTCATTTTAAACAATGGCAGGTGGACTAACTTCAAACTAACTGACTAGAAATCGGAACTCATGTCCCTATTATCTAGCCTACAGAGAGTAGGTAAGAAACTAAAAATACTGTTTTCTGATATTAACAGTATCATTGGTCTATTAACAGTTGCTACAGTTGTACAGTCATGCCATAGAGAGATAGAAACTTAAACACTATTCTATTCTGCTACTTCAGTTTCAGGACATACTAATCTATCAATTCAAACCAATCGTCTTCTGATAAGATGAATGACTCATACTAACCTGTCTGACACCGGGAGGTCGCGACCCCGAGTCTAGTTTACTCAAATCATGGTCAAGGACATTGTTGACAGCTAGTTGCATAGCAACCATATTTCTGTGCAGATTATCATATGCCTGCTGTTTCCTTGATCCCACATCCACCAGAGCGTTTGGGTCCAGCTACAAATAGAACATTATTATATATGGTTGGTATTACAAATACAAGCAGCCTACCAGCTAGGGGCTAGAACACAGGGTTCCCTAAGAAGGGAAGTCAATCATGGCGAAGGTTTTTCGCCATGATGCGAGGATTAAAAAGCAGCTTTCCTTACTACCACTCAGCCATGAGTAGTGTCACCCACAATAATAATATTATAACCTGTAAATCTTACATTTCTGTCTGTGAGCATCTGCAATGCCAGTTTTATCTGATCTGCTGCTTCAATAATCTTGACGTAAACAATGTTGGTAGGATTCTCCCTTAGTACTCCGTGACTCCTAGCTACCTGCATTCATACATATACACGGTATAGGCTACGACAGTTTACTGCGATTTATATTATAATGCTGTAATGTTATTAAACAATATTATCATGTAACAAAATTTACAAAAGTAAGCCGCTGCAAAAATTCATGAAGTTATATGTATAACAGCGTTTATTCTCACATTGCAAACGCTGAACACATGCTAATTCATACCAAGTTATAAAGAATACACTGAGACACTATAATAGATGCGCAACTATACATGTACATGAAAATGACCTTATTAAAATACTCATCTTGTAAATTAATTGTATTTGCAAAGCTCTACTCAAGTCCCATTGTTTACCCTATACAATCATGTACAGCATTGTATTTATAGAAAAATGAGAGTTATCTTATCGTTTGACTAATTTATTCGCCACAAAGTTCAACAATGAGTCTAAATCATCTTTCTGGTAATGGCTATGACTGATTTCCTGGTTATTGACTTTAACGATTCTGTTTACACATTTTATTCTGCATCTTGCATAGAAATTTTACACGCTCAATTTTATAGAAACACTACTTACAAATAGCTTGTTAGTAACCCATGTTGTTTTTTGAAAAAAATCTTAATATAATATGATTTCTAAATACATTGGTGTTTATACACACCCATTTGGCTACAAAAAAATTTTGGTTGGGTTGGCAGGAATTTTTTGTTGCAGCAAAAATGGTCCATCCTGGATTGACTATGATAACATTTGAGCTTCTCTAAATGAGTTAAGCTCATTTGTTATCTAGTATTATACACTTATGTCCTACGGTCCAAGTGGTGTAACCCACCACTGGAACTGTCATAAACTAAAAGAAAAATGGTTAAACCAAAATAGAGTGGAGAACGAGCCACAATTGAGCTAGGCTCAAAGAGGGCTTTGAACCTTCCATCAGTATAATCATATATTGCAATTATTGTGCGATTAGTTAGCATACAAGCACCCAGGTACTACAATATTCTATATTTGGATGTTTGCCCAAATCGTTACAGCAAATTCAAAATGCTGTTGCTATACAGCACCCAGCCAACGCTCAAAGTTCATATTGTAGTACACACAGTATAGCAATTACTAATAGTAACAAATGTCGCAAACCAATGCTCAGAATGCTGCCTGGTTAGCAGGATGACACAACTTCAAATAAATACTGCTATTAATACAGGAAGTACTGTAAGTGGGTATACAAGTGAAGTAAAGAAAGACTGACTGGTCTGAATCTGGTGGGAGGTACAGGGATGGCCGAGAGGAAGAAGATATCTGTTGGTCTCTCATCTCCTTTAAACTCACCGTCTTCTCCCAAGGGAACCTGCAGCATCCCTGTAACATACAATTGTATCACATACATGTGCCTGTATATTATTCTTGAGTGACAACAGTGGCAAGTACTTGAGAAGTAAGATATGAGTACGTATGTACACATACAGTGTAAGTACGATCAAAATATGAGAGAGACCATCACCAATTTGAACCTTCTCCAACTTCTCTCTGTGAGACAGTACATCACGTGCACTCTATGCACTCCATTGGCAAAAACAGGGCTGTTCGGCCATCACCATATCAAACAAGCACCCCTGAATGTCGCTAAGTTAAATACTACAGTATGCCCCTGAGTGATTGATTAAAGTAGCATTTATGCTTATTTCGCTGCCACCCCCCCCCCCTCCCCTTCCCCACTACAGTGCTGCCCTAGACCTGCTAGGGAATTGAGCAGCCATTTGGATCCCCTTGGCTAAAATTGAGAAAAAAGAACAATCTGTTGTAGACTTGCTGGCTACAATAGACTGCAGGATATGACATGACCAGATGCTGACGTTACACTCACCACAGACAGCTTTGAGAACATTGGAACTGTTATCCCAAACAGCTCTCATATGATCTCTGAGAACTGAAGGCGTCAGCATTGCTCTACTCTGTGCGGCTAACATTTGGTCTTCCAGATCTTTAACATCTAGAAATTAATTGTATTCCTACATCAGCAATAGCAGTGATATACCATCTAATGTATAACAGTTGCAGTTCATAAACACAACACTTACATACAACACTAAATCATAGTTGTGTCGGAAATTTAATGCATCATCAAAACTAATTTCAAAACTAAAATTTTGAAATAATCTTTTCCGCATGCACATATATTAGCTGATACTAAGATTAGCTATACAGTAAGCAGAATTCATTCACATAACTTAATCTGTCTGTACTGGGAAGTATTACAAGTAGATTTTAGATATATCATCTTTACCAAGTATAGGCATTCAGTACAAGTAGCTTTTAGATTATAGCTTCATCAAACATAATACTTATATACAAATAGCTAGTAGAGCACTGGGTACCAGTTCCTCACTAGGCAATAGGCTAATGTCAGTAGAGGTTAGACAGATAAAGGGGTTAAAATCTGTAAGTACGGTTTTTGTATTATTTCTGTGTTGTTTTGTATATTGTTCTGCATTGTTTTTGGTGAATTATTTTTGTATTATGACACGTGTACGTTTTTCTTTGTTGTTACTTAGGTTACGAATACATACATGTAATAAAAGGAATAACATACACATAACGTAAAGATACCCAGTCAACCCATAACCTCATACTGGCACAATGTCTCCGGTGAAATTCTCAAAGAATTATACACGGAGGTTTCTTTTAAAGGGGTACTGACAGTTATTTCTTTATTGCACCATCTGAATCGGTTCTTTATGCTCATTCAGAATCACATAAGCTTTCATGTATTGAATCTTAACTTTTTTAGCTACTCTAGGTCAAAGTTAGCCATTTTGAGCACTTTTGGGTATTATTTGGTGAAATTGATAACTTTGGCCTAGAGTAGTTAAAAAAGTTAAGATCAAATACCTGAAAGCTTATATGATTCTGAATGAGCATAAAGAACCGATTCAGATGGTGCAATAACAAAATAACTGTCAGTACCCCTATAAGAAAGGATAGAAAACTTCAAAATAACATACAGATGAAACTGCTTGACAAGAAGACAACTCTGAAAGGATACATTTCCTTTCAAGTCAGTGCGTTTTACAAACCACATTTATAATGATTACCCTATAACACAGCGGCAGTGCAAATGCTGTACATACCAATATCATCTCGGGTGGGACCTTCTGTTACGTCCATTGACCCTTCAATATGTTCAAACTCATTGTCTACCATTGTATCATCAAAGCCTTCATCGTCACTGCCAGATTTCTTCACTCTTGTCTTCTTGGCCTTCACCTTGGCCTCTACAAGTGATCAGACACTTCCCCCATTCAATCACCCGTACCATTGGTCTATTTAACCAACAAACAGCCAATCATTAGTTGAATGAAATAATAATATAGTTTCCAATTGACTCTTGTAAATTAACTTGAAACAATACATATGTTTATGATAAAGTTTATAGGATATTGATAGAACCACACATAAAGTGCACTATAGATTAACAGAGTATTAGGATAGTTATGATTAAATAAAAACTTTTTATTGAATCATATGTTTATATTTACAAACAAAATAAAAGACAAAGCTGAGCTTACTTTGTCTTGCTATAAGAGCTCTCTTGGCCTTCTCAACTCCTTGTTTACTGGCCCCCTCATCAAATAGGAACCTCACGTTATTCTCTGTCCTAAGTTTCCTCAGAGGTACCAGGCAATGGTTACAGTGTCCTAAAGTATCATATGCATGTTAGTATAAAGTTTCCAATAGACCTACGCTACCCATGAACCATTGCAAAGGTACAACATAACATTCCATTGTTACTTGATATTCCTTATAATACCAAGTTACCATGTAACATGATTCATAACACTGCAGAAGTAAAGATGGGGAAAGTATACCAAGTAGGCTAAAGTCATGAGCAATATCTACCACGCAATCTAATTCATCCTTTCCTGTTCCTAAGCAGATAAACCATCCGGTGAAAGAGTCCAAGTAGTTTTTTTAAATATAAACCACGGTATGGGGTTCAAAAAGAGACTTGAGAAAATACCAAATATCTAAACATAGTCTGTATAATATATACATACGTATGACATGTTACCAGTGGTGGTCGAATATGTTACATGTATTTCAACTTACCCTTTCTGTTTTTAAAAGCAGTGCTCATATATTCACTAATCAGCGCTAGCCTTCTCTCATTTATAAACCTGCTTGATTTGACCGGTTTGTCACAAAGACACTCTGCAATATAAAATCATGAGCAATGAATAACAGATTTCAAAATTAAATTGGATATAGCAATACTCTGTCCAGTATAAAACTATGGAAGAATTATAGTGCTCAATGAATACTGCTGGAAAATGTTTGTCACAATCAGTAAATCTTTGCAGTATTCCAGAAGACAACGTAGAAACCCTACAATTAGTGCAGGTAAACGGTATATCCTTCATGTAAGACACCCACGAAAATATAACTAGTCTACTATATAGCTATATACTAAGTCAAATAGTCAGTGAGTCATGCAATGCAGATACTTTACCTACTGACTAGATCACTGGAGGCTAGAGGTAACACAACTGACAATCGGTAACAACAGCAAAAAACATTTGTGAGCTGCAATGTGAATTTTTACTGCACATTGTCTAAATCTTATCAAAGCAATGCATGAAAAGAAGATTATTGAACACGATGAGTATAAGTTGGTGACGCTGGAACCTACCGGCAACCATCTTGCCAACATATTCGTTCATCTCAACGATGACCTGAGAAGATCCGACAGACTCTATCTGACTATATATCTCTAGTAACCCATCCAGTTTATCCCACAGATCAGCATCTATCAGCCGAACAATACAAATTATCTGTTCTGACATCACGTTATCTTCCAGTATCTTTTTACAGGCAAAGCAACTTCCCCTCACAAGCTGAAACAAAACAAAATTTTACAATGTAGAGTGAGACAAAAGACAAGAAACCCATGTTGTATTTTATGAGTTTATTTTACCTGAGATAGACTCTACAGAAATAATTGGGCAGACTTAGATTTTTATAAAGCGTTAATAAAATTGTTTCCAAAAAACCTATAGGCTATCAGCACTTCAATGAAATTTGAAGAATTTTTCTAAAATCAGCCTACAGACCTGTCATACATAACATGTAGGCTATCTTATAGCCTAGCCTTGTCCAAAAATTGAATCAGACTTACCAACTCTAGTTGTTTCATCCACAATGGATGGTAAACGGGCATGGGTAACTCTATATGTCCCATGTGTCCTGGGCATTTTACTTCACTTAGCGAGCAGGTACCACACATTTCCGCCCTGTCATGTGGACCTAACAATGTGAAAGCAATTGATTAAGTAGGACCTAAATGAAAACTTAATGCATAGAATTAATTCAAAAAAATCGGTAAATCACAAACACTGTGAAATAATGTGGGCTTGATGAAACAATTTGTACTATGTTACCCTAGGGTAGACCTATTAAAGATATTAACACCATCTTAGAATTAGTAATACCCTACATCTGATATCCATTTACTTACAGATTGACAGATATTTTCGAAGGAATAGCTAATTATTATTATCTGCCGCAGAGACAGGAGGACAGTTTCCAGAGATACTTGTATAATACTTAATAGCAGAGATGTGTGCAAGTTTTATTTTGGAAACTCAAGTTTCCATCGCCAACTCTTAGTTGTGACTCTTCAAGTTACAAGTCAATTCTTTCAGTGACAGATCAAAACTTTCAAGTTACGAGTTAAATATTTACATGTCCCCAGAAACTCAAGTTTTTGTCAAGTTATCCAAGTTGACTACAAGCAAGTTTCAATTCAATTCTTTGCTTGTTTAACTCGAGTCTTTTTATAGAGTTTTTGGGTTATTGTTTAGCTTATGGTGAAATTTTGCTAGGAAAAGTTGTTAGAAGTTCAAATTTCAAAGCAAGATGTCACAGTTTTAGTGTAAAATGTCTTATAATTGTGGTTGTGGTTGGTGGTTATAGCTGTGGATATTTCTATTCATTACAATTCACAGCTGCCCAATGAAAACTCGAGTTATTGAATATTTCAACATGATGTGTGAGTTGAGAGTCTTTGATCATAGCCATAATTGAATTACAATTCAAGTTACAAGTTTTTGACAGCTGTGTATTCAAGTTACGAGTCTTTAAAATAAGCCATAAAATGTTGCTTGAATTAACTCGAGTGAGAGTCTTTAACTCGAGCCTGGTATCTCTGCTTAATAGTAGACTTGTTTTAGTTGAAATGACACAAAAATACATAATATGAAGTTGCCACTTCTTTGTTAATCAGTAATATCTGTAACCTGCGTTTGTTTTTGAGTGCATTTACCCTATCTTTCATTCTAATCTAAATCTATGAGACAAATTCAAGGTAGATCAATTGTCTGCTGCTTGTGTTTGATTAGACCTACTCGAATACAGAAGTTAGCGAGTCAGATGCAAGAAAAACACTACAACAAATGCAACTGTTTATCTCCATTACCTAATCTTCTATCGTAGAGTCCATTTGCAGTGACGTGCCCTAACGAATCGAAAGCTTTAGAATTTGTGATTTCAAGGACACTGAGTTTTCGGACGTCTTCATCTGCATAGCATCCAAATTCTAGTTTTACAAATTGCTTTGGTGCCTCAGCCATTATAATATATTAAGTTCCTGTACCATAAATAGTAGAGGTTGATATATGTGTATAGATGTGGCCTAAATCATCGAGTCAGCACAATAACAAGAGCTGCTAAGGTATTTTGTGTTCTCACATGGCGGAAACAGTTTCAATAACATAAAATTGGGGCTGCGTTGTTTCTCTGCCTGTAACCTATTATTCGCAATCATATTAACGTGGGGTAATACTAGCGCACGTACAACGGCACTGGTTTAAGCTACACGGCTATAATAAACATGTCCGGCTTGCCCATTAATTTAGAGTTACCTTCTCTTTTTGAGAACGGTACGACAACTTCTTACAACAGTGAACTTTAGCTATGTAAATGCAATGTCCATGTAGTACTATCATATTGTTGTGGATTTCCACACACTCACACGTAATTTATTATAACTTATTTACTGGACTTGATGGATGGTTGAGGACCCGTGAAATACAGAAATGTCTCACGGAGAAACATAAAAGCTTGCTCACAGGTAAGTTCCACATTTTTTATATTTTATATTTATTACAACAGTAGAATTATTTTAATATTTGAGAATAGAGCAGCTTTATTCAATACCCATGAACGTGGGGATAATGCAGTACAGAATCCACTATGAATAAAATGAATAAACCATAACAGTTTTAATAAAATTCATGCAAAACAAATGCACCTCACAGTGAAGTTAAAAAGTAGTCAAGTACATTTAGTTTTTAGAAAACAATAAATATCTTGAATTATACTCAAATAATTTCAAAGAGCGAAAGATAAGGAAAATGTTGTTACCTTTAACGAAAGTATTACACTATTTCTAGCATTCCAACGAAAAATAGGCAACAACAGCTTATCATGATAAATCACTAAATATCACTAAAGTTATATCAGTCAATGTTGCAGGTGAACAAATGAATAATTACTACCAATGTCACACTTTCACACCAGTCTCAGTTTCACGAAAACACAACACACCACTCTCTATTATGGAGAGATATGCTCCAGACCCAAGAGATAGGAACCATGAACCAGGTAAAACCAGAGTATTGACAGTCAAAACTAATATACAGGTAATACAAAACTACAAATAAATAAACTTTAAATACTGATGGCCTTAAATCAGATCTACTTCCATATAGCTGAAGATTTAGTGTTGGAATGTCTTTTAACTTTGGGTTTATCTTTCCCTTTTGCCTGTCTACTGTTAGCAGATTTCTCTGGACTGGAATGCTTTACTCTTGAGTTACCAACCTGAGAGAAAACACAAGTAGTCTGTAAGTTATATGTCAATCATCAACTATGAGTATTTAAGGCATAATATGAATGTTGTAGTCTACACATATACACCCAAGTGTAATGTATAGCAATGCTGTATTATTATCTATGCAACTTAGTTTAACTTTGAAGTTGCCCTCTCTTAGAGCAAAAATTAGTCGTTGTTCATGAAGTGAGGACAACTCTGAAATAAACATTATTTTCAACTACAACATCATACTACCATGTACATATATACGATAGTATATAGAAGCAGATAATGTACTATCTTATAAACACACAAATAAATAAATGCATGCTCAGCCACATGCGTGTAATTAGTATTGATAGTTGTAGCTAAACATACACTGTGCTAAAATGAAATCTACTTCTACGGATAATGTATATAATGTACATAATATATATTGTACTGAGGACTGCAGATATACATGTGAGGAGGTTGTGTGCTTACTGGACGTTTGTGACTAGATGAAGATGATGTGTTAAAAGTGTCAGTTAAATCTCTCTTAGTGGCAGCAGCGGCAGCAGCAGTTCTTTTCTGTGGTAAGGAGTTAGCACTGCAATTGTAACTTCAATTAGACACAGCAATCAACAATTAATAGCAACTATTTTAGCACATATACTCTTGTAGCACATAAACATGTACATGTATACTTGTAGCACATATACATGTATAGGGAGTATTTGGTAAACACAGCAAACGCATAAAATAGGCTTGGTTCAAAACCTTCCAAAACTTCGGATGACAGGCTATGTCAGTTTGTGAATTTAGAAAGCCTTGACTACAAAGTTAAAAGGGCTGAGGCAAGTGTATGCATGCATAAGTATCAAATTGTGATGTGTTATGGGGGAATATATAGCAGAGCAAAGCATAACATCAACTGGAAATGAAAAACACAACAATCAAGCTAACTGCATTGCAGAGCAAAATACAAATACATCAAACGTGCATGAAGCTACAAAAATTATCATATTAATTTATGCGTGTTACTACAGGTGCACTCATAAACTATAAAATTATGATTCGTATTTGTCTTCATCCAGGTGAGAAAGGACAACTCTAAATTTTAATCGAGTGAGATATTGATAGTCTGTGCCAAGAGCAGGCAAATCCACAACCCAGAACCCAGAACCTAGTGTGTCAATTTCTAACTACACAATTCATTAAAGTGTTTATTTCCCTCTTAGAAAAGAAAGCAGTGATCTAAAGAAATCTGAATTGTTTTCTACTTTTGGAGTGAGAAAGCACTTCACCAATGACAAAGTGACTAAAGTAGCACAGGAGCATGGAAGTCCAAAGCTCATTGATAGTTGACCATTAGCAACAAGCCGGTGGCTTTAAGTTGCTGTTTGCATAATGTGTGGTGGTGAGAATAACTAAAACTAAACTGCGACATTAGACTACTATACAATCAAGACCAATCAACTTACAAATCTTTAAGAAAGCCAGTGTGATTGTTAAGAGCCACAGTTTTCAAGTACTCGAGGTACTCAGAAGTAGAGGGCGTCTTACTCTCGCTCCCGTACTTTGTGATCAAACTGGCTACTTCCTTAGGGTTCACTTTCTTAGATGATCCTTTAACTGGAGGCGTGTAACCATGGCTCAGCACCTCCTGGTGGAACGCTTTCTTTGGTGAATGAGTCTACAAAAATTAATTTGTGCCAATGAACATAGAAGTAGAATGTTGTATGCCAACGTAGCATGGTCTCTTCAATTATTCTGGGGAGAGGGGTCTCCAAACCCTCCACCTCTACAAGGCAAATAAGGAGGTATGTATTTTTAGAAATAGAACTAAAATTCCTGCAATAAAAAGTCAACCTACCAATTACTCTGGGAAGAGGGGGGTGGGTGAGGCTCAGATGGATGAGAAAATTAACATCGGATAGTTACTTTACACTTTTAATAAAAATAAAGATGTACAGTCAGGCTTGCGGAACTAACTCGGGTTCATGACAATGTATAATAAAAAAATATGTGTTCAGTAATGCTACACAATGTAATGTCAAATCATGAATCAGTTAAAAATTTATTTTCAAATTCCAAGTGTAGCTTAGAACTTATTGACTAAACTGGGACGATGCAACGTACAATACCGTAATGATATTTATGCACATGCGTGTATGTACATGTATATATAGCATGCGCATGTATATGTATATATAGTATAGATGGTATGTAAACATGTACATTGTATACATGCTGGTTTATGGATAGTCAGTTACTCACAGCGTCGTGCAGTATAACGGAGTGTTCCTGTAGCCCACTTATCACACTGATATGTGACTCATCCAGGTCTATTCTCGTCTCAATTAGTGGATCACCAACAGATCTGTTCAGTAACTGTAATATATACAAATAATATAAAATACATACACATAATATTATACAATTAATATTATACACATAATAAACAATATATACACGTATTTATTCAAGATCATCAGAAAACATGGATTCTGAATGAAAATATGATAAAACCCATAATTGATAGATTCGATGGAAACCAATTCAAGACTTATCATGTAATGGGAATCTGCAGATATAAGACCAGAGATTGTAATATACTTCACCTTCTTTATATAGTCTTGTAGCTCTGCCTGACGTCTGTGTCTGTATTGAGAGTCGTTCTCTCCCCTGAAATGTGAGAATGCAATACTGCCATTATTAAAGTGCACGCTACAGTCCTACAGTTGTACAACGTAACATGACACCTACATGTATGTTCATTGTACATAACATAGTAGACATAACATCACATTTGTACGTTTTACTTACAGTAGTAGATATAACATTACATGTGCACACACTACTTACAGATCATAGGTTTCTGTGGTAGATATTACACTCCCGCTGTCATCATGATCTTTTTCATCATCAACCTTTCTGTCTGGTTTATCTGACTCCTTGCACTGTTGCCTGTGTCTCTCATACTGCTGGTGGTACTGGTTGAGTACCTCCTGGGACTCCCCTACCTCCTTATTGTAACCTGATTTCATTGCAGGTTGAGCTTCAGCTGAAGAGGACAGATTACTAACGTCCCCACTTGTGTCTGTGTTTGTAGTCACATTTGAATCCTCAGCTAGAAAAGAAGATAGCATATTACTGATGACAAAACTGAATTAGCCGATACTTGGAATATGTTTGAAAGGCCTCTATATACAAAATACAAATCATATCAAAATGTCAGAATTTCAAAAGTGCTCAACATTGAACTGTTCATATTGTATACACTGCGTAGCTAGTAATATTTTAGTTTACTTGACATGTCACTTGCAGGCAACTTTGGTTCAAAACGCTAGAAAGCATAAATAAATACGCATACATGCACAAGAGCTTTGATCTATTTGGAGGATACAATATATTGATATTCTGAATATGACCCTATTAGAAACATCTGCCACTTGCTGGTAATCTGTTGAGTGACTCACTTTGAACTGCTGGTGTGTCGGGTGTCATCTGAGGTGCTGGTGGTCTGACAGGTGGGGCAGGTGATAGTTCCTTGTCAGGTGCTCTAAAAGCCTTTGCTGATGCATATGGATCAGCATAGGTAGGTGGTTGTGTGTGCAGAGCTAAATATAGAGGGATATTATTTTTAAAAGTTGCAAGTATTTAATGGTATGCCAATCTAGTTGTATGTCTGATCCTCCAGAAAATAGAGAGAAAAATATCTTGGACTGTTTAACTAGAGGCGATTTGCAACAAACAGAGAACACGGCATACTCACCAGTGTTACAGTGAACACCCTATACTAACTAGTGGTACTATAGTGAACACCCTATAATTATTAGTAATACAGTGAACACCCCATACTTACTAGTGGTACGAAGCAAGTGAGACGTTCGACTGGAAGGTCTACTAGATGGTCGGCTGTAGTTAGACGAGGGTTTAGCCTGAAACATACAGCATGACAAATAGTGGGTACAGACAGTGGCTAACTTGTACTTTGTACAATAAATTTAGAACTGTACAAGATGATAATCCCACCAATATACGCAAAGTAATACGTGTTGAATCTCGTTCATCACTAGAAGACATATCATGTCATGTCTCCACTAGATGGAGCTAATCTACACATACCCATATCCACTAGATGGGGCTGTTCTACACATACTGTAATCTGCTAGAGGGCATTAGACTACACGTATCTGCATCCACTAGGGGGAGTTATACTACACCTACCCATATGATACATCCACTAGGGGGAGCTATACTACACGTACCTATATGATACATCAACTAGGGGGAGTTATACTACACCTACCCATATGATACATCCACTAGGGGGAGTTATACTACACCTACCCATATGATACATCCACTAGGGGGAGTTATACTACACCTACCCATATGATACATCCACTAGGGGGAGTTATACTACACCTACCCATATGATACACCCACTAGGGGGAGCTATACTACACGTACCCATATGATACATCCACTAGGGGGAGTTATACTACACGTACCTATATGATACATCCACTAGGGGGAGTTATACTACACATACCCATATGATACATCCACTAAGGGGAGTTATACTACACATACCCATATGATACATCTACTAGGGGGAGTTATACTACACCTACCCATATGATACACCCACTAGGGGGAGCTATACTACACGTACCCATATGATACATCCACTAGGGGGAGTTATACTACACATACCTATATGATACATCCACTAAGGGGAGTTATACTACACATACCCATATGATACATCTACTAGGGGGAGTTATACTACACCTACCCATATGATACATCCACTAGGGGGAGCTATACTACACGTACCCATATGATACATCCACTAGGGGGAGCTATACTACACATACCTGAGTTCCAACTGTACCTAATAAGGAAAGTACAGCCTGTAGACGACTTGTTAGATCTTCAGTTTGACTCTCCGCAGCCTCTTTCTGGGACAGAGTGTCCTCTAACTCGCGTTTAGTGTCATCAAGAGCTGACTCAGTAGATTTAACCTGAAATCATTCACAATGAATCAGTAGAATAACCAACCAACTCAAACACGACATGAAAAAACAATCGTTTTATTAATAAAAATGTTATTTCTTTCGATTTTCGGCTTTTATCCATCTAGCATAATATAATATAGCATAATAATGAATAATATAATATATGCTATAATATAATATAGCATATATAATATAGCATTTCACTATATGCTATAAAATAATATAGCATTTCACTATATGCTATAATATAATATAGCATACTTAGTGAAATATGAAACTATATGTAATGATGAATCTTACCCGATCTTCATATTGTGTTTTAACTCTGCCCAATTCATTTGTAAACCTTTCTCTCATTGCACCTAAAATAGTGCACCAGGACATGCAGAGCAAATTTTTCATAATAAAATAGGCTGTAAAAATGATACAAGTTTATTGACAAACACCCATAAACCTAGAAGTTGTACATTCGTGAGGTTGAAGGGAAGCAATGTGTGGGAAAGAAAGGTAAATGCTTGTGTTACTCGTAGCTTAGCCAATAAAATCACATGTTCCAGAATAGTAGTAAGCACAGGTAGAAACTGACCAAGCTGTCTGTTATGCTCTGCTACTACGTCAGCCAGCTGTCTCTGGTGAGCCTGCTGTAAGTTGATCTCATTGTCTGCCATTCTCTTCAGCCCATCGTCCTTAGCCTGTGAAACCTACACAAAAGGTAAAGCTGTGAAATAAAACGCTATCTACTCCTTACTTGTGATTGCAGTATCTTTGAACCAAAGGTTACCAACGTATAAGTCTACATATGCAATTACATGTATGTATAGTATTTGTACATACCCTCAGCTCTAATTCAATGCGTAGTTTAGACTCGAGCTGTCGCAACGAATTCTCATGCTTGGCATCAGTTAACTCCAGCAAAGACTGCAATCTCTCAACCTCTTTAGACTTCGCACTTACTAGATGACGCTGTGCTTCTGCTTCCTGCTCAAATCTCCGAGCCTTGGCATCTAGTTCTTCAATTTTATCAGCCTGAGCCTTTGTCCTTGCCTAGAAATAAAAGAATCATGTTATTTTAAATAATTATATGAAGTTTACACTTTTATCTCAAGAACAAAATTAAATATATATTCAACTATTTATAACCTAATCCCATATGTAATAAAAAAAATTCAAATCATAAATTATGTAGAAAAATTGTCATTGAGCAAAATTTTAAAAATGCATCGGCCGGGAATTGAACCCGGGCCTCCCGCGTGGCAGGCGAGAATTCTACCACTGAACCACCGATGCTTGATGCTGACTAATCTAATGTTATGAATGAGGCCAGGCGATGCAGCAACGTGTTCATTCGAGCATCCAGAGTATTAGAATAAAACATGCAGTCGATAAGAGCTTACCAGGACAAAAGCCAAAATGCTCATTCAGGAGACCAGTAATGCTAATATTTGTCCACCTACTTGAACGTCCAATGCATAGCCTGCACATTAGATTATTTGATAATTTGGTGTATCAAATTGCACACTGCAAATAAGATATTATAATATTTCGAATTAGAATTGTAATACTGTTTAGTTTCTGTCACTGATTCCCAAGTTTCTGCCATACTAGTGTAGGAATATCCACACAGAACAGGGAATACTGTATTACTTACTGCTTCCTGTTCCAGCACGGCTATCTGTACGCTCGTTATCTCATTTATCTTACTCAGCAGCTCTTCCTCCCTGCCTTTGAAATGCTCCCTTTCCTGAAAGTAATAAAAATTATATAATATTATCCATAGATCTACCTTGACTATCCAGTCACTCTGTAACATGGATGGCCGTTGGTATAAACTAAATTGCCATGTTCCATTTATATGCCATGGAATCACATTTGTATTTGATGAAATATGCTTTCATCAAATATATTTCCAAGGTTATACAGGTAATTTAGTTAACGCAATCATGTAGATATAAATGGTAGACGCTGCAACAAATACCCAAACAAATCAACAAACAAACCTGCTCCACAGCTGACTGAAGGCTAGCCAGTTGTTTCTCCACCTGAACTCTGCCCTCTGTAGCCTGAGCAATCTCTACTTCTAGCCTCAGTACCTTCTCCTCTTCCCTAGCCAAACTGTTCTTCACATCAGTCAGCTCCTCTTGGCATTTGGTGAACTAAAGGCACATGCATGTACTACATAGTATAATTATTTATTTACCTGCTAGAAGTGACTATATGACTATATAATTATCTAATATTTTCAAAGATATTACTTGGACCACTACAGTCCAATCAGATGATTACTTACATAGGCCTACATGTACAAGGATATTATCAACAACACAGCAGCATAGTAACCATAATATACATGCACAGATAACTTGGCATTATTCTTTATTACATACATATGCACCCATACATGTACATGACCATGTGCATACATATATAAATGTGCATATACCCTGTAAATGTACATGTATATGTATGAATGCGCATTTTTACAATAATATACTATAGGATTTCTGTAACAGAGACATGCTACCGTACTATATAACAGTCTATATTAGCCAAAAGTACTCTAGAGGATGGTTTTGTAAATGTGCCCAATACAAGCACATGGGACTTATGGTCACATGAATTTCCCTTCTAGATAATATACAGTCATCAACATGGACATGGTGCTATTTGACAGCAATGCAGCCATAACACACATCTGGTCCTTCAAGTGATATCTATAAATAATGGTTTTTCATTTTACCTGAGTACAGTATAACAAAACAATAATATACTTGTATTTAGAGCACCTGTTCCACCTAAATGTATAGTCTTTATATTATTACACACATATAAATATATAGAGTACCTGTTCATTAGATTCTCTAGCAAAATCTCTACTTGTATCCTTTTCTCTCTTCAGATCCTCCACAGCATGATTCAGATCTGCTGCTAAAGAGTTAGAATACAGCTTCTGCTCCTCCAGTTCTCCCTGTAGCCTATTGTGAATTTATGTAAATTTATTATAATTATGATAAATGGAAAAGAACGACTTTGACACTTTTGAACTGAAAATATTGACAAAGGAACGTAGTGCTATTATAATTAGCTTGACAAACTATCAACCTACACCAGTGGTTGTGAAATACTGGAGTATCACATTCTTACCTGTGAATATTCATAGTAAGTGAGTCAATTTTCTGCTTAGTTTCATGTTCATACTTCTGCCAACCATTAACAACATCATCTAGATTCTGCAAAAAGGATGCCAGTAGCATATTTACTGTTTCATGAGTAGTTTGCAAAAATAAAAAACGGGCTAAATAAATCTCCATACTCCACTCCAGGGTCTCTATTTGGTAATTACTGTAGCAGTGGTAATTGTACAAACACCCACAATTCCGGGCTTGAACCAGAACAACCAACAGCATCACTCACAGTTGGCCAACCACCCTCCAACATCACCCAATTCAGACATAATTATATAACATTCATACTCCACTGGGTCTAGAGCCAGTGGAATCCAAAACTTGAGTCAAGTAAAAGTCGAGTCTTCACAAAAATGAGAAGTCGAGCAAGTCGTGACAGTTGTGGTCTATAACCAATATCCTGTAGAATTTGTACAGCATATATTTACAGTGTGAGCATAACATATATAGATTTTTTTCCCAAATTGTTCACAGTTAAACCAAATATCCATAAACTATGTAAGATATATAGACTCCTTCCTAAAGATTATCAATTTTTAAGTTTGTAGTGACATATTACAGTTCTGCACAGTTCAAATTATATCATCGGAGGAGACAACTCCGAAAACAAAATGACTAATTCCACTGATATGTAAGGTTGTGTAGTAGGCAGTCAATTTCAGTATATCTGCTATATTACAGCAGCAGTTCCTAAAAAGTCAACTAGTCTACAAACTGTACTCTTTGAAATAAATGAACGGAGGGGGCAACTCCTAAAACAATGATTGATTTGCACTGCTATAATGTTGTGTGGTAATGCAGTGCATTCAGTTATTTTCTACTATAACAATTATAGTAGAAGCTTCTACCTGGTCTAACTTCTTCATCATACTGTCTTTCTGTTTGAGTGTAGAGGTAAGATGGTGGAGACGATCCTTTGACTCGAGTAGCTGTGATTGAAGCTCATGCTTATCGGCCTCTATCTGCTTCCTCAAGTTCCTCTCACGAGTCAATTGATCTCTCAAGAGCTGATTCTCTGCGTTGATAGTCGACTCGATTCTCAAGCTGACATTTTCAGCTCTAAATACCACACAAGGCCATGTTACATACCACAAACAATGTTAGGCTACGTGTACATATGCTGCACCTGACAGTATAAATTTTCACTATCATGGATGCATGTGCTAATTCTTGACCGCTGGTATACTGACAACACACCAGATAACTTCTCACTGTTTTCATATGCACTTAACAGACTCATTTTATTTATTCTTTTAAAATATTTTCATAACAGCTGTTATCAAAATACTAAGAAATAAATAAACAAAATACATGTACATCTATGACTACTCTTTAAAGAATTAACGTTATTTAATATTTCCTTGGTTTGGCGCTGTATTATAAAAGGAGTACCTGTGAGAAGTGTCAAGCATCAGTTCTTGGGCAGTATCCACCTCGTCACTCATTAACTTCCTTAATCCACTTCTGACGGACTGTAAACCCTTGATATATGTACTGGGCGTGCTCACATTGCCACTACTCGCCTGTAATCAGTAGTTACAGTAGCATCCATAGTTACAATATTTACAGTAGTATCAGCAGTTACAGTAGTATTAGTAATTACAGTAGTATCAGTAGTTACAGTAGTATTAGTAGTATCAGCAGTTACAGTAATATCAGTAGTTACAGTAGTATCAGTAGTTACAGTAATATCAGTAGTATCAGTAGTTACAGTAGTATCAGCAGTTACAGTAGTATCAATAGTTACAGTAGCATCAGTAGTTACAGTAGTATCAATAGTTACAGTAATATCAATAGTTACAGTAGTATTAGTAGTTACAGTAATATCAGTAGTTACAGTAGTATCAGCAGTTACAGTAGTATCAGCAGTTACAGTAGCATCAGTAGTTACAGTAGTATCAGTAGTTACAGTAGTATCAGTAGTTACAGGTCATAAGCCCCTTATATATAAAATGTATATACGAACGTGTCTCTAATCAGAAATTGCTTGAGGATAACAACAGTTTTTACACATAATTTTGCCTAATCTTTACTAATACATGTACACGTGAATGTACACCTACTCCTATTCTACAGATAAGACATTATAATTTTAAACATCTGATAGTATATATATTATTCAGAAGATGTTGACTTACAAATTATTCAACTAAAAATATTCATGCAATTGTTTCAAATTTGGGAGAGCTGGATATCTATTAAACCATTTCATTAGGCCTGCTAGGAGTTTCATAACCCAATCTTCATATAGCATAGAGCTCTTTTTAGCAGTAGGCAAAACCTTTATATTTATGTAATTATTCAGATAGCCTCAACTTAAAAATACACAATAGACGAGAAGATTGGCTATCTTACATGTCCATCTGCTGCCGCTGGTGGCTGCCGCTGTTCTGCAGCGTATAGTCTGCTAGGAGACAGATCTCTCAGTGGTTCCCTCCTCTGGTGTTTGTGTGGAGTACTAGACATGGGGCCGTACCTTTCAGCAGACGTCTGTCTACCTGCATTGAGCATCGGAGTTGTTGATACGAATAAACATGAAGTATGTATCACTCATCAATCAAAAGCATGCTAAATGAGTCCCTTATGTCGAATTACTGCTACCTGTCTAGCTTGTGCATCACAAACAATCAATGAAAAAAGAAACAATATGCATCTTTTATACTCCACTCTTTCTATGACCACAGAGCTGATAGAATTTCATTAAAACTGTGAACTCTCAGAACAAATGTTAGTTAAAACTGCTAAGAAGTTACTTCAAGCAACACTGGTGACACATTCATACTATGGTTACAGTAATAACAAATAAAGTAAGAGGTCAGTGGGAATTTCCAAATTATATGATGTGATCTTCTTACCTTTCTCAGGAGTGGCGTACATGTCAGTGAACTGGTGAGGTGAGTGAGTACTCGCTGACTTGCCAGCTGGATCATGGCCACTAGATACAGCAGCCATTCTATCAGCCGTTACTCTGTGTGACGGGTGATACAGACCATGTGACGTAGCATCTATGAACTCATTAGTCAGCTGAAATGTAGTAAAATTACTTTATCCAAAATGTAAAACATGAACAAAACGGATTTTCACGAGTGAGCTGTGGGTTTAGATAGCACAGGTAGCCATGAACTGATAGTAACACTGCGCATGTAATTACTAGTTATTCTGCAAGAATAGGTTGAAGATACACCCACTTGTCTAGCAATTATCTTATTATCTACAAGTACATGTACGCGTAAATATAAATGCAACAGGAACAGGAATTACCTTTGCTCTCCACATGTTAGTATTATTCCTTAGAATAAACACAATTTCCAGATAATACATGTAGTGCATATATTTACCACATATCTAAATAGGAGTTTATGGAGCATACATACAAAACGTAGTACACATGGCGTACATATTGTGTATATTGTACACAAAATGAATTACACATTGTTCATACAAAAAGGCAAAACTTTCAAGAGAAAGCAACTACCAACTACAATGTAATATTATATTGCACATCACCAGCTAAATAGATATGCAAATGCAATGAACAATAACAACAAATAGACTAAAATCTACATCTACTAAGGCTAAGTCACACGTCACCTGCAGAAGGAGAGAAAGCTTCCACTTGGCTACATGCCTCTACGTTAAGTCGCCAAAGCAAGAATAAACAAACATTCTAATCGACTAAATCACACGAACTAACTAAGCATTACGTGAATTCTATGGAGTAAAAATAAACTCAGAGTGCGACATTACATCTAAGATATAGGTCTAGCTGAAACAATGTTGATATAATACCTGTTTAGCAGGGTGCCTCAGCTGTGGGCAGAAAGTAATTGTATTACAATTAAAAACAAAGAGACAAATTGTTTTCATTTTTAAGCATCGTTAGCTAGAGTGCTTAGGTATGAATTTGCATAACCGTTGAACTGGATTTGAAAAACTCCTAACAAAACACTATTCACAATTGAATAAATCCGGAAATATGTGTGTGATGTAGATAAAATTCCTTTCCATTATTACGCAAGGCTGCACCACAGTTTGTCTGCAGATTGCAGCTTTAGTCAGGAACATATAACCCTAGCTGTTCAGTCCACACAGCTTACCCATTTTTAAGAATAAAAGCAAAATATATAAGATGTACTTATACTTTAGTGCATAATAGGAGTGCAGTAGATCAGGTCGGGTTCCGATGTGCTCCCAAGAAAAGCTAGGTACGTTGGTAATTGGCCATAGCAGAACTTGGCTTAAAAATATTTTTGGTACCTTGAGATCTACAGTACTTATCAACATATTCACCTCTTTCATGAGATGGTTCTGAACCTAGGCAGACTCCAGTAAACCCTCGACTGTGTAAAATGCTACTTCTGCTGAATGCATTGAACTAGATGAAGCACCATCTTATGCAGACAAGGTTAGAAAACTCCAAGTACTTTATTTGGAATCAACAGCCAGTGAGTGAGTATGATTACTATTTTGTTTGATCTCATTGATATGTGAAGGATTTGGAACCCAGGCTATTACGTTCTACTTAATTACAGTGTTCTGTTCACACTAGTGGTGCATCATCCCAAGGTTCCAAAGGCTGGTTTGGTATGATGATGTTTTACAGGAGGACCTGGCACAAATTATCAGCATATCACCAATATACACCGGCCTCCTGTTCATGGAGGCTAGGGACCCAGGCTACATCATACCTGAGGTTCAGCAGGCAACACTTACTTTTGTTCTAATCTCCTGTGCTTTCTTCTCTCTCCCACTTCTGGAGAGAAGTGGAGAATTTGACCTTCTCTTCTCTCCATCAAATGCTAGCTTCTTCCTGCTACTCGTACCATTACCATAACCTGTGGTCCTACAATGTATCATAGAATTTTGAGAGACAGGATCTACTAAAACCAATATCTCTATATCAAAACAGCAGAGTAGTAGCGTAATAATTATGGAGATGCGAGTTGCAACCTTTGTTTTTATAGCATTGGGCAGATAAACATAAAATGAAGGGATGAAATCTCTTTCCAATCATAGACCAAAATACTAATTAGTATATGATTTCATCCAGCATGACAGAATGATGTCTACATACATCAACGGATGTAGACATCCTTCACGATTTGTCAATATACTGTTTAGTGTATAATATGATTACACTATAAACCAATGAGGGTATATTTATTCCAGTATAGAGTCAGGTGAATTAAATGAAACTTACATTATTGTGATATAGCTTGATGATAGCTAAAGAAGCTAAAGCTAAAAGTAAAGCTGAGGAACTATACTGTACGGCACAGTAGTTATCTGGACTGTACACTGGTGAGATCCACATGTCGCTATAGTTCATCACTAATAGAAAGAGTTAATGTATACATACTGTATATAGAGCCTATAATAAGTACCTGAAGTAGTGTCTTGGCTGGGTACCACCACATTGCTATACACAACTATAACTACATGTATGGAGAAATATCCGGTGGGTGACTATTCTGACCAAAGAAGTTCAATTACCTGGCTAGTGGAGAGCTTGATCTAGACCGGTTCCCCGAATATGGATGGCGGTGATGAGGGGACAGGGTCACATGAGGAGGGAGAGGACTCAAACTTCTTGAACGTCTGCCAGACTCAGAGTTGGTAGGTGAGGCTAAGATACTCTCTGCAAACTTTATGTGTTCCTGAATCACTGTGATCGGCTGCATTGTTCTAAAGTTCAAAATTTGAAATCATTGATTGAGTATGAACAAATCCGAAGATTCAAAATCTTACTGCTTATTCACAAAAATTACATGCAGGCCCACCCCCACATGTGTGCAAGTCCAATGCGCTGTCGTGTGTTGGGATTCCCAACACACAATAACGCAACTTGGGAACCTTTTTAGCCGCATCACAATTTATACATTGACATACATGTAAGAAATGTAGCATGTAGTGACACCAAAATTAATATACTAAATACAACTGTATAGAACGAGTTCGAGAAATACTCAGAATCTTCAACACAATGGGCTGCATTTAGCGCAGCGAAATGAAAAGTATAAGAATATTTAGCTCTTCGAAAATAGTAGTTGTGTTTCCAGTATTGCATGGTAATTTGAACATAATATTAAGTCTATTCACATGTTTTGATCTGTGCATATCTTGTTTTAAGGTGGAACTTCTATTTATTATAGGCAACGATTAAGCTTAGAACAATTGCAAATGTTGGAATTTATACTATCATAACTGTATTAATGTTAATATTAAAATGGGTAATATATAACTGACAGATACAACGTACATTACTATCAAATCCTACCTGCCACCATGAGGTGATCCAGTATTCACATGCAACGGTTGAGTCCTCCCATTCTCTTTCTCCTTGGTAGCTGCTAACTGTCTTTCCATCCTCTCCTGGTCAGCTTTACGCTGCTCAGCTCTCTCTGCATCTCTCTTGTTCAGAAGGATACTTAGATGGTGTCTCTCGTCTGATTCCTCCACCAACTTCTCGTAACTCTTGTTCGCCAAGTCCAGAGCTTCTCTGGCCGAGTCTGTGTAGTGCACTCTCACCCGGCTATATTAGAGTGAAGGTGACATGGTCATGTGACATTTATATCAATCAAAATATTTCCAAGACCATGGTTTGGTACAACAGATGTAGCAGAACTGAACATAGATACCTTGTAATTGGTGCTGCAAGAAAGTTGAAAAGTGGTGATACTGGCAGCCTATTTAAAAGCAAAGTAAAAGTTTTCATATGCGCTGACGAAGTAAGATAGTCAGTATTTTTACACATCGTCAGTTAGAATTGGTCTCTGTTAAGAAAATGACAAATTCAAAATTAATATGAAAACTATTGAAGGTGAGGGTCATTAACACGTCTTGTTAGGCCTACATACTTTGTAGTGGCCAAAACAAGTACTTTTAGTACCTAGTAGGGAGCGTTGGCCAGTCTGAAATGCGCTACATCACATAAATTTGTGTAAAATGGCGGTAATGCAGTCGACATACCTTTGAGGAGAGAGTGACCTAGATCTCGGTGAGTCACATTTGGATTTGATAGTGCTCAAAAAGGACTTGTCAAAGCAGGAACCCCCGGGTATGTCCGTTGTTGACGAACCCTGTCCACTATCTCGTCCCTATAAAACAAACACAGTCATGGCTAAATAGTTAATGCATGGTATAAATAATTCTGTCTACATTTTGATCAACATAAAGTAAAAAACAGAAATATAATTATATACTACTTTGCCCATAACAAGAAGGAACCGATTCAGTCAAAGTTCAGTTTTCAAGAAAATGTAGTAACTGTCTTTAATCTTGATTGGTTGAAATCACAAAGGGGGCCTTTACTGTTAGGCAAATCGCCAGAATGGTCACCGTACCTCATTCATGATCTGTTGAGCTCGGATATGCTTCTGTTCAGGAGTTCTGGGTGTACCAAGAGATGGAGAAGGTAATGGGCTAATATCTTCTAGCCTGTGTACCCCAGATATCATGAGATCATCTGTATTTGTAGTGGACTCCTGGTCACTTTCTGGCATTATTCACTGCAACAACCAGTAAAATGTAGAACAAAAATATCTGTACTGAAGATACTAAAATCTTAGTTTTGAACTGCTCTCTTTGATTTCTAAACTAGAAGCATAACCACTTTACCACTAGTAAAATCAACATAATTCAAGCATGGCCCAGTAGCAAAGCACTTTTTTCACCGAGCCTAAGCGATTGGGCTTTAACCCCCAACGCTGTCCATTGATTTCCTTTAGTGAGTTAGAATTTTACAAGTAGAAAAGCATGAGAAAACCAGAACTGGAGTTGTTATGTGATACCATTGAAATAGTAGCATGACTCGCACTACTAGCATTAACTCAATATTTTTACAGCTAATAAGCTTTACTTGAACATGGATTCATGCACATTATTTAACATCTATCCCCCAATAAACCCGCAGAGCCATCTCTCACCTCATACGTCCAGACAGCTACATGGCGTAGCTTAAACACAGACATTACGTGAATTCATCTGTATGAGCACAATGATCATACAGTAAGCGTACCAGTAAGTGCATATTTATAGTGCAGATTTTACAGTCTAGTGCTACTGACAGTCAGTACAAATTATTGCACTACAGCGTAAAAACAAAATTCTAAATTTTTTACAACGTTTCTACATGTATATAAAACTGATAACAATGAAGATGTCATAATAACAACGCTAAGCACTGTAAAAAGCTCAACAATAGAAATTATATTATTCTATTTTACCTGCCAGATAGTAATATTAGTGCCCACAACTATGTAGGCAGTGTTAGAAAACCTCATACTCTCCAGTGTACTCGCCCAGCTCTAGTTGGCAATATTTTTGCAAGCTGTTTAAAAGAATACATTGTAAAAGAAAGGAAAGTATATTATGCAATAATGACCTTTGTGCATGTTGTTTACATAACCAGTGTGGTAATTGTCCTCCTTTTTCGGTGATCAATACGACTATTTTAGCTAATTAATCAATGAACTGAATATTCTATAGGAGTAAAGCATATCACAGGGTAGCTCAGATCCAGACAAAGACAATAAGGAATTGATGACTGTAAACAATTTATTGAGTTCTTGAGAAGCATGAGAAAGAACTACAATACAGGATTTGTTTACATCATTGTGCATAACAATAACAATTTTCAAGTAAAACACTATATTACAGGAATAGAAAACAACCATGGTATGCAGAACCTATAAATACAACATAATACAATTTAGAAGTATAACATTCGAAGTGTGGAGCTAAAAGTTCCTCATTTTGCAACGTACATTAATACATCGACAATATTGTAGTTATTCTATTGGAGTCACAGCCACCAATAGTCTTGTTCAGGTGTGGGAAAAGTACGGACTATCATAAAGGCTTTTCTGAATGCACTGTTGGCGAAACACGAGAAAGTGATGAGAAGTGGACATGTATTTACCTGGTGGTCATAGCAGCAGCGGCTATGACTAGCAAGTAAATACATGTCCACTTCTCATCAATTTCTGCTAAGCAGCTTCAACAATCAACATGACCAACCAAAATCCGGAAAGACGCTCTTGGCCATGAGAAGAACAATTTTGCATTTGAGAAATATAATGAAATTGAATGTGAATGCTGAGGTGATAAAAGCAATAAAAGCATATTTTATGTAATTTCAAGTGCATGAGCCGAATGCTAGAATGACCACAACTGGAACAGCGAGATCAGAGAAATCAACAGAGTTTTACATAGAGATCTCGTTGTTCCCTCAGGTGATGTACGGGGAATCAGTACCGTGGCTCAGCGCCGCCATGTCCAATTTTTTATCAGTGACAAAGTGATGCAAAGGAGGTGTCTATGCTGGCAATACCTTACCGTTTTCAGAGGTAAAAAACCGGAGAAGAGTCTCAAGAGTTACAAGTCTTCACAGATCGATACTGGAGTTGAAATAAGGTGGTACACGCTGGCTTTGTGACCAAAGTTATCACACAACTTTTGATATGTGAGTGAACTACGTAGCTTTCCCTGTGTCTTGAAGCCCGGATTTACAAATAATATGCTCTTACCCAGGCTTACAAACAGGCAAAAACTGAATGCTTTCTATCTGCACAGCAAGGCAATTTTCGTGTACTATTCAGGAGTAGAGTGAAATTGTAAGTAAAGATACTATACACTTATGGTATTGGGTATTCATGCCATTGCTTTTGGTATAAGTGTCATGCCATTGATTTCATTGACCAAATCTACCATCAATTATAAAAACTTACGAGACACACGGGTCAGCTGGAGTAAAGAGACCAAATACATATTCTTCGTGAGACAGCCAAGGCCAGCAAAAAAAGAACGCGGAATGATCTAATATACACACCATGGTGCTATAAAAGCAAACTCCTAGCCTACGCCTATGTCACCCCGTCACGGAATATGCAGACTCTGCCTGGGATTCTCTCCATGAGATTGAAATTGAACAGCTGGAACATATCCAAACCAGCTGTTTACTACATAAGAAGAGAGAGTGCAACTGAAGTCAAAACTAGATCAGGATTTCAGCCTCTCAGGGCGAAAAGGAGAAATGATAGATTTGCCTTGCTGACAAAGACAGCACTGAGGCCTAACCTAGCTAGGTTATGTTGAATGGTAGGGGATAGAATGTCTTACCCATATTAATTTCAAAGTGCAAAATATATTTAAATACTTTTCTAACATACTTGCTGAAACACCATATATGCACATTCAACCAAATAAAGCCTAAGGCCAGCCTGACACTGCTAGATTGCTAACCAGAGTGCTAGGATCAAACATATACAACTGACCAACAGGTCCGACGTGCTCCTAACATGTGATTATTGATGCACGGATAGGACCAACCCTGCTCCAGGTTCGATGCTTGTATACATTATGCTATAACTACACTAGATGCTCCAGGCACTGTTCCTCCCCGAAACAAGGCTGAGAGATTCCTAGGCAGTCGTATAATTTTCTATCAAAGATATAGAGCATATATGAGGATAGACGTGACTGTATTGCCATTCAAAGACCAACTCACTGCTACAAAAATGCGGTGCCATCTCTATCAAACTGGTTCCGCTCAGAGTCTGAAGGACCGATGGGCCATCAGCTTACAAATAAAGCTAAAAATTTCCAGAGGTATGACCAGAACATAACATAAACATCGAAGAGTATGATTTAGGGTCGGCCCATCAAGGTCGGGCAAACATAAAAGCGTTACAGAAGTGCCACATCTAATGTTACTTCAAAAGCTAGAACAGATACCAGGGATAAACAGATACTTTTTAAACTGGATACATGACTTTCTCTCTGACAGACAGCAATCCATTGTGCTCAGAGGGGCTAGCTCACAAAAGTGCACATTAACCTCAAGAGTGCCACAGAGTTCTGTACTGGGACCGATTTTGTTTTTGTACTATATTAATGACCTTCCAGACCTGCTGTCATGTAAAGATAGCCTTTATGCTGATGACACTCTACATTGTACTGTACCAAACTGTGAATACAACTGAGGACGCAGAAATGTTCCAAAACAACATCAACACTGTACACGAGTGGTCTACAAAATGGAAAATGCTATTCAATGAAAAGAAATTCCTAGCTATAAACTTTGGAAGAGTAACACCCATACCTCAATACAAACTCGGCACTGTATGTCTTGCATGGACAGAAACCATCAAATACCTAGGAGTGATCATATCTTGAGTTTAATCAGCACATACATGAGAAATGCACAAAGTCTCGTAAAGTATTTGGAGGAATCAAACATTTAATGTACCATGCTCCAAAAGAACCCAGACTACTGGCTTACACAAGTAGCCTATAAGCAGACCTATACTTGAGTATGCAGATGTAGTATGGGACCCTTCAACTAAGAACACGACCCATGATATAGAACTCATCCAGAACAGTGCCATACGGTTTATAGCTAACCCAAGAGGGCGTACTAACAGTGTATCAGGGGCAAGAGATCAGTTAGAGATCCGGACCCTAGAAAATAGAAGAAAAAACCACCGGCTGTGTCTACTGACCAGGATTCTTCAGAATGAAGAACAACATTGCACTCTATCCAGAGCATATGATGATATTGTGGGTGACAGAGAGATAGTAACAATGACCACTAGAGCAGCTGCAGAGGAGAGCCAACCTCAATATCAGCCAAAAGATGCATTTACCACTCTAGTTTCCTGCCACAAACAATTCGTGAGATGAGAAACCGACCTCCAATCCTAAACAGAGATATACTGTAAAAATTGCAGACCTCTAGTCCAAAAATAGTTAAAACTAGAGGTCCCCGTAGATTTAAATGAAATTACCGGCGAAGTCTTACCTCATCTGAGGTAAATTCTGAGGTAAAGTACATTCTACTCTTGATCCAAGTATTGCATATACTCATGATCATAATTAGAGCTAATCCCATAATTATTATTTGCACTGTTAGCTATCTCCTGTTACCTAACCAGGATACTCCAGTCCACTGGGGGCTGCACATTTCATTACAATAAAATATTTTATTTTTACAAGAGTTGAAGACTTGGTTTGAAGGAACTTGCATAAAATAAACAAGCCACTCCGCTTCATTTTTTTGGAAGCCTGAAGTCACCAAAAAATTCAAAATCTAAACAAAACTAAACGTTACTAACACAAAAATTAAAAGTCAATAGTGCAGTTAAAGTGAGAGTCATGGTGACAGTCACGAAGGTGGGCCTGTTTGCTGACGACACCCTGATCTACCAAACTATATGTAACCAACTTGACACCGATAGATTTCAAAACAACCTCAGCTCTCTAGGTAAATGGGCAAAAAAGTGGGAGATGAGCTTCAACATCGCCAAGAGTAAAATCATTGGCTTCAACACAAAGGAAGCTGTGCCCTATTACACTCTAGGCGGAGCTGTACTGGAACACACTGGCAATACTGTGTACTTGGGCCTGATACTCCAAGAGAACCTGAGATCTGATGCCCATATCCAAAATAAAATACAGAAAGCCAAAAGACAGCTTGGAATGGTACGAAGGGCCCTTTACTGGGTGCCTGAGAGTGCAAAACTTACAGCATACAAGTCTCTATGTCTGCCTCACCTAGAATATGGAGCTGCTGCCTGGGACCTCTCTGCAAAGAAAGATATTGAAGCACTGGAAAATGTTCAGGACCAGGTCGCAAGATTTATTACGAATCTAAAGGGCAGACAGCAGATGAATGATGTAAAACAGAAGCTTAGACTTCTACCTCTACAAGAGAGACGCAAAAACCGAAGGGTGAACCTGCTGATGAACGTCCTGTCTCATGAAGACTCGCACCCAGCATTGAGCGCCTCATATGATGAACTTGTCCAGCAACATTTCAACAACAGCCAGATACAGACTAGAGCCCAGACTAGAGGCATACCAACATCTATCAGCACCAACTACAACCAGTACCATAACAGCTTTCTACCGAGAACAGTTCGAGATTTAAAGATAGCACAATCCTATTGATACTTCAAGCAATCCCCAAATGGCAAGTGGCACTAACCTGCACAGATCAACTTTTAATAATTCCTAAACTAATACATGAAATACTGTCCCAACTTATGTTGTCCACTGTCCCATATGAGGCACGCCCCTTCCATCCCCTAGATGGTCTAGCATGACAATGAACTCCATGTAAGTCCATGTAAGTCACTGTGGCGGCGAGCTTTATAAAGTATTATTTTCAGCTGGTTTTGCAGTAACACCGTTTATCACTAATTGATCAAAACGTAAACCCCCTCCGATCATACCCATCAATAAAATCATAAATAATAACCTGGAGGCTTGATTAGAACAATTTTTGAAAGATTTTTCAGGTGAAGATGGCTAAATATGAGTTGACTAACGCACCAGCTTTTCGTCGCGAAATTCCGCAAAAAATTTGCGGTAGAGAATAAATAATTTTCCACACATGATTTCAACTTTAATTCGACTTAAATTTTGCTACATTAAGATTTTTTCGATATCTAACATCGAAGTTCATAATTGCAGATGATATATTATGTATTTGCTACTGCATTTTTCATTCAAAAAATGATTTTTCTATTGAGTTCTATGTGTTGTTAAAAAGTTATCATGTCATCTTGTAAAAATTGGAAGTATCTCATCTGGGAGGTAGAAACGTACTCTTCAACACTTAGAATGTCTCTGTGAAATCTGGAGACTTGACAAGTATACCAACCACTAAGTTGATAGACTTTGCTTGCAAACCAGCTGAAAATAATACTTTTACTTTATAAAGCTCGCCCACTGACTGTGGCTGTCGGCTACTGACTCTGAGCTTTAGTCTAATTACTGATCTATTTGCAGCTAGGAAGTACCCCTACATATTTAGACTAACTTACCTTGTTTAAAAGACACTTTCCTGTTATTAAAACTACTTCCAGTTCAAATTTTTCTAAAATTTAGGCAGAAAAGAACCAAATACCTTGTGTGGAAGACAAGTAAAACCAAAGTGAAACTACATTTCACATTTTGAAATGGGACTCTTTGCCGCTGATTTGTTTACTGTACCCTTCCGCCCAAAAGATCTTGAACACATAGACAGCAGTTAGATCATTATACGCTTGAATCATACTAGCAAGAACATTTTATAGCATTTTGTTAATATAAATTTTACTGATATATTTAAAAGAGTAATAAGTTAAAAGTTTAAAATTATTATTTTGTGTTCTTAGATGGGTCGCGTGTATCGCTTTTGCTGTCAGCTTCCGGTTAGACGGTTTCACTTTCGTTTTCATGAAACAGACTATTGTCATTGTGGCAAAGTTCCTACATTAATAATATATAGACATTGAGTGTAGTTCCTTGACTTAGGGTTGTACGACACCTCATTTGCCATGATATTTAATCTTTACATATTCGATCGTTTAGGCACGTGTGTTTATTATGGAGAATGGAACAGAAAGAAGATCACCAATCTACCAAAAGAGGAGGTATCTCATCTATTTGATTTTGATTTTTATTTTAGTCTTCATAATGATAATGTACCATTTGACTAACTATGCTATCGTATGTGAATATTTAATATAAATATTAATTATGTTTTTATTTAAATATTATATGTATATTTTATTTTTAATTTTAATTTATATAATTAATATAAATATATATATTATCAAATCGTTATCGATTATGATTATCATTAATTTTAAATCAAATCATTGTGATTTGATTTTTTAAAATAAAGATTTATTTTTATTTCAATTTTTATTTTTATAAATTTATTTAATTTTAGTTTCATTTGAAGAAATATTTATTATTCTTGATGATAGCCTATTATTTATTATGCTGTTCTAAATTTGAGTTTTATTCAAGTGCATGTATTTTTTCATTTCTCAATTGACTTCACTACTAACCATTACCACATTGGGGGCCTGCTTTTTCTACTGGACACTGGTAAGAGCAAAACTCACAGCCTACTATTAACAAGTAACTATGTCAGCGTCACCAAGAGTATGGAGCTGCTGCTTGGGGAGCCGCTGCAAAGAAAGACATCGAAGCACTGAAAGATTTTGAGGACTAGGCCGTGAGATTCATTACAAATCTAACGGGCAGACAACAAATGGACAATGTAAAACCGAAGCTTAAACTTCAACCGGTGTAAGTTGAATGCACGAACCGTAGGTAGAGGTGGAACGAGACAGCACTTTTAGATTCGAGACACCACTTCTAAAAAATTCGAGACAGGACTGGGTTTTAGGATTCAAGGGAATTTTTCTAAAAATTTTTTTTAATTTTATATATCTGCATGTTGGAACTCCAATAGTTTCAATTGCTACTCTGTAAACTCTGTATTTTATCATTACGCATTTCAATAAAAGATGAACAGAAGGCTGTGAAATATATTGCACATGTATTCTATGTACATTACATCGCATGTACACTGTACATGGGTACTAAAATAATAATATGTAATTTGACAAATTAGTATGGAGTTATGTTTCCTTTAATGTAATAATCTCACGAGTAGACAACTTTTGGTAAGGACATAACATTGCATTGTGGGAGTGGTGATTGACAGTCGTTAGTAACTCTGTATGACTTGTAGTGGTGGACTAGTAGCTCAGCGTTAGCTATTACTAGGAAATCAGTGCTGGGAATGTACATGTAGGTAGTATTACTAAATAATTTGAATAATGATTTTCTATTTGATAGATGTATTGTTGATTAGCAATTAGTTGTTGTATTATAAATATTAATTTATTATAAATAAAAATTATTAGCTGCTATTTGTTTACCAGTCTCGAATACTAATTGTCATCTTGAGACGACTTTCGAGACAAGACAAGTAGATACGAGACTCGAGAAATCTCGAGTCTCGTTCCACCTCTAACCGTAGCGTGAGTCTGCCAATGACTGTCCTGTCACATGAAGACTCGCGTCCAACACTGTGCACCTCCTCTGATGAACTCGCTTAGCAATGTTGCAACGACAGTCAGATCCAGATGAACGCCCAAATCAAAGGCATATCAAGATCTATCTGCACCAACTGCAACCAGTACCAAAACAACTTTTTACCAGGGACATTTTGAGATCTAAAGATATTACAGCCTTGCTGACACTCCAAATGACAACCTTGCAATTTTGAAATGACAGGGAGCACAACTTTTAATAAACCATGAACAAATGGATGACATACTGTCCCAATTCTTATAACCCACTGTCCCATATGAGGCACACCCCTTCCTCCGTGGTCTAGCATGACCATGAACTCTATGTAAATACTTGTAATCACCTTGTACCTTTGTTCAAAACAATGCTATCTGGAGGCAGAGCAAGTTTTTCTGATTTCTATTTTAGGAATACAAAAACATGTATGGTATGCTGTTTTCCCTGAGGTCCTTTGTAAAGCGTTTATCTCCTCTCGACTGGTAAGGATTACTCCACTCATGAAGAAATACTGCATTTTTGTAACCTGTTCTTGTTATGGAGATGACGACTGTTAACTGTTAGCACCTGTCCATTTGGGTAAACTTCTTGTAAGAGTCATTGGTAGACAGTGTGGCTGTTATAGTAGGTAGTGGTAAAAGTAAAGCTAATGATGATGCTAATGGAGGTGGCGGTACTAGTAGTAGTAGTAGTAGTAGTAGTAGTAGTAGTAGTAGTAGTAGTAGTAGTAGTAGTAGTAGTAGTAGTAGTAGTAGTAGTAGTAGTAGTAGTAGTAGTAGTAGTAGTAGTAGTGGTAGTAGTGGTAGTAGTGGTAGTAGTAGTGGCAGTAGTAGCAGCAGTAGTAGCAGCAGTAGTAGCAGCAGCAGTAGTAGTGTTGCTTGTTGTAGTAGCAGTAGCAGCAGTGGTGGTGGTAGTAACAGCAGCGGTGGCAGTAAGGGTAGTGATGGTACTAGTAGTGGCGGTGGGAGAGGTACTAGCTATTGAATCAGTAGTGGTAGAAGACTAGTAGGAACACATCTCCATTTGTACAATAATATGATCATTATACTGTAGTAAGGAAGGCTTTCTCAACTACCAGACTAACAAGTATAAACTACATTACTATGAAACACCATCAGGACTAAAGATAGTGATGAACACAAGTACAAATGTAGGTCATATTAGAGATACCCTTCATCAAATATACAGTCAGGTAAGCTAGCTATCTATTCTCTTCTATATTCCTACTTAATTGCACAATGTTCCTTGTTTCATCTAATTATATTATCATCTAAAACTTATAGAAAGAAAACAATAAACAAACTATTTAGTAAAAGTGCATTTATCCATGTGTATGAACTGGGAATTGCATGTTAATATCAATTACCGGTACATAGTATAATATAACTACATACATAGTACGGGTAATGCAAAATTGATCTTCTATGCTCACCCACCACATAACTCCTGATTATCCAACCAGCCCATGCTGTTTATGACTAACTAGGGTTTGTCAGCTCCTGAAATTTTTATTAAGCTCATGTAATTGTCTTCTCTTGCTCTAGCATATCTATTGGTCAATCTCTAATATCTCCATATTATGTACATGTACATGTAATGCCTCTAAGCTGTGTAACCCGTTATATTTGCTTGCTAAATGTACTTCTCTAGTACTGAGACTAAATAGTTCTACATATTATCGGCCCATTAAACATGTCAACTGTGTATTTGTATCGGCATGTATCTCAGTTTGTATCAATACAGCACGAGTAGGCCTAATGTATGCGTATTGAAAGCTGTTTTTCATACACTGTAGATTTATGTAGAGTATGTGGTGAAGAATCCACTTTGTCCACTAGATCAACCCATCACCAGTGACTTATTCAAGGAGCAACTAGAAACTTATATAAAAGCTCTACCTTTTTATCACAACTCTTGAACAAGGCTAACGACTCGCTCAAGGCTCATTGGCTAGATGCCAATTTGTTGATTACTTCCTGTCCGGGATTTTGACAGTAATGGTCTGTGTAATCCAAACAAGTCAAGTCTCTCTCTATTTTCATAATGTTATTTTGTATTCGAGAGATTTAGATTGTAAATAGTATTATTATTTATTATATTCTCTACTTTGTGTTATCTCCATGAAGTTAGCATCTGGAGTAGATATTTTGGATTTGGGCTTAGGATTTGTTTTTTATTAAAATAAAGAATTTTACATGTAAATTCAATATTTGCTTATATATGATTAGTTTATTTAGTGACATCTACAATCATATTGAGCAGAATTGTGACCTGAAAATGGAAAGGTTATCACCATATCAAGTAAGGTCAACCAGAAGTAGGTCATTGCATAGAATTTAGTATTTCATCAGCTACCTCTGTAGCTGCTGCAAGATTCTGAGTCTTATCAAGGAAATCCTATTATAAATCTTGTCAACAAATTCAGTTGTGGTGATTTTGATAATAATATTATGACTTCAGATTCATTATAATAGGTAAACCTACCTGAATACAAGTATTGACTATTGCAGCACATTTAGTGTGTACTTGTATGTGTATTGATACTGTTGCCCAGGTAGTGAAGTTATTATCTGTGCAGTAGGAGTACATGTACATTATATGGATATATAGTGTACATGTAGGCCTGGCATCTGTGGACAACATAACTATACAGTATAATACACAGTCACATAGACACAGCTGTACATGCACTATATAATTATACATGTTGTGCCTCTACATGTACACACACATAGGTACATAACTGTATGTGGTATGTTGGCTATATCATATGCCTGCACAATAGGGTAGTAGATATATTCATTGCGTAATATTATATTATAATAAAATAATAGTCTTATATAATTATGTTGCATTATGGCATTGGTATGCTCTACCATTTGCTGTCAATGTGTGATTTTTGCAGATATTGAACGAGTGAGTGTTTGCCACGTCACAAGTACGAGGGGTATTATTGTTATTGTTGTAGTTACAATGCATACATCAGTCAAGTTGCTGATATCAATTGCAGCTGCCTGTATACCATACAGATGTTATTAGTATCTACTGCCAGTGCCTTTCTATCTAGTTAAAAAATATGAATAGAATAGCATAATGTAAACATTAAAGTTTGACGCATTGTCGCTAGGTTTTATACCAATAACCAGTTGTTCACTGGTAGCTGTGCTCTTGACTGTAGCAAAGCTACTAGTTCCTGGTTGTAGTTAGTAGTATCAGCACATACTTGCATATTGGAGTTGTAGGCTGTAGCTATTGGTTGCTGACATAAGATATAGGCAGTGTGACATCTCTTTTGGATATGGCACATATTACAACCCTGTTAATATCTATTTACACAGTATCACTGATAGCTCTCTCACTGGGGTAAGTACAGTACAGTGTAGAACATCAACAAAAGTCTCTTACTTACTATAACTGTGTGCATACTACACAGGAAGTAATGTTATGTTTGACACATAGAGAGTGACATGCCATTAGCTACAGTAACTGCTGTGAATGAATATTGTTATACATGTAAAAATGCTTTTTGTTGTACTATACTTAGTTTTTTACTACAAATTGTAAGTTGAAGGCCGGACAGGATCCGACAGGTAGACAATCCTCATATAAATATCAATATTCCCATGGTGATAATAGTCAGTGATAGTAAGTACACTGAAGGATATTTCAATAATGTGTTTTTATGAATTATGATAAAATAATATTATTATTATTCGATTGATTCTTTTGTCAGCGAGCATGTTAAAATTATAATTGAATGTATATTATAACGTCTGTTGAAAGCTACAAGCTAAGTAGGTTTTTTCCACTTATTGGTAGTTGTTAAACTAGATTAACATCCAGGTTCTTGTGTTTTTTTGTATTCATTTGATATATTCCATACTTTTAAGTGATCAATAGTAAATTTTAAAACACATTACACAGTACACACTGTACATATAGACACATGGAGTTGCCCTATATTATGCTTATTATTTAAATATGTCATTGATAGTGGAGGGGAGAGTGAACGACGTCCACGATGGCTCACAAAACCGCCCCCTGAGGATCTGACCCAAGGGGAGAAAGAGAAACATCATCACCTGGAGTACATGCTCAGTCTACTTGACAGTAACGATGATGGAAAGCTGAGCATGGAAGAGATTGCCGATAAACTGGAGTTTCTCAGTATGGGAAGTAAGTAACAGACGTCCTTAGAAACTGTGCCATTCTGTGAAAATAGGCTACCTTATAGCGATGAGCAGACGATTCCTCAATATAAGCAGTCCCATTATGGACCATAACTGCCGACCAGATGTATATTTTTTCATGCCGTTTTTATCATGTTTTGACTTTCTTCCCAGAGTTGTAATCGCAGTGACTGATATGTTTTGTATTGGGTAACCCGATAACATCTTGAGGTGATCAGATGTGCAGTATGTTGTTTTACATTGGCTGAGGTGGATTCCGCCGTGTCATGAATTCCTACTCTCCACCTAACAACTGGCAACTTGTATACCAACTACTGAAAGTTGTCCACTCGTTGATGTTCATATGATCACAAGAATTAGTACTTTGAAGTTTTTATGAATCCAACTTTCTTGCTTTATGGGACGGGCAAGTTGGTCTAACAGTGTTGTTATAATGTTGCCATAGCGTTAAAATCATAACATGGTCACGCATATAAAACATAGCTAAAACAAGTTTCGGTGAAATTTTGAGCCTCTTGTTATGACAGGTAGACATACTTTTGTGCCTTTCTACAATATTATACATGACATCCACAGAGGTATGTGATAGCCCTCGTCTGGATGGACTCACAAAGCCCATGTGCTGTATAGTAGATCTCCCTAAATTGTTTCAGAGGAAGCTCCAAGTTTGGGCTATGAGGAGCTGAAGTACTTGCTGCAAGGAGAACCTCCCCTGATGGAGGACAGTGTCTTTCAGGACATGTGGTTTCTGATGACTCATCGCCATAAGGGTGTCGAAGACTTCACAGAAATCTTCTTCAAATACATGGATTCTAATGGTATGTGGGTACTATACCTTTACTCAAACATATACTGCTGTGATCATGTGGGCTGTCTGTAAAACATTAGTGAACTTAGTAACAGTGTGCATAAAAACTTGTCCTTGGAATTCTATTCTGCGTGATTGTATTACATCTAGATTGTTAATAAGCTGTGATTGTAGACTGTACTGCTATAATACAATTTGGCACATACATGTATGTTGCACTGTATATTGGAAATTTTATTGAATTAACCTAGCTCCATTCAAAGTGTGTAAGATGAAACGGCTACTGATAGAGTTCCAGTTGCCTCATGCTAGCTAGTTTAGTACAAGCATGTCATGTAGATGCCATTGTGTATCCCTGTCTGCATCAGCACTCCTACATAGTGCAATGTACATGACTGTATGTGTCTGATGATATAAGTAGAAATCTGGCCTTGTATTAAGAGTTTCTCTTCAGAAAAAAGAAGCTTGGAAGAGAGAACAACTTCAAATATTATCACTCTGACTGCTCAAATGACAAATTCCTTGCATAACAAACACCGTAACGATGTTTGTTATGCAAGGGATTCTTTTTTTGAGCAGTCAGAAACTAGTTTCACATCCATGAAAATACCAGTCCCTGACTGAGGTTTGAACCCGGGGCCTCTACGGCACCTACATGTAATCGCCTAGCACAGTGAACAGAACATGCTACCACTGCACCAGCTCAGCAACCTGTGATTCTTGGGCTCAAATTCTGAATCTGTTGCATAATTGCATTGTATGCTTCATTTTTATATTATGTGTTAAAGGTGACGGCCTTGTGGACAGGAGTGAATTAGAAACATTTTTAATAAATGGACGTAGAACAGAAAGAAGCCCAATACGTAATACTGAATATACGAAACTGTTTGAGGCGCTAGACAAGGACAACTCTGGAGGAATTAATCCAGTGGAGTTGCGAACACCTGTAGAAATGCTGCTCAAGTCTCAACCTAAAGAAGGTACTATGTAGTAGCCTACCGCTAACTATATTGGTACTACAATGTATATCTACTTACAAATAATACACTGAGTCTGCTGTGAACAGGATGAACATGACTTACTGCCCGCAGTGCTCATGCCTACTGAGAGTTATCATCTCACTATTGCTTGTAGAAATGGCTGTGGTAGCCTTTGTTAAGACTATACAAGACTATTCTAAATTACCCGCCAGTCTGCTAGATGCTAACAAATTGGCCACATGCCTTGACTCAGACCATGATGGGACTATCTCATTGGCTGAAGGCGGGAAAGACCTAACAATCATTTTGGATAAAAACTGTAAGTCATGCATATAATTATAAACTTCCTAGATCCTTCTAGCTACATTTCTGTCTTCTTATGCCCAGCAATAAGTAGCATTTCTTCTAAGACTTCGTCATTTTATGAGCACAAAAGGGAACCAATCATATTCTCGACACAAACAACCTTGTCTATGCTTGGTGCAGCAAAGTAATAAGCTGGATGATGCACAGGTTGTAGGATATCGGCAGCATTATAGTGTAACAATAGTATTACAAGCTGCCAAATTTACGAAAATGTTTTGCTGTTGTAGACAATGGTGTGGTGGACGGACATGAAATGCTTGAGATACCCAAGGTAAGATAGCAATCACTTCCCTACTTTTCTACGTGTTCATGTATATACATGTATACTGTGCTACACGTATGTTCTCTACGGGCAGCAGCCTTCCCTCTCATCCCACTTGTACTGGCTTCCAGCAATATGGCATGAAGACCCACCATCCATAAAACCCTGTGAGCTAGTATTAACTTCTTATCAAATATTACAGGAACTAAAAAAATGTGCCGAAGGAGCTGAGGCTACCAAAAGGAACAAAGAAGAGTTGTAACAGTTTCTCTCATGCTTGTAGAAGTTAGCCAAGTCATGACAGTAGTACTGTGGACTGTAGTGTTAGGAAAATGAACCGTATTATTCTGGCTTAGTGTAACCCCACAATATTAATTATGTAGTAGCAAAATGTAGAAGTTCTGGTGACTTCCGTTATATTGTGTCCTTTATTCTGAACTGAACTATAAAACTACAATATAAAAATAGTATGACATGCTTATAATATATACATTACCAGTACCAAAGATATATCAATGAACTATAGAACAACATTATGGAATACAAAATTGCATTGGCTATGCATACTTAGCCTATACATATACACTGTTATACTAAAGTGTATTATCCAATGTTTGTACCACAGCATATAGCAGAGGGGAAGATAACTACCAAACATCAAGAATAATAAAGAGTGGCAAATATCATCAACGAACTAAAATATTTTAAAATTCTCCTACAGTATATCCACCTGGAATATTGTCACTATGTAAAGTTAAGTTTCAGGGGTATGTTAGGCCAAGGTAGTGGTTTCAGTCGATCACACGCTTGCTGGAAACACAGCTGCTGGGCAGTCTCCATCCCATGTACCTGTGAGATAAAAATATAGAATAGAAAAGCACTGGTATTTTATCATAATTGTTAGTATTGAGAATGGAAAGATGTTATGCTGTAAATGTAGCTATATGAATGTGAAAGAGGGTAAAGCAAAAACATGCCTGACTTCCTTCTTAGAGCAGGAATTACTCCATTGAGAGAGGAGACAAATCAAATAAAGAATAGGATATTAATTATTCTATGATTCTATGATATACATGTACATATACATTGTGAGCATGCACATGCTACACATTCTAGAAGGTGACAAAATTATCAGCAAACAGCATTTTACTGTACCGGCAACAAATAAATCTATTCTTTCTAATAGACGACTAGTTTCAATTGTAAATGGTTAATTACTGTATAGAGCCCACATATAGGTTACCTTATCTGAATGGACACCATATAACAGTTTAATTTCATGTGTCCGTCTCATACCGGGCTGTTCAGTTGGAGCTGCCATCCTTATCGTATCGTCTACTAGTACACCTACAAGTAAGGAATGTAATGTTATTATATGCATGTATTAGTAATAGTACCAATGAATTAACCTACACTACTATGTAAACTTTAACCTCTGCTCCAGTCAGTATTAGCTTTACCTTTGGCATCCACTTCCCTTCTCTCCTGACTGTCCTTGTTCTTCTTAGCCTCTGTAAAACATTGCAGTCACGCATATAAACATCTCTCGTGGATTGAACATAGTAGAATTATGGTGTGTGATTTCCATGACCACCTCATTTTAAATACTTCACTAAATTACTCCAATGATCAATGTGTATATCTATAAGGCATCCCTTCGCCCTGCTGGTATTGCGCTAACTAGCCCAACTGCCACTGGACTTTCTATGGTGTATGCAGTTTACAACCTTAAAATCACAGTACAGCCCTATTAGTATTGTATTATACATGAACACATATGTACATTGAGAGACCATACAATGTATATTAGCATACCTCGATCTTTCTTATGTTGAGCAGATTGCAACATAAACTCAAGAAATTCATCATTTAGATCAGCCTCAAATCTCCCGCTGGAAGACTGAGTGGATCTGTTAGATGAGCAAGAGCTCGCAGAACGACTACGTTTTCGCTTTGCCTTCTTTCTCTGAGCTTTTGATAGTCGTTTAGAGCTGGATGTCTGTGAGCTAAAAGAGAGCAGGCAAGAGTAGGGTGAATGTATGGGCACTTGTAAGCTATCAATTGAAATTCAAACTTGCACCTTCTGTTCGTTAAATTACTCATAATACAAATGGAATAATAAAATCAGGACTATAACTTGCACTTATTCGAGTTCGGAACAGAAATAGTAAAATGTGTCTCTGATTAGGAATTTCATCACGAATGTTTAGTAAATAGCCAAAACCGGTGTAAAATCTTAAAAACACGATCATGAGGTGTTATAGGCCAATTGCAGCGTCTGCCAACGCATCAACAGTTTCTGTGTTATTTGGTGGTGAAATTGTACATATTAAACATAGTGGTGTTAACTACAAAATTTCCAAAAGTTGGTGATACCTTGGAAGTCGCTGCATGAGATGTGGATTCATGATAGGCACTTTGCCAAAGGATATGCATAATGACATCACCGCCAGCAAGATAGCAAGTAGAATGTTGAGTACCTGTAGTTTGTTAGCAGTTGACGAATATGCAAGCGCGGTACTTAATCAAATCGAGACAAAAATAATTTTCATATTGTTTCAGGTGAGGTTATGTCCCTAATCAGCATTATTGGAAATGGAAAGTGCCCCAGAGAGGATTGATGTAATAGTGATTCGCACGTTTATACCATTTCTAGAGAAAATTGATTTCAATGCAATGGGAAAAGATGTTTGGGGCCCATTTGACCTAAATATCTTGACCTTTATATCACCATGTACTGTTACGTTGTAGGCCATTTTAACAAATACTGCATTCAAATTCAATACAGACCTTCCATTTTTAATAGTTGTATCCTGTTGACTAGTTGGCAAAATGCTAGCAGGTATGGTGGGTGTAGTAGGGACGGGAGGTACTCTGAACACAGGCACCCCATCATGAGAATCTTGAGAACGGTGTCTACAGGAACAGGTTCTTAGTCTATCATAACTGTTGGTACTTTGCTCAAGGACTTGGTAATGCTTTTTCATCCAACTGCATAAAAGAAATGCTGACAATAGAGAGCAGTATGAGACACATTTTAAAAATTTTTATTCCCCTAATATTTTGATAACAGCCCTGTTATTCCTGTCATTTATTTCCTCTGGGGATAACAACAGGACGGCTATTGAAATATTAGGAGAATAAATATACTAAAAGTGTCTAGCACTACTCTTTATCGTTCACCTCTCACCCATACTAATATCTTCACAACAAATAAGGCTGTGAACTGTATTGGCATATTGAACAACTAATAAGGCTTGGGGTTGGAGCTTATTGCCAAGACAAATCAGTAATTATACAATATGGATTATCAATGTCACAAGTGATGATGTTTATAACAATTACCTCTGCATAAAGCGGTAGTGAGTCCAGTAACGATTATAACCTGGATAAGAAATGAATGAAGAGCCACCATCTACTTCAACGGAGCCTGCCATCTGTACATTGATATCTACATCAAAATAAGGAGACCTGCCACTATTAGCAACACACTTTTGGAATAGCAAATATGTTGACTTAACTGAGAAGTAACAATATGAAAATAAATATGATGCAAGTACAATACAATTGCAGTTGGTCTCATTTTAACATCACATATGAATGAAATATAATGGCCAAACCCCCAAACACACCATATAGGCCTATACCAAGATGACCATAATACAAGAGGTGCTTTGCGTGCAATTTTCTCAGTCCCCATCTACCGCTCACTGGCAAAGTTTCCATTTTTAAAGTTGCTGAGCTAGTCTAGTGGTAATGTGTACTGTCCATGGTGCTAGGCGATTAAGCACCATAGAGGCTCAGGGTTCAAACCCCAGTCACTGAGCCAGGAATGTTGAGTTGTCAGCCATTTTGTGACTGGTGCAGCAGACACACATACATGTAGAATACGACGGTGTAGTTTATCAATAGGCCTAGAGAAATAGATGTGGTACATTACTAACTCATGGTTGAAATAACACTGAGACAGAATAGGTTTATAAAAAGAGGAATAAAACATAAAGCTGAACTAAGGCTTTGTAGCTATTCTGCCTATGAACATTTGAGATAAGACAAGCCAACTTCCAAATTGTTAGTTCAACAAGGGATGGGTATTTTCATGAATGTGAAATGGAGTCCCTGACTGCTCAATTAACAAATTGAAAACCCTTGCAAAAATAGCATCACATTGATTAAATATTTTATAACATTGACATTTAATAACTAGGCCTAATATTTATATGTAAGTCAAAAAGTATAACTCTTGAATTATTATTATTAACTAATAATTATTAAGTAGCAGTGGGCCTAATAGTTAGCTACGGTAATTATAATATAATAATAATTGGTAGGCCTATAAGAATCTTTACCTATATTTAATCTCAAGTGACCTGTAAATATATCTATAGGCTATCTAACATTATATAGATATTATGAATGATAATTTATTTAACAATAAATATTTATATTAGTTGTTTAAATTTTGATTTTCTTTTATTATTATTTGCTTTCATTTCTATCATGATGATGTTAGTTAAAATAATCAAGAATACTTTACTTAAAATAAAATTAAAACTCTAAATACATTGTGCATGTAATGAGGCTTTAATGACTCGACTGTATACAGTACTAAACTATTAACTATACTTAATGCTTATACTATACTTTTATACTAATACTATTTATTAGCCTACTTAATTAACTATTTATAATTTTATAGGCCAACGGCTTTCCAAAGACATCAAAGTTCCTAGATACATAATGGATAATTCTACAAACTTTGACCAATGATTACGATAATTATAATAATATCATTGGTTTGGTCATAGAGTACTCTATAGGTTTGGCCATAGGTGAATTAATATAGAAACTTTGGTTATACCTCTATGTTTTGGCTTTGACCAAGGCCCCAATATACCCCTTTGGCTTTGGCGACATTTAAACGCTAGAAATGACGATACAACGACTCGCTTGGATAAAGTAGCTTTGTTCCATACGGTTTGAAACTTCTTGCATTCAAAGTATTGTACTATTATAGAAAGCTTTTCAAAGTCGTAGATGCTAGGCTACTTTTAGCTTAGACTAATACCTCCCCTTTATCATGGGTAAACCTCAATCATACAAATCAATAAAATGCCACTAGATTTGTGAGAATAGAAAGCAGAATGCTATTGGTCAATTCTCCCAATGAACTTTGATCTGGCACCACAACAACGTAGACAGGCCACCGGTGAGTCGAAATTTAAACGATAATAAATAATATAAGTAGAGATAATAATTGATAACCATTGTAATTCTTCCTATACCCATGGCTGACAAGCTTACAAACAACGCCCCATAAACTTTGGCAGCTTTTATCTTCTGCAAATTCGCTTTATAGCAGAGTAGTCTATTGGAATTGTAATTATTTTTTTTTATCTATTGTACTCAGTAGAGTATGAGTATTGTTATCGAAATTCAATTGTATTGTATTTGTTAGTTATAAGTTAAAATTGGTAACTGTACGTCCAGTTCTGAGTTCAGAACCTGAATTTGTCTCTGAGAACACAAACTGAAAATCAAATTCGATTGCATTGTTGGTGTTGGTATTGTATGAAGCAAAAATGCACTCACTGTGACTCTCACTCTAACTAAGCCAAAGTGAAAGTGTAGAGAATGGTCTGGTGTATTTGATTTTTCTCTTAGTCTTACCCCTTGGTTTGTGCTGTTTAATTTTACTTACTTTAATCTTTATTAGTTGTTATTTTAAATTAAAATTTATGACTAAACTAAACCATTACTGCTATTACTATAACTATATAACAATTCCAATATACAGGTAGTAATACTAATAGCCTACTACTACTATAAATATCTCTATCTGCTTCATGAATTAGTAGAAGTACTAAAATTAAAAATAATGATGATTAAAATTTGGTAGTATAATGAAATAGCATATGAACGGAATATCAATAATAATGTTGATCTGAATGCAATGTTATATTTTATAATCATAATGCAGCATAAATCGACAGTGATAATCAGATAAAAATGAGTGAATAATATAATGTAATGTAAGCCTAATCATATCATTATCTATAAATTAAAATTAAATGTATATATTAATATTGATATAAATATATTGTTTTATATATTAATTTTTAATTTCTGGATGCTACCACTCTTTACAGATTTCACAAGGTAAAAAATTGATCAACATTAAGACTTTCTTTGAAATTGCGTTGTCATTGAGTGGTTGATTAGCCCTACAATACATAGGAATTGTGATTGGCTGGAAAGGAGCTCATAATGCATAAACTGCAAATTGAAACTGGCGAAAGGATTACTAGATTTAAATTAATAATGCCCTTCAGGTCTACAGATGATCATAAGGAAGATTTATCGCCATTGATGATCACGAGGATGATCTTAATGCCTAATGATGGTGTTCATCATAACGATAATTGTCATAATCGTGATTTGATTATCATGATAAATTGTCATAATGAAAATTCATATTGTCATTATGATGCTACTTGCTGGTTGATAACAAATTCTCCAGACATGGGCACTCGAGTCATTTTACTCGACTCAAGTTAACTGGAGCAACAGCTTTTCATTACTTTTAATTGACTTGTGCTTTTGTATTGTGTGAAAGCTGGGAATTGACTTTTACTTCTACTCTCCTACAAAGCATGATGCTTGACTCTTACTTTACTCTAATCTTTCAGCTATCAATGAAAATTCTATTGGTTTGGTGTAATTATGTAATAAGTCTTGTTCACCACAGAGAAGCTGAGAGGCTTATAGATAAATAGACCTACAATTATAATAAGTGCAAATTTGAAATAGCCTTTGTTCTTCAGAACTACTTTAACTGACAGAAAATCAGAGCTAACACTAAGTATTACCTATTGTGTGTTGTCACACTTGTATACATTAGAAATTTGTGTTCTACAAAATTCCCATTGGTATTCCCTTTGACATACCGCTGTACTTTTGACTCTACTCTGACTCTAGCATTTTGGCACTAGTTGCTTGACTCTTACTTTACTTTTCAAAATGGCTGTTTATTTTCTCTTACTCTACTTTTGACTTGCTTCATCCGATGAGTTGACTCTAAATTACTCTTTATCAATTGGGAATGTATACTCTTACTTGACTCTTGACTTGAGTATTTGTCTGCTTGGCACATGTCTGAAATTCTCATAATAAAAAGACTTTATATCCCTATTTCTATAATGTTGAACATAGACTAATTCTTGTAGGCCTACTCTTTTGGAAACTTTTTTCATGCCTAGGATTGGTCGTTATCTAACAGTTACAATTAAGAGGTTTTTGTTGAAGCACACACATGGGAGCTGAGCACTAACAAACAGGGCCGGCATGTTTAAAACAATTTATTTTAAAACAACTGTTTTAAACACCATTTAAAATAGCAATAAAAAACAAGAAACGGTTTTTTGTTTTTTTCCCTAGCATCTGTTAATAGCGGTTATTTTCAGTTGTGCCTATCAACGTTTGTGCAATACACATGAATGACATTCTATTGATGTGAGGTCTTGACTTCGTATTATTCGATATATCATGCTTATTTCCTGCTACCTGAAGGAGTCAATCAATGTTTTTGCCAACCATCTTTAATGTACTGTACATACATAGCATATACAAAAAGTATTAAGAGGGACAGAACATACCGTTTCCTTCCTGTTGTTTTAAAACAAAAAAAATTTTTAAACAAAAAAACATGTTTTTTGTTTTTTTTAAAAAAAACAGTTTTTTCCAACTCTGCTAATAAACACAGAATATAATGTAGGCTATATAATATGAAGATGACACGTATCATGCTACCATAGTGTCTTGTAGCAGAGAATACCATGCCATCTCTTTGTTTGTGCAGGTCTCAATATTCGAGATATATAATCACTCTGAAGCTGTCACTCTGGGGCAAGAAGATGCCGTTACTGGAATGCAGCATTCTCGGCCTTATAAAGACTTTATCATATTTCTTTGATATATTTACATACATTCCATACTACATCTACCAAGATCACTCCAGAATATTGGGTCGATCTAATGCTAAAAAGGTAAGAAACTTCCATACATCTTACAGTTATTCTGCATGTACTTAGTACTGTAGGCTAATTTGTGTGAACTCGCTGTCCTAGTGCTTTTTCATAAACTGCTGTGACAACAGGGCTAGTCAGAGCGTGTATAAAATACTGATAGAAATAACCATAAGGTTAGCTATTCTATAGAAATGGCCAACTGCTATGCCTAAATGACAATATTATTATAGTTTCAGTTGTTGTGGTTTTACAACCCCTATGGAATTTCAAAGTAATTAATTTGTGGGGCTATATACTGACCCTGCAAGGTGATGGATGGAGGTCTATCATTGTCATTTGGCCTACTTCCTCTGATACATGATATATCTGCGTGTCTGAGGTGGCTTCTACTTGACTAGGTGAATTCATTCTCGCAGTTGTAGCAATGGAAAAGAACTATTATACCTGTACATCTAACTAGATTTCATGTTGTAAGTGACACATGCAATAATTAGCATGATAGCAATTGATAACTTGGCATAGTAAAATATGTTATAGACAAGAATTTTGGTAGACTTAACTGTTACTGAATGGTGAACGATTCATGAAGCAATGAATACCAATAGATACAGTGTATGTCTAGCTGAATACATGGTTTGTGTAATTCTAGTATTGCATGGCATGTGTTATTATTCTCATTATTATTTGGTGTCAACTATAATACATGCAATAGAGGGTCTAAAGTCCTGCATCTCAGATCCTAACATCAGCAACAAATATTTCTTTTGTTTTTCTTGAAGTTTTGCCAGTCAATCATGCACTCACTCTCCTTCCTCTTCTAGTATTTATTCTACCTATTTATTTTCTCCAAGACTGACCATGCGAGTGACTCCTGGCTGTTGACCTATGACCAGGTTGTAGGGTGACACCTATGATATCATTGAGTACTTTTCGCACTGCATGATCTGCCCAAAACTTATCTAATCTTGCTAGCGTGTCTGATAATCATTGCAGCCTGAAACTGGCACGCAAAAACTAGGTAATTTTGTTGACAAATTGTTGGTGGACTATGACCGATGAATTAGCTTGTTTCAACTGAACCTACTACAGTATATTGTAAATTAATCATCGAGACGGCTATACAAAGTACACAGTACATGGACTTTGAACTGCAGGAGTATGGCTCCATGTATGTTATAATGATATACTATTGAACCCTTGGATTAGAGGTTTGAGTATTTCCCATCATACATTGTAGTAATGCCATTACCCCCATGTGCTACTCCCATTTGCCACATGGACTGATAAAGTTGTGCATGTATGTGTGTTATGTACTATATCTAACGTATGTGTAGAATGTATATAGAATGTAGACTATCTATGTACTACTACAGTATGTTCATCTAAACTGCATGTTTTCTATTATATGTGCAGTATATTATGTATTATGTACAGTGTATATAACATTTAGGCTGTTTCTATGTAAGGTATAGCCCTACAGTATATAGCCTATGAATGTAGTATGTATATGAATGTTATCTATGCACTGCCGGGCAAGTACCCTTACCTTACCTCACATTTGTGAGTGCTCTGGTACTAAATATAAACCAGTTGTGAAACATGCAGCTTTATATATACTGCAGGTCCTAATAACTCCTAAAATATAACCTGCAGGATATCATCATGAAGCTTTAGATCCTTCCACTCACTACCTATCCTCTTCTTATTCACTATATTTACATACATGTCCATATAGTATATTATATATATGAGTTATCACTGATCAAACATCAGTTATATGAAATGTAACTATTACACAACATGTACATATGTAGGTAGTTATACTATGCTACAAGTGCAAGTCCCAGGAGGTTATTCAATGTTGATGAATGAGGCTATATGCTCTGCATTCCCAACCTGAGTGCCAAAGGGGAACTGATAAGTAGCTAGTAGTTAGTATAGCATGTGGTGCAAGTAGTATATTTACTGTAGCTCAGTGCTAATTACAGTTTTTATCTCTCTGTCATACCTGTAAAGTATTAGTAATGTAGTAATACTGTATTCTTCCACATGTCTCTCTAACCACATTTAGTGCATTCATAGATAATATTGTAAGTTGTCTTCTCTCTACCGACTGGTAACGAGCAACTTCAACATAAATAGAGTGGTATGGCAAGTATTGTATCATAGATTATGGATAAATGTGTAACATGTGTTGTAGGCCGAGTTGGTGGGAGGTCCAGATGGTTACTGGAGCTGTGTAGATGAGCCAGAGCTGACTACAAGCCCGGATGCTGACTGTCACACTCTACCCGAGTTGTTTGAAAAGGCGTGTATGAAGTATGCTAATCGGCCATGTTTAGGCACGAGACAGTTCTTCAGGGAGGAAGATGAAGTACAACCTAACGGCAAAGTCTTCAAGAAGGTTGGTCATTGCATTTCTTTCAGCTTTGAGTCAACAATTATATATCCCCTAATGTTCAGATATACGGGTATGCTCAACGGCCTACAATACTCTCTATAATAAAAGTACTTGATTGGATTATTAGGGATAGGTTCATGTGATGCCAGCGTAAAACATTCCTATGCTGCCATTCTTGCTATAACTTATGATGTTATTTTTTAGGTCCTAATAGGTAGGAAATTATTGACTCTATGGTAAATAATTGTTATAGAATGTACATACTGTATGTTGACTGATCAAGTATTCTTTGAGGGATAAATGACTGCTTGGTTGCTAATAGTCCGATGCATATTTATCTACAGTTAGCTTATATCTATTACAGTGTATACTTGGGGAGTACGAGTGGAAGAGCTACAGGGAAGTATTGGACGAGGTCAAGGCTCTTGGTAGAGGTCTTAGTCTCACAGGCATGTCTCCATCTATGAATATCCTCATATTTGCCGAGACGAGGGCTGACTGGATGATTGCTGCTCAGGCTTGTTTTAGACAGAACTTTGCAGGTAAACCTCCGACAGATGTGAAACATAACATGTGGAATATTGAGTATCAGAGCTATAAAGGGAACATAACTCCATAGCGTTATCTCAAAATTACACAGAGTATAAATGATGAAAACTTTAGTTCTGGAGTGTAACTCCCTCATGTTAACAGTAATTAGCTTACTAAATAGCTTATGGCTTAGTAAGTCTGTCTGTCTCCTACTGTCATGTGAAACATACATCCAGACTACTTTGGGTTTTTACATGTCATATTGTTCAGTGGTCTGTTGTCCTAACCCTTGACAGTAAATTAATGTCATGTCAATGTATTGTCGATAAAATATATTATTGTGGTTTTGTTTCAGTCGTCACGCTATACGCCACTCTTGGTGATGAGGCCATTATTCACGGCATTAACGAGACTGAAGTGACTCATGTTATCACCTCTGGTGATCTTCTACCCAAGTTCAAGGTCAGTGTAGCTATGCAATACCCGAGTCGTACATTGCTTGTCTTGCTGAATGGAAATCTCAAACTTTGAAATCATTTTCTCAGTTAATCGAGGTAGTTAATCAGAAACTGCGCTACACTTCCTGTCTCCACAATCTTCTGACAAATAGCTGGCGTTACTCGATAGATTGTGTAGTATCTATTTAATATCTACTCTATTGTCTCACTTGTAAATTCTGAAGTTCTGCTAAATATGATTAGTGGGAAAACTCCAAATACATGTTTAGCAATGTGTAGACAACTCCTAGTACATATGTTTTTTAGTAATGTGTAGACAACTCCTAGTACATATAATGTTGTTTTGTAATGTGTAGACAACTCCTAGTACATATTATAATGTTGTTTAGTAATGTGTAGACAACTCCTAGTACATATGTTGTTTAGTAATGTGTAGACAACTCCTAGTACATATGTTGTTTAGTAATGTGTAGACAACTCCTAGTACATATAATGTTGTTTAGTAATGTGTAAACAACTCCTAATACATATGTTGTTTAGTAATGTGTAGACAACTCCTAGTACATATGTTGTTTAGTAATGTGTAAACAACTCCTAGTACATATGTTGTTTAGTAATGTGTAGACAACTCCTAGTGCATATAATATTGTTTAGTAATGTGTAGATGACTGGTTGTAGAAAATTCTAGAAAAGACACCAACTGTAAAGCACATCACTTACATGCAGGGTAAAAACTCTGTCAATGCTTCAGCTATAGCCGATGGTCGTAACGTGACAATCTCCAGCATGCAGGAAGTGATTGCAAAAGGCGCTGCTATTGGTCAGTATACATACCTAGTGATGATTATGAACACATATATCCATGTACATGTAGATGTAGATATCATACATAGGTACATGTATCTTTACAAACTCACATGGTAATGTGAGTGGGTGTACATATAATGTGTATATTTTGATGCATCCTGTTATACATTGTATATGCATGTAGGCCTATCTTCACCTTTACATGTTTAAAGTATTATTTTAATAACCAAGGTGTAAAAGTCGTATAGTCGTGTATATTTACTGTGTGGATTATCTCATTATTGGCGCTGCAATACAACGTTACAATTGATATTGCGTGTACTTGTGTTGCCACTGTCATTATAGCAGTCCTACTGGTATTGCAGTGTTACATCTGGTATTACAGTGTTGCATCTGGTATTACAGTGTTACATCTGGCATTACAGTGTTACATTTGGTATTACAGTTTTACATTTGGTATTACAGTGTTACATCTGGTATTACAGTGTTACACCTGGTATTACAGTGTTACACCTGGTATTACAGTGTTACATCTGGTTTTACAATGTTACTGGTAACATGATGTTTTTGTAGCAGACAGTTATGTAGACACAATGCCCGTACCCGGAGACCTAGCTGTCATCATGTATACAAGTGGTTCTACTGGTCTACCCAAAGGTGTACTTCTCTCCCACTCGAATGTCATGGCTGGCTGTAGTGGACTTCTCGACAGATGTGCCCTTATGTGAGTACTACCAGCTCCCACTTACCCTATATTGGTTAATTTGAGCACAGGTACCCAAGATATAAGCAGATATAATGTTGTACAACTGTAGTTACTGTAACTGCATGCACGTAAGTAGAATGTACCATAATAGTAAGCTTTATTTCCAGTTTAGTTGGAATGTTGGATACAGGGGGTGACAACTTCAAGCACTATTCTGGTCAAAGTATGCTTATGTCTGTAGTTGTTGATATAGAATGTAATAGGTAATGTCATATTCAATGATTGTATTGTAGTCAAGGTGATATATATGTGGGCTACCTTCCACTAGCCCATATACTAGAGCTGTGTGCAGAGATCACCTGTATCTACGCTGGGTGTCAGATCGGTTATTCAGGTCCCAATACCCTCTCGGATGCCTCCACTGCTATTAAGAAAGGACAGAAGGGAGATGTGTCTGTACTCCGACCTACTGTCATGGCCTGTGTTCCTGTGAGTAGAGGGGACCATTCTTAATCTCGTAGCTTTATTTCTTCAGCTAGATTAGTTGCTGTATGAAGTCGTCTTTTCATGTTTAAAGGGAGGATAACTCCCTCATGCATATTTTGCCACTGCTAATATTATACTTTATAATTAAAATATTTATATTATGACATGATGTATTGTGTGTACTTTAGAAGCTGCAGTTGAATAATTTAGCTTGTGAACCTCAGATATATTTGTAGTCAACTCTGTATAACATAGCCTCAGAAACGACATTTAACTGACTCATCTGTTGTAGACTGTAATGGACAGAATATACAAGAGTGTGTGGGACAAGGTACAGAATGGTAGTCTACTCAAGAGGGTACTCTTCAAGTTTGCCGTAGATTACAAGAAGAAGTGGGTCAAGAGAGGGGGAGATACCCCTATTCTAAATAGTCTTGTTATGTCATCCATCACTGGGCTGCTAGGTAAGCTAACAGTTGGTATGACTGTTCGTACTATTCAATAATTTACTTAAAATGATGGCATTTTCATATATTCAGCTTATTACCAGAATAGAAATCTTTATTTATCCTTCCATCTGGTATGGCAGTTTGGTAGTACATTGTATATTAAAGTGAGTAGGGTAAAATATTGTGTGTGTTTCAGGTGGTAGACTGAGAGCCATGCTATCAGGCGGGGCTCCTCTCAACCCTAAGACACAGGAGTTCCTCAGGACATGCCTGTGTTGTCCTGTGGTCCAAGGCTATGGACTTACGGAAACCTGCTGCTCTGGAACAGTGGCTAGCTGTAAGTTCCCTGAAGTATTCTATGGTACACTATTAGCTAATCACTTATAGAACTCTTCATCACAGTAATGCTGGTAATCATAATGAATGTGAACATATTTATACACTGTTTGTGCTCCTCTCATCATTGATCCTACGCTGTACTGGGTTATTCATGGGCAGGCAACTCCAGGCATACAATCATGCTGTTGGAACCAGAATCACCTGCCCCGCTACGGAGAGTAGATGTATATTGAGTGCTATCAGCACTATATTATTCATGTACAGTTTAATATACATTAGAGTTAGGTAAACTATACGCTGACTCCCTATTATTTTCCTCTAGAGTGTAGAATGTTTACCAACATTTCTACTACATTTTGTGCGCAAAATGCTATAAAAGTTGCACAGAGGTACATTTGTAGAATATATTTATATAAGAGAAGAAAACTCTGACGAATGTGGAAAACATGAATTTGTGTGAAATTTGTAGTAGCTTCCACCTTGTATGTTTTTGTTTATCATGTGAGATGTTTAACTACCCTAAAACTGTCGTACTCTACCACTTGTAGTAGAAGATTTGAAGGACGGCCATGTTGGTTCTGTCATTTCCTGTACGAGAATAAAGCTAGTAAACTGGGAGGAGGGTAACTACAGGAACACTGATAATCCTCCAAGTGGAGAGGTTTGGATTGGAGGTCCATCAGTTGCCATGGGATACTTCAAGAATAGGGAGAAAACTGCTGAAGAATTTACACAGGAGGGTGGACTCCGGTAAGTAAAGGTTCCAGCATGACTGATAAAACGGGGAGAGAGGTTAGATCTGCCCCAGAGCTGCTGAATTACCTAATATATACAAACATATGGCTATTAATAGCAATACGTGTATAGCCATAATGTACCATGTATTGCTATAGATACAATACATGCTTGTTTGTATCTTAGACCTAGGCAGTCTATTGTTGTAATACATTGCTATACTATAATAATAGCCATGTTATGTTAGCACTTGTTTCTCTGGAATATCTTAGTAACATACAAAACTATTGAGTTCTAATTTGGTTCTGGACTCCCATTTTAAGTTGTTGGTCGGTATACAGTTTTGTACTGTTGGTGATACATACTGATATCCAATATTGTAAGGTGAGTTTGTATTGGAAACTGTTATTGTGTTTGTGTTTCAGGTGGTTTAAGACCGGAGACATTGGTAAAATAGCCGAAGATGGTACACTGTCGATTGTAGGTGAGTCATCGTACTATATGCATATGTATGTGTTTAACAACATAGCTTAACGAAGACATTAGTGCCCTAATTGATGTTAATTTTTGCCTATATTTTCTGTCTAAATAGTGTAAGGGTGTGAATTTATGGCAATCTCAAATTAGTTGAAACCAGAGTAATGATTTCAAAAGGTATTGTAAGAATGTAAGAATGGATAGATAGAAATATAATGTCTGTGGTTGCTGTTACAGACAGGAAGAAGGACCTGGTGAAGCTACAGGCTGGTGAATATGTATCTCTAGGGAAAGTAGAGGCTTGCTTAAAACTATGTCCGCTCATAGACAACATCTGTGTGTTTGCCAACCCAATGTAAGTAATTTACATGTCTATGGAAACTTGAGCATGCTAGATATGTGTAGTTTATAGTATATAGCAAAGCGGTACAGCTGTAGTAGGTGTCTTGGCCGATACACTTGTATAGTTGAAACTCAAAATGTGCATTTTGGTTGACGTTTACCACAAAATATTGTTTTGAAAACCATCAATTCTAATAGAATTAGTTATAAATTTGGAGTTGTCGTCTTTCCAATGGTGAAACAGTGATGTAGTGGTCAATCTGTGTCTAGGCTGTTGACAAAGTGTCTAAAACTAAGCGGAATAAGCTATTTTAAGCTAAAATATGTTGAACAAATTCTACTGTAGTTAAAAAATAATGCTGCTTAGATGCAACTTTGTGAAACATGATTGCTATTTTACTGGAGTGGAGGAGGAAGAGGAATGACAACTCCTGTAGCACTGTGTTAGGTGAAGCTTGTGATCATACTTACAATTGCCAGGTTGCTGTACAATATGTTCACTTATACCCGGTGATCTACTGCTTACTGTACTGTATGATATTGGATGTGTAAACTCATGTATTGTAGGGAAATGTACACAGTGGCGATTATCGTGCCCAACCCTAAGAATTTACAAGATTTAGCCGATTCCATGAAAATCTCTTCCAGTTGGGCTGACCTCTGTTCCAGCCCAGAAATCACAGAACAAGTGCTCAAGCAAATCAAGTCGCTAGCTCAAGGTGTGTTTCTGTGAAATAGTTTGTTGAGCTGGGATGTAGCAATGAGTTGGGGGTGGTGTGCTTTGGCCAAACGAACTAGGGTAGTCTAAAGGGTGACATAGACTCATAAGCTACATGAATTGTGTAGCCATTATTATAAATGTAGTGTCAGGGGTTTGTAAAAGAAAAGTTACTAAGTTGTCACATATTGTTATGAAACATCTTGTAATAGCCCATTCTACCAACCTTCTTCCTTTCCCACTGTAGTCAGCTATTTCTCTGGACGGAGCTCGTCTGGTTGGTGTATTCTTACTTGTTTAGTTCTTGATTGTCTGTTTCCTAGTTACTTGTATTATAATTTTGTTTTATTTCAGCTTACCAGAAATATGTTCAACATAACAATATATTGCAGTTTTTTATAACCATATTTGAAGCACACTGTATCCTGTTCATATGCTCACACACAGTACACTAGTTAGATTCCACATACTGATAAACAGATTAGACTCTCTTATCTAATTTATATGAAATCTTGACCCACTAATACACAGAGGTCAAGAGCTTGGGCATTAGATATGGTAATAGTGTCGATATAATCTATCAATTGTAGTTTTTCTATTAGCTAGTCTGGTTTTGAGTCCTTTGGGCACTGAGGGGAAAGTTCATTGTTTTTGAAGGCATAAGAAATAATTATTCCATTCCATATCCCAAGTTTGCTAAATTGACGGGCCACCTGTAGGAACAATGTTTATACCAGTTTCTGTTCAAACATCATGTTTCTGCCCACAGGAACGCTGCAGAAGTTTGAGATCCCACAAAAGATTCGGCTGACAGAGGATGTATGGACACCAGACACTGGTCTCGTCACGGATTCGCTCAAACTCAAGAGGAAGCCTCTTTCTGAGCACTATGCCGATGTCGTAGCTCAAATGTATAAGTAGTAACCATGACAACTGGTGACTCAGTCAGATCATGACTCTGCTCAACTATATACAGCATTAGTAGATGTGATAGTGGTGTCTGCTGCTGCTAGCTAATACAACTGTTTAGGCTAATTATATGTCTATGGTTAGAACAGGCTCTGCATACAAATACTTTAGATATGGGGGAGATAATTCCTATGTGTTTGCTATGCAATTGTGTTATTTTGGTGGTAAAGTGTAGAAGGGAAGGCAATATGTACTAGGTTATGTCATTGATTTTAATCATTTATAACCATGTTCATCTACTTTGTTAATAAGATGTTTGTTGATGTTTTGTAACATGTACACTGTATATTGTGTGTAATATTTGTGTAGGCTGTATTTAGTGCCCCCAAAGTATATTATTTGGTGTAAACGTAGCCTTAGCCCATCATTTAGTGTTCACTGTCTCTAAATTAATCTTACCTGACTATCACTGTAGACAACTGCAGTTTTATCATATTTATACAAGCCATGTATAGTTGCATAAGATAGGCCATGCTTATGTCAATATTCCTGGTATTGAGTCAATCTATGGTTTAGAAACTAAAATATATAATTTTCACGAAATATAAGTTTAGCAGATTCAAACTATGTTGTGCCTTATTACTCTTATACATTGTAATTGTTACACAATACATATTTTAGATTTAAAAGTTATTTTGGTGATATCTTTACATTTGAGACCTACAGATAGTTTTGTAATATCAGAGTATATTAGAAACACAGGGTCACTTACTACAGAGTGGATATGTTGCTGTTGATGTCATTCTATTACTGCTGATGAATTGAGTTTTAGGTGTGGAAATTCTGTAGGTTTGGTCTCTGCTAACAAGGCTGGGTTGTGAGATTACATTATAGAACCCTTGTTTAAACCCTCCAAAATAATGGTAATCAGTATAACAATAACTAGGGCTGGGAATATTTTCAACATATTATTATTATACATTGTATTGCAAGTATTTTATAACTGTATGTCCCCTGAAGGTGTCATGTATTACTTCCTTTTGAGGTAGTACAGTGTAACAATAAATTGTCTAGTCTTTATTGTTACTAAAGTAAACCAAAGGGGTATTTATTACCGGAATACTGGCACAGTGGTAAGTGGACTAGTTGACCACTACTATGGTAAGTGGACTAGGTGACCACTACAATGCTGATTTAGTAAATATGAATGAATATCAGCATCATTTTGACAAGAATCTTATATATTGAAGCAGCTTTTATGGAACATCACAGATTTCAATTGAAAATATTGGTAGCAAAGATAATTTATTTGCCTGGTGATTGCATAGTAAGGGAGATTGGAAGTGTGTAGAATTTCTTGAGCAAACATGACATTACTGCAGATTAGATAAAAAGAAAGACCATGGCTACCTAAGGAATATAATATATCACTAAGATTTTACTGTCATAATGAACTACCATAAGTTACCCATCATTTCAAGCAGAGAGGGCGGCGATATAGGTCTACTCTAATACTATTACTTTACTTTCAAATAAAGCACTCTTTCATTTCGTAAGTGTTTCACTCATTGTAACTGATAGCATATAATTATATACCAAGTTCAATCTAGTTATTTATATCAACTTTAACTATTATTGCATCCACATTACTATTCAGATGTAGGGCAAGAGTTCTTTTACTGTTAAATAATTTTTCAGATACTACAGAATCTTATTTTTTAAATTTCGGTTGTCAGCTACATTGATAAATATTAACAGGTGCTTGCGTCAGCTGAAAGATGATCAAAAAGGAAGTTTTGACGAATGTCTTTAAAGGTGTAAGCGAAAGAAAGAAGAAAAAATCGATTAGAGGTAACCTACCAATGGTGATAAATATCTTTACGCAAGAAATTCATTTTTGAGCAGTCAGAGACTCAGTGTTTCAAATCCATGAAAATACCAGTCTCTAATTGGAGTTTGAACCTGGGTCTCTATAGCACATCATCGCCTAGCACAGTCAGGGACTGGTATTTTTATGGATTTGGAACAAGTCTCTGACTGCTCAATAATAGATTCCTTGCTTAAAAATACATCATATATAAAAAAACAGCCAAACCTAACAAATTATTTGTTATAGACGTGGCACAACAACCAAAATACATGTATTATAAGCACTGTATATGTATTGTAATATTATATGATATGTTAGTAATACGTTGTTATACAAATGTAGCTATTCCATCTCACACTAACCTAATAGCTGTAGCCCATCTAAATACACTACATTGTATGTAAGAAAAGGGGAGAACCTATTTCAATACTGTTATTATTTTAGCGTGCGTTGTTATAAATTTTGTATACTTGTAGCATAATAATTATACACATTAAATGAAATGTACAAATATATATAAACATAAAGCTGCTTCATATCATCCCAAAATAAATTTAGTGATAATTTGCTTACAATAATTTAATAGCCTATGTATATCCTTATTTACAAAAAATATAGCCTGAAAAAGTACATACAGGCATAATTTACCAGATTGTATTCACTATTTATTTTATAGTTGGTAAACACACCGTTGATAATGCTCCTGTGCTGCAATACCAGATATTATAAGAAACAAAATAATTTTAACATAAATTTATGGGAAAACCATTTTGTAATATAATCAACCCCTTTGTAATACTAATATTAAGGTGTACTCGATAAAGAAGATCTGGCAGAGGTGTACAACTGCAGTAGTAGCAAGAAGAAAGTTAAACCTAAGTCACGAGGTGACAATGAAGTGGTGGACCAGAGAGTTAACGCTGTAGAGTTTAAGGAAGAACTGGTGGAAGCCTTGTTAGAGCAGCCCATTTGTAAGTTACATTGCTCTGTGAATCCCAGGCTAATTAATGACCTCTAGTAAAACAACAGTGGGAAACATAAAAGTGCAAAAAAGAATGAAAAATTAAATCGACAATTTTGGGTATAACTACGGTTTTGTGATAAAATTGTAACCCTAATAAGGTAATATAGCAGTATATGTGCATTATCAATACTTATTTTGTATAATTGCTATTCATCTATACAGGTACAGTACATTACATACATTGTACCATACAGTAGTAACAGCACCTTCATAGAACTAGTTTGTTGTAATAAAAGGGTTAGTTATATACAATTTCATGTATATATACTCATATACATGTACATGTAAACATGAGCGAAATCAACCAAGTACTATGAAATGTACCATGTAGTACCATGTAGTACAAGTGCATGAATGTACCCCTATACAATGCTTATATGCTTGGCAAAATTTAGGAAATAGTGTAATGGTTTCTGTGATTTGGTGCGGTCGTCCTTGGACGACTATCGACCCAGAAATGAAGTGCCTATGAGTGGTAATAGGACTTCGCATTACATGAAAGATCGAGCGGTCTCAGTAGCCCAAATACTACCAAAGACGACCCATCTGATCTCAAGTCCGACCTTCAGACTATACAATGAAAGAGAGTGATCCGACCTAATAGGCGGTTCGCTAAGCGAATGACCTAGTAAAAGGAAGAGAAAGTCTCTGTATCAAGTATAGATGTGTCTTTATTGAAAGCCAAGTGAAGACTGAGACAATGAACAGTAAAACAGTGCCCTTTATATAGTATAAGGACTTCCGGCCGACGTGACGTCGGGAAAAGACGACGTGTGGTCGTCCGAAAGTTGCGCAACAAGATGGCCGCCGGAAGCCCGACGGCCGACCCAAAATGGGTCGGGTTCTACAAAAGTTGCTTATAATGGTCCAATTCATGTACAAAATAAATATCAATGGATTCTGAGAGGTCGGGCCTCTGTACATGGGTATAAAAGGCATTAAAAGACTTAGATATAATCATATAATCATATACAACAATATAGGAGTAAAGTACAAGCAGATATATACATGTATGCACACAATAATGAGTGTCAGATGTAAGATACGACTGGGCGTACCATCACATAGCCCCCTCACACTAGGTCATGGGTGTCTCTAGTGTCAAGTTCAGGAGGGTACGGTACAGTGTAGATTCTCTGGATACTATATCCAAGTCTGCTTGTATGAGCTGGAGCTGTTGGGGGTGGTTTAGATGCTGGTTGGCTAGTCCGCGAAGAGCTATTTCTCGAGCATAGAGAGGTTCCAGATGTTGGCGTAGAGTGTCCCCCACCTGTTGACGGCTGGCAAGGTAGTGAATCCGTGGCTTGAGTTCAGCAAGTTGTTGCATGAGCGACGGATCCGGAGATGCAGGACGTGTGGCATTCGGCTGAGTTAATACAGGAGATGCAGGAGGTGGGAACTGGACGGCAGGAGAGTCTGGAGCGGCTCGGAGTAGGTCCCTGGCAGGTGTGTGAGGAGAGCAGTGTGGCGAGACTTCTAGTGTCGGCCTAGACTGTAGTGGCTCAATTAGGAGAACCGGAGAAGCTGTACAAGAAGCTGCACATGAGACCTTGGGTGGAGAGCCTTCATAGAGAGTGCCTGGCTGAGCAGCAGGCATACTCTTCCTTGGAGCAGGCCGGGTCTTCCAAGAAGGTAGACGTCCGCGTCGGCCAGGGGAGGTGACGCTTACAGCGGAGGTACTAACACTGGGTCGCCAGGGAGAAGGTCCAGCTGGAGTGGTAGGCGACGAGGAAGAGGAGGAGGTAGCATCAGAGGGTGCTGAGTCGGGCGTCCGTTCTGGAGATGGAGAGGGACTGTGTCGTCTTTTAGGAGGCCGCTTCCGGGCAGAGGAGGTGCTAGGCAGGTAGACTGGCTTGTTTGTTCCCGACTGTCCGTCCATGGTAGGACGACATGGCAGGAATGGTGGGGGATCCTTTACGCCCCACCATTCCATGAGGGCCGCGTAGCTGGGCCCATCTGTGAGGAAGAGACGTTTCCCACAGATACTGGATCTCCGACTGAAGTGATGGCCTAGTGCATCACGGCTAACAGAGCTGCGTCCGCAACGGCAGTAGAAGCGTGCGAAGTGTTGCCAGATGTGTATGTTTAGCCTCTTGAGGGTTCCGGAAAAGCCACACTTTGCACACTTGAGGTTAGGCTGACTCCTTCTGGCCAAGTCGTCTCGGGCCTGCTGGGTGAAGGTGCTAATCCACGGTTTAGTGGCTCCGGAATGCTGGGATGACTCTATGGGTAGCTTGTCAGTTAGTTTGTGCAGCTTAATTGTAGCTTGCTTCAGGGTAGAGGTGACAGGAGGTGGAGTAGGGGGAGGCGTGCCGTCTGGAGTGAGTGTCTTCCGCACAGGAGATGCGTCTACAATACACAATTCATTTGATGTGTATCCTCCGCCTTCTAACTCATGCTCTCTCCTGTGGAAATGTGCAGGGGAATTCTCCTCTGTCCCGACTGGTCTATGCCGAGTGGGGAGGGAGAGAGAATTCATGCCTGACAGTTCCACAGGTGTGGGTTGTTCCTCTAATTCTGATTTGTTCCCTACTGGTAACACTGAGATTTGCTTACCTTCAGCTGTGAAGACAGGCTGATTGGAGTGATCCATACTGGAAGGAGTAGCCGTCTCGTCCACACGAGAATGAGAAAGGATACGAGTGCTATCGTTAGCTTCACTAGTGACACGAAGAGTGCAGAGGTTGTCACATGTAGGTATACATGCGCTTTGGTGAAGTGCTGGACGAGAAAGGACTACTCGTCTGTGAGCTGTCGTATTTATACTAGCCGAGGGATGAGCAATTGGTTCAATTGTAGGCAATGCCTCAGGCACATTTTCTTTGTTCGACTCGTCAAATAAGCGCGGGAACACGGCAATAGTTGCCTTCGATTGCTTCTTATCCACTTTGGGGAACTTCGAGAGTTCGGCAATCTGTATTTTCGGCTGAAACTGTTCGGCAATGTTAGATTCCGTACAAGAGCGTTTTGCTTCATGTACTTGAACTGCTGGCAGTATAGACTGTATCTCCGTCGTTGGGATTATGTCTTGAGGTTCGGCTACGCGACATTTCGCGTCCTCTGGATCAGGTCGGGCTGTTGAAACTTGAACATTCTTCGAGAGGTTCAGAGGTAGCTCTCCTGTTTGGTCCAGCACGGTTTGCTCCGTGTCGATCCTCAGGCCGCGGACTTGGACTGTAGTGTCTGGCAGTTCTACACACGATAAGTCGTCCGTCGGGGCATACTGAATTTTGGCGGGAATCAATTGCTGATTAGTGTCGGGTCTGGACGTGGCCAGATCCTGTTGATCCTTCTGAGTTGAGGATAGGTCGGGGTTACCTTGTGAGGTCTGGTCCGACGGGGCGGGACATATGAGTCGTCCTTTCAGCCTTGGGGAGTGATCTGTGGTCACTTCGGATGTGTCCGGCTTTGAGTGGAGTCGTTTCTTGCCTGATGTTGGCCTAGTGGGTATAGGTTCATCCACTGTGACGGGCGTAGGTGACACCGTCGGCCTGGAGTGTGATGGGCTAGTTACCCGTGGGGTTTTCTGTTTGGAGTGGCTACTCTTGTCTTTAGGCTTAGTGGGTATAGGTTCTTCCACTAGGACGGGTTCTGATGTGTCCGTCGGCCTCCGTGGACGACCATTGTGGTTTGGTCCACTCTTCTTGGGTTTGGCCTCAGTAGGAATGGGTTCATCTACTGGGACGGGTTCTGATGTATCCGTCGGCCTTTGTGGACGACCAGTGTGGTGTGGTCCACTCTTCTTGGGTTTGGCCTCAGTAGGAATGGGTTCATCTACTGGGACGGGTTCTGATGTATCCGTCGGCCTTCGTGGACGACCAGTGTGGTGTGGTCCACTCTTCTTGGGTTTGGCCTCAGTAGGAATGGGTTCATCTACTGGGACGGGTTCTGATGTATCCGTCGGCCTTTGTGGACGACCAGTGTGGTGTGGTCCACTCTTCTTGGGTTTGGCCTCAGTAGGAATGGGTTCATCTACTGGGACGGGTTCTGATGTATCCGTCGGCCTTTGTGGACAACCATTGTGGTTTAGTCCACCTTCTCCTGAGTTGTTGTCTGTGTCGGCCACAGTAGGAATGGGGTCATCTACTGGGACGGGTTCCGGTGTGACCGTCGGTCCGTCATCCGCTTCTTGACATTTCTGTAGGAGGGTGTGTAGGGCTTTCCGTAGGAGGTCGGCGGGAAGCTCCTCTTGTGGTTTTGGAGGGCTGGCCTTGCCATCCTTGTTACTCTGGAAGGCCGTTCCGGTTTCCAGTGCTTCCTCCATATCATCGGGCTGTAACCATGTGTAGTACCAGCGTAGGCCGCGGTCGTGGACTGTGAGGCAGAACTTCTCTACAGCCCACTCTTCCAAAGATGCAGGGGGTGCTCCTTCAAAGGCTGTTGCCATCAGTCTACGGATGAGAGCTGCATAGTCTCTGAGTGACGTGTGGGCTGGCTGTTCCAGGGTGGACAGCTTCCATCGGGCTTCTCTGGCAGATCGTCCATATTGTTCCCTCAGTCGGGAAAATATCTCTTCGACTGATCGGGGTCGGCCGCATTCTTGTGCGGGCCCGTGTAGGGCGGCTCTAAGCCGTATGAGGCGTGCTCTGTCATTCCAGTTGCAACGCTCTGCCATAGCGGTGAAGTCTTCTATGAAGAGTTCTACGTCCTCTTGTCCGTTGTAGCTGAGTGTTTTGAGGTCCTGCTCGGCTTGGTACATCACCTGCTGAAGCAGGTTCCTTATTCGGTCCATGTCGGTAGGGTGTCGGGTAGTGCGTAGAACTACTTTGGTTTGTTAGGCCGTGTCGGCCTGATGGTCGTACTGAGTACCGTCAATCTATTCTGGATCCGAGGTCGGTCTTTGATTGAAGATCCGGCGTAGGTCGGGATACATCCAGCGGAACCACGAGAATTATGGGTGCACTTTAGCGTTTGTCACCTTCTCGTATCCAAGGTTCCCGGGTCCGAGTCCTTAATTGCCGTCGAAGTATTGAAGAATGAGGTCGGTCGGGTTACCCGAGGCCGAGGTCACCTTCCTTCGCTTCGCATCGTAAGAGTACGACCTTAGAATCCCACCGCTGCCACCAATGTAATGGTTTCTGTGATTTGGTGCGGTCGTCCTTGGACGACTATCGACCCAGAAATGAAGTGCCTATGAGTGGTAATAGGACTTCGCATTACATGAAAGATCGAGCGGTCTCAGTAGCCCAAATACTACCAAAGACGACCCATCTGATCTCAAGTCCGACCTTCAGACTATACAATGAAAGAGAGTGATCCGACCTAATAGGCGGTTCGCTAAGCGAATGACCTAGTAAAAGGAAGAGAAAGTCTCTGTATCAAGTATAGATGTGTCTTTATTGAAAGCCAAGTGAAGACTGAGACAATGAACAGTAAAACAGTGCCCTTTATATAGTATAAGGACTTCCGGCCGACGTGACGTCGGGAAAAGACGACGTGTGGTCGTCCGGAAGTTGCACAACAAGATGGCCGCCGGAAGCCCGACCCAAAATGGGTCGGGTTCTACAAAAGTTGCTTATAATGGTCCAATTCATGTACAAAATAAATATCAATGGATTCTGAGAGGTCGGGCCTCTGTACATGGGTATAAAAGGCATTAAAAGACTTAGATATAATCATATAATCATATACAACAGTATAGGAGTAAAGTACAAGCAGATATATACATGTATGCACACAATAATGAGTGTCAGATGTAAGATACGACTGGGCGTACCATCACAATAGATTATAGAGACATGCAGTGCATTGGATTACTACCATTATTTGTACAAGGATTTCAAAATCTTACACCTGGCTTACAAATAGTAGAATTTGAGCTGCACTCCATTCATCCATTCATAATATACTATAATTTTATAAATAATAGAAGACACTACATAGTGATACACATGCTGTGTCTTTATAAGTTTGATATACAGTAACCTATTGCATAATAGACTTAGTGTTAACTCATTTAGCTATCTTATGGTTAGGTAACACTTCTCAGTGAACTTTGCTCTTCAGAATCAACATGCAGTTCTATAAACCCGGATTCAGTTCATACCCTTATCTTATCACTGCTTCACTTTTCTACTTGCATATTAGACAACTAACAGTAGTCGATCAAAATATTTTTCACTTTAGTTTTGTTACCGACTATAGTTCAATGGAATTATTTGTAGATTTGGTGATGTTACCTGCTACATTTCCCATACTTGCTTAAAATACAGCATATTATATACAAAACTTGTACATGTACATGCATATAAATGTACTGATGTACATTGTAAGTGCAATTTGCTTTTTACACAATTCAAGAAACTAGGAATGTCTAACGTATTGCATAAAGAGAAAATTATGCCAAAAGCATTCGACAGAGTATTGTCAACAGCACTAATATTGTAATGGTTTCTGTGATTTGGTGCGGTCGTCCTTGGACGACTATCGACCCAGAAATGAAGTGCCTATGAGTGGTAATAGGACTTCGCATTACATGAAAGATCGAGCGGTCTCAGTAGCCCAATAACTACCAGAGACGACCCATCTGGTCCCAAGTCTGACCTTCAGACTATACGTTGAAAGAGAGTGATCCGACCTAGTAGGCGGTTCGCTAAGCGAATGACCTGACAAAAGGAAGTGAAAGTCTCTGTATCAAGTATAGATGTGTCTTTATTGAAAGCCAAGTGAAGACTGAGACAATGAACAGTAAAACAATGCCCTTTATATAGTATAAGGACTTCCGGCCGACGTAGTGTCGGGAAAAGACGACGTAAGGTCGTCCGGAAGTTGCGCAACAACATGGCCGCCGGAAGCCCGACGGCCGACCCAAAATAGGTCGGGTTCTACAAAAGTTGCTTATAATGGTCCAATTCATGTACAAAATGAATATCAATGGATTCTGAGAGGTCGGGCCTCTGTACATGGGTATAAAAGGCATCAAAAGACTTAGTAATAATCATACAAGTATATACGATAACATATAGTAATTTACAAACAGATATATACATGTATATGCACACAATAATGAGTGTCAGGTGTAGGAGACGACTGTGCGTACCATTACAATATTCCTATCTTAATATATTATTTTTAGCAAATAGCCATCCAATCCGAAAGACCTCTCATCACAGTTTTCTTGAAGCAGTCCGTCACGCTAACGAAGTGAATTTATGTGAAAGGATCCAAACAATAAACAACAATACACTCAAGCGTGTATCAACCACAGATCGACCAATTAGAACACTTGATACAAAGGTTGCTTTAGCTGGCTATGAGCCTGAAAACTCTCTGCGTCGCATGAGCACTGCTGTACGGCCAACTCAACTCAGAACAGAGAGTGGTTTGCGCAGACGTAGCGCCCTTGACAGACCTGTACAGATAAGTTCCCACAGTCTCACAGATGTCGGTGAAGATCAGACAACTTCCGGTAAAGATGCCCCCAGCTATGAACCTGAAAACTCTCTACGCAGAACTAGAAAAATAAGTGACCAGTCAAAACCTACGCAACGCCAAGGAAGAGAAAGAAGAAATGCTGTAGTCTTAGATAATCCGACTCACTCATACCTAGCATTCAAATCAGAAGAAAATCAAAAGATTCAATTGAGCAGAAATTCAAATATTTCTGATCCTGAATCAACTACTTCTCCATCTATTGACATATTACCAGCAACCCCCACCACTCCAGGAACTCCCACAGCATCCAGAAGTTCCAAGACACCTTTGTTCACTTTGAGCATCCCTGAAAATGAAGAGATCAGAGACAACCCCCCATCAACTCCAAGCCCCAAACAGGTACGGAGAATCAGTACAAGCCTCAAGCTAAACAATTTGACCCTACTGGCTCCAGGCAACAGGACTCCGCCTTCCAGTCCACTAATAAAGAGATCAAAGTCTAAAGAATCCAGCTTAGCTAGTAGCCCAACAGGTGCCCGTAGACCTAATAGGCTATCTCTAGGTAACTTAGCTTCAAGTGCTGGCAAGTTGCCTTCTCGGCCAAGTAGATCTTCTGTGTCCTCATTGGCTGCAATGCCGTCAGAGTTCTTTGAATCGAAGTCCTTAAACAAAATGGCTACCAAAAAAAAGCAACTAAACCTACAAACCGATGGTAGACATATAAATGCCACGCGCTACTGGAGTTGGTACGTTCATCACGCCTCCTATAGCTGGCAGAATTTCAACAATGACAATATATATTGCTATTAACACTAGTCTTGGTCATTAATTTTTGCATCGTAGGGCAACATAGTAATATGCTGTAACCTGTACCTTATAGTTTAAGACAATCTTGGAGAAAAACATGCTCCAAGTGCTTATAAATGATGTTTTCCTTCACTGGAAGTATATTTATGATATTATTTCAATTTGTGATGCAAATATATAATGGTAAACTGATTTTTATTGCTGTAACAACTACAACAGTTTAGCCCTTCTAAATATTATATAATAACATTAATTTAGAAATTCTTAATGGCAAAGCATCAGGATACACAGTAAAGATAGTCGAAAGGTTGACAAGTTAATCACTTCTAAATCTAAATTACATAAAAATATAGTAGTTCTCAGTTAATGTTTTAGTTCAATAGTGAAGTGTTGGTTTTTTAACTTCATTGCCTTAGCTGACCTTAGTATCTCATGTGTGCGGTAAAGGGACACCAGGTAATGCTGTATTAGATTTAGACGCATCTAAATCTTTAACTGCCCTCTCTGCTTCATCACCAGCATCAAGGGAGAGTCTTTTTACCATATTCTCTTCAGTTTTCTCAAGGGCTGTTTTAGGGCCGGCATCACCAGGCTCCTCCTTACTCTTCACCAACTGGTTAAACTTTTCCACAGTCTATTCAAATATTATAAGTCTACTAAAAGACGCTGTAAGGTAAAGTATGAGAATACCGAAATGATGTTGATACTAGGTACTGATAATAGATGTTGTAGGCTATATAGTGGTGATTTCAGACAATCTCCTAACTGCATGGTTTATATATTTGTATATACATGTACATATACGTGTAGATTTGAATGCACCAGTCTTAGTAACTTTATAGCCAGTTGTACATACACAATTGTAATTATATTTTCATGCAGGGCTGTGTCATGTGTTTTCGTAATTAAGCATCATTGTAATGCCTACATCGCAATCCTTTGCCTGACTTATAGGGCCGACCTTTTTGTATCTGCCCCTCCCTCGGGTGCCTCTTATTATTAAGTCTTAGTCGTAACCCTGATGTCGTATGGGACCTAAGCGTTTTTCTAATTTAATTAATTCTTCGGCAATTCATGTAAACTGATGGCCTACATCAAGTGTCAATATTATAGTAATGGTATAAAACATGGTGACACATGTGAATATAATATGCATTCTTCACCAATAAGATAGAATATTATTGCCAAAACCACAACCCGGGAAGCATGGCATAATATGGGCACTCACCAGCTATTGATCATAATAAGAAGTTGCCCTCTTCCAATTGAGTGAGCACTCAGGTTGGCTTCATTCTCTCATTTCCATTCACAGACCACACCCACAGGTATAAACCACACCTACAGGTACAGACCACACCCACAGGTATAGACCACACCCACAGGTATAGACCACACCCACAGGTATAGACCACACCCACAGGTATAGACCACACCCATAGGTATAGACCACACCCACAGGTATAGACCACACCCATAGGTATAATAGACCACACTGCTAAAGAGGTATTCATAGGCTGCTACATTCGGGTTTATCTTACCTCTTTTATTTGATTTTCAACTAGTGATAGTCTCTGGGTTGCCAATGACAGTCTATGATCTGCCATGGCCAGTGTGTTTCCTTGTAATGCTTTTAGGTTTTTAAGTTGTTCCTTCGTCATTGCATCTGCTCGGTGGCTATCAAGTCGGGCTAACTCTATCCCGTTCCCATCCACTGCACTCAAACTGGAAGTAAGACTAATTATAGCATGCTAGTATCTCACCTTCTCAAACCATAATTCTCATAAATTTATGTTGCATGTATTAAAACTCAGGTAAAAGATATTATAAAATATCGCATCTACAGTAATTTGAGGAAATAGTTAGGAGTTGTCATTCCTAGCTTCGATGCTGTATAAGATAGTTTTATAACACTAATGAATATTACAATGTATAACAAAGTGCACACATAGTGAATATCATTGCTATGCCAAAGAGAGTAAAAGGAAAGAGGGATCACTCAATGATAATACCCTGTCTCACGAAACACGCCCAATTTGGAGGTACCGAAGTTCCGCGATCAGCTTTCCCGCCATTTGCTTACAGATATTTTAGGTAGCCGATCGCCTGTAATTGAATCTTAACGATTGTTATATTTAAGACCACGTATTAAAATCTCGTTAGTGTGAATAGAGAGTTTATACGAGCCCGTTGTAAAGAAGCGCTTCTTATTGGTCTGCGGAACGCCAATCATAATTACAGATTTGCCTACAAGGTATGGCAACTCCTTGCTTAAACCGTACCGCGTTCGGAGGCGGGAGGGAGACAGTTTTTGGCCGGATGAAACCTCTTTCCTTTTACGCTCTTTGGCTATGCCTGAACTGAATTAAAGACTCGACTAAACGAGAGGCCGCTAGCTTCGGCGGAGCAACTTCGTTGTTGGTTGGGATGGCTCTATAGGCATGTGTGGTGCCAGTCCACTAGTGACCTTGATTAAAATTCAGCCAATCACCAAAGCTTATTTTAAATAATTTATATAATTGAAGTTGTTGTATCTAATATTGTAATGGTTTCTGTGATTTGGTGCGGTCGTCCTTGGACGACTATCGACCCAGAAATGAAGTGCCTATGAGTGGTAATAGGACTTCGCATTACATGAAAGATCGAGCGGTCTCAGTAGCCCAAATACTACCAAAGACGACCCATCTGATCTCAAGTCCGACCTTCAGACTATACAATGAAAGAGAGTAGTTCAACCTAGTAGGCGGTTCGCTAAGCGAATGACCTAGTAAAAGGAAGAGAAAGTCTCTGTATCAAGTATAGATGTGTCTTTAATGAAAGCCAAGTGTAGACTGAGACAATGAACAGTAAAACAGTGCCCTTTATATAGTATAAGGACTTCCGGCCGACGTGACGTCGGGAAAAGACGACGTGTGGTCGTCCGGAAGTTGCGCAACAAGATGGCCGCCGGAAGCCCGACGGCCGACCCAAAATAGGTCGGGTTCTACAAAAGTTGCTTATAATGGTCCAATTCATGTACAAAATGAATATCAATGGATTCTGAGAGGTCGGGCCTCTGTACATGGGTATAAAAGGCATTAAAAAGACTTAGTAACATTCATGCAGTTATATACAGTTATATAGTGGAACAATACATGAATAAGTAGTGAGTATGAGCACATGGAGACACGTATGTAGACAGTAATTAATGGTTTGGACATGTAATACAGTTAAAGGCAAGTATACGAACACTAATTATGAGAATGTGAGTGTCAGATGAGTAGCGCTATAACAACTACTGAGCACTTAAGGTGCGATGGAGCTTCGTCCGGGAGTTGGAGTCGTATACAAATGTCCTGTACCATCACAATATTAGTCAATACCAACAGAGCTCCGTGATTCCGTGGCCTGAGAAGACCAACAAGTTGGCCTTTGCATAGCCTGACAAACGGCGCGCTGATTTGCTCTTGAACAAGGCTCCGAAGGCCGAAAAAGAACAATCGGCCTCTCGTGTAGCCGAGCCTTTACATTGAGATTGGGAGTTGTCAAACTAGCTTGTTTATTGATTGAATTCAAAAATGAAGCTGGTTAGACTGGTCTCCCCTCCCTACCCTAGTATCAAGAATAAGTATGGTAGCCGCTGGCTACACTATCCACTTACCTCTTTGGGTTTTTTACCATGCACCAAATGCATATGACCAGAGTGATTATAAACAGCAGTATCATTAAACCCAATGCAAGATATACAACAATTCCAAGGGTCTTGCTTGCCCTACAAAAATAATTAGCATGTGTATTATATAAGCTTACAGCCATGTTGTCCACATCATACTTAATTATTGCCTTACTATTTTTGTTTAGATTCCACATGCAACATATGAATTTAAATATGAATATAGGCTACATTATTGTAGAGGTGATTGCATATCCATGATATCTAAAGACAACCGGTACTTTAAAACAGAGAGTTATCTTCTCTATACTTGAGAATTACCATAAATGCCATTTGAAATTTGCAAATTCAATAACCAATATGCTGATTCAATTTTAAATATTCAAGTAATCTCTACTGCATCAACTTCCTTTAGGAGGCAGATAATAGAAACAAACAGAAAGAAACAGCAACTAAATACTCAGCTTAACCAACACATACTTACTGTTTTATCTTTGGTGGTTCCTCTGTTGATTGAAGGCGCTGAACATTCTTTGCAGTCGGAGTGACAGGCGGACTAGTAGTAGCTTTGGCTGTTCTGGTAACAGGTGCTGTTGAAGAAACTGTTGACACCAGTTTGCTAGCAGTTGCAGACTCTGTTCTAGTTGTCGGCAATGTAGTTGTGACCGCATCTGATGATTTACCAGCAGTTGGTGTACGGGCTGTCTCATTGATAGGTGGCACTGTTACTTTAGACATTCCCACTGTAGACACTGATGCTGTAGACACTGGCACTGTAGACTTTGATGATGTAGACGCTGGTGCTGTCGACGCCGATGCTGTAGACGCTGGTACTGTAGATTTTAATGTTGTAGATGTTATTACCATAGATGTTAAAACTGGAGACGCAGGTTCTGTAGACGCTGGGACTGTTGACTTTGATGCTGTAGATGTTATTACCATAGACGCTGATACTGTAGATGCTGATACTGTAGACGCAGATGTTAATGCTGTAGATGTTGAAACCGGAGACCTTGATACTGCAGACGCTGATGTTTCAGATGATATTGGTGCAACAGTACTGCTAGTATTGCTACTTAAGGGTGCATTCGTGGTGGTTAGCATATCTGTTGTTGAGTGTTTTGTCGTTGTATCGCCAAGGGCGTTAACATTATACAACTGAGCGTGATAAAACCACAGCTTCACAAATATTTCACACACAAGAAGCGCTGTCCCTGGAAACAAAATGTCTGCATTTATTTTACCATCCTATTTTGCACCAATCAAGCATGAATGCCAATAAATATCAATTATATTTGAATGTGATTTGTTATGAAATAGAAATCTGAATAAAATTCAAATGATGAGCAGGCAGCAGCTGTCTTTAGTGACAACCAGTCTCTGTGTGTTGTTTTCGAAGAGTTTTTTCAATTTAATAGAAAATTTGTGGTAGGTAATGTTTGCTGCAATATTATAACAAAAATAAAAAGTCACACATACCCCTCATTCTTGTTGGCTGTCCAAAGTCATCCCAAGCAAAGTTTTAGTAAAAACTAGATGAACAGTGATACAGAGAAATGCAAGATGTGCATATTACATTGTATCTCAATAACACCATTGTTAGTTGAGCTATTCAACAATTATATTAAGGTAGCCTTTCCTTAACAATCACTTTTAAAACTCTGCTATAGTCACTTTACACAGTCAATTAGTACATGAATTGATAATTATTGTTTGGCAATGTTACAATAATTTTTCTGGCTGATGAATAGACCCACTTTTACACGTAGATTAGCTTGCTATTATAAACCTGCAATAATTCCTTATTATTGTCGTAAAAAATTTTATTCAGTTTAGTTGAACATGCTATTTTCAGCGGGCTGGAATATCAGCGGAGATAGTGGGATAGTGGAACAGAAGAGACATGTGTCTCAATGATTATAACTTGTCCCCCTTCTCCACTAGTAAGCCCAATAAACAACAGTTAGGAGATGGCTAGTCAGGTATCTACATGTAGGAAAGGCTGTGGCTATGAAAGTGGAAGAATCACCAAAGGCTGTGTAGTCTTCCTCAGTTTTCCTCTCTTGTATGAATGGGGCAATATACATGTAATAGGAAACCATTTATGCTAATTTTAGTTATTTACAGTGTATTTCTCTTTCGGCAGCTATATTGTTTCACCTAAGTATAGTACTATGGATATTTTGGAGAACTACAGGAAAATAGGCTACCCACTATCTCTATTCACTCATGCGAGTTTATAGAAGATGTGAAGAAGTTGTCTTCTCATTGTAATATAGCCTCAAATAAATGAAAAGTTTTCTTGCTAATTGCACTTCCATGATGTTTGAAATAAAAAAGCAAGTGAATATATGTGGCTAAGTATCATGTTATCAAAAGTGTGAAAGGAATTTATAAACTCTTGGTTAATAGAAAAGTTTTTGAATAACTGCCTTTCCATATTATGTGCTTTATAACAAGGGTTACTTAGATGACGTAGATTGCCTTTGTTTGAGATCAAATTGTAGCAGATGACATCATCTGCTCTTGTACTGGCAGACCTTTTTGAATAGTTATAGGCAAGTACTATTATATAACATGCTATTCAGCGTTTTGATTGGTTTTGGTCAATTTTGGAAACTCTCCCTCTTTAAAGCAAATTTGATTGGTCAACAGATACACACAGCTTCAACTCCTTACCGAATCAAGGTCATGATTGGTAGTGAGATACTTTTTGGGATTGAGTTGTATATCTTCTCTTCCACTGGCTTTGACTGCCCAACCTAAGGATGCCTGGTAGATTCCACATACATGTACCGTATACTGTACAATCATGCAAATCTTTGATGTTTGGAACACAGGTTAGTGAAATGCTATGCTCTCTGTAATTGTATGGAGAAGGTGAGTATTATATGGTTATTAAATCAGTGTGGCCTTCTCTGCCTCAATGACCTTGCTCTATTTAAAGCAGTTGCCGAGATGTTTTGCCGCAGCAATTGACGCTCTCGACACTGTGATGGAAGTGGGCAGAAAAATTCTTGAGCAAGTTAGCCTGTGCCTGAAATACAGGAGAGACTCTAGTTGTAGAGCTATAAAGTACAAACAGTTAAATGCTTTTTGATCGGGACAGTTTAGTTGGAGCATTAAAAATAAACTGCAAACAACCTCTCCTGATTCAGTTTTAGTAAATAATGAGCTTCACAAAATGTGGAAGTACAATATGCCAATCCTGTTTTTTCCTCATCAGGAGGGTCCCAATCTGACAACTTTGTTTTCAAATCGTGTGCTTTTTAATTGGTCAGTTCCAACCAAGTGAATAGTCTCACTAATAGAGACATTATCTGAAGGTCTGTGATTAATCATGCTGTTAAACAAAAGTATAGAAACTAGGTTTTCGCTGCCCTGGGAAGTGTAATGCAGTATATTGACACTCTACTGGTGGGTGGCAGTAGAGAGAAAAAGTTATATGTTTGCTATTCACACTGTCCTGCCTTTAAAAAGTTTTTCCAAACTATCAGACGTTCAATTGCTGTACTATTCCAGTTCTTGTGGCATGTATATTTAAATCCGACAAGTCAATAATATGCTGGGACAGATACAGCCATTGTATATACACTGTATATGCCTGTATACTCATACATTGTTTGTATCTGTAATCTGTATTACCGCTGCCGCAGTTCTGTTTAGCAGTTCTGCTAGACAGAACTACATCCAGTTACAATCTACTTCTACTTTACAAAGAGAGGACAACTTCACTAAAAGGGTGCAAATGATTTGAACCACTCCAGCTCCTAGTTTAAATGACAAGTACATAATATAATTATGTACTTAATATAAGAAATTCCTACTTTGTGGATCAAGGCTGTGAATTAGAAATTAAATTCACCTACAATAACACAGTTGTATTTTCATGATGAATATACCTACAGACTTGCCAACATGGTTTCGCAATTTATAGTGAAAATAGATCGTTGATGAAGATGATGCTGTATTTATACAATCATATGCATGTATAATATAATGACACTGTGCACTGTCCTTATAAGCAATGTATATAATTAACATACACTATACATACACACATGTACTGTATAATATATAAGAGCTAAAGATTTCTTCAAGTGGTTCAGAACTCCCAAAAACCACATGTATTTGTTTACATGTGCATGTATATGTATATGCAGTTACAATGCAAATGAGTAACATGTATAATGAGTAATAGTGTTGGTAGAGCATTGTAATGTGACAAACGCATGCTGACGATAGTACGGGTGTGGGAAAGACCTAAGAGTGGTCAGCTAGACCTGCTTTCAGTTACATAGACTGAGCAGTGATTATCTGGTAGATCGTATTGCGTGAACGACCCATAGGTCTGAGTCATTGCTTATAGTATAGTCTCGTGAACATGGTCTATGCTAGTTTAGTCAATTTGGGCTTCAAGGTCCAATGGGATTGGGAGCTATTCTAGAAAAGACAACTTCAGATGCTTCTTGTAGTAGATGTGTCTCTATTGAAATTCAAGCAATAACTGAATCATAACATAAAAAGCGATCGCCTTATATAGTTTTACTTTTTCGGCGAACACTTTCGGTAAGCTACGATAGCTACTCGGCCATAAGTGTTGTGCAATAATATAAAAATGTACGACGTCGAACCCCTTTAGGGTCGGTCATGTACAAAAAACATGTATAATCATGTAGATACATATAGGACAAGACTGCAAGTTTATAATAGGCTCTTGGCCCTATAAAACCAGGCATACAGGTAAGGTTTACAATGAGTAGTGAACAAGTTTCAACCAATATAAGATGAGTGCACAATACAAGCCAATATATTATACAATATAATTATAAATATGCACAATGTATGACCGCATATACATATTATATACATGTACAAGAGTAATTAGACAATACATGGCAAGAATATACTAAGTATGAGATAAGGAAGACAACTGCCAAGGCACTAGTTCGTGTTAAGTGTTTGATAGGTGTAGGTAGAGGCTTATAATGTCAGTACAAAGGAATGTCCGCCTCACTACAGTATCTCCGCATTAAAATCCACCAAGTGATTTGCACTTTTCTTTCAATGAGTACTGAAGAACTATGCAAAAGTCAATAATGCACCCAATTTCTAAAGGCATTATTTCATGTAGTATGAGGTAGTAAATATTCATAAGAATATACAGTTATACCATTGAAATTTATTTAGGTAGTATATAGTATAGTATATATTAGTGTCTATATGCTGAAAGATAGTCGGTAGTCAAGATAGCCGATAGTCAACCTGTTTTCTCCATTGAAATTTATTTAGGTAGTATATAGTATAGTATATATTAGTGTCTATATGCTGAAAGATAGTCGGTAGTCAAGATAGCCGATAGTCAACCTGTTTTCTCCATTGAAATTTATTTAGGTAGTATATAGTATAGTATATATTAGTGTCTATATGCTGAAAGATAGTCGGTAGTCAAGATAGCCGATAGTCAACCTGTTTTCTCCATTGAAATTTATTTAGGTAGTATATAGTATAGTATATATTAGTGTCTATATGCTGAAAGGTAGTCAGTAGTCAAGATAGCCGATAGTCAACCTGTTTTCTCCATTGAAATTTATTTAGGTAGTATATAGTATAGTATATATTAGTGTCTATATGCTGAAAGATAGTCGGTAGTCAAGATAGCCGATAGTCAACCTGTTTTCTCCATTGAAATTTATTTAGGTAGTATATAGTATAGTATATATTAGTGTCTATATGCTGAAAGATAGTCGGTAGTCAAGATAGCCGATAGTCAACCTGTTTTCTCCATTGAAATTTATTTAGGTAGTATATAGTATAGTATATATTAGTGTCTATATGCTGAAAGGTAGTCGGTAGTCAAGATAGCCGATAGTCAACCTGTTTTCTCCATTGAAATTTATTTAGGTAGTATATAGTATAGTATATATTAGTGTCTATATGCTCAAAGATAGTCGGTAGTCAAGATAGCCGATAGTCAACCTGTTTTCTCCATTGAAATTTATTTAGGTAGTATATAGTATAGTATATATTAGTGTCTATATGCTGAAAGATAGTCGGTAGTCAAGATAGCCGATAGCCAACCTGTTTTCTCCATTGAAATTTATTTAGGTAGTATATAGTATAGTATATATTGGTGTCTATATGCTCAAAGATAGTCGGTAGTCAAGATAGCCAATAGTCAACCTGTTTTCTCCATTGAAATTTATTTAGGTAGTATATAGTATAGTATATATTAGTGTCTATATGCTCAAAGATAGTCGGTAGTCAAGATAGCCGATAGTCAACCTGTTTTCTCCATTGAAATTTATTTAGGTAGTATATAGTATAGTATATATTAGTGTCTATATGCTGAAAGGTAGTCGGTAGTCAAGATAGCCGATAGTCAACCTGTTTTCTCCATTGAAATTTATTTAGGTAGTATATAGTATAGTATATATTAGTGTCTATATGCTGAAAGATAGTCGGTAGTCAAGATAGCCGATAGTCAACCTGTTTTCTCCATTGAAATTTATTTAGGTAGTATATAGTATAGTATATATTAGTGTCTATATGCTCAAAGATAGTCGGTAGTCAAGATAGCCGATAGTCAACCTGTTTTCTCCATTGAAATTTATTTAGGTAGTATATAGTATAGTATATATTAGTGTCTATATGCTCAAAGATAGTCGGTAGTCAAGATAGCCGATAGTCAACCTGTTTTTCCCATTGAAATTTATTTAGGTAGTATATAGTATAGTATATATTAGTGTCTATATGCTCAAAGATAGTCGGTAGTCAAGATAGCCGATAGTCAACCTGTTTTCTCCATTGAAATTTATTTAGGTAGTATATAGTATAGTATATATTAGTGTCTATATGCTGAAAGATAGTCGGTAGTCAAGATAGCCGATAGTCAACCTGTTTTCTCCATTGAAATTTATTTAGGTAGTATATAGTATAGTATATATTAGTGTCTATATGCTGAAAGATAGTCGGTAGTCAAGATAGCCGATAGTCAACCTGTTTTCTCCATTGAAATTTATTTAGGTAGTATATAGTATAGTATATATTAGTGTCTATATACTGAAAGATAGTCGGTAGTCAAGATAGCCGATAGTCAACCTGTTTTCTCCATTGAAATTTATTTAGGTAGTATATAGTATAGTATATATTAGTGTCTATATGCTGAAAGATAGTCGGTAGTCAAGATAGCCGATAGTCAACCTGTTTTCTCCATTGAAATTTATTTAGGTAGTATATAGTATAGTATATATTAGTGTCTATATGCTGAAAGATAGTCGGTAGTCAAGATAGCCGATAGTCAACCTGTTTTCTCCATTGAAATTTATTTAGGTAGTATATAGTATAGTATATATTAGTGTCTATATGCTGAAAGGTAGTCGGTAGTCAAGATAGCCGATAGTCAACCTGTTTTCTCCATTGAAATTTATTTAGGTAGTATATAGTATAGTATATATTAGTGTCTATATGCTGAAAGATAGTCGGTAGTCAAGATAGCCGATAGTCAACCTGTTTTCTCCATTGAAATTTATTTAGGTAGTATATAGTATAGTATATGTTAGTTTCTATATGCATACAGGTAGTTGGTAGTCAACCAGCTTTCCCCATTGAGATTTATTTAGGTAGTATATAGTATAGTATATGTTAGTGTCTATATGCTGAAAGGTAGTCGGTAGTCAAGATAGCCGATAGTAAACCTGTTTTCTCCATTGAAATTTATTTAGGTAGTATATAGTATAGTATATATTAGTGTCTATATGCAGAAAGGTAGTCGATAATCATGGGTAGTTGGTAGTCAACCAGCTTTCCCCATTGAGATTTATTTAGGTAGTATATAGTATAGTATTTGTTAGTTTCTATCTGCATACAGGTAGTCGATAGTCATGGGTAGTTGGTAGTCAACCAGCTTTCCCCATTGAACTTTATTTAGGTAGTATATAGGACAATATATGTTAGTGTTTATACACGTAGAGGTAGTCGGTCTCCTTTGTGTAAAGTATAGAATGCTATTTTTCCATCTGGTAACCCTTGTCTTCTTCTGTAGCCAGTTCCTTTTCCATCTTGGTTTCGAACAAATAAGGAGGTACAACTGGGCGTTTGAACTTCGAAAATCTTCTCCGGGCCGTAATTGGAATACTTCCCAGTGTAAACCTGTAGAGTACATAGGCCGAAATGTATGCATGTAGCTAATTACATCTCCACTCCTAGCACAGCTGAAATCTTGAAATATAACCATTCTGTTCATTTTCAATGTAAAAAAGCACTCGTCAAATGAACTGGTTTTGTCGTTTACCACGAAATATTCAATCATCTGAGGGGTAGTTTTACAGAATGAAGCGACAATGAGCGAGAAAATGCGACTTCGCAATAATGTTAGCTTGAGGAAACTTTAAATGCAATTACAAAAATCACACGTCATTTCTGTTCTCATAGTGCCAAAGCAACCTCCCATTTTATAAAGATTTCTAGCATTTGAGGTGCGGCCAAGTATTTTTTTGCATGAAACTTTTGATCATACATAAATATTTTGATATGCAAATTTCTACACCTCACATAGTGCCAGTGTAGTTGTTGTGGTCAATATATTTATCATACAAGTAAAAATAACAAACATTTGTCAGATCGCCATTGATAAGCTGGAAAAGATTGGTCTAGTGTTAGTGCTCATGCTCGGTAAACACTGCCCAATTAGAAGTGGTTGTGCCTGCAGCTTTCTATAGTAACCACAGTAACAACAGCTGCACATGGTCAAATAGCAGTTACTAGTATTACCAGACATAACTAGTAATACGAGATAGTTATAAATATTGTTGTTTAGGATTGCTACTGCTATGATGCCCTAATGGCTATATGAATTGAGTTGCGGGAGGTTTATAATATGTTAGACTGGGGCAATACAACAGCTACAACAATGGATAGCTGTTTGTTTTACTGCTGCAAAAAATATCAAAGACACACCAGTTATTCTCTTCGCCATATTAACCCCCTAAAGTAGGGAATATGTGTGAATGTGTTCTGATGGCCTGCATATAGAAAGTTGGTCTCAACATTCACTCATGGAGAACATGTGTCACTTTTCCTAACAAGTATTCTTCAAAATTGATCAACAAACCGGCTCTAGCAACTAAAAGTCACGTTAAAGATCCACCTCTGCCCTGATTCGCAAAGAGAAGCCAGATTCTGGCGGGGTATGTGACCACATTGGGGTGGCAGGTTGATGTAGTGGTCACTGACCATGCACTCCTGTTGTGGAAGGTGAGCTCTTCCACTCAGAGCCCAGTTCCTGTCGCTCATACAAGTTTCGAACATCTGAGGTTCGTTAAATAGGATGGCTAAGTGGCTCGACAGTAACATAAGAAAATACTTCATTACTCTAGGTATTTTGGTACATGTAATACACCTATATCTATATACATACAGTAGATAATATACCCATTCATACATCCTTCTACTATATAACATAGGCTACTTGCAGTATCAGAGAGCAATATTCAATGAATCATGCTACATGCAATGTCAACAGGAAAGTAGACCAAAAAGTCGTTGGCTCTCAAATTCGCCATGTATGTTCATAAGTAGCGTAATTTATTTATTTGTTGCTTTTAGTACTGAACATAACTAATAGTGGTAGGTGAAATAAACTACATAATAATGTTACGTTTTGGTCTTAAATCACAAACTATTGATATTTTTAGCTGCATCCTAAGATACTTGATGCAACATCTGTAGCTGCATGCATATCTAGTAATACTACCAGAAGTAATGTATTTCTACCAAGTTCTGAAAGCAACTCTAATGGCAGCATTTGAGTGTTTTTATCAACTTCTAAAAGGCCTCTTAGTCTCTGAGGTCACTTGAATTTGTACAATATTTTCATTAACTGGATTATTATTATTGCTGCTCACAACTCTTCATGCCTAGCCTATTGATGTGGGATGTAGACAAGTAGGAAATGTTGATAGAGAGGTTTAGAAACCTATGACTTGTATGTTCATAGGAATCTCACAAGTTCAGTAGCGGATATTAACAAATATTTTTCAAACTATTCCCAACTTTATGCTATTTTAAAATGATTGTGTTCCTTTGTTGAATGTTACATTATGTAATTTAAACAGAGTTTCTCAAACACATTAGAAGTCTGTGATAGTGATGTCCTGGTTATACATAGCAATTTTCGAAATCGATAGAATCTGTACAATTGTACTAAAATATGCCATTACACCTAGAACTGGCACTTTAGGAGGTGTAGAAAAGTCATATTTGAAATCTGATTTAGACACATGTTTTTGTATGTGGCCCATCTTCGATTGCTAGAGCGGCTACTTTTTTTTTCAAGATATTCAGAGGTTGCTTCTGTACTATCATATGAGTGATCTGTACAGTTTCTAAATAGATGTTCTCCAATCGGACAGTTTGGCGGAAAGACAGATATTTTCGCTGATCACTTTCATTTCCCCAAAGACTTTTACTGCTTGTTCCAATATTGGCAAGCTCACAACACATTCTAGGGTGAGCGATTAATCAGCACTATATGGTTAATCATGATGAAATATTATTTCGACTTTTGCTGCCAGAGGTATGATTGTAACATTACTGCCAGATTAATACACCAGGAATGCAGAACAGTATCATAGTTGTGTGCATCGTTTGTGCTACACAATGTACATCATGTACACATAGATGTGTGTTTTGTAAAAGTAGAGTGACCTAGAATAATATGCAAGAGTAGACAATTATATTTGTTCTATAAATACCTGGTTGGAGGCAGATACAGCAAGTTTACCTTGAGATCCAGAGTGGTGTTCATGGCTTGTACATGCAGTTGTAGCAGAGGACTAGTTTTAGAATGAATACCAGTTATACAGACAGTACTTCCATCATGACTGACTAGGTTGTGCCCATTGTTCATTATGCCCACCTTTCAAGCCACATAATATTCTATAACACAGTTGGTTTGCTTAGTTGTACAGCTGTGTACCCTACCATTAGGTGTTGTATTTCATGTACACCCTTTGTATCTAACATATAATTACAGGATTAGTAGTTGTTAGTGAAATACATTATTAGAATTTATCTCTTATCAGTAAACAATCTGTATTTGTGAGACACCATGTTGTATGGCACTAAATTATCTCATCTGTTTACCTAATATTGGCTTTGCAGCACTGATTTCTGCTATCCTTCTGTCCACATACATGTATTATGTCTTTAGTAAGGCAGAGATTCAAACAAGACATCATAGCCTCAATAAATGTTATCAATAAATAATAGCAAAGTAATATGGTTTCAATAAATTCATTCTTTGGTCCTAAGGTCTGTAACATAGCATTTTACTTTCTAATAATAACTATATGCCTGCATTTTGTGGGAGGGAGGTTTCCATCTCTTATCAGTAAACAATCTGTGTTTGTGAGACACCATGTTGTATGAAGCTAAATTATCTCATTGGTTTTGTAGCATTGATTTCTGCTATCCTTGGTCCACATGCATGTGTTATCTCTTTAGTCAGGGAGTTAGTGCTGGGAAGAGCTGCATGTAGTTAAGAAGCTCTGCTTGGCTACTTAACAAGGTGAATACGAAAGGTTTATTGATATTACAAATGTGTATGGCATAACATATTAACCATGTACCTGAAAAGCAGATGCTTTCAAAAAGACTTATGTAATTGCTGATTTAAACAGACGGTACACACAGCTCTTTAGCTATATGATACATAGTTGAATATTTGAATGTTTGAATCTCTGCCTGACTGAAGACATAATACACGTATGTGGACCAAGGATAGCTGAAATCAGTGCTACAAAACCAATATTATGTTAACAGATGAGATAATTTAGTTCCATACAACATGGTGTCTAACAAATACAGACTGTTTACTGATAAGATATGGAAACCTAATAATGTATGTAGCAGCCCCCCTGGTTGAGCTTTGAATTCACTGATGCTGTTTGTTTAGCGTTACGTTTTTATTTCTGTATAATAATAGCCTTAGCACCTTAGCACCGTGAAACTAAAATAATGAGGAATAACATTTAAGCATAGTTATGTAGCTAATATAGAGTATGTATAGTTGGTTAAGAAATGTTAGAAGTAAAATATACATGCTAGTTATAAATGAAACTGCAAGAAATTAAGCACACAAAACATTATTTCCAATAATATTTAATAATATGGAGCTAAATAAATACCTTGATAACACCATCCAGGAGAGTGCTAGTATTAGAGTATACTTGCTGTAACTTGTATAATAGAAATTATAATATGTGTATATAGGATGTTCTAAAGCCTACATTATTACGGCTAGGCTTCTAAACTCAAAATGCCTAATGGTAAAATATCTCATATAAATGAAAAATAAGAAAAATGATTCACTTGATAGCTGTTGTAACAGTAAATCATACGTGGCAGCGGATCTTTGTCTTGCAATAATGTTGCAAGTACATGTAGGAGGAAACAGGATAAAGAATGGGGGCTTGGGTGGATGAATCAAGCAGCCATTGCATAGCAGTAAACAACTTACTGAAATTTTAAATCTAATGTATATTTCTAACAAAGACTTCACACTCCCACCTAAAATTTCACAAATCTAACAAGGTTTACAACACTATTCATTTTCTAGCAATCGACTTTGTCGACATTGTCAATCAGTACAACAAGTTTTGAAACTGGTCGAGTAAGATAATTTTCAGAATTTCTAGGCTGTTTTGTATTACCCAGCAATAGTTTGACTGAGCGGATGCGATTATCGGCTGATTTTATACATTTAGCAACTTTCGCCATTTTCCAGTTTTGCCGCGGTACATTAGTCTCCTGAATGAGCACTATTGCCCCTTGTTTGATGTCGGGTAAATCTTTTATCCATTTTTGTCGCGATTGCAAATTAGCTAGATACTCAGTTTTCCAGCGTTTCCAGAACACGTTGGCTAAGTGCTGCACCGCTCTCCAGCGCTTCCGAGAGTATACATCAGCTTCTTCAAAGGTGTGTGGTGGTGGTAAGACCACATCGGACTTCATGGTCAGCAACATGTTTGGAGTTAAGGGAACTTGCTCTTCGCTGACTGCTGATAGAGGCCTTGAGTTGATAATTGACATGACCTCGTAGAATAGGGTCCGAAGCCCACTTGTGTCCAACCTTCCAGGATGCGATTTCGCAATCCCCATTAGCACGTTTCTAGCAATTCTGATCATTCGCTCCCACACACCTCCCATATGACTGGCATTGGGAGGATTCAGTTTAAATTCGAGTTCCCCCTTCCTTGACAGTTCAGAGATAGCTCCAACAAAGTTGGTGCCTTGATCACATCTAACCTCTGCTATTGGACCTCTGATAGAGACCACATTCCTGAAGCCATTGATGAATGAGGTTGTACTCATGTCATCAAGAACCTCTATATGAACTGCGCGGCTGGCTAAGCAGGTCACTATAAGGCCATATCTCTTAATCTCAGATCTCCTTTCTTTAACTACAAAAGGGCCAAAGCAATCGAGTCCCACACACGTAAATGGAGGGCTAGGGGTGGTGCGTGAATCAGGTAGCTGCGACATTTGTGGGATACTTGGGCTAGCTCTGATTTTTCTGCATGTCACACATTTGTGGATCAGAGATGAGATTGCAGATTGACCATTTACAATCCAGTAGCCTGCGCTACGTATCTTTGCTAATGTTGTTGTTCGACCTTGATGGGCAGCAGCTTCATGGTAGTGACGTGTTAGGAGCACCGTGGTGTGGCTGTTACGTGGTAGTATGATAGGATGTCTCTCTGCATATGTGAGAGAGCTCTCACCCAACCTTCCACCTACCCTCATAAGGCCACTGTCATCTATGAAGGGATCCAGATTATATATTGAGCTGCCTTTAGTTAGTTGGTTACCATTTGAAAGAGTCTTTAACTCTGGAAAGTTTTCTTCTTGGATAGATTTGATTATTAGGCTCACTATCAAGTCGTGTTTGGCGGTTGGACTGGATTGTTTATTTTTGAGTGCATGAAGTTTATTGACAAGGGCACCAATCGCTTTCAATGCAGTTTTCCAGCTGGAAAAGCGTTCTAAGCGCTGGCTTAGGCTGAATGGCGGTTTTTGGCTTGTTGCTGATAGAGCTTTGACTTCCAGGTCATCGACTCTTACCTGTGGTGTCGGTTGCTCTGGCATCATAATTGGCTCACACAAAAGAAAATCTGGCCCTGTGAACCAATTCGAGTTGATTAACTGGTTTATCGTCATGCCTCTAGAGGCGTGATCAGCGGGATTGACAGATGTTGGGATATAGAACCAGTTTTCAGGGTCGCAGTTGTCCCTTACTTGCTGTATCCTATTTGTGACATAGACATGGAATTTCTTTGTTTTGTTTTTCAAGTATCCAAGAACTACTTGAGAATCTGTCCAAAATGTTTCTGTTACTTTCACTCCAATTTCAGCTCTGATAAGGCTGGACAGCTTAGATGACACAACGGCTGCTTGCAGTTCGAGACGTGGAATGGTAATTGCCTTGAGCGGGGCCACCCTGGCTTTACTCATTAACAATGAGCAGTGAACTTTGTCTTCAGCGTTGACGAGTCTCAGGTAACTAACTCCTCCGTAGCCAGAGGTGCTGGCATCTGAGAAGTGGTGTAGTTCGGCTCTGGTGATGGCGCCAAATCCAGGTGGTTTGTAGCAACGTGAGATGTTTATATTGATGAGGTCAGGTAGCGATGATTCCCAGCTCTCCCACCGTGACAGCAGCTCTCCAGTAAGAGGATCGTCCCAAGATGTTGCAACCCGGCACATGTCCTGCAAAATATTCTTTCCCTGCAAAATGAATGGAGATAGGAATCCAAGTGGGTCATAAATTGAGGCAATGGTAGAAAGAATGCCCCGCCGGGTGCGAGGGCTCTCCTTTGGAGTAAAGCTAAACTGGAAGCTATCCGATTTTAGTGACCAGAGAAGTCCTAGTGTGCGTTCCATTGGCTGAGAAACATCATCTGGTGATAGAGATTGGATATCTTGGATGTTCCTTTCTGATTCTGGCAAGAATTGGAGAAATTCAGGTGAATTGGAGGCAAACTTATGTAGACGGAGGTTTCCTTCCCTGCAAATTGAAATAGCGTCACTGATCAGTGTTTTTGCGGCGTCAGCATTGGGAAAGCTTATTAGTCCGTCATCAACATAGAAATTATCTCTGATGAATGCTTTAGATGATGAGTTACTGTTGTTACTTGTCTCACACAGAGTGCGAAGGCCAAAGGTCGTACATGCAGGGGATGAAGTGGCGCCAAAGATATGCACCTTCATGCGGTAACTAACAATTTCGTCTTGGTCATTAAACCAGAGAAACCTGAGAAAGTCTCTGTGCTCTGGAATGACACGGAATTGATGGAACATTCTGGCAATGTCACAGGTCACTCCTATCTGCTCCTTTCGGAATCGCATCAGGATCCCAACTAGGCTGTTGAGTTGGTCTGGCCCTTGAAGAAGGTAGTCGTTTAGGCACATACCTCCCACCTTGGCAGCACCATCAAATACTACCCGAATTTTGTTCGGTTTCTTTGGGTGGTACACACCAAAGTGAGGTATGTACCAAGATTTTGGATTGTCCTGCTCATCCTTTGGTACTAATTCAGCATCACCCTGTGCTATTATCTCATTCATAAATTGGCGGTAGTGGTCCGAAAAGGCGGAGTCAGTGAGCTGCTTTTGGAGTAGCTTAAAGCGCCGAGCTGCAATTTGCTTCGAGTTATTAGCTTGAGGTTTATGTTTAAAGGGCAGTGGCATTGTCATGTAGCCATCTTCATCCTTATAGATTTGTTCTTTCATTAATTTCAAAAATTCGACATCGTCTATAGAAAGAGTGTTTGTTTCGTCACTGTTGGACGCTTTGAAGTCAGAGCTAAGAATGCTGATCAGCTGTGCTACTTGTTCATTATGTGTGTCAGGTTTTACAAGGAAGTCAATTTTTGATCTGTCAACTGTAGGAGTCTGCAGTATGTTAGCAGTTACTCTTATTTGGTTTGTAGCTATCTGTGGAGGTGTTGAATCACCCATTAGAGCCCAACCTAAGTCTGTCAATTTGGCAAAGGGTTCACCATCACTGCCGACAATATAGTCTCTTGGAATATATGCTTGTGTCAGGTTGCCACCTATAAGAAGACCTACATCTATGTCCTCTCGTAGTGGCATGAGCTTGTTGGAAAGGTGACGTAAGTGAGGCCACTTTCGTACAGAATCTGGTGTCGGGATGTGGTCCCGGTTGAGGGGGATTTTTGTTTGTGCATACACATTTGGTAAGTTTAGGTACTTGTGGTGGTTGTATCCACGTACTTGTAGTCCGAAGACCTCAGCCCTGCTCACTGTATCACCATCAACATTGCTCAGTGTGCTCATGTTCAAATCAGAGTTTTTGACATCACTTGTGTTAAGTTTTGCTAGTGTGCTATTTGTGATGAAACTATTGTCAGCTCCAGAATCTATTAGTGCATAAACAAGTACTTCATTATTTGGATCAGATTTGGAAGATACAAAAACTGGTACGGTCCATGACATGATCTGTGAACTCCTACATGTATCTGCATTGTTTGTATTAGCGACTTGAACTAGTTGTGGTGTTGTTGGTTTGCTTCCAGCACTTTTTTCGCCTGCATTTGGTGCTGCATTCTGATCAGTTGGTTTTGTTTTAGAAGACTTGTTGGTTTCATTGTAATTGGAAGGCTTTCTATTTTGCTGCTTATCATTTTGACTTTCAGCATGTTCCTTGCGCCTAGACATTACAAAGTCATGTGACACAGTTGGGTGATTTTGGCTGCAATTGTTTTTACGGCACTTGGCAGGGTTTTTGCAATCTTTTGACATATGGTTTGGTTTCAGGCAAGAAAAGCACAACAAATTGTTTTTCATGAACTCAACCTGTTTCTCATGACTCAACTTAGCTAGATCATTGCAGTTGGATGTTCTGTGATTAGACATGTTACATTTGAGGCATACACTGGGTTTTGATTCTGCATTTCTGACATGTGCTTTCCTTTCTGGCTTTTTAAAATTATCTGACTTCATCTGCTTATTAGGTTTTTCACTTAGACTCATATTGTGCAAAGTTTGTGTCAAAGAATTGTTCATTGTGTCAGATTCATCCGTTAGAAATTCAATGAAGTCCCTGAGAGGGGGAAACTTCCCATGTTTCTTCTCTAGTTTTGTGGCCTTTGAAGACCACTTCAGTGCTATAGCATATGGCAGCTTAAGAATGAGGTTCTTGTTGGCGGCCTTAGAGTCAAGGCTAAGGTCACCAGAGTCATATGCTGCACAAGACTCGAGAAAATCAACAAACCTTTCTAGTTGCTCTCCGTCATTTGACTTAATCTTTGGCCAGTCTTCCAACTTCTTCTCAAAGGCTTCTGTTATAACCTCAGGCTTACCATATCTTTTGTCTAGTTTCCTCCATGCATCTCGGTAAGCGTCTGCAGTCTTTACCCGACAATAACCACTGATAGCATCCATTGCCTTACCCCCAACATATTGTTGAAGCTTAAGCCACTTCTGCCCTGGGGTGCATTGACTCATGTCAAAGGCCTCTTCAAAGGTAGTCTTCCAATCAGCATATTTGAGTGGGTCACCATAAAATACTGGTGGCTCTCCGGGCCTCTGCCGCACCGTATTAATGGCTTCAGCCAGGTGCTTGGCAAAATCAGGGTGGGTGCTTACACTGGAAGTCGGTGACTGATCCAGTATCGGGTTCCTGTGTATTTCTACCGGTGGTCGACGCATAGGTGTGGTTGGCAGCCCTAAATGTTCAGAATGGTGAGAGTATGATGACTGTCTAATACCCGAATTTCGTACTGAAGGAGGCCGCATGAGTGATACAGCATCACCACGCAGTTCCTCCTCCTCTGCTATTGCTTCAGCAAAAATCTTTTGCTTCTGTACTTCAGCTCGTAGCTCAGCTTGGAGCTTAGCCTGGGTCATCAGGCTTTTGTTTTTCTGAACTTGAGACTGAAGTTTAAGACTCTCTTCTTCTAGTTGTGCAGATGCTATCTCTGCCTCTAGTATTGCTTGTTTGTTGGCAGCTGCAGCTTCGGCTTCTGCTCGCAGCCTTCTCAATGATTGGCTGTGGTTGCTCGAGTTACGGGAGGATAATGATTTATGATTTGAGCTGTGATTAGAACGTTGACTGCGAACGCTACGTTGACTGCGAGCGCTGGCACAACCAGGTTTCTCTGCCGCTTTATCTGGGTGTTGACTCGGTATCTCAATACTAGGGCCATCGTTAGAATGATGCTTGGGCTTAGCGCTAAGGTCACCCATTCTATCAGAAACATTTTCGCTTAATTCCCGATTATCTGCAGAAACTCTGTCTACCTCTTTGCGCAAAGTTGGACTAACTTCCAAGTCGCCATTTGCAGTTTTGAACTTTTCATATAACTGTATAACATGGGTTAAACCAACACTTAACTCATTATCCATACTAGCAAGGCGCTCATAATGCAGTTGCACATCTCTATCGCTTAATTCCTCGAGGAAGGAAGCATGTATTACGCTTAAGGCTTCTATTGCTTGTTGCAAATCAGATAATATGGGTAGATTTTGAATTCTGAGAGAAGATCTAGTATTTTGTTCGGTATGCTGTGTCGTAGTATAGACTGGTTTACTGGCCGCCAAATCTATCGTGCTCTGCTCTGCTGTTTCACTACGCGCTGTTCCATCATGCGCTGTTCCATCACGCGCTGTTCCATCACGCGCTGTTCCATCACGCGCTGTTCCATCACGCGCTGTTCCACTATGCGCTGTTTCACTATGCACAGACTCTACCATTGCTGTGTAGTGGTTAAAACAGTCTTTTTACAAAGGGTATACAACTCTTAATTGAAATATGTTACACAGTATAGGAGTGGTATTGTGAAATCTCTGCCCTTGGTTATACAGCAGGAAATTATTTTGCTATGTCAACACTATTGTTGTAGTAGAGAAGTGTTTACTGCTATACTGGCTTGCTTGGGCAATAGGTCACACACCAATAACTTGGGTTGTTTACAGACAACTAGGAGGTAGTGCCAACGCACCAGTGGTTTGATCTACTCAAACAAAGGTCGAAGGTCAGCTTTGATAAATAGCTGTCGATGATTAATTAAATGATTAATTACTGCTCAATGGGACATAGATTCACTGTTGCCACTGTATGATTTTACTGTCACGACCAATGATAGAAAATATACAAACTTGTACATGCACTATGCAAAAATAGGGCTATGTAGCAAAATTCCTAATAGAATTGTTATAACCAAAATTATACCTCTTTACTGTTCAGTAGAAACAGAATATTACTGCTCTATATAAAAAGAGAAAGTAGCTCTACTATGCTTCACTAACAAGCAGCTGAAAGTTAGTGATCAAGAAGTTAGTTTAGTAGATTTTGTGATCATAGACATGCAGTTACTAAGAGTTCAACCACACAACTTATCTGTCCTGAAGATTTGTCGCTCTGGCTCTGGCTCCGGCCCTGGCTCAATACAGACTTTACTGCGGCTCCGACTCCGGCTCTTGGCTCTGTTGACACTTTCTTCCTGTCGACGTATAGTTGAGGGAGTTCTTGTATGCTGGCACGTTAGCAGATTCGCTTGGGGAATTTAGTTTGTTAAGGTAGTTCTTTGTTGATTGGGAAGCTTGACATCAGGGTATTTGATGTAGTGTGTTTGGAACTTGTTTTAGTTACTTGTAGATATCCGAGTTTCATACGTACAGGTAGATAATGTACATGTACAGGTTTCACTTACTACGAAGGATTGTTTTGAGTTTCCCTTGCGGCGAGTAAATGTCACAAGTTTCACTGTAGCAGCCCCCCTGGTTGAGCTTTGAATTCACTGATGCTGTTTGTTTAGCGTTACGTTTTTATTTCTGTATAATAATAGCCTTAGCACCTTAGCACCGTGAAACTAAAATAATGAGGAATAACATTTAAGCATAGTTATGTAGCTAATATAGAGTATGTATAGTTGGTTAAGAAATGTTAGAAGTAAAATATACATGCTAGTTATAAATGAAACTGCAAGAAATTAAGCACACAAAACATTATTTCCAATAATATTTAATAATATGGAGCTAAATAAATACCTTGATAACACCATCCAGGAGAGTGCTAGTATTAGAGTATACTTGCTGTAACTTGTATAATAGAAATTATAATATGTGTATATAGGATGTTCTAAAGCCTACATTATTACGGCTAGGCTTCTAAACTCAAAATGCCTAATGGTAAAATATCTCATATAAATGAAAAATAAGAAAAATGATTCACTTGATAGCTGTTGTAACAGTAAATCATACGTGGCAGCGGATCTTTGTCTTGCAATAATGTTGCAAGTACATGTAGGAGGAAACAGGATAAAGAATGGGGGCTTGGGTGGATGAATCAAGCAGCCATTGCATAGCAGTAAACAACTTACTGAAATTTTAAATCTAATGTATATTTCTAACAAAGACTTCACAATGTATTTCACTAACAACTACTAATCCTTTAATTATATGTTAGATACAAAGGGTGTACATGAAATACAACACCTAATGGTAGGGTACACAGCTGTACAACTACATGTAAGCAAACCAGCTGTGTTATAGAATATTATGTGGCTTGCAAGATATGCATAGTGAACTATGAGCACAACCTAGTCAGTCATGATGGAAGTACTGTCTATATAACTGGTATTCATTCCAAAACTAGTCCTCTGCTACAACTACATGTACATGTACAAGCCATGAACACCACTCTGGATCTCAAGGAAAACTCGCTGTATCTGCCTCCAACCAGGTATTTATAGAACAAATATAATAGTCTACTCTTGCATATTACTCTAGGTCACTCCACTTTTACAAAACACACATCTAGGTGTACATGATGTACATTGTGTAGCACAAACGATGCACACAACTATGATTCTGTTCCGCATTCCTGGTGTAATAATCTGGCAGTAATGTTACAATCATACCTCTGGCAGCAAAAGTCGAAGTATTATTTTATCATGATTAACCATAATAAAAATGTGCTGATTAATTGCTTACCCTAGAAAGTGTCGTGAGCTACTTGTTTTGACTGGTAGTGTTTGTAAGCAACTTTCTAAGTGAGCATGGTTGTGGTTTTGTCTGATCGTTTTATATAAATTTATTTACTCTTCAAATTTGCAAGTAATGCTTGTCTATGGTGGGGTGACACAGGACTTTCAGCATGCACTCTTTCTGATGGACTTGGCGAGTTTATGTTTTCTTTTGGTTTGCCGAATCTATTGACAATTTGATCACACTTTAAATATAGAGCAACAACCACATATTATACTTGTGTAACAATAATATGTAATTCACTTAAAACATCAATAGTTTGCAATTTAACAACAAAATGTAACATTCTTATGTAGTTTATTTCACCTACCATTATTAGTTATGTTCAGTACTAAAAGCAAGCAATAAATAAATTACACTACTTATGAACACACATGGCCAATTTAAGAGCCAAGGACTTTTTGCTCTAGTTCCCTGTTGACATTGCGTGTAGCATGATTCATTGAATATTGCTCTCTAATAATGCAAGTAGCCTATGTTATATAGTAGAAGGATGTATGCATGGGTATATTATTCTACTGTACATGTATATAAATATAGGTGTATTACATATACCAAAATACCTAGAGTAATGAAGTATTGATGACTTTTAGTTGCTAGAGCCGGTTTGTTGATGAATATTGAAAAATACTTGTTAGGAAAAGTGACACATGTTCTCCCTGAGTGAATGTTGAGACCAACTTTCTATATGCAGGACATCAGAACACATTCACACATATTCCCCACTTTAGGGGGTTAATATGGCGAAGAGAATAACTGGTGTGTCTTTGATATTTTTTGCAGCAGTAAAACAAACAGCTATCCATTGTTGTAGCTGTTTTATTGCCCCAGTCTAACATATTATAAACCTCCTGCAATTCAATTCATATAGCCATTAGGGCATCATAGCAGTAGCAATCCTAAACTATAATATTATGACTATCTAGTATTACTAGTTATGTCTAGTAATACTAGCAACTGCTATTTGGCCATGTGCTGCTGTTGTTACTGTGGTTACTATAGAAACCCCCAAGCACAACCACTTGTAATTGGGCAGTGTTTACCATTACGCATGGGCACTAACACTAAACCAATATTTTCCAGCTAATCAATGGCAATCTGACAAATGTTTGTTATTTTTACTTGTACGATAAATCAATTGACCACAAGAACTATAATACTGGCACTATGTGAGGTGTAGAAATTTGCATCAAAATATTTATGTATGATCAAGAGTTTCATGCAAAAAATACTTGGCCGCACCTCAAGTGCTAGAAATCTTAAAAATTGTTTTTTTACATTGAAAATGAACAGAAGGGTTATATTTCAAGATTTCAGCTGTGCTAGGAGTGGAGATGTTATTAGCTACATTCATACATTTCAGCCTATGTACTCCACAGGTTTACACTGGAAAGGATTCCAATTACGGCCCGGAGAAGATTTTCGAAGTTCAAACGCCAAGTTGTACATCCTTATTTGTCCGGGACCAAGATGGAAAAGGAACTGGCTACAGAAGAATACAAGGGTTACCAGATGGAAAAATAGCATTCTATACTTTACACAAGGAAGACCGACTACCTCTACGTGTATAAACACTAACATATATTGTCCTATATACTACCTAAATAAATTTCAATGGGGAAAGCTGGTTGACTACCAACTACCCATGACTATCGACTACCTGTATGCATATAGAAACTAACATGTACTATACTATATACTACCTAAATAAATCTCAATGGGGAAAGCTGGTTGACTACCAACTACCCATGACTATCGACTACCTTTCTGCATATAGACACTAATATTGACTATACTATACACTACCTAAATAAACTTCAATGGAGAAAGCAGATTGACTATCGGCTATCTTGACTACTGACTACCTTCCAGCATATAGACACTAATATATGCTATACTATATACTACCTAAATAAATTTCAATGGAGAAAGCAGGTTGACTATCGGCTATCTTGACTACCGACTACCTTTCAGCATATAGACACTAATATATACTATACTATATACTACCTAAATAAATTTCAATGGAGAAAACAGGCTGACTATCGGCTATCTTGACTACCGACTACCTTCCAGCATATAGACACTAATATATACTATGCTATATACTACCTAAATAAATTTCAATGGAGAAAACAGGCTGACTATCGGCTATCTTGACTACCGACTACCTTTCAGCATATAGACACTAATATATACTATACTATATACTATCTAAATAAATTTCAATGGAGAAAACAGGTTGACTATCGGCTATCTTGACTACCGACTACCTTTCAGCATATAGACACTAATATATACTATACTATATACTACCTAAATAAATTTCAATGGAGAAAACAGGCTGACTATCGGCTATCTTGACTACCGACTACCTTCCAGCATATAGACACTAATATATACTATACTATATACTACCTAAATAAATTTCAATGGAGAAAACAGGTTGACTATCGCCTATCTTGACTACCGACTACCTTTCAGCATATAGACACTAATATATACTAAACTATATAGGCCTACTACTTAAATAAATTTCAATGGAGAAAACAGGCTGACTATCGGCTATCTTGACTACCGACTACCTTCCAGCATATAGACACTAATATATACTATACTATATACTACCTAAATAAATTTCAATGGAGAAAACAGGTTGACTATCGGCTATCTTGACTACCGACTATCTTTCAGCATATAGACACTAATATATACTATACTATATACTACCTAAATAAATTTCAATGGAGAAAACAGGTTGACTATCGGCTATCTTGACTACCGACTATCTTTCAGCATATAGACACTAATATATACTATACTATATACTACCTAAATAAATTTCAATGGAGAAAACAGGTTGACTATCGGCTATCTTGACTACCGACTACCTTTCAGCATATAGACACTAATATATACTATACTATATACTACCTAAATAAATTTCAATGGAGAAAACAGGTTGACTATCGGCTATCTTGACTACCGACTATCTTTCAGTATATAGACACTAATATATACTATACTATATACTACCTAAATAAATTTCAATGGAGAAAACAGGTTGACTATCGGCTATCTTGACTACCGACTATCTTTCAGCATATAGACACTAATATATACTATACTATATACTACCTAAATAAATTTCAATGGAGAAAACAGGTTGACTATCGGCTATCTTGACTACCGACTGTCTTTCAGCATATAGACACTAATATATACTATACTATATACTACCTAAATAAATTTCAATGGAAAAAACAGGTTGACTATCGGCTATCTTGACTACCGACTATCTTTCAGCATATAGACACTAAGATATACTATACTATATACTACCTAAATAAATTTCAATGGAGAAAACAGGTTGACTATCGGCTATCTTGACTACCGACTATCTTTCAGCATATAGACACTAATATATACTATACTATATACTACTTAAATAAATTTCAATGGAGAAAACAGGTTGACTATCGGCTATCTTGACTACCGACTATCTTTCAGCATATAGACACTAATATATACTATACTATATACTACCTAAATAAATTTCAATGGAGAAAACAGGTTGACTATCGGCTATCTTGACTACCGACTATCTTTCAGCATATAGACACTAATATATACTATACTATATACTACCTAAATAAATTTCAATGGAGAAAACAGGTTGACTATCGGCTATCTTGACTACCGACTATCTTTCAGCATATAGACACTAATATATACTATACTATATACTACCTAAATAAATTTCAATGGAAAAAACAGGTTGACTATCGGCTATCTTGACTACCGACTATCTTTCAGCATATAGACACTAATATATACTATACTATATACTACCTAAATAAATTTCAATGGAGAAAACAGGTTGACTATCGGCTATCTTGACTACCGACTATCTTTCAGCATATAGACACTAATATATACTATACTATATACTACCTAAATAAATTTCAATGGAGAAAACAGGTTGACTATTGGCTATCTTGACTACCGACTATCTTTGAGCATATAGACACTAATATATACTATACTATATACTACCTAAATAAATTTCAATGGAGAAAACAGGTTGACTATTGGCTATCTTGACTACCGACTATCTTTGAGCATATAGACACTAATATATACTATACTATATACTACCTAAATAAATTTCAATGGAGAAAACAGGTTGACTATCGGCTATCTTGACTACCGACTATCTTTCAGCATATAGACACTAATATATACTATACTATATACTACCTAAATAAATTTCAATGGAGAAAACAGGTTGACTATCGGCTATCTTGACTACCGACTATCTTTGAGCATATAGACACTAATATATACTATACTATATACTACCTAAATAAATTTCAATGGAGAAAACAGGTTGACTATCGGCTATCTTGACTACCGACTATCTTTCAGCATATAGACACTAATATATACTATACTATATACTACCTAAATAAATTTCAATGGAGAAAACAGGTTGACTATCGGCTATCTTGACTACCGACTATCTTTGAGCATATAGACACTAATATATACTATACTATATACTACTTAAATAAATTTCAATGGAGAAAGCAGGTTGACTATCGGCTATCTTGACTACCGACTATCTTTCAGCATATAGACACTAATATATACTATACTATATACTACCTAAATAAATTTCAATGGAGAAAACAGGTTGACTATCGGCTATCTTGACTACCGACTATCTTTGAGCATATAGACACTAATATATACTATACTATATACTACCTAAATAAATTTCAATGGAGAAAACAGGTTGACTATCGGCTATCTTGACTACCGACTACCTTTCAGCATATAGACACTAATATATACTATACTATATACTACCTAAATAAATTTCAATGGAGAAAACAGGTTGACTATCGGCTATCTTGACTACCGACTATCTTTCAGCATATAGACACTAATATATACTATACTATATACTACCTAAATAAATTTCAATGGAGAAAACAGGTTGACTATCGGCTATCTTGACTACCGACTATCTTTCAGCATATAGACACTAATATATATTATACTATATACTACCTAAATAAATTTCAATGGAGAAAACAGGTTGACTATCGGCTATCTTGACTACCGACTACCTTTCAGCATATAGACACTAATATATACTATACTATATACTACCTAAATAAATTTCAATGGAGAAAACAGGTTGACTATCGGCTATCTTGACTACCGACTATCTTTCAGCATATAGACACTAATATATACTATACTATATACTACCTAAATAAATTTCAATGGAGAAAACAGGTTGACTATCGGCTATCTTGACTACCGACTATCTTTCAGCATATAGACACTAATATATACTATACTATATACTACCTAAATAAATTTCAATGGAGAAAACAGGTTGACTATCGGCTATCTTGACTACCGACTATCTTTGAGCATATAGACACTAATATATACTATACTATATACTACCTAAATAAATTTCAATGGAGAAAACAGGTTGACTATCGGCTATCTTGACTACCGACTATCTTTCAGCATATAGACACTAATATATACTATACTATATACTACCTAAATAAATTTCAATGGTATAACTGTATATTCTTATGAATATTTACTACCTCATACTACATGAAATAATGCCTTTAGAAATTGGGTGCATTATTGACTTTTGCGAAGAACTATTCAAACTTTATCAAAAGCTATTCAGTCTAACTATTTTTTTATCATGGAGCATAATTATGTTAGCATAACATACGTTGTATTATATCGATTACCCGGTAGAAATATAGCCATAAAGAGGGCCAGTAATAGTCCAAAATAACTAGCGAGAGAGGAACACCTTTTGTCTTTTTGGCAGTTTTGTTTTACATATTAAAAGCAAAGGGTTCATTAGAAGGAAACTAAATAACAGGCATTGTCAAAGTTTACAGCTATATTCTTGACAAGACAATATGGCAGAAGGAAATGATGCACGTGATGATTTGGTGAATTTTGAAATACAATCAAGCGAAGGCGTTGAACCAGTGAAATGTTCCTTCTGCTGTTCAATTTCTGACAGTAGAGATGAGGGGAGTACAGGGGAGGAGAAGCTGAGACTGCTGCCATGCAAGTGCAGACAACTTATATGCTACTCATGCTTCAAAGACACACAGGAAGCTGGCGGAGTGAAATGTTCATCATGCAGGTAAAATTATGCTCACATTTCCTACAAACCTCTCTACTGTGATAGATGTAAAGAAGCTTTCACACAGTGCTGTTCATTGTCGATAACAGTAAAAGCCAATCTGTGCTCTTACACTGGCCACGAGAGTCATCTACTGACCAATGTCGCTGGATTGGCGAGGGTTTTATTTCAAACCACCGATAAGAAGGAGGGGAGCCACCCCACTCTCCCAAGAAAGGTAGAATCAATTAAAAAATCAGAAAATACTGTTTTGAGAAGCAATAATAGTACAGTACATCTATGACACTGAGTAAATTTCTATAACAGCAGTTTAAGTATGTCTGTACCTCATATACACATGTCATAACCACTCAGCACTTGCCCACCCAACCGATTCACATATACAAGCCTTGTAACATTTAACACAATATATGACAGAACTGAATAGGGCACCATCATGGTTAATAGTATACCATTAGTTTTATTGTAGCTTTGAATGTTTGGCTGATGGTTATTCACAACTTGAGCTGCTAACATCTGAGCCTAGAAAACCGCAGCCGCAGCAGCCGAACGAGGACATTAGACTGAGAACTGATTGCCATACGGAAGTGAGATCTTTCAAGTGCGACAAGTGCAAAGATACTGTTCAGCCAGCGAAGAAATACTGTACTGAGAAATCTTGTCAGGAAAGATATTGTGAGCGCCATTTACAGGTAGGTTTAGTCTAAATTTATGACTTGCTTCTAGAAATTAAAATTTGGATACTCTTCTAACTTGAAACTTGCTCATCCATATACTAATTCGGTAATGCCATGCAGATAATTTACTAGATTGTGTAGTGTTATTAATTAATTTGAATTTATAGCAAGTCTAAAAATATACTCTATATTATAGAGTCATGATTCATTCTATGAAGGAGAAGACCATACAATTATTGACGAGCAGACTTACCTCCAAAACCCACATCTGCATAGAGTACCTTCGACTTGCCGTCTGAGTGGACATATTGACCATGCCTGCACAAAGTGCTTCAAACGATCATGTGCATCTTGTGGTCCAGATCATTCAAATAACATTCCATGCAAAGGTGTGACATTTAAAATATGTGTAAGACCTTTCAGCGTTAGTTTGTAAATCTGTTCTGATAATTATTTAATTTAATAATTATATAAGTATTATACATGTAATAGATACAGTGATTATATTATATATTATTATATATATTATATACAATATATAATATATTATATACAATTGTATACTATGCATTCATGTACATAGACCTAGGTAGGTATTATGTACATAAAGTTACACAGTCATGGTACATACAGTAAAGGGACATTTCGAAAATGTCAGTTCGAAACAGGACGTTCAGATAACTTTCTTTTGGGGTTTGGGGATTAGGGTTTGGGGTAAGGAATTGGGGTTTTGAAGTCGTCAAATTCGGTACATACACTGCAATTAATGTTTCCATTGTTATGTGTGAGCGGTGACTAGTGTCTACACATTGGTCGGCAATTCAAAACAGCGAGCTATAATGGAGTCATAATAATTCGTATGAAGATAGGACTAGTGTTCTCTCCTGTGCCAGGACACAACAGTATCATCCATGTAGATTAAGAATCGAAAGATAACGTTCTCATAATTTTACCTAACAGTAATGCCTCATCTCAACAGCTAAAGCTAGAGGAATGAATTATTTTTGTGTTTGTAGATGCCGAAGGGCATAAGTGGGAGTCAGAGGGAGTAGTGGACAAGGAAGTTACTAATCAATTCAGATGGCTAGAAGAGTTGTTATCTGAAAAGATGGTCAGCTACGGAGCTGCAACCAATAATGTGGTAGAGAAGAATACAATGCATGAAGAAAGAGATCGCGGATTGTTAGAAGATGTAACTTCTCAAGAGGAGTATGAAGTGAGTTTTTCTCTGAGTTTAAATACACTGTAGATTTTATTTGAATTGTTGCAACCATGGTCAAAGTTCGAAAGTTTACTTTGACTAGATTTTGATGTTAGGTCAATATTTTTTAAACTACTAGATAAGACGAAGCAGAAGGCATTCCTTAAAAATGCAATGCAGGATTCAGACGCATCGCGATCAGAATGTTGGATTATATGCTGGCTATCAGCAATATGCACAGGACAAGATGGATGTCTTAAGGACCCTTCAAGAGGAAATACAGGAACTACACATTGGAAACCCTCTAAATAAGTTTGATAAATTTGAAGATGTTAAAGAAAGGATAACCAATGCAGTAGAAGAAGGAATTGATGAATGCTGTTGGAGAGAGCCCTTGGCATTTGTACTAACAGGTAACTAATCAATCTGTGCAAATTACAGCCTTTACAGGGTTAAAAAATTGATTTCTTTCAATTTAGTTGAAATATTTTTGATTTTGCTCTATATTTATCCTTTATCCTTAATTGACCTGATTTGAGTTATATACATGCAGTAGTGGAGAAGATATCCTCTTCATGTTTTTATTGGTTGACCACTCCTACATTTACTTCAAACAAACACAATATTAGTGTTTGGACAACAAATAATAGCTTGAAAACTAGAATTTAGCGAAATTATAATTGAAATTTTTTTCTTTAAAAACCAATTAAAGAGCTTCGATTTAATCATTTGATTTACTTACGCCATTCTTGGAAAACCATGTTTAACTATAATGGTGTCAACATCTGCTTCAGCGGAATAGTCCCATACAGCAAGAAGTTCTAGAAACGAGAGGCTTAGTAATCCCATAGTGCTGACACAAGCCATCCTATGTTCAGCTTTTAGTCTGTCCACATATATGTAACTCCCAAATCACTACATGCAGGTGTATGGGACTTTATATTAGTAAATTATTGTAGATTAGGAAACATGCTTATCCCTTATCACCTTTTTTAGTATTTGTTTTATTTCAAACTTAGATTATCGACGACAAGGTGAAAGAAACCTCATTGAGGTTCCAAAGGCCATACATTATATTGTACAATGCCATTGTCGAACCACGCAATGCTGTTACGACGTAGCCATGCAAGGGAACAAAACACTGTGGGTGGCTCACGAACATGGTTTATCTTACTATGATCTTCAACCAGAAGATAGTCACCAGCAATTGCTGTGCAGACCAAAAAAGGCAAATGGAGAGTTTATCTGCACTGCTGTAGCCCCATATAAAGCGAACGTTTACTTCACTGTCGAAAGCAAAGATGGAAATGAAGGCCAAGTTAAGGCTTGCCTGCGGACCAAGCAAGACTGTGGAAAGGCTATTACACTGTTCACATATGAAAGTGACACAAGTCAGCCAGCTGATCTGGCAGCGAGTGACAATCTTTTAGCGTTAACTAACAGCAGAGAAGACAAAGTCATCCTTTACAATTTGGCAACCGAAGAGAAAAACTCTTATACGTTAGCAGATAAGCCGAGAGGAGTATGTTTCCACCCTAATGGCAACCTCCTGGTGACGGATCACACAAATGGAACTCTTACTGAATATACTATTAATTCAGCCGGTGAACCAGAAAGAGACCATCCTGTGGTCTGTTGTGACTTGACTGAACCAGATGCTATCTGTGTCGATAGTACAGGACTTATATACGTGAAGAGTACATCCAAGAAGTTGGTGTACATTATTTCTGAAGGTAAGTTTGGCTAATTAGCTGTATGATTGAAAGATGCGAATTGCTGCCAGAAAGTCAGCTGCTATAGAGCTCTACCTCCTCAAATTCAAAGTGAGAGAAAATGCTGGACAGTAGTAGATATGAATCATATTCATATTAGAGGGCAATAAAATGTCATATAACAGGGATTATGATCACTAGTTGGTTGCTACTTCCGTTTCATTAGAGTGAGTGAGTGGGTAGGTCACTAACTCCCACTCCCACATGGGCCATTCCATGGGGACTGATCAAATTTGCGTGCTGGCCCGACTCGGATTCTTTTGAAAATTTACAGGTTGAAAGAGCACCCTTGAATTAGTGGGAAACCACCAATTTTTTTTCTATTTAAGCCCTGTGGTTCCGGCAGCAGCTCGTTGAAAAGTGGGAAAATGTGGTGGGGACAACTCCAAATTGAAATTTTTGAAATTCCTAAACATTCAAATTACTACTGTGGCCACTGTATGATACTTAGAGCTGTAATTTTTGTTACATAGATACTTTTATATATGTGCTTCAGCTCCATTACTTATTCAAGCCTGTATGGTCAACATATTGAGGGTCAGAGGTCACCGAAAACACCTCTCGGAGCTAGTTTGACCCAAATTCACTGAAAATCGACCAGATAGACACTGCTGGATCTGATGAAAAAAAGATTGATATACAATAACTAAGTATTGAGGATGCTCAATACAAGGATAAATGAATTTTTGAGAATAAAAAACACTTTCCAGAATAAACTATATGGCGACAGCGGCTCAAATTCAACATGGCCGTCGTCCGAGTTGGCGTTTTGGGGCATTATTCAAGGCTAAATCTACTAAACTTAGTAGTGAAAATTAATGGTGAAAATGTTGCTATATACACAATTCACACCTGTAGATTCCATTTCTGCAATAAAAACTTTGTCTTTTTGGGTCTAAAAGGCTGAATTCTCAGATTCAAATTTTACATATATTCGCTATAATATAGTGACTACATGGCCATGCAGTTACTTGGCTATGGCCATAGAAGTCAGTCAAGACTTAATTTGAGGTACAATTTGCAACTTGGCCTGGTTATACAACCTTATTTGTGAAGAAAAATGGGTGAAATCCTTTTTAATAGCGCAAACATGCAGTTTTGGTAACTTTACCATGACTCGTCCTTTCACACGTTTGTTAAATGAGGTAAGATAGCTAATCTAAGCAGCATTTCAAGGTGTGTGTTATACCAAGTATTGTTTAATGAAAAAGAAGGTGAAGAAAGTGATGCTCCATGGAACTAAGGCATCTTTAATCAGTGGGTGAGGCTGAGGAGTTAAAGGTTATTTAAACTAGTTCAAGACAAATTTTGGGGTCACCATTAGTTATCAAATTCTACTCAAATATATGTACATGCATAACTATAGCCACAGCCCTCGAACAATAACTTTTAACAATTTTTGTATATATTTACATGTAGCTGACAATTTAACCGTTGTTTGCTAATTAGCTCCAAAAATATCTTTTTGGTCCTATATAAATGACCAGAACTAAGGTAAGTGGTGCGACATGCATTAACTTTTAATCAACAGAGTGATCAAAAATATGAATATGGTTTTGTGAGACTTAGTTTTAGTTGTACCTAGCAAGTTGAAATTATATTACAAGTGTTCGCTTGTTTCCAAAGGTAATAATGTTTAATGTACTTGCTAGCATCACCTCGCCAAATTTACCGGTCCTTATACCGACAACTCGATTTTCAATCAAGATAGTTTTGACCCTTCGAAAGACAAAACCACTTATCTGAAAAAAATTACGCTCAGTGAATAAAAGAAGAGCAGATCTCACCTTTCTAAGTGCAGACAACCATATTGACCTGGGCATAATAATTGTTATACTATAGACTGCTGAAATTCAATCTCTTCTAATAAATACTGTACAACACTTATACACCGGAAAAGGAACTATTCACATATCATGAACAAAAAATATTTTTGAAGCTAATTAGTAAAGACTGGTTTAATTGTAAGCTAAATACATGTACGTGTATATATACATGTATGTAAGTTTGTCAAAACTATTGTTTGTGGGCTGTGGTTATAATTTTCCATGTATATTTTTGATTAAAATCTGATAACTAATGGTGACCATAAAAAAATCCCGAGCTAAAACAACCTCACCCACTGATTAAAGAAGCCTTAGTTCTATGGAACTCCATCTTCTTCCCCTTCCTTTTCATTAAACAATACTTGGTTAAGTCTGACCTGGAAACACTGCATAGCTTAGCTATTCTGCCTCATTTAACAAACGTGTGAAGGGAAGAGTAATGGCAATGTTAACAAAACTGCATGTTTAGGCTAGTAAAGCGGATTTCACCCATTTTTCTTCACAAGTAGGTTGCATAGCCAGGCCTAGCCCCAAACTGCACCTTAAATTAAGTCTTGATTGGCCTTTATGGCCATAGCCAATTAACTGCATTGGTGATATAGTCACAATATTATAGCGAATGTATGTAAAATTTGAATCTGAGAATTCAGCCTTATAGACCCAAAAAGACAAAGTTTTTATTGCAGAAATGGACTCTACAGGTGTGAATTGTGTATATAGCAACATTTTCACCATTAATTTTCACTACTAAGTTTAGTAGATTTAGCCTTGAATAACACCCCAAAACGCCAACTCGGATGACGGCCATGTTGAATTTGAGCCGCTGTCGCCATACAGTTCATTTTGGAGAGTGTTTTTTATTCTCAAAAATTCATTTATTCTTGTATTGAGCATCCTCAATACTTAGTTATTGTATATCAATCTTTTTTTCATCAGATCCAGCAGTGTCTATTTGGTCGATTTTCAGTGAATTTGGGTCAAACTAGCTCCGAGAGGTGTTTTCGGTGACCTCTGACCCTCAATATGTTGACCATACAGGCTTGAATAAGTAATGGAGCTGAAGCACATATATAGAAGTATCTATGTAACAAAAATTACAGCTCTAAGTATCATACAGTGGCCACAGTAATAATTTGAATGTTTAGGAATTTCAAAAAATTCAATTTGGAGTTGTCCCCACCACATTTTCCCACTTTTCAACGAGCTGCTGCCGGAACCACAGGGCTCAAATAGAAAAAAAATTGGTGGTTTCCTACTAATTCAAGGGTGCTCTTTCAACCTGTAAATTTTCAAAAGAATCTGAGTCGGGCCAGCACGCAAATTTGATCAGTCCCCATGGAATGGCCCACATGCTTTCAGGAACTATGTTCACACTCCACTAGTTAGCACATAGAGGTAACTCTATGAGTTAGCCTCATTGAATCTCATCTTATCTCATCTATGTACAATGTAGGTATAACTGGTATTGGGGTACAAGTGTGCTATCATAATAGATTACATCAAGTTGAAAATCAAAACTCATTATAAAAACTACATTACACAATGTGCACGCTTGTATCAGTAAAGAATTGTTGGGTGGGATACTGGGGCAGTCACTATACCAACAGGTGATACATTTACACATTTTACACATAACATGCAACAGTTACAATTACATAATATTGTGAACTGCAACACACGTACAAGACTTCAGATGGGTTTACCTAGTCAATGCCAGGGTGTATAATTATGACTTCACGCCTGACCAAGAAATTGTAACTCCTTATTCCTGTCTATTGATTATAGGGTGAAGTTGTCCTCTCTCTCCCTTGTTCTGAGTGTTATTACTTTTTACAACTAGTCCTACCTGTATGTACAATTATTGACAGTACGCATTAGAAAGATATTTTAACACTAATTTTTTGACCATCTTTTCTTACAGGGATGACGCATAAACCGTTAGTAAGTGATGATATACATGTGAGTCATGGGGGAATAACTACTAATGGAAATTACTTGTGGATGGCAGGGTATGCTGAAAAAGAATTTCGTTGTTTTAGCATTCAATTTGATGATTAGGCATAATGTATTTACATATTGGATGTGGCAGTATATTATGTGTTGATATCTAAGCAGTGCTTTATGGATATTGCACAATTTTTAATTTATCTGTCTAATTTATGTACAAGTAGTTTATTGCTAGAATAATGATCAATGGGGCACAATAAATATGCTATAATGTACATGTAGCATGCTTTTGCATGTATATTCTATTGCTGTAACAACTGTGGAAAAGTCACATACGGCTAGTAATAATGAAATAGTTATTACAGAACAAATACTTTCTTAGAGCATGAGCATGTGAAATCTTCTTCTGCGAAGTCAGTTTCGAGTTAAATAAAAAATGTGCCATAATGATGGAGCCGAAAATGTAAATATAATATACAAGTATATCTATGTTAGGGGGGTTTGGCCATTTTTTTATATAATGATGTATTTTTAAGCAAGGAATTTATTTTTGAGCAGTCAGAGACTTGTTTCAAATCCATGAAAACACCAGTCCCTGACTGGAGTTCGAACCCGGGGCCTCTACACCACCTAATCGCCTAGCACAGTGAACAGAACATGCTACCACTACACCAGCTCAGCAACCTTAAAAAAAGAAAGCTTCACCAGTGAGCAGTAGACATGCTCTGAGCGAACTGCACACGAGGCATACTGTCAGCATGGCTATAAAAACAATGAATTATTTTTTTACTGCTATCTCTTGCTGTAATAGTAAGACCAATAACATCTGTCACAGATACCCACCTTCACTGTTGCACACTGCTCGGGCTATTCTCACAGGTTTACACTAACTATCAAGTAGTCACTACTCCACTCCACCCAGTATTGTATCAAGCAATATGGCCTCACAGTACTAGTTCCATAATCATCATGGCACTGCAGAATTATGCTCTTTTAGTTAATATATTACTAAGTGCAGACAACTCCTAAGATTTGCAGTATGAATAACAATGTATTGAATAATGCTGTAAATGTAATGGTCCAGTGTTCACTCCTCCACTCTAGCACTCATTTAGTAGTGACAACTGTTAGCAGTATCTGCTATGCAATGCCTATCACATAAGTTTGTTAGTAGTTAGTTGGGATTTAAAATGCAGTTTCATTTTAGGCCTGTACAGTTGTATAGAACATGAAGCCTGTGCTCTATACTGTAGTTCCTCATTGTATAACAATGAGTAATTCAATATTAATTAGGGTGTGAAACTGAAAGCAAAACAGCAGAGAGTGCAGGCTAACGTCAATAGTATTTATGTGAAGGTAAAAAGGTAAAAGTGCCTTCTTAGTAAATGAGTGGACGTCCATTGTTGTAACTCTAGTTCTTGATTGATTATAATTGATTGTAAAATAAGTAGCTATATTCAAACTGGATAACTAAAGAAGGAATCGACAATGGCTGGGCTAGAGAACAGCAACCCTGAGAATAATACTAGTAATAATTATGGAACTATGTGGATATGCTCCTTTTGCCTGGGAAGTTCACATGAGCCAGTTCAACTAGTGGAACAGGAAGGTGTTATAACAGGTCTGAAAGTACGTCCTTGCAAGTGTCGACCAGTAAAGCTGTGTTGCTTGTCATGTTCCAGTCAGAGAGATACTAAATGCAGTGATTGCCAGTAAGTGTTTTACACTTTCCAGCATTTTAACAATCAAATCACTGTTGCTCTTATAACTGTCATTTGGCCAAGGTTACATACCTTGAAAAACTTTGGTTGATGGAAATGTTTCACAACTAGATTTGTATTTAGCTAAGTGTTTTGGGTATTGTTAGCCATACTATTGAGAAAAAACCGTTTACCAAATGTCATTTTCCAAAGGTAATAAGTTCTAATGAAGAGTGACAGGTTTTGGTGAGGCATCTACTCCATGGATACTCATAAGTTATAGTTTTTTCTCTTGTTTCTAAGAGAGAAAAAACAAAATTTCAAACAGCCTATGAGTGCCCATGGTCAGCTCACAGCAACTTTCATCTTCTTTCAAGCTGATACTAATGAAGGGATCATCTGGGTTAAAGGCAAATTTAATTTAGCCTTTTATGTACCACTAAAAAGTTCACTGAAAGACTTTGGCTAAAGATCGTAGTTGTACACTTTGAACTTTTATTTCCACAATGTCGCCACAATATAATAATTCTCTGTATATATCTACTACTGAAACTAAATTACTCCTATGTAGTGATCCACTACTGCAAGTTCAACAGGGAATGTGTAAATTTGTTCGCTCCCCATAAGGCCTACTAGCTTTACCCTCACATAAAGTTCAAAAATAGGAAATTGTATTGAACTTGTTTGAAGTGAGGAGTTCCCAAATACTGACTACGACTCCCTGGAGGACATTCAGCTTGATCGTGTCAGCACAGAAGGCATCAGCAGTCAAGCAAAGGACGACCAGGCAGAGCAAGTCGTCACTGAAATTCCAACAGCTGATGTTTTTCCTTGTGATGCAAGAAATTGCGATCAAGTTGCAGATGGCTACTGTGTTCAGTATAAAAAGAGATTTTGTGTGATGCATATGGAAGTAAGTTCTAATTTCCCTAGGTTTCCATGGGAAGATTCGTTATTGTCAACCTATAAGGTTATGATTTATAATTATACGGGAGTTGTCAAACAATTAAATAATGATTAATGCTGATTTATCATTCCAGAGAAGGATTTAATCTTTTTCCAAATTGGAGCTTTTCTTTCATGAATGATCACCGTAAAACTAACTTTATGATAATGTATAAGTAGTATTGTCAGTGCAGATCTACACAGACACCCGCCCATTTTCGGTACGTGTTAGCCCTAGATCCCAAAAATCCCCGGGCGGACTACTACCCCACCCGTCCTCTCGCCCCCTCCCCTCCCCTAAACCTCACTCTATGTGCAAAGCCCTAGAACCTAACCCCCCGATCGCGGGTGGGGTTTCAAAAACCTCATCGGCTGTTCCGCAGAACCCAGGCTAAAGAGCAAACCCCAAACCCCGCCCCCGTCCCACAGCTCGGGCGAGGGGGCGCGCGCCCCCCACCCGTCCTCCCCTCCACCTGTCCCCTCCCCTCCGCCTCTCGGCGGTCCTCGTTTGAGAGTCCAGCCGTGGCCCCACGCCGCCCTCCCCCCGCTCAGCCCCCACCCTCCCGCCCCAACGACCCGTCGCCGCCCTCGCGGCCGGACCGTCGGCTGGAGCGGGGGCGCGCGCGACTTTTGACCTACGAGTTAAAAGGTAAGTACGGTGAACCGAAGGAAAATACGGGTTAGAGTAATGATAGGCTACGCCCGTGCAGAGTTTACGGCGCTGACAATACTACTATAAGAAACTTACCGGGTGGTGGTGGTTCCGGATGATGGCTCGAACGATCCGATGATTTCTTCGCCGGGGACTGTTGAGACTGAACTGGTCGGGGTGACGCCGCACCCGCGCGCCCTTCTTACCTCATACTACTATAGACAATAAACAGTCCACAATTGCTACCAACTACCTCATTTAGCACTAACCTTCTTTTCTACTTGTTGACATCTCTGATCAGGTGCTGACTAGTAGGTAGGTGTCTCTGTTTAGTCTCCCTATAAAAATATAAAGTAGCAGGGTGTAAGTTATTTTTTTTTTTGCTTCATACCATTATATACAATAAACACATCACAATTGCTGCCAATTACCCTATTTAGCACTCACCTTATGTTCTACTTGTTGACATCTCTGATCAGGTGCTGACTAGTAGGTAGGTGCCTCTGTTTAGTCTCCCTACAAAAATATAAAGTAGCAGGGTGGAAGTTATTTTGTTTTGCTTCATACCATTATATACAATAAACACATCACAATTGCTGCCAATTACCCTATTTAGCACTCACCTTATGTTCTACTTGTTGACATCTCTGATCAGGTGCTGACTAGTAGGTAGGTGTCTCTGTTTAGTCTCCCTATAAAAATATAAAGTAGCAGGGTGTAAGTTATTTTTTTGCTTCATACCATTATATACAATAAACACATCACAATTGCTGCCAATTACCCTATTTAGCACTCACCTTATGTTCTACTTGTTGACATCTCTGATCAGGTGCTGACTAGTAGGTAGGTGTCTTTGCTTAGTCTCCCTATAAAAAAATATAAAGTAGCAGGGTGTAAGTTATTTTTTTGCTTCATACCATTATATACAATAAACACATCACAATTGCTGCCAATTACCCTATTTAGCACTCACCTTATGTTCTACTTGTTGACATCTCTGATCAGGTGCTGACTAGTAGGTAGGTGTCTCTGTTTAGTCTCCCTATAAAAATATAAAGTAGCAGGGTGTAAGTTATTTTCTTGCTTCATACCATTATATACAATAAACACATCACAATTGCTGCCAATTACCCTATTTAGCACTAACCTTATGTTCTACTTGTTGACATCTCTGATCAGGTGCTGACTAGTAGGTAGCTGTCTCTGTTTAGTCTCACTCTGTTGACTAGAGGCTGATTGTACATACTGCTAGGGGCGCGGCGGGGTTTGGGGTTTGCTCTTTAGCCTGGGTTCTGCGGAACAGCCGATGAGGTTTTTGAAACCCCACCCGCGATCGGGGGGTTAGGTTCTAGGGCTTTGCACATAGAGTGAGGTTTAGGGGAGGGGCGAGAGGGCGGGTGGGGTGGTAGTCCGCCCGGGGATTTTTGGGATCTAGGGCTAACACGTACCAAAAATGGGCGGGTGTTTGTGTAGATCTGCACTGACCATACTACTTGTATAGTGTAGAAAGTATAAATAAACATTCAATAAATGTACATTATTAGTACAACACTCTGATTTGGGTATGGATTTTTAATCTATTCGATCTTTGACATTTTTTTGTGATTAAAATGGATTGCCTCAAAGCCAAAATTTTACAATAGGCTACATAAATAGATGTATATCCACATAACACATGTGCATGAATTCATTTGGTGTATCGGTGAGCAATACACCACGCCACTCTGGTTAGAACTATAATCAGGTTCATAATCTACCGGCGAGAAGAATAATTTTATTTTCACTAATATTGCTATTATAATGGATACAGTATATACATACATTGAGCTACATTGTATATTGCAGCATCATAAAGATATGTTTACCTCTCATTCAATTATAAACTGGATTGAATATCAGAGTAACAAGAGGCTACACAAAGTTGAATCAAGTTGCAAACTAGACAAGAGCCACACAGACCATGCATGCGAGGAATGTTTCAAAAGAGCCTGCTCAATTTGTGAAGAAAGTGAGGGAGACAATGCTCCATGTCCAGGTAAGCATAAGCACTCTCTGGCTCAAAGAACTGTTTATTTTTCGTTATTTGGCATGGTTTTACTGATCAAAATTAGCGATACGATAATTTGTAGCATCCTGATGGAACAAGGAGAGTGACATATTACTTTTCAACTTTGTGAATGAAAAATTCAATCTGATAGTCCTTGGAGAAACCAAACACCAAAAAGGCCTAGAACACTAAGGTTCTCTAAAAAGATCAGTTTACGTTTCACCCCTGCTTTGGAGTTATTTTTGGTCTCCAGAATTACATTGTACTTTTCTATCTGAAATAGTGGCTAGATGTAGGCCTATAATTTAAAATTACTGTTTTTTTTCAATTCACTTTGCTATGTTTTATGGCAATATTAGAGACCGCTAACGGAAAACATATTTGGGGTCCCAGAGAGAAGGTGATGAAAAGAGTTGATGAATCATTGAGGAACCAGGTCATAGAAGCAAATAGAAAAATTGAGGAATTGAAGAAATTAAAGACAAAATACACTAGTGAGCTGACAGACCGCTACAGCCGACTGAGAAAAAATGTCACAGCAGAAACAGAAGACAGAGTAAGTACTTGCAAGATGCAACTAAAAAAGTATTCAAAGTGATGGGGGTTACCTCTGATGTATCGACCTACATATTGTAATAGTGGTTTTTGTGAGTAATCTTAGCAGAGAATTTAAATATAATTTGTACTTCATATTAAAACGTTCTTAGAGACCATCATTGAGGTAATCGAAATCAATTACGACCAACTGTGTATCTCATCAAACAAATTTAGGATCATAAAGCCACGTAGCTTGGAAACCTATACTGCAATCCACTTTACTCCTTCACTATCAGCAGAATGATGTGATGAGAAGATTCCATGTTCGGTTTTGAATTAATGAATGTCCTACATTGCTGCTTTCTTTGCAGAAGGGTGACATTACAACATATTCAGATTTGATGGATGCACAGATCAATGATCACTGTACACAAGATCATGGGATCTGTGCTGAATATAAGCAGCAGATAGATGATAAAATTAACTGGTTCGAGAAGTTCAACCAGGAAACTAAAGCAGTGATTGAGGGGTCTATGCTAGCCAGGTTTGACAGCTATCAGGAAATAAAGAGGAAAATGAAAGCTGCTATAGAAGAACCAATTCCATCTTGTGATTGGAAAGAACCACTAGTTCTTGTGTCACAAGGTTAGAAGACATTCCAAATAAGTATAATTAATTCGAATTATGAATGAACCTTTGTGCATGTACAGTAAGTACAGCATAACTGTGCTATCTGACTTTATCAGATATTATCAATGTTGTCGTTGTCTGATATGCTGTATTTGCCTACTATAATAATAACTGTTAGGCAACTACTATCCATTAAATATAAAACACTATTATTAGCTAAAAGAAGCATGAGAGCTTTGGTTAAAGTTCCTAAACAACTTCAGTACACTTCATTGGCTTGCGGAACAAACGAGAGCTGTTGTTATGATGTCGGTTTTCAAGGTTGTGGTACATTGTGGGTTGCTACTGATGGTGGATTGAAGTTCTATGACATTCATTCAGATAATAGTCACATGCATTGCCTTAGCTCATGTGAAAACGTCTTTGAAGAGAATTTTATTTGCACATCAGTAGCAACACATAATCTGGTAGTGTATTATACCATGGAAGCTGTAAACCAGCCGAAGGGAAAAGTGAAAGCTCTGCTTCGTCGATGTGATAGTAGCTGTGACTGTGATCGCCGTGTAAAACGTGATTGTAGTTCCTCTGTGGTTTTGTTTGAGTACAACATAGATGAAGGCAGCTCAGTGAGTTTGGCAGCATCTGGAAGATTTTTGGCACTGGCGAATAAAAAGCACGACCAAGTTATTATTTACGACAACGTCACCGGAATAATCAAACCCCACACGTTAGCGGCATCACCCAGTGGTGTCTGCTTCCATCCTAATGGCAACTTGCTACTGACGGATTGCACCAACGGAACCTTCTCTGAGTATAAAATCGACTCAGAAGGTGAGCCGAATCTGAATCATCCTATGGTTTGCCCAGGCTTGGCTGAACCAGATGCTATATGTGTTGGTGATTCTGGACTGATCTATGTCAAAAGCACATCAGAGAAACTGGTTTATGTGATTAGTGAAGGTGAGTTCTGCAGCATTTATATAATTGGACATTTAGTGAATAAAATAGAATTTGTGTAAAGTATACATCAGCCATGACTTGAATGGGACTTCAACAGGTTTTAATGAGTCCGAGGTTTCCAGTTCATGGCTCAAAACTTCTCTCAATTTTGCGACTCGCATCCCAAAGTCGTTTAGTAATATTCTGTATTTTAAGTATGGATAGGCTAGCCCATTTAAGTTGGTATCTTTGTTTCAACTGTAAATTTTCTGAATGCTATACACAGACTCAACAATCCGTTTGTATTAAGGGTGGACTGAAAGTTATTTTTGGTTGAACAATCTGACTACATCAGATTGAAGTTGGCAATTTTGAGCATTTCCGGGTATCATTTCAGTGTTATTCGGGTATTATTTGGTAAAATTGCCAACTTTGAGCTGGTGTAATCAAATAGATAAACACCAAATTCATCAAAGTATAGGACTGGTGACTCTGAATGTGCATAAAAAACTGATTCAGATTGTGCAAGAAAAAATAACTGTCGGCATCCCTTTAATGATTTTGCAATGTGCCTCAGGTACCTTACATAAAACTCTGCCAAACCTTGACATTCATACAACACTGGGTGGCATGACGGCATGTGGTAATCAGTTAATCATGGCTGGCTATGGTGAGAAAGAATTCCGGCGCTTTGAAATCAACTATGAGGACTAGGTGATTATGACTGTTCTACTGCCTAATAAAGATAGTATCTGATACACCATCATTTCCATATAGGCTAACATTTCCACAGTGCACAATCATGTTGTAGCTATTTGTTCTAGTATATTTAAATAGTTAACAAGTAACATATTTTAACTTTTAACCAGTCCTGTTGTGTGGAATGATTACACCCAAGTGACTCATTGTCACAAATTTATGTACTAACAGCATTGAAACCCACAGGGTTGAAGTAAATAATTCTGTATGAATATTCAAGAAAATCGAATTACAAAATGCACCCCATTTTCCCAACATTGCTTTTGAGTTTCGCTTATGAAGCATGTAGGAGAGATAAGCAAATTGCTGTACCATTGTAGGCATACCATATTATTATGTTTTCAGGGTAATACATTTTATATACCAATCTCCTCAATATTTCCACCTGCTGTTCAATGATTTCCCTATAAACTATTTTTACACTTTTCAACACCATGAAATGTTAGTTTGGCCTTTAGAAATGTAAATTTATAAAAACTGCATTATGAGGTCAATAAAGATCTAGAAACACCAGCCTATTTTGTATCATCTAACTTGGTACAATAATGTAAAAGCAATGCAAGTTGAATCCATCACTAGGTATTGACCAATAAAATCGAATGATAGAGTGGCAAATTATGCGGAGGCTCCTATAAAAGCGCCATGTCAATAGTGATAGTATGTTACTGCAACTTCCATGGTTACAGTGTACTGTTGTTTCTATGGTAACAGGACAACAGTGAAGCACTGTATGTGCCAACCATCACAAGTATGTTTATAGACATTTACCACTGGATCTCTCTCTCAGTTGTCATCAGCTGAATCTAGTGTGTAGACCTTCCTACAGTAGACATCAATGGGGACATCCCTGATCTTTGGTATAGAAGATGGGTTCACAGGATGTTCAACATAATCCACTATTTTTGGATCATCTAAAATGTTGAAAGAATGTAATATGTTGCGATAATATTATAATATAATATAATATTACTAACAGTTATAATTATTGCGTTATTATTAATATAAATACATGTACATTGTGAAATTATTAAAGTGATAGACCTATACATTAAATAACATTATTATCAATGTATTATTGAATAACCATGATGAATTATAATTATAAATGTAGTAGTAGCAGCAGATAACTGGTGGCAACAGTTAATTTTATTTACTCACAATAATCCATCAAATTATAACCATGTTCTTTCAAGACTTATCGGTTTTCGATAATGCGGGCCACTAAATTGTGGTTGTGTCGTCTTCAATTTGGCCTAAATCCGTGAGTCCAGACATATCTACACTATGTGCTTCTAATTATTTGCTCATCAATCTTCAGAGTACAAATTTTATGTAACCAGTCCCTAAATATTTACCCATGAGAAAATAACTCCACCACCTGTACATGTGACTAGTACATACACTTATGTGAATTCTATAACACTACATACCTTGTATACTGTATACCGAATTAATGGGTGTGACAATGAGCAAGTTGAGCCCTGCCAGCACGATGAAGAAGACGACAGCCATGCAGGTGAGGTAGAAGGGTAATGCTACAGCCCAGTATCTACAGTAATTCACCACAGAGAATGTCAAGGTTGAATCACATTGATACATTTTAAGATTCTAAATCTGAAGTATCATCTTCATAGTACACTTGTTGTCTACATTGGTGTTTTATTAGCCTACTACATATTAGACCAATCAGTAAGTACAGTTTAGTGGTGGAGAGTAGGCCTTGGAAAACTGGAGGTGTTAATCTATTTGCTCATCTTATGTTTAACTTTTCATAGTTTCTCTATAATGATACATCTACAACTGATGCAGCTGGTTTGAGTCGATGTGACCGGCCTAGACTGAGTACCTTTCTATGGAAATGTTTGCATGATAATAACATGATGGACCTTGACTCTCGACCACGGACATTGTTAACAATCATACTCTGTGGTAAAGTATAATAATAATACCTTTGAGGCCAGTACGTCAATCCAACAGAGTGCAGTGAGGAAGGAGGAATATATGCCCATACCATATATATACCTAAAACAAAGCAAGTAAATGTTGCCACAACATGTACAACGTAGCCTATATATCATATAACATTTTGTTTAGCTGGCTTTCTGGGAATAGAAATTTGTCGTATTTGTATAATGCAAGTTAATCAGTCAACATGCTACTTGCCCATGGAATAAGTCCAGTACAGGTACCATACAATGCAAAATACTTGAATGCATACTTACCAAAACCCAAAATGCCTCCGAGAAAGACTACGAATCCATATATTCCTCTGCTAGGGTCAGGGCCTGGTCCTTTTCTTGACTTATTCATACCTAGTAGGAGGTGAAAGAGTAATAAATATTGACCAGGTTAGCGAGCGACTAAACAGCTGTTACAGAACAATGGAAGTTGAATAGCTTAATTTATATTTATTTTAGCTGATTTATTATATACGTGACTTGTGTCATACCCCAGTGCTCCAGGTCCATAAATTCCCTGAGCTGTCACCAAAGCTACAGCTCACCCAACTTTGGCTTCGAGTTCCAACAGACTAAAGTTCACACTAAAATGAGAAAATGACATTGCATCATATTAATATTTTAGTTTAACTGCTTATTGAATAGTTAACTAATATTGTGATATTTGTGACGGTGGGAGTTAGGCAGAGATTCATGTAGATTCTATTATTTATGCTTAAACATTGTTTTATAAAAAAGAAGTAATAGTTGAAGCTGCTTTCTATTCATTCTGGAGTCAGCAAGAGCCAACAAGAGAGACAAATTTTAATTTAGTTGCATATTATTTTTGAGCTTATCCTATGTCTGGCTAAGCAACAGCAATAAATATAGTATTAAAATAACTATACTACCACTATTCAAACTTACTTACACCGGACCTCCCCAGAGGAAAGAAGGGGTGTGCCACATATAGCTAGTTGGTTGGATAGTTTGTGGACAAATAGTCGGTATTGACTGAACAGGACAGTCTGGCCTTTCGGTGTGAAAGTCGTGGTTGTGGATGGCTCTGTACGTATCCCTTATTTAGGTATTCGTCACTGTTTGCCCCGACTGAACGGGGGAGTCCCATTGCCCGGGAACGAGTATGTATAGTTGTTATTGTTGGCTGGCTCAGAATATTATCATAATTTGTGCTGAGAGCGGGATACTGTTCTTCTTTTGCCAAGATCTTTGGTAACTAAAGGCCTACACCTCGGTTTTTCCTCCTCAGTTTGAGTGGTTGCAAGTAAAACTTCTCCACGGCTCACTCCACATTTCATCTGCCCTTAATGTTGGAGATAAACCGTACAGAATCCACCTGCACCTACTCTATATCAGCAGTATTTTTTCACTTGTTGGATCCCTTATAGGCAATCAGCTGTGCCTGTTTAGGGGCCTAGTAGAGGGTTTGCTTGGTCATACCTAATTGTGTTCTGGCATTCAGCACTTTTTTCGATGTGCTTGCCTCCAGTCTGACTGTAGTGTGGCACTCAGATACTTTGTTGAATCAACACGAATAAGCACTGATTCATTCATCATGTACTTGGGAGTATCCCCCACCGAGCTTAGGCTTATAATCTTGCCCCGAGTGATGTTAAATATTCCCCATATGCTTGACTATGCACCAAGCAAATCAAGGTTTCGTTGAAATCTTCTGTAGTAGTCACCAATTGAAACAATTTACTGGTAGATAAGTGTATTGTCAGCAAACAGAATGCATGCACAGCCGAGGCGATCAAATAAATCATTGATGAAAATAAGAAACAGGCCTATCCTTGTGGGACACCCGAGGTGACATGTAATGAGTATGAGGCGTGGCCGTATGATATAGGCGTGTGACATTGATGAGATAAAATATCGACTTAATATGCTAAATTATTGATCAATATTCGATATAGCTGATATTTGCGCTATTTTACTTTCCAGTGACTGCTACTGTCTACTGTTAGACTAAAATACAATACACTAATGGCAAATTGTACGAGATTTGTCTTCTCTTGCTATATCAATTTGCACTTTTGTTTTCTTTGTTCAGTATCATGTTTATGTGCATTAATATATATTTATAATACTACAACTACAGCATAAACATTCCTAGGGTATAAACCAAAAATACACCAATGACAAGCCACCGGAACGAACACTAAAATACAACTGATTCCCTCTCATCTATCCTTTACAGGTTCATATGATAACCCAATGCGATGTAATCGCTCAGGCATGGTTAATTCTTGCTCTGAAGGAGAGTTCCAATTGCAATAATAAATAATTATAAGCACATTAATATAGTTTGTCTCTTTACACACCTATCGATGGAGCCAAAACCATCGACGTTATTGCACACCTATCTTACGATAGCACTCTCTGCATTTTATTTATTAGAAAGTTATGAATCGAGTGTAGGAGGTAGTCATCTACATCGGCAATATCTGAGAGCTTTCTCATCAGAAAAGCATTGGGTACTCGAGCAAATGGCTTGGTGAACTGATTTGCGTCTTACAGGAGAGGCCTCTCATGAATTCATGCAGCCTATTGTTTAGCTTAGTGTCACCTTCTCTAGTAGGTTTCTCGGCACCAGGTGCTCTAATGTCTTTTTGCATGGGAAGCTGGTCAGTGAAATTGGCCGGTAGTTGTTGACACTCACACTGTCTGTTACTCAGTCGTCGTTGATAGAACATTCTATTATTAGATATTGTGCAAGTTGAATGCCTCATAAATAACAGTGTGCTACAGTGGACAAGTCAATACTGTAGCATATTGCTGATTTGCGTTTATTCAGGATCACTAATTCTTATATCTTGAATTGCTTGAGAGAGGAAACTGTTACGGTATAGACTAGGGCCTACATTAGTTGTGTCTGAAATTGAAGTCAGTTTTCTGGCTGCAGCTCTAGTTATCACAGTTGCATGTGAGCGATTTTTGACGATTTAATCGTAACTAGAGGACAATGTGTTGTAGCTCTCTTCATCTTGATCTTGGAGAATTTTGTGAGGTAGTGTTACTGGGTGGTTTTGTCACCCCTGATTTAGACTTATAACATTCAATATGAATATATATAATATAAATACATTTTGTTGATATTCATATTTCAATTTTCATAATTTAATAATAAGTCCATTCTTTTTTATTTTTATATCACGTAGGTGTGTACGTGAATGTAATTTTTTTTTAGTGTTCAGTAACAAGTTTAGTATGAAAAAACTATCACCATTAACTTGAACTAACTAACTATAACTTTCACTTTGATTACTTGAACTGTCTGTGACTACTACATTAATTATAATCTAGGCTACTACTGGTACACTTCTTGTACAGTATAATCAATAATTATACAACATGAATCGTGCTACCATAAAATTTTATTGAATATTTCAGTACTTAACATATTTTTTTATTATGAATAACATATATATGATATTATAAATGATTTTTATTTTGGCAGAATTTAAATTTTTTTATTTCTCTACAATGATTGATGTGTATTGTCATAATACATATATCTTACGTTTATGTGTTAATTTATTTGGTTGGAGATCACTGACTTAATTAGCTTGATATTGTTCCATGTGCTTATTGTATTTCGGGACGCCTGTATAATAATAGCTTCTGTGTCTAGTGTGCGCAGCTAAAGCTATTCAGGTCAAGGCTGAAATGTATTAGAAAATCAAAACAAAATTATGCAGCACTGGGGAACAAAAAATGACAATGAAGTGCTTTATTTGAGTCTTTCATTTACTTAAGAGTTGCTTTACTTACTCTATGACAACCAACAACAATCGACATAGACTCAGAGTCTGATATTTGTACATATAGATAATAGTATTAGTATTAGTGATATAGGAATAGTTTAACAGTTTTCACAAACCACAAGCACTGCGACTACCGCACTGTGACTGTCCTGTGACTGTGACTGACTGAATCTCAATCTGTAAATAAGGAATGTGCCATTATGATGATTTGATTTTTCATCGTTAACTTTAATTTTACTGGCCTTTTTCGATCTACATAAAGTGATAAACACAAAGCCTTTTCAGAGAAAGCTTTGAGTCAGCAGACGAGACCAGACTAGCAGTTCAAGGGGAGAGAATAATCAAACCTACATTTTAATTACTACTGCATTGAAATTCTGTTTTTATCAACTACATAGAGCATATGGAAGTCCTGTACCAGTTGGGCCAATTAGCAGAATCTCAGCTGATTAGATTCATTGCAGGGATGAATGTTCTTCTGTCTCCGTCCAAAAAGGGGTAGGAGCCAATGAGTAGTGATCACAGTCTCAGTTTCTAAAATGAATTTTAAAGCGAATATAGTAAAAGGCTATAAAAAAGTCTCAGTAAGCAAGAAGCTGTGAATAGTTAATGTTGGCAAATGGAAAAACGTTCTCAGGATTATAGCTTAATCCGACTGATCAGGTAAAACATTTATTTTGGAGATGGTCAGGATGTTTTTCAAGTGAATCTCCATATCTTCCCTTCCACTCTTTGTAAATGGCTAGCCGCATGTTGGGCTATCAAAGCATGACATTTAAATTGGGTTTTTGTCATGGTTACAAAGAGAGCCACAATACACTGTCCTCTAGTTACGATGAAATTGTTGAAAGCCGCTCACAAACAACTATGACAACCAGAGCTGCAGCCAGAGGCGAACTAACATCAATTTCTGCCACAACCAATGTATACCATAATAGTTTCCTCCCTCGAACAATCCGAGATATAAGAATTGGCTATCCCGAGTAAAAGTAAATCAGCAATATGCTGTAGTATTGACCTTTTCACTGTAGCACACTGTTAGTAATGAGGCATTCAACTTGCACAATATGTGATAATAGAATGTTCTATCAACGACGAGTGAGTAACGAGTGAGTACACTAAAGTGATTACTTAACAGAAAAAATATGCATGTATGATCAAGGCTAACTATTCTTGGACGATAAAATTTAGTGATTCCTGCGCAAAAATATCAGATAATTTTGTGGTTTGCAATTTAATTGACTAATATTATAGGCTTATTTTTTACCTATATCATATACTCTCACTGTTCTGGATTTTCGAACCCCGACTAATAACTACATACTAGCAAAGCACCTGTATAAGAACCAGCAAATGATTTACTACTGGCGGTGGTAGTGCTACTACTAACAGTTATACTACCGCTGCTATTACTACTACTATTACTGCTAACATAATAGTCAGATTAACTTGTGGCTGGTGCTGTTGTGTGACAGCTGATAAATACCTGTAGACTGCAGAGATTATGATGGAGTGGTTATGTAAGCAACCATTAAAGTAGGAATGGTCAACTGGTGTCATTAGTGGGTACCAAACCCTGGTTCATGAAATTATTATTCTCTAATTAAATTACTATCTGCCAGCCAGAATTTATTGGAATTGAAAATTTTGTTGAGTGTCGAATGAGAGTCTCAAACCCATTAACTGATTGCATTTTAATTCTTAGTTGCTTGTTTACCAGAGAAATAAATAATAATGGCTGAAGATGAGAAACTAAATCATGATGCAGTGAACCATCTGATTAGTCTATCAGATACTGCTGATGCGCAGGTGGAGTCACTGGATCCAGGACCTAGCTATGAAGAGCTTATTGCTGATCGGGAGCGAAGAACTCTCAACACCATGCAGGTGCTTACTGCTTATAAATTTAATACAGTTATCTCTCTAACGCTGATAGTAACCATGTCAACTGCTGTTAGATGATAACGTATTTTATCTGTAACTTCTAAATCTTATTTCTCTCATCGGAGGCCATTTATTAGCATTAATACATTATATACATGTGTCAGAGCTCGTCAAGGCTCGCCATTATGCAATTAGCCTACCTACATTTTAGCGTGAGTGCAAGAAGCACATGCAATAATCTCATTTTCATTATAGTCGCTGAACCCAATGGTAGCCAAAGAAACTATTCCAGAGCATTTTCAGGTAATACATGTCTTAGTATAGTTGTTAGTAGTTAGTAGTAGAGTCACATTGAGTAGCCTAAATCAACTTGTAGAGACCAGTTTATTATTACTAGTATCCTAGATAGAGTTTTCTGTTTTAACTGATTACTGGATTGATTCCCATAAGAGTAATTGTATGCGTCTCACTCCTCTATCAGACCCATTCATTGCATCTGATTATGCCTTAAGATCATTGATTGATTTCTCTCAGTCAGTGTCTAGTGTATGTAATACTCTCTAATCTCCTTATAGGACGGCGATGAGGAGAGAAGGATTAAAGCCGCTATAACCATCCAATCACATTATAGAGGATATGTAGATAGGTGCAGGTTTCTAGAGCTACTCTATGATGTGTATGAAAAGGTTAGTCTGTTTTTATCAAATGCTTGTCCTAGTGTCGTATATGAATATTGGCTGCTTTTTCATGTTGAATACAAAGGTGTGTTCGGTACACCTTAGTTTTGTCATGTTTTGTGTGGTACAACTTTATTGGTTGAATTAAAAAACAACTGGATTTCATTCAAAAAGTCAGTCTCTCATTGTGTTAGGCTTCCAGTTGTTATTCCTACATTTAGTGTGGGAGTTGCCCATCCCTACATATTAAGTGGATAATTCTTACATAAAGTGTCTAACTATGACAGACCTTAGCTTGACTGCTATTTTCAGTAGCTTTTCACATTTAATGGGATAACAACTTCCTACCTACATGCAGTGAGCTGTTCAAATTCTGTTGATGCTGCCAATTTATTGGTTGAATATCAGTGTCAGCTCTCTTGCAGGAAGAGGAAGAAAGAAGGCTGAGAGCAGCTCAACAAGTGGAGGAAGGTGAACTTTTAGTAGCCAATCACAACTTAGAAATTGATATCGATGATGCTGAAACTACTGCAAGAAATAAACAACGACGATACGAGTCCTATGTTATAACGTTAGTGTTCCACCACTTGTCTGTCTGTTTGTATGTCCACCTATCCATATGTCTGTCTGTTCACCTATTCATATGTCTGTATGTCCACCTATCCATATGTCTGTCTGTTCACCTATCTATATGTCTGTCTGTTCACCTATTCATATGTCTGTTTGCTCTAAATTTTGTCTTGTCAAAATGCAATGCACAGTTGAATTAATGGATGTTTCAATATCATGGATTTTTGCTATTGAATTAGTACAATTATTTTCTATCACATGATGTCACATGTAATGTAATGCAAGCTGTAATGTTAATGTTTGTCTGTAGAATACAGAGAGCATGGCGATCATACAAGACTAAATGCAAATCTCTAAATGAAACAGAAAGTAGGTACCAATAAGTATATAATATACAATTTGTTCACATTATTTAGCCTACATACAATCCAGTATAATGCGTATTATTGCAATGTAGTGCCCAAATACTCGGTCTTTGTTTAGGCATACAAGGTAATGAATAATTTAATGATATACAGCAATACTAGACTTTATACTTTCATTCCTTATATTTCGGTACTAGTCCTAGCATCATCATTAGAGGAAAAATATCTTTTTCTTTCCTAGTATTACTGTATGTCGTTAAGTTATTAGCCCACATCAACGTCTTCTAATAAATAATTGCTGTATTCTAACATAGAATTTCCGTTGCACAAGATTTTTGCTCTATGTCAACATAAGTATATACAATGTACATGTACATGTAGTTGTAAGGCTGTGTAACCAACTACATTTCAGCATTTTGTAGAATACTAATAACTATAAGAATTATTAATTTATATGCAATATAATTCTAATTAAGACTATGCCATTCGCTAGTGTTCTACTATTATTCTTTAATATGTTAGGAATTGTTTTCTGCTGGATATATCAAGAGAGGTAACTCTTGTTTTATGCACTTTTCTTACCCTCTTCTTATTCTGTGTGACTGGCTGCCAGAGTTTAGTGATTCATCACTAACAATAACAAAGCATGCCATGACTTTACATTAGTACTTTTATTCATCGATTGAGTAGTACAAGGAGCTAAGTCTACATTGCCATAATTCTTATTTATCTGTTGTAGCCAATGCGGAGGAGCCAGCTAGCCCATCCTCCCAGAGGAAGACCAATATACTTTGTCAGGCTCAAGAGTTTGCTGACTTGAAGAAGCGAAATGATGAGGCATTGCCATACAACGCTCACAAAGCTACACTTCTTAGTGACAGGTATGTTTTTTACTGGTCTACATAGGATATGTCATGACTAAAACTTCTTTGAAAATCTACTGATTTATGAGCAGGAACTTGAAAATGGAAGAATATTTAGAATGAACCTGGTAACGTGGGCAAAATGAGATATGAGACATCCTTTGTTAGATGCACTACTAAATAATTATGAGCCACTGGTCAAATAAATTAATACTGGTACAATGTACATGTACATTGTATATGATACACATATGTGCTGTGGTGCCTTTGGTATAATAATAGAACAGTAAACCACATTTTCGTAATTGCAGCTGGTAGCTCCAGTCTGAGCACAACATAAGGAGAACCAATAGTTAGACAAAACATTATGTTTGGAGTTTTCCTCCCATCGCTTATATGTACTTTGTATAGAGAAGACAATTTCAAATACTCGGTGATGTTAATCATTGCTATTATATTAACAATATATTGATTTGAACTGTACCGTGTAAATAATAGACCTAATCATTTTCGACTTGGTATGAAACCTATTCAATTCTTACACTGACTGGCGGGTTGACTCTGATTGGTTGGTTCAAGCAAACAGTAGTAAGGATCCAATTTGCCTTTATTAACACAAAATAAATATAAGAATATAATATAATAAGAGTGCTTTTTAGCCCCTAAATGTGAATGTTTACTGAATCCCGGCTAATAAAATATCTTTTTTGTATAAAGATCCATGTAGACCATCATTCTACTGTAGCAGTGTTTTGTTGAAGCCATTCTAACCAAAAGTCAACAAGCAAGGCATAGTTTAGTATATTTTTTTCATGAGATGAATCTTGCTATGAACCTGTTGTACTAGACATTATCAAGAACAGTGGGTGGTATGAAACACCGGCGAGTCTCGTCTCAATTTAACTGGTCAATGAACTCTTCATGGCAAATTATTAATGGAATATTGATTCTCAGCATGTTTTATATCTATCTGTATTCCAATTAGATTTACCCTAGGAGTTGTTCGTTTCTGCAACGTAGAATAGTTATACCTGTCTGGTAAATATGAGGGAATGGGTAATATTAAGAATACATGATATACAATGTAGACTACATTACATTGTATTTCGATCATATACGCACGGCTACTAGGAACATACTAGTAGAGGAGAGATATTATCTTCATTGTATATCTACTTACATGTATACCTATGGCCTATGCTAATGCATGTGTCAATGCACATGTATATCAAATATTGCTTGTGGGAGAGTCTTATCTAATTAACTTTATGTATAAGTTATACAGCCTCTTTCCAATACTATTCATTTATACGTCTGCTGCCGTCATACACAGCACACACAGAATACACGATATACTTGTGGAAGCCACCGTCCCATTATTGATATAGTTCTACTTATAGACTATAGATTTGTACTGTACTAAATATATCCTACTATAGATATATTATACTATTATGCTTTACTAAGTAGATATATTGCACATTGTTGTACGCTTTTCTAGCTCCTCGTCGGAAAGTAGTGCTCTATCTAGTCCAGAACACATATCCTACAGAACTAGAGCAACTAACCCATTTAATAAGGTTTGTTAAATTTATTTCACGTTATAATCTGATGGTATTTTAACAATAAAGTAGGTGCAATTAAATAGCTAGTAACCATATGGAGTTTTTGCCTGATCTGATATAGCTGGTAAATGACGGGGTTTACAGAATATTACGGCAGTAGTTTGTTGTATCATATGTGTCATAAATTAGCTTCGGACTTAGTCGTAATAGTGATTATGTCTTTGTCATGCATGAGTGTTTATATGTATTCTATTTCAGTCTAAAGTTGATAAAGAGTTGACCTTACCACAACTTGATTGGTCACAGCTGGAGCGTAGCCTCGGCCACAGCTCTTCCAACAAATCATCTAGTTTATCCAATAAGGTGAGTCAATCACATTATATGTATTGCTATCATAGACTTGTCGTTGAAGCGGGACAGGATATCATAATGGCTGTTTTTCACTCTCTCTACCTGTGTATGTACGTGCTATTGCAGGCATATCATTCTGATATGGCTGTGTTCCAGCACTTATAGTGTGTCATTAAATTAAGGTGTTACCATACAATACGATACCTTCTTGATGTATATTTTGTATGATTGTAAACAATATTCCTCTAGCATTGCCCTCGGCCTTCTTCATGTTCGAGTCTGGTATATTTTAGCGGCACCACCACTATCTAAAGTAAATGCTGGTTAATCTTTCAAAACGGCAAATTCTCAAGAGTAATTTATTTATACTGGTCACCTCTTCGTCTGTTTGTTTGGGTTCTACAATGTTAGAGTTTAGTTTATAAGTTCTTACCTTTCTTTCAGTTTGACGTGGAGAGTAGTAGTTGGATCGAAATTGAATTTTTAGCTAATAACATATCTGTTATCGAGTAGAATGTCAATGAGAATTTGTTTTCTAGTCGGTGTTATGCTTATAATCCACCCTGTCTTTAAGGTAATCAGAGATGCTCATCGGGAAGATGTTAGAAAGAGACTGGCCATGAGCACTCCTGTTGATGGGTCTTATGGAGAGGTGTACACCCGCCCCGTAAATAAACCATTTAGAGGTCAGAACTCTGCTATGGAGCTCTATGTTAATGACTGCAATGAAGAGGTAAGGGTATGGTTGTATCTTGCGAGTTTTGCCTATGGTGGTGAAATAAGGAGATCAGGCTACAAGTACAATTGTTTACTTTTTGGAGCGTTAGTATTTCGCAGTCTTTGAAACATGGCGTCACAAATCAGGTGTGTTGAGAACTCATAGTTTGGGTTAGTCTCAGTGCGAATGTTGGGCAATGCACATGTTTGCTCAGGAGGTTTGGCATGGTATAAAATCAATACTTCAATAATAGCGTTCTTCGCTAGTTCAGATCACCTATTTTACCATGGCAGGCTCTTCATCCAGTGTGAATCGCAACTCTATTTTTACATTGTATGTCTAAAATGTCTTCAATCATTTACTAGTAATTCAATTTTACACTTGATGAGTGATCTCTGAGATATTGTACAGATGTTTTTTTATTAATTTGTATTATTATGTGATTAAAAAGTGCACCTGCAGGTACAAAAATTCTAAGGCTTCTGTTTACAGTGGTTTCACTTTATGTTGAAGGCATCAAGCATGAGGCTAACAGCGTCGGTTGATGACGTAGACTTGGCTACTAAACAGCAGCAACTACACAAGGAAGCCACACTAGCTTATAGCCAGGTAGGAATAGGATGATACCTTGTTGACTTTTGTCAAGAGTTGTCTTCTTTTTGTAACAAGAGATACTACAACTCCATGCATAGTGCTAGAATGAACACTTGAAAATGTGCAAACTCTCAATTCTGTGATAATGTATTTGGAGTCCACTTGTTTACATTGCTCTAATAAGGTGATATGTCATATTAATTCTATTAGGCTGGGCCTATTGCCAAGAAGATAATTGCGGTTGAAAAGAAGGCTGAGGAGCCTTCAGATATTGCACGATTGGTAAGTATTTGTACTTATCTCCCATGTTATGTAGATAATGAATCACTTATCCTTGAGTTAGCAGAAAATATAGTGACTAGATACATGTCAGCACTATAGCAAAAACCGGTAAAATGAAACAAAAACAGACTTTTATAGTAAATATTAATGGCAAATGGTGAACTTTGTATTTTCTATTTCAGTCTGTAAACTTATCATGATGGATGTTTTTACTTTAGCTTGGTATCTCCACGTTCAGAAGTCAAGGGGAAAATACCTTAAACAAAAAACGTTTGGAGTCACTCTCTCTTGCTCAACTACAAGTTGTTTACAATGCAATGCAGAATGAAATTGAACGTAAGTTATATTTTTATTTACTAGGTTAGCTGTTACACTCATAACATCCTGTTGTTGTATGTGCTTTCTAACTTAGTGTATTTTATTTTACTATATAGTGCACCACCTCTAGTACATGGAGTTATAGATGTTATAGAATTATACACACTGTTAATGTTTCAGGATTAAACGACGAGCTCGTTGAGATAGTCGTAGCAAGAGATGAACTTCACATGCAACAGGATTCCATACTTGTTAATATAGAAGATTTACAGAGGTTTGTTTGAATACAGATGATTGTTCGCTATGGGGTAGTCATTTTTATGATACCTCAGATTAAATTTATTGAAAAATAGATTGGCCCCTAATATTCTTTGGCTTGGGAAATCACAAACTGGGTCCCTTTGATTCTACAAACTGTACTGATCATAGATTAGAAAATCTAAAATTTAAAGTGATAGTTCTTCATTTCATATGTTTTAATAATTGTTTTAAAACCTCCAAGTAAGTCACCCTAGATGTCAAACCTGAGCTTGACATTTATCACTATAGTCTTGACATATCCATGACTTCCAAATTTAGGCCTTACTTAGCTATAAGAAAATGTCGGACTATCTCAAATATTTACACATTACTATTATTAGGCGAATTGAAGAACAGTCTAAAAAACATCAACGAAAACTTGAAGCGAAAGAATCGAAAAAGGCCGCTGCTGCCTCAAAGGAGTCTCAACCGAGAACGACAGCTAGTCGCATGAGCCGGCTCTTTGGGCTAGGAAAGACGTAACACCAATTATAACGTAAATAGGAATATAGGTCTATTGTGACATGACTATCTGTACTATAACTACATCATAATATAGTCACAGGTATCCGTGAATTTCATACAATTTATCACTTACTGCTCGTAAAATCTCTGCACAGAAATTATTTCCTGTATTTTTATTAAAATATTCCACTCCAGTATTTGTTTTACAGTACTCAGCTTTTAGTGGGTCACTCCCTCTCCTCAGTGGCAAATTTTTAAATGTGTAGAATGTCGTAATATTTATTCAGGTAACATTGTACTTCTGCTTTTATAGTAAATAATTGTATTTTATTTATTTTGTAAATACCTTTGTAAATTTAGTTATACACATGTAATATTATGTGTGCTTCCTTATTCTGTACAACTCTGTCATGTTGCTGATTTATATTTATACTGCTACCATCCTGGCTTAGTATGTATTCATTGTTGTATCACAATCACAAAATATAATTATTGTTTGAAATTAATTTATTTGCTATAAATATTCAGAGACATAATTAGTATTCACATTGGCCTTCATCAGCTCTATTATTGAAATTGCCAGGATAATTATGGTACGAACACTTAGAATGTCACAGATCTCTTGTTAGCATGAAATACATTTTATACTACAAATCTTCCATATTAGAGAAAGAATAAGTAAATACTTCTTAAATAATATGTAAACAAAAATAATGTTATCACGTGCCATGAAACTGATTGGTTCTGATAATTCAAAAACAGAAATTACAACAACGATAATATTATTTAAATATGGTGCCTTTGAACATGGCCAACATTAGCAGGAATGCAGAAGTGAATTTAGGATGAAAATTAAATAACGCACTAATCAAATATATACTTGTTTGTTGCAGCATAGTCTTCTAATGTATAGTTTGACCTGAAGGTATACACTGAGCCATCAGCTGGATTTATGTAGCCAATAGACACTAAGATAACATCTATGAGAGTCCAAACACCAAGTCCACCAAAGCTAAAGAGTTTACCTATTCCTTCCCGCCAATGACCTAAATAAAATCTGTCAGCACCAAAACCGCCTACTGTAATACTTAGAAGCATGGTAGTAGACCAACTGTAGCCATTGCTCCAGTAGCAAAGTTTCCTCTTAGAAAACTTTCGTTTACCTAAACAGAGTACGTCTGGTTTAACTCTACATAGAGCATTATAGACTCTCTTGGAATAAGTACCTACTGAGCTACATTCGGTGTTAACTGAGCAAACATAATCTTCCTCAGGAAGTTGATAACAGAATCGGCATGAAATAGTTCTCGTATGATTTCTTTGACCTTGGCACGGAACTTCATCAAGTACTTGGACAGTAAAATTACTTGGTTCTCCATATATACATGTTTGATTACAACTGTCAAGTTCTTTAAGACAGTTAGCTTCTAGTAGTTCGCACTTGGCATTACTTGGACAGTTGGGATATGATGATGTATTAGTAGCTATAGTGGTGATATTTGCTGTACCAATTTCTTCAGCCATTGAAACATTTAACGTCAATATTGTCAACAGCAGTAGTGTTATGTAGATTAAATATGAGCCCATACTTCATTTAACAGCACATGGTATTTCAACTTGTTGTCATCAGCCATCATCATTCATTCTAAAACAATCGATGAATAGTCAAAGACAAGCATTAGAGTTTTGCAGAATGATAACCATTATATATACAATGCACATGTATGTAGGTGTTAACAAGGTTCATACATGTTAATGGTTAATGGTGATCATGTCTACATTTTCAACCTAACCAATGATGTTATGATTTTATGTACCTACAAAAGCCTATGGTGATGAGCACGCACTCAACTCGGAGGGCATTAGCGAGCCAATATGGGAATAAACCACTCAGGCTAATTTGTCCACCAAATGGTCAAGTTTAGTCTATTTGCTCTCTCATTTGCATTTGGATTGTAAGTGCTGTTTCAATTTACAACCTACAGTAAATTAGTGTCCTCTGGATCTGGACCTCTTTGACTGGCCAGTGTCGCAGATGGCCACTCGGCCTAGGCCAAAAGGGCCATTGACCTGGGACTTTGTTTGGTCGGAGGAAATCATCCCTAACTCATCGACACACCCAGGTTTCTTGCACAAAAAAGGAGGATTTTGCCTTTGGCCCAGGCCGGTGTGTTGGCGACATTGTGACTGAAGTGGGCCGGAAACTTCTTGAGTAAGTTGGCCTGTGCCTGACATTTAGGTCGTGAATACAGTGAATATAATTTACCATCTGAGATATGAAATGACCAATCTCTAAGCTAAGCAGTCAACCACCAAACTTTACTACACTACCGTTGTTACCATTATTAACACATCACAAGTTCGAGATCCTCAGGTTGATTGATTTTACTTATAATCATGCTATATTCATCAACATGGTACCTTCAGAGCATAACCTACATAGATGTACATGTAGTGTACGCACGCATACCTCTGTTCATTTTTGCCTCGTTAGGAAATCTAGGTCACGACTCGGAGGGGCTAACTCCAATTAACCACTCTGACTTGAGGGTAATGTATTCATACTGTGGCAACTAACGAGTGGCAACAGAGAGAATAAATAGTTCATAGCATCAATAAGCCTAGAAGCAGGGCATGGTGAATAGTCTGTCCTAGTCGTGTTGTAGGCCTACTTAGCTAATGTAGGGTTTTCTACCGAAAGTATCCACGTAAATGAATAAGACAACGCTTATACTATATTTTTTAATTCATCTCGAATCAACACTGATATTAGATTAAATTAGATCACTTATCAGATCTACATTCACTAAGAGACTAATGTCTAGGCTTCTCAATAATTAATACTACCCTTAGATTCATGAGTGATGATAGACTTAAGTATTATCTTGGTCATTAAAGTGACTTAACACTTGGTTCACGGGAAGATAACAATAATTATAATTGCAATATCATATTAAAATTATTAGTTTAATTTCATATAGGCCTTCTAAAAAGAAGCTAAAGAGAGCTAACAACCTGCTATTTCAACGAGATAAGAGAGGTTAGATTTACCAAATTCAAACTGAAACTAACTTAGCCCTATCTACGTTATAAAATTACCGTTTACCCATTTTATATATAAAATATTATATTATTATTAAAATGACTTCAGCAGAAGGGGCGTGCCTCATCATTGAACAGTGGTTAGCAGGGTAGTGTAGTTCCTCCAGTAGGAAGCCTGTGTTGGCAATGTAGGGGAAGAGGAGTGAATAGGCTACCTGGGTTAAATGCAATGCATCCAGAGGATTCCATTAGGTGGATGCCAGACATCTGAGATATGAAATTGCCAATCTCTGAGCTAATCTGATCACAACCGGTTAACAGACGAGGCATACCCCTAAAGAAGAAGAGGTAAGAGAAAAGGTGACTGTTTGGAACTTTTGTGTGGTCACTATCCTAGACCTATGACTATTCATGAGATTCAGATTGAGATCCTGTACCGCGTATGTGACGGGAAGAAAACTTTTGATCGGAAATTTCCACTTGCTCGATTTAGCTCGAATGGACAGTTGATTCTGGCTGGTTCAGTAGCTCGCCATAACATTCATAATTATAATTTAATAATTTACAAAGGAAAGGGCAGTGTCGTGTGAGTCTCTTTTTGGACAGGATCTTCAATCTTGTGCAGCACTCTTGGTATCACCTCAGTATGTCAGACTAAAAAAGTTGGCTAGATTTAAAATACAGTAAAATTAAAACATCTATAAAAGAAACACATTTGCTTATTAAATCATTGTTATGAATTAATCAATTATTCTTATTACTATCAAAAATCAAACAATTGTAATCCGGAAGCTTCCTATTAGAACGATTGTAATGGAACTGATACTTAAGCCTAGAATCCTCACATGCTGCGACAATTATTACCAGAGCCGTTTTCAATAAACAGCTCTGATTATTACAGATCTTCGTAAGCTCTGAATCACAGGCTAAATATAAGAGCAGTTTTTCGCTTCATCATGTCCCAATATGTACTACTAATACAATTTTTCTTGATTTGATTTTGATTTACTATAATTGACATATCTTTTGCCGCATGTTTGTGGCACTGGCCTCTATTGAGGAGCAGATTTATCGCAGAAATTAGATAAGAATAATATTATATTCATATTATGTGTAGCAAAGCATTACGATTAGATTAAATTATCTATTACTAGGAGCATGGGCTGCGAGAGGGCGCAACTCCAAATATATATATATATATAACTTTATTTAATGTGCAATATCAGTTTACAGTATGTATGAATATCAGCATCATGCTTTTGTTTTTTTTACATTGAAAACTTTTGCATGTTTTTCATGCTGTTGCACAGGTACTTAAAAAGGAGAACAAAAGAAGCTATGCATCAAGAAAGCGAGAAGAGAGAGAAAAGACAAAAAGAAAAAAAAAAAAAAAAAAAAAAGGAACATGACAGTGACAGAGGAAACAAATGTGTACAGATAATGATATTTATATAGTGTATAATTCATACATAAAATAGATACCACAATATATACTAACATACGAAGTAAAGACAATTTGGAATTGAAAATTTTACAATATTTACAATATTTACAATTACAAAAATTTTACATTATGTTGATATTAGTTAATGCATTTCATAGGAAATGAAATATTACATATGTAAGGTTTGTATATTGTACATACACATTTACCACATTAACAGTTGTACATAAGCTATACATATATATGCATGGTAGAAAAGGAGATGATGTAATGTTAGTTTTTGCATTATGGCAAGGAAGATAATAAAGGTGAATATAAGAAACGCATTATCATTGTGTTATATCTCACATGTTACCTACACTTTATCAATAATATTAAGCAAAAGGTCTATTATTGATTTTCGGAAAGGAAGTTTTAATAGTGATCTAACTTGTTTAGGGAGTATGTTGAAATGCTTTAGTATTGACAGTTTAAGTTTATTATGGTGGTAGTTACTGGGTATAAGTAAACCTGTACGGGATTTGCTATTATTACATAAAACAATATTGAAAAATTGAATTTGGATGTATGACGGGGCTGTTTTGTGAGCTATGGTGTGGGCTAGTAAAGTTGTGTGAAAGGCTGCAAGTTGTGGAAGTGTAAGAATTTTATGTTGTCGAGCAATTTTATGTGTAGGAATTTTGTCAGTTAGTCTTGTGCTATTAATTAGTCTGAGGGCTTGTTTCTGTGTGTTATATAGTCAAATAATCGATAATAATTTTCAGTTGCACCCCACAGTTAAAATAAATTGGTAAAAATTAAATAACTGTGGGAAACCTAAACTTGACAAACTCAAATATATGAAAGAAAGCCTAAAGAAGGTCTCAAGGCTCAGCTACATGAGAGGTCATGTGCTTCGACAGAACGTTATCGTTCGTTGGTATGGCTCCAAGTCTATAGGCAAGGGGTAGTGCCAGCCCACTGGTGGCCTTAGTTAATATCCAACCAATAACTAAACCTGATTACTAATTAATTGTGAATATGATTGGAGCTACTGTATCTGATATTAGCCGATCACAGCAGCGCTCCATGATGCCAGGGACCGAAAAAAGCAACATGTTAATCTTTGCATAGGCGAACTACCGACACTGCGATATTATGCTCTAGAACGAGGTTCCATCGGTCAAAAAGGGGCTATCCACCTCCCATGTAGCCAAGACTTTAAGACTTAATTGTGTCAGTGATTCTTTAGTAAAGAAGTTTCTATGTGAGAGTCTCTTTGTGTTTGTTCTGATCAGTGCAACTGCACCTCTTTCTCATTTGTCGATCAGCAACCATGCAATATGGGGCAGTTTGTCGAATAAAAAATAGTGTACTGGCGAATCAAAAATGGGGGTGCTAATTCTCCAATTAGTCTTGTTCTTAGATTTTGTCGACAATTGTTACAGATGTGTTGCGTTAATTTTTTGGCTAACATGTACATGTAGTTGTTGCCAAAATTAATATTGCTATTGTCTATCAGTTTTGATTACATTTTTCTGAATAACAACGTTCAAGAGCACTCTGGTTGTTTGGATAATTTAAAGTGGAAGACGACAGAATCAAATTAACTAAATAGGGGTATGATATAAATATACAGGCAAATCTTAGAGCAGCAGCTGTGGCCTAGGGGTTAGAGCTCTGGGCTTCCATGGGAGAGATCCAGGTTCGATTCCTGCAAAGCTCATTGGTAGCGTTCGGAAAAGCATCCAGGAACCTTATAATGCTCCTGTGCTACTTTCGTTGCTTTGCCATGGGCGAAATGCTTTCCCCACCCCCTAAAGTAAGAAAAATGCAGATTTCTTTAGATCATTGTTTTTTGCCTGGGATTTTTAGCGTTAAGTAAAACCGTTAAGCTTTTAATAAGGAAACCTCTCCCTGTTCTTCGCTTCAAGTTTTGAAAAGATAATTTTGTCAAGTGAACTGCCTTGTCCTATAGCCAATGGTTGTTGGCTTGCCATTCTTGGGCAAAGACCTGCATACTGGTATTTTAGTGCCATGCCATCAGGGAAACTCTGTAGTTGATCAGTCTCTGACTCAAGTCAGCCTTGACTCGTGAAGATAGCTATCAATGCCTATTTTTGACTATGGGGGATTCTGATTTTTAGATGCATTGTAGCTATGTTGGTGTTAACAAGAGTAATAACGCTATATGTCTAAATTTGCTTCCATTCAATTCTGCTAAAAATCACTTTTGAAGCCTGACATCCTCCAAGGAACTAGCGGTTGTATTAGCATTTCCAGTTTTTATTACGATTGAAGCTTATGGAGGAGCAAACAATGGAAACCCAAGACACACTGGTAGTCATGGAAGCAGAAGTTAATTTACCCCAACACAGCGAGAGAGAACCACTTTTAAACCCAGTACAGGATAAACCTGCAGAGTGTTCTGAAGAGCCTGTACAGAGTGATGTATGCAACTGTAAGTCTGTTTCTTTGATCAGTAGGGCTACAACATCACCAAAAGGTTGGTTATCCAGTACAGCGATTTACCGACTGCATTACAATATGTAGTACACTGCAAAAAAGGCATGTTCCAAATGGGTGAAGTAAATTAGGTAATGAAATGACATTGACAGTTTTTATTAGGCGTAATCTATTCTTCCCTCTCAGTATTTTATTGTTAATATCAATTGATCTTACTCTTGGTAGATGAAGCTGTTGAACAGATCTTACAATATCCCGTGTACGATTTCTCTTCTGATAAACAACCATATGAACTGGCACACTCAACCAGAGAGTTTGGTGGCTTCTTTCTCAAAGGATGCAAGTGGTATGTTGTGCACTGTGCTTTGTATATTTATTCAATAATCGTTTTATTCTGGCCGGAGGTTGTTTGTGATCTCCATGGAGCTTTTCCTTCTCACAAAACAGAAATTCCAAATACATTCTGTATCACCTCAGTTGTGATTATTATCAGAATATGACTCGGATGGTTACTTTTACCAGCACCGTTTTGGTGTGCAGCAGGTTACACAGCACTTAGACTACACTTTCATGTACATGTACATCTCACTGTTTTACTCAGGCTTATACAATCATGTACTGTTCAACCAATATAGGTCAAGGGACGGCTGTCAGCTGCTGACATGTGCAGATGATAAACGGATGAGGATTTTCTCTCTTCCTTCCCAGTTCTATACAGGTGACTTCTCAGAACCCATCCCAGAGATGGTACGTAACTATAGTAACCAACATAACAGCTTAAAACTGGGCGAGGTTTTCTGTGTTTCCATGTAACAAGATATTGCCATAAATTATGCAGTTTGATGTTCAGAGATATTGAGCTAACTTATTACCTAATGAAGATCAGATCTTGGTTATCTATTGCATGTGGATGAGTTGAGGAATGCTCTATGAAACATACCTACAGTAGTTGTATCGCTTGTTTTCATTGGCTGATTATAGAGTCCTGCAGTGACAGTAAAGGAAGGTGGTAATATTTATGATTATGCGTGGAATCCATTAATGGATAGCAGTGAGCCAAGCACCTGTTGTTTCCTGGCATCTGCCCAATGCACTCCCATTCATCTGTGGGACAGTGTTACTGGAGATTTGAGGGCTACCTATAGATCTGTCAATCACATGGTCAGTAGTAGCAGTAGTAGTAGTAGTAGCAGCAGCAATAGTGGCAGTAGTAGTAGTAGTAGTAGCAGCAGCAGCAATAGTGGCAGTAGTAGTAGTAGTAGTAGTAGTAGTAGCAGCAGCAGCAGTAGTAGCAGTAGTAGTAGTAGTAGCAGCAGCAGTAGTAGCTGTAGTAGTAGTAGCAGCAGCAGCAGCAGCAGTAGTAGCAATACACACATTATACTTTTTGTTTCATCTATAATCTACTCTACTAACACTGCATCTACACGTAGGAGGAAATAGATACCGCGTGCTGTTTGGCGTTCACTCCGGACACCACCTATATATACGCTGGCCTCACTAAACAAATATGTGTGTTTGACGTCAACCAGCCCGGTAAACAGTTGGAGAGTTTCAAAACGCATAAGAAGAGACAGACGGGACAAATTGGCATCATATCCTGTTTTGACTTCCTGCCTCTCAGTCGTGTATTTGCTGCTGGAAGTTACGCTAAATCTAGTGAGTACGTAGTCTGGCTATGTAATCCAAGGATTAGATGTCACTGTATTCGTACATTTTCGTACATATACCTGTATATATATGTATAGTGGGTGAGTGAGTGCACAACATCCTGTGCTAGTTCCTCACAAACTAGTACAGTACCTTTATTACAAGTCAATGATAATATGGTATTAGTAAGCAGGTAAAGATAATTCCTTAGCGCTGTAACCAAGACGGAATTTCAATAACATGCATTTGTTAATGTGTGGCGAGTGCGACTAAATTATTTTGTTGGTTATTTTCCTTGGTCTCTCATATGTATATTTAGCTTTTAGCATAATAGAAGTATCTAGTTGACTTTTGTTCTTCAAATAGTTGGAATATATGACCAGAGGAACAACAAGCAGACTATGATATTAGAGGGACATACTGGAGGCGTCACTCAGATTAAATTCTCTCCTGATGGGAACTTGCTCTATAGTGGTGCAAGGAAGGTGGGCTACCTATTTGCGTAATGTAGGCTGTCTGTAAGAACTGTACATTGTTGTATGCTGATGTACCAGTAAGCGCGGATATGTGAGTAAGGAGGTTTAGTCACATATTATTAATTAAATTTCATCCAAACCGGGAATTGTCTGTTCTCATAGACAGAAATTGTAGATGGGACAACCCCATGGTTTGTCTTGGAATTATTGTGATGGAAAGACAAATTTACTCCAATAATATAATATCGTTTGCAGAACTATTTGCCGAGTTCTGTGACTCTCAGTTTAATACTGATTGAATATGTTGATGTTTGTCTACAGGACAATGAACTTCTTGTTTGGGACATGCGTTATCCCGGGCAGATCCTTGCCGTCCTGGAGAGAAATGTACAGACCAATCAAAGGATGTACTTTGACCTTGACCCTTCTGGAAGGTAACTGTTACATTATGTACCAAGTGGGCGGTATTCAGCTGGTTGTACTCTCATTGGTGAAGGATTAAATGGATTAAAGGATTAAAAGATTAAATTTACTTGGAAACTAAATGATTGCTCAATGAATTATGGTGTTCTATTTATTCAACCTGAGTTTCCATGATAGATTTGAGTTCATACATTGTAGTAAGCCACAAATGTTTCTACTAGCTCATAAGTTCTGGGTCAGTTTTCCTTGTTTTGATAACAGATGTGAACTGGCAGTAGTTATGAGGGGTCTAAGTTGTTCTGATATCTTCACACTTATCAGTATAAGCTGAGAACCTACGTACTTTCGCACAATTTTTATTGGGTTTTTTAATTTGAAATAGAAAAGTTTGCATAATTTTTGCATTATTTGTCAGTACTTTTAATCTGTGAACACTAACTGCACAACTGTGGTGGATAATAATTTATGTTAGTTAGAGTGTACCCGTACTACATCCAGGTACCTGTGCTCCGGTAATCATAACGGCAGTGTAAACATCTGGGATATGACTAAACTGGACTATGACTCAGGGCAGACAGAGCAGGTGCTTGCTCCTACCCTTACCTTCAAAACTCACAATGATTGCGTCAATGGAGTAAGGTGAGTGGCCACAGATAACTTCTCTGGTATCAATACTGTAGTATGTCAGTTTAGTATATTGCGATACGTAGCATTACGGTACAATGAGTTCCGTTCAATTGTAATACCTGCATCAAATTAACTACATGTTATGGTATGGTACATCTAACATTACAGGATCAAGATAATTAATTTGTTAACTTTTATCCTATGTTAACAACCTCAATGATGGGTTATTAGCTGTTTAAGCGATTCAATAACAGGTATATGTAGGTAGATACCTTGGCACATGACTATTTGTATGATTCGGCCAATTTGTATATTTTGGGTTGATGGATAGTGTTATTTCTCATTTTTACAGTTTTCACCCAACGTTGGCACTTCTCACCACCAGTTCTGGTCAGAGATCGCTGACATTAAACACGGCACATCTCTCTGATTCCGAGTCCGACCAATCATCTGATGAGGATGCGGTGATGTCAGAAAATTCAGTGAAACTCTGGTGGCTCGGAGAGTGAAGAAACTATTGATGTAAAAGGTCGTGAAGGTCACGGGACCTAGTAGTTCCTGTCAGCAGAGGTTGTGGGAAGGATTGGATTCGTTGTAATGGGGGTCATTTACCCTGTTGTTGCCAGTCTAATATGCTATAAATTAGTTATTGATTCTGGCATTGGTAGACCTCAATGGAGTGCTATGATGTCTCCAAGAAACTCTAATGAAGTGTGAGAATCATGAAGACTTGGCCTTGCTTTTACACTCCATATTATTTATTAGCGATTATCTTTTAATGTTTGCAGGATAATTTTAGCTTGTCGAATATATTCTCTGCTGATGAAACTGGTTTAATATGTGAAAACTAATGTTTTACTAATGTGTTGACAGATATAATGCCCAGCAAATACTGTAATACTATATTTTTTGTCTATTAATTGAGTTCCACCTGTCTTGGTGTGAAATTCTTTTATAGTTTAATTTCAATGTTATTTAATTTATAATGAAATTTGAAATACATTTAACATTGTATCTGTTGATGTTATGTTACGAATGCTCATGTAGAATGTTGTTGTTTGTTAACATAATTTCCAGCTACGAGCTTCATAACTCTATTCCCAGAATGCTAGTACCGAGAAATGTGATTTACCTTGACTATTGGTACACCTGCTACAACAACACTATGACTGCACATTATAACTACTATCCAATGTGACATGGAACTTGTAATTGATTTTCTCAGATTTGCTATTTATATAGTGTAATTACAACTATTTATCTCAGACACTATTTTTATTACTCGTAATCATCTATAACTCTATTAGTAGAACATTAATTGCAACCAGATTGCTTTTCATACTCTGTAAGTATACATAACATAATATCTCTGAACAACTAGCTGTATATAGTAAGCATAAACACGGATGTACTGAAAGTTGCTGATCACAGAGTTAGGAGTTGCTTGCTCATTAAAATTTTCTTCAAATGTGTCAGTATAGTAGTTTTATGGTGGCACAAAGATGAATGGTTTGTGCTATTGTGCCCGAGCACGGTCTACATGTTGCAGGTAACTGGTAGTTCGACACAATCAGAGAAGGTAGTGTCCGGCTCAGTGGCTGCTGAGGGCTGCAAGACTTCGATCCTTTTAGAGCTTATTAGTAGCATTTTGCATAATTAAACTGGCACGTTTGAGCAAACCAATATAGAATCTAAGTGTCAGGTATAGTCTATGTAGATTGAGATAGACAGTTGAATCCGCTAGCCTGTACTAAGCAGCACCAACTAGCCACTATACCACATAAAAACAATGAATAGTTTCCGCAGTAGGTACATGGGTATGGGTTGATTGTCTAAAATCTCAACTTCATACATGCAGATGCAATGTGCATGCAATTTTAAGTACCCAAAAGCACATCTTGATTGAATCAAGCTTCGTAAATTCAAAGTTCGAAGTCAAAATGGAGAAAATCTCTGAACTACAGTGTAGAAAATAACAATGCTTGTTGTACGAGTATATTCCATACCATCTTGTCACCATCAAAGTTCCGAGATATAAGTTTATCCCGTAAATGATATGCATAGTAATTTGCCGTGGTTCTCTCAACAAAATTGTCGGTATGTTTCTCTTTGACGAGCGCCCAACCTATGCCGAACACCTAGGCTACTAAAAATAGGTCGACGTACCGAGCCCAAAGTAGTTGACAATCTGTGCAAAGATAGTATTTTTACCATCTTTGGTCTGCACTGCTACACTACGTGCTCCTTAGGATGACTCGTTTTTGAGCTTTTTTCTCATGTTTAAGTTTTTCTAAATGTTTGCCTCTTCTATTGATGCTATTTGGTAGAAACATCATGTGTTCTAAAAATAATGGGCTAGCATCACAGGTACTTCTAGCCAATCAGAGGACAATATTTTCGCCAATCTCGAGAAAGCTCCATTGTTGTATCGGTAATTTTTTGTTGCCGCCCAACTACTTTGGACTAGGCCGTTTATTAGGTCAGGTTTTAGAGCGATCCTATTGGCGGAGAGCACCATGGAAAAACTTAATAATATATAAACTTTGCTACCATAGTAACATACTAGCTGAGAATGTGTCTCATAAAACAGCTTATGCATAGCGAACAGCATGGCGACAAGTAATTGAAAAACATTTGCAGTATCTGTTAGTAAACTAATGATGAGCATTGACCAATGTGATATACTTCAAAAATTCCATATGATATAATGCAAGAGGACAGTTGAGACTGGGGGGGGGGACCAGTTTGAAATGAAATTTAAAATAGATTTTACTTTATACTTGCGTATAGGAAACATGCTTAAAACTTTGGCCTCAATTTAGTGCATAATTCATACACATGCCAGACATCAAAGCAGGACATGGAGATGGAGAGTTCAGGTTGCGTACATGTATGTATCAGTCAAATAATTACGTATTTCATTGGAAGCACAATTTCGATTTGTTTATAGAAATACTTTGCTAAACTAACTTGAATGCTAATTCTTGCGTATTAAATACACTCAATGGTGTAACAAACAAAATTATATCCAATAAAATTTTATTGAGTAAGGGTGATGTCATCGCACTATCGGTAGCTATGCGCCAAGTCTCTACTTCCTGTCTGCTTTGTTATTTGAAACATACTAACAAAAGAATAGCATCATCATATCTCGGTGGCACTAGATGAGCTGATGTTCGACATGGTCGGCTGTTGCACTTTACTTTGTTTGTCATCGTGTGTTACGTGGGTTAAAACCATGAAACTAGATCTGTTATGGTGAGCTGGAAGGTTAGCTCAGAGTTGTCAAATGTAAATAGCATAGAGTTTACACACCAAACAATCCTGTACATCATGCAACCACGCATTTGCTCACAACGTGTAACCTGTATACAATATTGCAAAGTGTTTTTCATATATACATATAAATGTACATGTAGCTCAGAATTCAAATATTTGTTCCCATCTTTTGTCATTCAAGGCTTACAAAAAAATCTTTCAGACAGTAATTAATATCAGTATAGTTATATCTACATCATGTTTGTTGCTATATAAACATGCACTTATATCTTACACTTACACTTGCACTTACATATTACACTTACACTTGCACTTACATCTTACACTTACACTTGCACTTACATCTTACACTTACACTTGCACTTACATTTCGGTACTTTAATAGAATATGTTGCATATTATGCAAGGTAGTAGTACATGGTATTTTAGAGATCACTGTTCTATGGTAGACTAGAAACACAGGCTACTTATATGCTAGAAATCATTAGATTTTATGCTTTGATGTCATACAGTAAGTTTAATAAGCACGTTTGTCCCTTGTGCACGCACGGAATTATACGTACGAGTAAATGCTTTCATAAATAACAAGTCGCTATGTAAATTTAGCAGGTTATTGCGCATGATCAGTGCAGAGCATTCAATTTGCATTTTTCCTGCTAAGGATGATAGTATAACTGTATCACTTAGATACCTGTGTGTATATAATAAGCAGCATACTCATTGATTTTCCAATAAAGATGTTTAATATTACAAATGTACCTCCTTCCTCCTACCGTTCATTCTCGACAGTTGGCGGGCGGGCAGTAGAAACCGTTTCCTGTTGAAATACTCAGCAAAGCATATCGTTTACTCAATTTGCAATCATCTACAAAATTCTATTTGCACTTCAACACCGTTTATTCCAGCAGCTTATGAGCTGAGCTTGTTTTGCAGTTTTACAATAATAAGCCCAATATGCCATCAGTTTTTTTACATGCATGTCTTGTCTAGTGAGATTTGCTACTGCTCAAAAGACATTTGGAAAACGTATGTTTGGTAAAGCTGCAAAGGAGCTGTATGCAAACCAGTGATGGCCAGCAGCAGCATACATTAAAAACTAAGGCTGACCAAATGTTTTGCGGAGTACAGTCAATGACATATTTGATATCTTTGTACAACTAGTAAGTGTAACCATGATAATATAATGGTTTGTGGAAGCCAGGCAAGCTTCTGGGACTTTACTGTAGAAGATTTACTCCACGCATAAGGTGGCCAATAATGGGGAGATTGCCTAGATAGAGCAAATGCTTCTGATACTGCCATGTTTGTTATTTCTTGTAACTAAATATAAATGGCGGAACACGTGCATCATAATCTCGCAATATCACTTTTTGAGTAGATAATCATTGAAGAGTAATGGGCCAGCAACCGCTGAGCATAATATAGGTTCACATTTCTCAAGGAATCCTCATACACGTACACCCAACAATTGACGACATAATACGATATTATAAGGCTACAATAGATTACAATAGAACACTGATATTGAAGCAGCAGCATAGGTAAGTTATTTTGTCAAAGCAGAGTACAATGCTTGGATTAATTGCAAGTAGTGGTACTGCTGACAATGAGATTCTACTTCATCTGTATCATACTATCATAGTGCCTTCTTTCTTCAAATTTAGCCTTTGCTTGTAGTTTTGACGTTCAGCTTGAGAAAAAAAGTATAGTATTATTCACAGGCTCTCACTCTTTCTCTGCTCAATCGAATGTTTGCCATCTATCACCTTGCAAAGTCATTCACAAGCTCTAAAAACCTCAAATTTATCATAATTTCCACTGAACAATTTGCTCGCTGAGTAGAATATATTATATATGTGTTAGTTTATCTCATACATATATTTAAAAGAGAATTATTCCTATTGCTTGAATGAAAGATTCACTGTATGACAGTGTTACTTATGCCATGCATAGTAAGTGCAGTACTATCCTTCACTCAGCTATAGGTTGAGCCTCTCAGTTTACACTCTTTAAGAGAACTCTATTACTATGTAACACACTGTATTATAGTGATATTAATTACTGCAAAGTGGGCTGGTTTTGTTGTATGCATTACGTTAGGATGCCAAGTGGCATAACTAGACATGACTCAATTCCTACGTGACTATGATATTGTGTACTCTTCATTTACATAATACCACTGGGTAGGTTTCTTTGCAATTCAACTGCATGTCAAGTTTTCAGCGGTAGCTGGAAAGAGTACTTCCATGTACGATCAACCAAATGCCGCCAGTTAAACACACGTTCAATGTTATTAAGCGCATAATATGCACTTACACATAAATACGCGTAATGGAGATGATTTAATTTTAGGATTTCTGTCGTTTTTAATCAACATGAATCTTTTTATATACATGTATGGACCTACACAGTATTTACATGGCTGTAGGTTTCTGAGCTGAATGAATTTTCAGGGGAGCAATGGAGATACACGTAGACTGTGGTCTTCGTCTAGTCACTCACATTCTATTATCTTACAAACATGTAATATGTGCATGTTTATAGATATACTCGCACAATGTACATTAGTCTAAAATTGTTTAATATCATCAAACTACCAGCACTTCATGAATATGCACTATTTGACTTTAAATGGGAACTTTAAACTTGGCTCACTTATCTGCTTCCACTCAGTTAGCCTCAGTTCACTAATTTTGTAGGAAACACACCAATGTTTATTCTTATACGATATACATGTTCATGATCAGCTCTTTGTATTCATGCTATAAAATCCCTTCGCTCAATAGATAATCAAAACAAAATTATACCTTCAGAGAAAAACTGTAGCTGCGTTATATAATAACAGATATCAAACAGGAATATGATAAATTATACTAACATCTAAATAACATTGACTCAGGACATTGAACTGTTCGCTGCATTTTATATTTGATATACACTGGTCTTTAGTTTAGAGAGTTATGTCTAATGCATGCAGTTACTATTTCCTGTGCAGAGCAAGCATATAATAAACTTTGCTATTATTAAACGACTTTTGTCATGATGATGTATATATTTAGAGTATTACGTTGTTACCGGAAAACATACTAACATTGTAAAATACGTCACCGAGCTACTTAAATCAATATTTGACACACTGATATACACTACAGTCATGTTAATTAAATTTATCTTGGACTACTAAGACAGTCAGTGGTCTTAAATGAGTTTTAGAATGCAAACGTGTTAACTGTGTGGAAGATGGTAAGAGTTTAAACGGAATTTATTTCTAGCAAACCGATCTTAGGTGACTGGATATTCTGTATATTGTACTAGCTGTACTAGCTTTTTGTGTCAACCTAAGACTCGCATCAGGTAAAGTATTCATCACTCTCCGTTTGTTGGTAAAATTAAATTTAGTTCAAAATTCAAGTCTCAGCGAGTTGGCTTATTAACAAGATATAAATAGGCCTTGAGGTCAAGGTCTCAAGATGGAATTCAGATAACCAATGAACCTCTAATTGGGTTCGCTGTTACCATTGTATAGAATAGAAGTCAATGTTTGACAAGTGTATAATTTGTTGGACATGACAACTATTAAATGCACAATACATTGCTGTATGTGCCAGGCTCTGTCTGTCTTTTATTTGGTTTGTATTATGCAGTAAAATGGAAGATCCTTTTATTAAATCAATAGCCATATCATAGTGTACCTTTGTAGAAAAGGGCCTTGTACATGTATATAAATGTACATGTACAAAGATATGGCTATAAGAAATAACAGTCAACACCCATATTACATAGTATACAGTCAGTTCATTTAGAGATAACTGAAGCATGTCTTAAGGCTTTGAGAAGTTGAAGAGTTATCTTTCCTATGCTATATAACTCGAACTCGGATAGCTTTCCTGTAAAATTCTGACTTTCAAACATGGACAGTAATTATCTCCTTGAAGACCGTCGAACACTGTTCCAATTAAGGTGAAGGACATATTAATTATTAATGTTAAGTACTTTAAATTTAGTACTAATTTTTAAAATCTATGTAAATCTCGTGCATAGAGCTAGTGTAATGCTTTACTCAAATAGCCTGTAGTTGTTTCACACTTCAACTTCAGAGCTAGCTACAGACTGTGGGATTCCAGTCAATCAAAGACTAAAAGCATAACTTTATTTGATAAGGTGGGGGTGGTTTGACCGAACCAACCTCCAGAGAGCTGTTCATAGATTGCGTGGGGCAGATTATGGATGTTTGTCGTAATTCCTCTGCTAGCCGGAATTATAAAACTATGGTTTAAGTTTAAACCACTACTGTCTCACCATTCAATATTTGCAAAGAATACTGGTCATCTTATTTCATCAAGATTGATGTGCTGTTTGTCTCTGTAAACCTAGTGGCAGCCAAGATAAACTCATTTGAATATTGGCTATTATGACCTCCATTCAGCATTGAGACCTGTTAAGTTCCTATGGCTATGCCTGTCCTAAGTCTATACTTGTAACTTATGTACATAGGTAAGCTACTAACATCAAATAGCCCAGTAATCTTATTGAGCCAACACTAACTGTCATTCTATAAATAACTCTTGTGCACAGTGATGAATAAGTAAGTTAGAGTCATGCCCACAAAAAACAATGCAATGCATCGCAAGTCCTATGGCTATCTCTGTAGCACTGCTTTATATTGACTGCTTGAGTGCTTCCAAAATTCCCAACATAGGCTGATTGAAGGTGAAATCAGCCAATATTAAAAGAGCAGTTTCTTGGCAGCAGCTAGGATACCAAACACAAACAACACATCAATCTTAATGAAAAAGGATGAACAAGATTATTTGAAAATATTGAATGGTGCGACAGTAGTGGTTTAAATAGAGTGCAGGTATTTAATAAAGTTTCCTATTAAAAGAGAGAGCGTCCCTTGGGTATAATAATGCCGCATTAAAAATAGTTGTCAGTAGATTTGCGTGCTTGCTGTGAATGACTACTGTACATTTTAACTAGCATAGTTCAAGAACGATAGCATGTAATCGGCATGCTTGTAAATTTTAAAAGAAATTTACAAGAATATTTTATAATGGGTTGCATAGTTTCAATGTTTATATCGTTATTGGATTAACACCGTGTGGTAAGTTGGCAGTTTTGATGTACCAGTACTTCTGTTGGTATGACATCGAACAAGGTTTTGGAATTTGATGTTATTCTGCTAAGGGCGGTTTTGAGTTAAATCTATTCTGTATGTTTCGCTAAATTTATAGCGACAAAGAACACTTTTACTCTCATGAAATTGTATGCTCTACTTTCAGTAGGTTGGCCTACACTGTAGATGCTTCTGTCATGCTTCTATCCAGATTAAACCCCTTTCCCGATCCTTTTAGGTTAATTGTAAACGAGTGGGTTAATTGTCGCTTTGGTAATCCTTTAGATTCCAATACTAAAGTGAATTCAACTTTACCATCTTCTACTCTTCGCCAGCTATAAAACCTGTTAGAAATTGCAAACATTGGGAGTTCAAATGTAACGTGTGTTTACTATCTCTAGATAAAGGTCAACCACCCATAAGATATTTATTTGATTTGATTTCAGTCATACACATGATAAACGCTGATTTCGTTGCCGATGTGCAAGACTTGATAGCTCTGTGTCAACCACCTCACACATGCTTCATTTGGCATAACGATTCTAGTTCACCCGATTACAATCTAATTTAATGGTTCTTAGGCCACATAATTACATAGTCTTCATTACTTACAGCAAACAATATGCACTTGTTTGATAATTTGCTTCTAGCAAAAATCAATGTTTATGTATGTACTTTAACATACATGTAGTTAATATAATATATGTTATATACAATGTACAATATAGTGTATGTAGCAATAATTTATTCACAATAGTCTTACATGTATTTTATACCTTTCAGTAGTTACACAGGACTAATATTCTCATATATTAATTATATTACTCAATCTGCATACAGTGTACTGTTTCGGTGTTTAACACCTCATCAGTGCAGCTCTGAGATATGCCTGGGAGCACACCTTAGCAATACTGTATATTTACCGCAAAGCGTATTTAAAAGGTGTGAAATCCACTGAACCAAAGTTCTCAAGCTGCCAGAGACAGCGAGAATTGCGTAATGCCACCAGTTCAGTGTATCTCCCAGGTAAAGTGCTCAAGAAATTGGTATTGCTACCAATTTCGAGCGTAATACTCAATCTGCATACAGTGTACTGTTTCGGTGTTTAACACCTCATCAGTGCAGCTCAGAGATATGCCTGGGAGCACACCTTAGCAATACTGTATATTTACAGCAAAGCGTATTTAAAAGGTGTGAAATCCACTGAACCAAAGTTCTCAAGCTGCCAGAGACAGCGAGAATTGCGTAATGCCACCAGTTCAGTGTATCTCCCAGGTAAAGTGCTCAAGAAATTGGTATTGCTAATTGTAATTGCAATGTAATTGCTAATGTAATTATATTATGTAGATACTGTAAAAACTGCTAAAATGGAATTAGCAGCTACATGTAAATGTTAGCAAAGCGTAAACACATAAGAGCATTGTTGCCAACTCTCACAAAGTGCTTGGACAGTGCTTGTAAAAGTAGTTTACTATTGGTTTATAAAGAGCCCTGTATTATGATAGTAGACATTTACACATGGGGCAAAAGTGGTGTTTGGGGTTTTGCCTAGTGTGTTTAACTGGGCAGTAGCGCTTGACTATAAAAGTACTTGGTTACATACATACATTGTATTATAGAATATTGAGTGAGTATTCATGTTAATGCATTAGATTTTTTTCTGCATCTGTAAAATTGTGATATAATGTGAAAATGCAGCTGCTATTATATTACATAATTACTTAAAATATACTCCATGACAATACTGTCAATTCCAACGTTTTGACAACATAATACTGATGCTTCAAGCTTAGTCTGTGCAATCACACAAATTGGGTAGAAGTTCAACACACTTTACACATTGATCTGTCTCAAGCGAGACTTCGTAAACTAGTACATATCTACTAGGTATTTACAAATATCTCAACTCCTGGTAGCACTAACAGTGATGGTTCACATCAGAGTGCCTCTGTGCATAATTATATGAAAGCTGCAACGGAAAATCTTTAACCAAATTGAAATTGACTTTTTAGAACCAAAATAAGTATACTCTTGTTAATGTCCATTGGCCACTACTGGATAAACCTTTAGGTGACATATAGCCTACAACTAACATCGTATAGGGTATAATATTGTGGAAGTTACTGATCTATAGAAATGTGGAAGAATGAACTGCCGGACCAGATCCGCTGCCGGTTGTACACTAGAATTGTTATGTTGAATATCTCAAGGGAGTTTCCTAACATAGAATATGCACTGAGTTCCAACTCAGTCAGTACACATAATTTAACTTCATCATAATAGCTTTATATTTTTGTATCAGTGGAATCCAATTACATTGTAAAACAGGCTGTAATATTCTTGACTGGAAACGTTGCAAGGACAATCCAACCAGGAAACAGCTGATAATTGCTCTGGTTTAACAACACAACTTCAAATGTTGAACAAGGCTGTAGAACACAAAATAATAATTATTATCACTTTAATATGCTCAACTTATAACTAATTGACAGATTTGATGATTTTGTTGTACTAATCAGAGAGCAAGACAACCAAAATCTTGAATGACGGTCAGTACAACTTCTCTTCTACCTTAAATCTTCAGTTTCGGAGAGAGTGTATCAATAACTCTATTTCAGTACCTCCTATGTTTGATGTTTAGGGATCTAGATAGAAACAAGGTGTTCAGTATTATATCATTGCAATTTTTGGTTTATAATTTAAAGTTTTATCGTTATTGCAAATTGGCTGTTAAAAGTTCTTCTCGTACCGATGTACCAGAATAAAAGTATGACAATTCCAAATTTACTATTATTAAGGAATATTAGGGAAAAATTGTTAGCCACTTTCAAGTTTACAGATAATCAGCAGTTAATATTATAGTTTCTTAAGAGAAAACAAAGCCGTTCCCACAGTTTCGTCGCATCAGCTGGATCTGAGCCTATTCTAAACCGAAAGTTAACGTCACAAACGCCGGAATAAGTTAAATTATTCCACCTGGTATTATTATACCTAAACGCATACTGCGCATAATATGTCTACTCTCAATAGAACATTAGTTTACATTGTAGGTATTAGCATTACATGTTCTCACAAATAACCAGTTAACACCAATTCTCCAATGACAAGTAGAACTTTACTCAGTACACTGTTCTTATTGTCTGAATCAATTTGCCCACACATTATAAAATATTTATTATAATTACATGTGTGATATGTTAATACATGATTATATATCATTAGACACGCACAGATATGCTACACCTTACACATATTGAGTTCATCACACACTCGTACTCTCTGAGTACAGGTGCTGTCATATTGTTTCGAGTGATTCAACACTTCACAACAGCGCTGTGACCGCAGAAGTATCTATTAGCTTGTCATAATCATATTTGTTTTTATTGCAACAGTACAATTTCTAGATTGAAGTGGTGCTTGTACTGTATGTAGCTCCTACTACTGCTGCCAGTCGATGACTTGTATGGTAGGTAGGTAAGTGAGTAACACGTGTAGAGTAAGAGCTTTGGTAATAATAAATAAGACTAACAGGGTTTAGGGTGCGTATTGTGTCATGTGAGGTTGAACTGTGAAGGTATATTTTGTAGAGCCTCACATGTACACTACACAGTGAGAGGATAAATCTGATCAGCTAAGACAGGTCATTGAATAATCCGATTTGATATTAACGACCACAGAGCCAATTGAATTCATGGTTGTGATGTCAACTTGGATGCCTGCTGTACCTCGCCGGGCATCTAATCTGGAGGTATATCTCAATCATACTAATGGAAGCGTTGGCAGCAGACTGGTGCAAGTACCTACCCACAATGCTTCACTAGACCACCCTTCTAGACCTCCATACATCCAAGAGTGCTCTTACCTTGACGATAGTAGACATTACAACACAGTTCCTCATGTGAGAAACAAGAATAGTACAAATCCTCAGATCCATAACCAAACATTGATCCACAGTCAAATTATAAACAACAGTCGCGATGCTTCCTTTCCAATGTCTCGTCAGTTCGGTGCTATCCCTGCAGACATGTACCAACATACTCAACCTAATGGTACCAACACAGCCAGTATAACATTTAGCCAGGAACAGAATGGGGTTGGTCACCATAGGAACACTCTCCAGCCCACCGGTTGGTCTACCGGCGGACTTTCAACACGAAGCAGCGTCACAAGTAACAGCTGGCTTAACGTCATAGCTGAGCAGAAGATTCAACAAAACAAAGGAAAGAGACGAGGCAGCGGCCCTAAGAGCTCAAACCATTCTCAGATGTCTGCTGCCATCGCCAGAGTAGCTGCAGCTTCCTCTCATAAGACAGCGGAGTTAAATGGTATATCTAAAGTAAAGGTAATGCATAGTATTTCCTTTTGTTTGTAACCTGGCTCATAATAGCAGGTTGGTGGTACTGTTAGGAGCATATCTGCTTCACCAAGATGTCTTTTCATGGTATCCGCTAGGTGGGTTGCTTGCTCTACCCCAAAGTAAAATTTGCCCTGAAAAAAGTTAGTAATTGTTAAAGAAGTTGTAGCAGGTTACCAATCAATGTGAGTTTAAATTACTCCAACGTGTCAAAGTATTTTTGATTTGTTTATAATATATCAAATTACTAATTTGAATTTTTTTAATAGAAATGATAAAAACCTCAGGAGTATTATGCATGGTGTAAAACAAAAAATATCTGAAGCAGATATCGCTTACGATCATAATTATTATATCATATATGAGGTATTTGCTATTTAGTACTATACACGTACATGATGTATACATTGCACTATTAGAGATTCACTGTACTGTATGTATCATACATCGCATGTTGCGTTTAGAAGTAGACTGTACAAAGCATTCGCAATCATCTACATCGTACTGTAGGAGTTTACTGTACACTTTGCTCACATCATATCCATATTGCACGCACATTTAAGAGTTTACTGCACATACATGTACATGTACACTTTGCGTTATACATGCACATACACAGGGGTTCACTGTAGTGTAAGTCAGGCACAAAAATTGAATATTCCTACAGACATCCGACTGTGTATTACAGAAAAGTTAAATCTACAATGTCACTCGCAACCAAAAATAATATACTTGTTTAATTTTAGTTCACAGTTGCATGTCAGCCTATTTACCTATCAATATGCCTGCTTTTTAAACATCTATCTGATAACATAACTCCAAATCAAAGAAAAACACTCTTATATTACTTATATTACATTGTCTGTGATTTTCCAAGTTATGACCTATAAAATAACTTGTCTTGTTTAACGTAGTCTAACTGTTAACCCTGACATGTATTTGCCCGTCATGAATCGATAATATGACAGAAGCCTTAAAGATAATGGATGTTCAGGCAGCGTTGATGTGAACTTTATATATTGCATAAATCTTAATAAAGTATTGATTGTGCAAACTGGTCATTCATTATTAAGGGGAATAAACTGTTGTTCATTTTAATTATTTATCTTAATTAATTAAATATTGATCCGGTATTCACTAAACCTAAGAATCCATCCAAATACCAAATTATGTAATTATTTGAAAAACACGCTTGGCCGACAGCTATTAAACTTACTATATTATGGATAGTGATAAATCCCTGCCGAGACATTTATTAATCAGCTTGTAGCGTGTTTAACCACTGATGGCTATTAAATCTGTGATGGTAGAGGCTGTGAGTCAGACGATAATTGCTGTTGCGGACACTTAGATTTCAATATTTGGCGTAGATACCAGCAGCAGCAACAATATGTGCGAGTAACAAATACTGCATTTTCAAACAAACTTCACGTAGAGTACTTGAACATTGGATTTAATTTGCTGTATAAAGCGCTGTAACGATTGGAGTGTTCTCACGAAGGAGTAACAGCATTAGCAAATATTACTTATAACCTTGTGACACGATGTCATATGCAAGAGCAGCGGTGGCAGCAGGACGAGCACGAAAAGAGAGTGCGAGAAGATCTCTGCATAGCACCAGTTTACGAGCGCAGCTTCGACAATATAATCTAGAAAGGCAATCAAAGGTGGAGTCTGGATTAGTAGATACAGCAGTGTCTATTGACCCTTCAAATAGTGTGAACACTGGGCCAGAGACCAAACTAATGAATGCAAACGATAGAGCTCTTGTTACTGGACGAGGTAGTATGTCATCTTCACGAATTGTCAACCCGATGGTTGCTCCAGTAGTGCAGGTATGATTTTTCTTCCTTTAGGTTTGGCTTATTTAGGTTACCAGGTACAAACCTAATTTGGAGATTTTTCTGGGAATTTGAAATGAAAAATGTGAACAACATTGTGTCTCTCAATCTTCAATGCAAGTCAGCAGAGAATTCGTCTGACAACATAAGGCATGCTGCTTCAGCTATGCAAAACCATAGACTGCTATATAGACAGTACTATTAAGTACCAAACTAGTCTATCAACTAGAGGCCATTACAGTCGTGATAAATACAAGATGGTGATAGATGGAGTTTAGTGTACTGCATAGGGATTCTACCTACAATACTCTTAGAAAGTTTTTAATCGAATAGCTTTGCATATAGTTCAAGGACTAACCTATGATCATGAATAAATACAGTATTATGTACCGCATAATATAAAAGGTATGAGAAGAAAACTTCCAAACACTCTAGGAATTCTAATCTAGAGCATGTTGTAAGGTTTATGGCATACCACGTGCGTGTAAAAATTATGCACTGTGCATGTTTTTGTACAGCTCTTATTGTTTGTTGATTGTGGCTATTAACAGAGTTTATATAAACTACTGCACATGCGACATCATTAGTTGAACAAGGTGTGGGAGGTTTATATTTCAGGATTGACTTCCGTAAATCAATATAATCCAGGATAACATCTATGAGTATAATATACGAATAGCACACAGCCTGTGCTTTCCAAGTGAGTGGAGCAAAAATAGAATATTTAATAACTGAAAAAAGATCTTCATTAAGTTGAATCTTTTGTTTTAGTGCAATGGGATTCATAATTATACAGTTTATTTTAGTACTTCACACTCCTGAGTGATAAAGTGCGTATGTAAAAGGTATGGGAAGTGTTCCGTGGGCTAGTTTGCTCATATACTTAACACAGAATAATAATAGTACTGCAAGAGCTTAGACATTAATAGCCTTGCCCTGCAGCTTCTCAAATTTAACATGCAAGTGTAAAAATTTGCTACACATGTATTTTAATTACTATATGATTGAATTGGCGCCCTACCAATAGAAGCAGCCTAGTGAAGAGCAGCACACATTATCATCAGCGCGATACCAAAGTATGTGCATGAATTACAAGTTGCAAGCTACACCAGATGATTGCATTAAGAGTGTGAATCCTGTATCAATGCTAACAAGCACCTGTTTGCAATGGGACACAGTCATCTCTTGACAAGTTGATTAACGCTCAACTTTGCTGTATGAAAGTGAAAGTGAAAGTAAAAGTGAAAGTGAAAGTGAAAGTGATCACTTGTGGACTTGTCACCTTACAACCATCAAAATTATTCAATGCAAATTTTCTGCACTCCCAAAAGCACAATTAGAGTTAAGAATTCCCAAGTTACAAAGTAAACTGGCCAATCATTGGTTGTGTTAGGATGCATTGCATAATTATGTCAAAGGTCAACAATGCCAGTATACACGTATTTACCAAATATAGGTAGGCAACGTAGCTTGCCATGCCAGAATATCACTAAAACGAGTTTCACCACATTTTGCGATCATCGTTTGGCTGAGCTATAAATGCAAAGCACACCAGAATTCTTAACTTGTTGCTTTTGCAATCACTTTTACAAGTGAATCTTGACTCCTAGGTTTAGGGACATGAATTAAATTTGTGATTCAGATGTTACTTGAACTAACCGTGATAACTTGCAAGAATATGTATTTTTATAATCGCTTTGCAAAGTTGTGTACAATACAAGTGCAGCGTTGATTGCTGTTGGTTTATATGACCTTTGTCAGGTCATGAAAAACTTCAAATTAGCAGTATATGTCTGGTATACTATTACATCAAGATAAGTTATGTATAACTACATCGTATACTAATAGTAGTGTACCGGGTATAACACTCGTGACACCTTGTATGGTAAATCTATGCACCAGATGGGTTGTTGGTGTTGAACTCTTTCCTGTTTATATTGATTTAAATTTAAATCAATGAGATATGTCACTGCTGATATCAGCTCATATACAGTCTAGACATGCTAGATTGCAGCATCAATTAGTCTATTGTTGATAACGTATTAATTATTAACATAATTATACCTGCTTACATGTGTTATAAATGTCTAAATGTATACATGCATATAATATAAGCAATTCCAAGAATCAAATCATATTATGGTAGGTACATTAAAATATTACATGTATATTATATTAGCAATAAAGACGAATTGTTTTGTCGTAGCACCTGAAGTATTATTTCAATTCTGTTAGTAGAACATGCCTGTAGATGCAGTCAATAGGATTATAATACTATAGTAATAGTATATATATGTAGCTAATGATAGTATATAATATTATAGTAATAGTATATATATGTAGCTAATGATAGTATATAATATTATAGTAATAGTATATATATGTAGCTAATGATAGTATATAATATTATAGTAATAGTATATATATGTAGCTAATGATAGTATATAATACTATAGTAATAGTATATATATGTAGCTAATGATAGTATATAATATTATAGTAATAGTATATATATGTAGCTAATGATAGTATATAATATTATAGTAATAGTATATATATGTAGCTAATGATAGTATATAATATTATAGTAATAGTATATACATGTAGCTAATGATAGTATATAATATTATAGTAATAGTGATTTGCAATATTGTATTGTATTAGTAACTGGTATTATGGTAAGATAACGAAATCCACTGTCATCTAGCAGATTGATAGCATCGTTCAATTTTATAAGACGTTCACACTACTGTTCTATGACTGTCTTGTAGTATACAGTGTATAAGTTGTGAAATGGTGACGTACTATCTCAATAACTCAAGACTAGTAACTAATACTAGCTTAAGCGTCTGACTCACCAATGCATGAGGTAATAGAGTCGCAGTGCAAAATATTCTTTGTTCTTCATCAAAGATTGAAGCAGGAGAAGTTGTCCTTGTTAGTTTGGGTATGCCCTAACCCATTCGAACCTAATAGCAATATATCAGGGCATATTCTGTGCATACATTATCCGTCACGACGCATGTGGGAGCATATACATCAATGGACAGGTTGTGTAAATTGCAAAACTGATATGTTTGGACTCATATTGATGTGAAATAAAATTAGTAATTTCAATGTTTTGTTGTCATCTGTTTTTTTGCAAAAGTACACAGTTTTATGGGAACTATCTTTTAAAGTACAGAGCTACATTATCTAGTAAGTTAGAAATTTTTCAATTGTTTTCTTAATTCATTACATAATTGATGTGTTCCTTTGTAGTTTTTCAACTCACCATTAACAGCAATTTCCTGTCGTATGTTTACCGTAGTATTGATTTGATTGTAGCTAAAGGACAGTGAGAAAGGGAAGATAACTGACATAAGTAGTGACTATACCTCCAGTTACAGCTCCATATTTATGCAGATCAGAGAAGTAAACAGAGAGTCTGCCGGAGAGTGGGAGTTCCTTGTTAAATCTCTGAAAGTACTACAAAATACTCGTAAGTATAGATACGGAGTGAGACTGGAGTCTGGTAGTATTCCATATCTAAATATTGCTGCACCTGTTGGGCTGACCATAATTATTCTATATCAGTAATCAGTTACTCACACTTACATAATATAAACTTACATATTACATACTATTTGGCTGTGAGAGAGAATTTACATGTCTCGAGGTGTACCATTCTCAATTAGGTGCAGTAGTGGAGAAATTTAGATAGCCTTAGTTTCTTGTTTGTGGCTGGAGTTTGGGGTAAGGGCGGTCAACCAGCAAAATATAGAGAAAACAAATTCTCCTGCTTCAGTTTTGGCAAAGAACAAAGGCTATCTCAAATTTCTCCACTTCTGCACCTAACTCACAATTCTTACGTGAGGGCAATGCCCTGTATACCCACTAGACTCCACACTCTATAGTCTTACGTCTATGGTATACACTCTATAGTCTTATGTCTATGGTATACACTCTATAGTCTTATGTCTATGGTATACACTCTATAGTCTTATGTCTATGGTATACACTCTATAGTCTTATGTCTATGGTATACACTCTATAGTCTTATGTCTATGGTATACACTCTATAGTCTTATGTCTATGGTATACACTCTATAGTCTTATGTCTATGGTATACACTTTATAGTCTTATGTCTATGGTATACACTCTATAGTCTTATGTCTATGGTATACACTCTATAGTCTTATGTCTATGGTATACACTCTATAGTCTTATGTCTATGGTATACACTCTATAGTCTTATGTCTATGGTATGTTGTGAATAGCGTATCAACTAATTGCCTAATCAACCTCGACACAGTCTACCATTTTTGTATTGTATTATGAAACGCATTTAACTGACGGAATAGACACGATGACGTAGTGACAAGTAATGTAACCTTGCAAGAGAAAGATAGCCAACTAAATGCTATGCGTTTAGTATCGCTTAGGTATAGTTCATATACGGCAGGCTCAATGTTGCACTATGTAGGTGCTTTCGACGGGATACGGGTACATGCATATACATTGTGCATTATATATTAATTGCAAAGTGATTGTGTAGGTAGAGCATGTTATGTGATGCTATGATACATTTATAAATTACTATAACTTGAAAAAATAAGGTTGAAAACTGTTTATGGTTTAGCTAATGTCGACGCGCAGTCAGTCTCCACCTTGTCGCCCCTCAATCCCTTGGGCCCGGTTGTCACTGGTTAAATGCATCTATGGTTATACAACAGATACGCTGTGTGTCCATAATCTCTGGCTATGACTAGTGATGTACTGTTATATAATACTGTTATATAATATTTACAGCTGTGTCTACTATTGTCCTTGTACTGGTGCTACTCCTTCCTATCGGCATGGTTATCCTGGGTATGTCTACCTTCCTTATCTCATCAGGCTATTAGAACAATGTGTATATCTTATCATCGTGTGGCTCCAACTTTGAAATAGATAATTAAAGGTTCAACATGATTGTAATATCCATAGTTAGTGATCATAGGACTACAAAGGACCAAAGAATCATACTATTTCGCCTTTAGATCTCAGAGCGGGAAAAATAAATTAATTAATTACAAAATCCGCTAAGATCATTTTGAACTATAAATGGGATGTTGATTTAAATGTAAATGCATGTATATGTAGATAGATGTACGCAGATACACTAATGCAAATTTATTTCGTTCTTTGCGTGTTTGTAGGAGTGAAATATTTACACTCCTGCCCTGCAGAGCCATTCCTTCCTATATACTTACTAGTCGGTGGCTGCTTTGGCACGTTAAAGATGTTCACACATATTTGGAGACAGATAAGAGAACGAAAAAGTTCAAGGTCGTTTGATGCAATAGGTAAGTATGTTAGTATTGCAGCCCTTGCTTGATGTAATAATACGAGGAGTCTTTGATTGGGTTCACAACTGGCTCAAACACCACAGACTGAACTGGAGGTCACACAAAACAATACAGAAATGTATAACAACTGTCCTAAATGAACAAACCTATATGGTAGAATACTATGCATGCAAGTATAATGTGCATGCAAGAGAGGATAACTAACTTGAAGACTTACAAATTGAACAATATTACAGTGCCTTAAATGAGAAGTTGCCCACCTATTTTTTTTTATTTTCTGTATGTGAAGGTAATTCCAGAATGTAGTGCTATAACTGATAAGTGTAGTGTGGGTTAAATCAATATACAAACATGATAGTTTATATTGCAAGGAAATTTATTCTTTGATCTTGTTTTGATGACTGAAGCAAAAGCTCATTCATTCTATACATATATCTTGCATTATTGTAGCATCAACTTTTCTCAACTCTGTATCCTTTTTTTAGATAATGAACACCAAACTGACTTTGTTACTGATAAGTCCACGGAGTTATTTACAGACACTGTACTAACTCTATTCTTACTAGCTTGGTTCATATACGGTAACTATCTGACCTGGAGAATATACATGCCTGCCTTCTCTAGTGGGCTACACTCTACTGAAGAATGGTGAGTAGAACATCAAGTGCGATATCATATCATCTGGAGCTGAAGCTATTGTTACAGCCACATGCTTGTTAATCTGTGATGTTACATTTAAACTAAAAATTCAACCAAATTTTATTCTTCTTCGGAATCTTTGCTTTTTATTTATACTGTTAAAACCCGGGTTACAAAACTATTTTAAAATAATAATGCACATTATATAATTCTACTCACTCCCATGCAAATTTCTTCTTTCTAAAATTAATTATGATATACACACAACATGCCATGTGCTGTGCTCTCATTCTTTCACTCATAGTTCCTTTAAATCACACAGTTTCATGACGCCAAAATCATGCATTATTGTTATAAGTGGAGCAATTACATTGTAAGGTTGGATTGATACACTCCACCAGCAATCTCAGGGTGCTACCAATTACAGTGTATAGGCTAAAGCTTACAGGTGTGGCACTTCTAACATTGCATGTATGGATATACTATATTGCTTTATATACATGTACACTTTTGTACCACTGAATTCATTTCATTTTTTGAATATTGCACCACATTTTCAGTAAACATGTTATTTAGTTCACGTTTTATTTTAGGTGTGAAAAGTCTCTGTATATGTTCTCTCTGGCCCAAATCATCATCTGTTACTCCATCATTGGAATATTTATGCTGTCCACATGCTGTCTCTGCTGCGCTAGACATGTATGCTGCTTTGCGGATAAACATACTCTCGTTGGTCGAATGGTGAACTGTGAGAAATAACATCATCTCCAGAACTTCCTTGAGAACCAACGTCATCAGAATTGGTGTTTATAGAACAAATATTTAAAATTATTTTGTGTTTAGGGCACATATTTACTGCACATGCATGTGTTGGTAGGCTAGTATAAAGTTTAGGAATTTAGACTATGCTCTAGCTTGTAGTATAAAGAACACTGTACGAGTATATTGGCTAATTATGTTCTACAGATTGTAGCATCCAATGCTCATAACAGTTTGTTGGACTGCAGACTTAGCATGTATTAGGAATCTAGTCATTAACTCCCTTTGAACTGACTTGCATATGCTTATTGTACATGTATTTTAGCTAATCTACGTGTATAGTTGAGCGGTGCTTAGAGAGTGAAACTGAATTAACTGGTAATAAAATTTCCATTGTTACTATGGCAACGAAATATTGCATTACAACACCTACTTCATATTCAACAGCTCTAAGCTGGGTGTTATTTTAGTTATTATTATTCTTTCTAGCACCAGATAAATTGTTATCAGTGTTTTGTCCAATAGTTCTGTTTAGAGGTAAAAGAAACATGCTTTCCTAACCATGACTTATCATGTCTGACCATAGAGATTTATAGCCTGTGCATGTGTACAATTCCTATGATATACACAGTTACCTATCACTACTTACTCATGTCTTATTTGTCACAATCCTAGTACACTGAATTGTTGAGACTGTGCAGCCCTATTTGGGCAAATTTTTTGACTTTAGTAAAATACTCAAATAAAGTTAATTAATAATGCAGATACATTATATTATGGTTAATTCAGTAAGAAGAAATGCCTAAATTTGATATACAAAAACAGAAGTTTTTAAAATGTCTAAATCTGAAAATGTTTTCTCTTCTTGTACACGTAGTTCCTAGTGTCATTAATGACAAGGAAGAACTGAAATTTTAGGCTATGCATCTTCAGTGTATGGGTTGAAGTTTAGAGGTGGGGTTCCCTGTCTCTAACACCACATTCAACTCTCTGCAATCTATTGTTACATGTAAAATGGACATGGGGGAGAGAACTATAGTCCGGAGTTGTGCACTCTTGAGCATTATTGAGACCTGTTGTGGGAGGAGTTGTCGACCTTTTACTTTGGGAGTGTTCGAGAGATAACAAAAGTTTATACATGTATATATGCACACATCTATTAAAATAGCTATGATGGTAAACAGATAGTTACCTACGTTTACTGATTAAGACTTACTTTGATATCTCTTTAAGACTTTCATATACTTTTCTCAATATATTCACCGCAAGAGATCATGAATTATAAGGTTCAAAATGCAATAATTTTCAAAACAAATCGGTAGTTCTACGAGTTTTATTGTTTTGACTTTGTTTTTAAACGATTTGTTGATTGATGTATTTATATGATATACTCACTTTTTGTAATAACTGTGTTATTTTATTTAATAGTTAGTTGTTTTATCCACTTGGACTAAAAGGCCCTATAGAGTGCCTATAGTAAATAATGAATTTCTGCTATAGCAAAGCATATTGATATTCATATTGATATTTATATATTAGTCTTGTTTTGGATAGTGATACTGATAGATAGTATAACTAACTATTTTAAAGTACTAGTGCTGCTTGTGTCGCATAATAAGCAAGTAAAATTGTCGTATAGTTAAAGTAAAGTAACTAAAATATCATTAAGATTTCAATAATATTTATATTAATTATAATTAATTGTAATAAAAATTTAGTCTAGTCTTATCTATTTTTTCAATGCTACTTAATTTTGTTTGTTACTATGATTATAATATTAATTATTAATTATGATTAACTAATTAATTAATTATAATTATAATAATACCAAGGAGTAAGAAGGGATAATACCTAAGGCTAATGTAAATGTTGCAAAATATTAGGACTTCTTTGTTTCTGTAGTAAAATAACAAGATTTGCATTAATGATTAACGGTAGTTTGGTTAATCCTAGTTTTTGAGTTTATTTTTTATTTTATTAATTTAATTTTTTATTTCGTATTTATAATTACACTTAATTGAAGTTAAGAAGGAAACTGTATGATGAGAGATAATACATGACGCAACATCATTGGATACCAAAGGTTTTCAAGTCAAAATGGCCTAGTGCCAGTTTATATAATTTATGAACAGAGCACTCAGAGTTATCCTGCATAATCCTTTCGGGTTCTAAGCTGATATATTGAATTTATAGTATAGACTGTCTCTATTCACTCATACCTAAAGTGAAAGTTTCTAATCTAAATGATTTACCTTGCGGCAAGAAATGCATCTATATGGAAAGAAACTTGGGTTTACATCTATTTGCACCTTCTTAAAAAAATTAATGCTGCATATGCACAGTTTGATTGAATGAAATATGTATTTTATACATCTATTTATGTTCATTATTTGAATTAAGATGTTTATGATATTGAAACCTTAGCGACCACATGAATTTATTTCAGATGTGTGAATAGAGGATATGCTCTATACTATGATGGTTGACTGTCGCTGCCCAACAGAATGATTGATGCTATAGAGTTGGTGTTAGATGCTGTTTCGCTCCTGTTAAATGGAAATTATGCAATAGTCACTTTGGTTGTTGAATGGATATACGACCTAGTCATATCACTATATCTAGCCTTCCAAGTTGTACAGGCTTCCGCGATACAAGTTTTCCAACTTTTATTTTCAATCGGTGCAGAGATATTCGACTTTGTTGTTCGATTTGGTGAAGTGGTATTATGGTGTATTGCTCAACTGATTATCCTTGTCCAAAGGGTATTCTCAATTGTGGACGAAGGCTTTTATAAGGTAAGTGATTAGACCTGCATTCGATGATTATTTGTAACAGAATTATTGTACGAAATGGTTCACTGCTCTTATACTTGTAGTCTTCTCCCATTTTATAGTGGATACGCAGCCTACATTTAATATGATAATATTTTTTGTAGATATTTGAAGGCGTGTCTTGGATTTTGTCCTCTGTAGCCCATCTTATCTCTGTAATCTGGGAGTTCATAATCTCAATCATTCTTCTACCGCATGTAGCTCTTACACACATTGATAGTAATCTATCCTGGTGTTATACGGAGTTGTTCTCTCTTCTAAAACGTGCCGCTTTATCTATAGTGGACACAGTTGCAGATGTCACCTACCACATATTGCTCACACCATACTATGCTGGAATATACTGTCTTAGCTTTATAAATACATCAGGCTATGTTACTAAGAGGTAAGTAACTTTAGCTATGTCTTGTGCAAAGGTAGTACATAATTTTAGTCGTATTTGATTGTAAAACTATATCATTGTAGACTTTGTTAGTGTAAAGCCCCTTATGTTTTTTCCAACTTAGATTTAGGCTATGTGAAATAGATTCATGAATACTGTGCTGGAATACAAATGCTAGTTAACCCGTACTTTACATAATATAGTATAATTATCATGACTGTATTTCATAAACTTGATTACATCTGCTTAGCAGTAGAATTTATGAAATTTATTCCGTCAGAGGATTTATTCCAGTCTTCTATGTCTATCTCGTACTGCAGTATAATTATATTATATACTGACTGTAAGTTAATCTAATCCTCTGTCAACATCAGTTGTAACAGGCGTATTTCTTCATGTACTTACAGAGTGTATGAACATCTATATGCTATCTGTGTGGATGGTCTCCAATGTGCTCAAGATTTGTCTAGAAATGCAATCAGTAAAATGTATACCACGTTTCATTCTGTGTTCAACGTCTACTCTTCCTCAACCCATTACTGTATGGTCAACTTATCAACGTTGGCCAATAATTATAGTCCTGCTTATTGGATCATTCAAGTCAGTAATCAGGTATGATACAATAATAACCTTACATTGACAGAGCTTGGAGTTATCTGCTCCTTTATAATATTGACTTGTAGTATAAATATACACATGTACATACAGTGTAATGTTGTACATCTCTAAACTGTGCATTATTTGTAAAAGTAATAATTTACATTGGCTGAGTTGTCTTCTCATGGGCCGCTGTTGAGTTGCATGTAATTGATAAAAATTCTTGGAAAACCGAGGTTAGTCAATTAATCAGTGCATGATAATTGAATGATGAATTTTGACTATAAGAAAATGAAATATATATTATTGTATTGTGTTCTTCTTCTCTCAACTGTAAATTATCAGATTCTTGCGCATGCATGCTATGTTCTGATGTCTGGACAGGTTTACTTCTACGACACACAGCTCCTCTTCAGTGACACGATTACTCTTACCGAGTTGCTGTCCTCCATCTGTTTATCTCCACTACGGCTGGTTGTTGTTGCCTTCCGCACCATCTACTTGTATATAAAATATGGTTTTGAGGCTATCCAAGGCGAGTAAGTTGGTTATCATGTCTATTTCTAAAAAGTAGATTGCTCTAACTACAGTACATGGTAGAAGTAACTTGACTGATGCCGCAGATAATATTATGTTTACAGTGTTTACACACGATGTTGCAATAATTCTAAATATGTGGAAAATTTGTGGAAATTTCTAACAACTGAAATATATTCGGACGATTGTTTTCTTATTTTCTCACCTTTCAAGATAATTCTCTCCATTGAGAAACAATTAATATGCCATTAGTCTTGAGTTGTTGTCGCTCCATAGTATGGAGACTCAACTAGCTTCAAGTTATGATTATTACAGTTACGGTCTTTTCATTAAGTCCACTGACCATTCATCATTGCCTTCAATTTGTTATAGTCGTTCAACTACATTATTATAAGATGAAGGAGTGACAACTCCGATGTTACTCTGGTGACACATCATTGTATTACATGTAGAAGAGACTGCCGAGTAGCAATTGTCACATGATCTAAGACTGTGTTATTTACATGTTTCTAGTTGGTCCCACAGTTCACATCAGCTGTATGCACCCTTACCTAACATTGGACACTGTCTCTATTGTGTGTTGGAGGAGTTAGTCTGGTTAACATGGTTAACAGTGAAGACTAACTTGGCTGGTATCATCATAGCCTGTGCTCTTACTGCTGCTGTTTACCTCTCAGTCAGGAGACAATGTTTACGTACCTATACTCAGTATGACAATATGGAACCTCGGGCTTTGTTTGACCCAGGAGCAGGTAATGTACTATTAAATTTATTGTAAATAGAGTCTTGGGTTCAAATCTTAATCAGGAAAAGTTCATTTCTGCAGTATGTGAAACCAAATTCATGGCTTCTTTTGTTTTCCCAACAAGATTATTTTTGAGAATAAAAGTTTTATTTCTCTCATAACTGGGTGCTACTCTACGCTCTTTGTATAGTGATGATGTCATTCTCTGCAGGTGGTGATATGGCAGGTGATGATGAGGTGGCAGCAGGTGATGAGGCAGTGGCAGCAGTCGTGGAGCTGTCAGAGTCAGAAACAGATGATGATGAACCAATACTCATTGAACTACCTCACACTGCTCCCCAACGTCCACACAGGTCTCGCTCATCTACACCTGACCTAACAGTACCAGGGTATGTAGGTCATGTTAATTTTATGATCATAATGTAATACTTCCTGGTACAGTGATGGGATCATTTTAGATGGGAAGAAATTCTGGTTTATAGTATTGGTCACAGTTTTGTGATGATGTCACAGGTTATGTGATGATGTCACAGGTTATGTGATGATGTCACAGGTTATGTGATGATGTAACAGGATGCGTGATGATGTCATAGGTTATGTTGTGAGTTCACAGTTTTGTGATGATGTCACAGTGCCTGTAATATCCTTGTAGATCTGAAACTAGATATATACGCAGACTAAGAAGCAAGCTTGATGATGAGCTGAATAATCGTCTCTGCACCATCTGCCAAGAGCATAGTCGTGACATTCTACTCCTGCCGTGCAAGCATGTCTGTGTATGTACATATTGTACTCGGGAGATACTTCAACGGCGACCAGCCACTTGCCCTCTATGCAGGACAAAGATTAATCAAGCTATGAATGTGTTCCTGTGACCTTATGTATGATATGGTGTGCCAATAGGTAAAGGGAATTAGGAGTTGTTTGCTCATGTAATTATTATTCATTGTCTCCATGCAATGGAGTGAAATGACTACAATCATGTATATTGCTGTATAATTCAATGTACTCTATTCTTTTTTAGTGTTATTATGAGTACAATATTAGTAGTTAATACATACATGTAGAGCTTACCTTGCAATCTATTTTTATATGTAAATAGTGTATGTACTTCGTACTAGATGATTGCATGTACATTTAATGAATGCCCCATGCGTGCACTGTACAGCCGAGTGTTAGAGGGTATACTATTATAATATTACACTGTTTACTTCACTATTATATGGTATAGTGCTATGCATTCACTTGGACTATTATTTAAATCTATATTTTGTATCCATTTAGCAGCATATAATTATTTATGACATGAGAATTTACAAAGATGAACTAGTGCATGTTTTTTATATCTTAGTTATTTTATACTACTGTTATAAATACTAGAATATAGTACATTACTATTACTTGTATCGTTTGTAATATTTATGATTTCCATAAATTTGTGGAAAAAATACTTGATATGATACATGGAAGTTGTAGTTTTATTTATTTAATGCAGCTGCATTGTACATAATTGAAATAAAATGATGTGTAATACTATTGATACTACTAAGGAGATACACTATACTAAATACCAATTTAGTATAGTGTGTGCTGTGGCTGTGTTGTTTATTTGTGTTTACAGATTTGATATGGTAGTGCAGTGTAAGCTAACCTGTGATTACATGTAGTCGAGTTTGTCACACTGGTTACATTTCAAGTGTAGAACTAGAAATACATGTAGGATCTTTTGCATGGTAATTGCAATGTGCATTTAAAAAACTATTGATCATAAGTAGAAGTTGTCTTCTCTCAATCTGTTTTCTAGTGCAAGAAGTTGTCTTCTCTCTGATTTGAGAGAGAGGACAATTTCTGATAATGATTAATGGCTTATTTTCGTGCCCATGATGAACAAATTTCAATGGAGGTTATGCCAATATTATGGTTATGCATAGAATTTCTACTGTTATCTAGCTGGCCAAACCACATGCACCTATTATAATAATACGGAGTCCAATTTTATTTCATATGCAGATGGCTAATTGGGTTCCTCAATATAGCAGTAATATATAGATTAGAGATAAATTGGTGCCAGTCATTCTATATAAGTGAAAAGATAATATAACGAAACCTCATCCTATTTATTTATTGATATCTTGGAGAGATTACCAAGATATAAAAAAGAGACCATTAAGATGTGCAGACTATTGTAGATAAGTATTAAACACACCTGAAGATCCTGTAGGAGAATCTATAGAGATCATATCCCCGAGGAACCGCTGCACCATCTATTGACGGATCTAAAAAGGGTATAATGACCAGTGTTGCAGCAGCAGTATAGCATGAGTTTATTATTAGTAGAAAGATTTGAGGGCTAATTTCACAAAGGCAAGAAGTTGGTCTACAATCCAAGTTAGAGCTCATAAAAATTGCATAATATGTATATGAGCTAAAAAGAGTGTTGAGCAAACTGATCATAATGCCAAGAGGAACACTACCAAGAGAACACAACTGAACACTGCAAAGGAAGTGGAGTTAATTAATTAGTATAGCAGGAAGTTGGCAATGGTTGTAGAATAATGTTTGGAGTGACTTACCATTTATAATAATTGACGCCAGATATTTTGGTAGGTATTCTTCGCATCTCCACAGTGTCTGTTTTAATTAAAATTGCTCTTACTCAAGCAGATGTTTACGTACATGTATGTAAGCATTTGTAATTTAGTTGTACACAAACATACACTTTAACATTGCAGGTATCGCAGGTATTGCAGGTATTAGCAGGTAGCGGCAGAAATGTAACATTGTTCGACATGCTATAATTGCTATAGGGCGACTCCTATGAGTAGTCATGGTTTTCACCATTGTAGGGCAAAGCTGCTCAAGTGGAAATCGAACTTGAATGACGAACTAATTAAAAGTCTTGTGTTACCTAAACCATTGGAATGACCAATGATATGATATGATATGATATGGTTGGCTAATGGTGTTCTTGATAAGGGCACCTCTAGCCATCTAACGATACATTGTGCTTTACAGAACTTTTTGATCAGATAAAAGGCATTGCATAAACATTAGACCTTTAGTGACAGCCCATTAGAATACACATAAAACCTATTCTATTAAATTGTAACTATAATTGATAAAGGACTATTACTACTACTACAATGTACTATATCTACATTTATGTAGATATCTAAATAATTATAAACAAGTGTGAGAACATCAACTACACATACATGTAGATAATATACATGTATACAGCACACATGTAGCATATTAATATATCTATCTGATAAAATATATTGTAATGGTTTTTGGGGGGTTGTGCTGTCGTCCTAAGACGACTCCCTTGTCCAAAATGAAGAGCCTACGAGTGGTGCTAAGCCTTCTCATTACATGAAAGATCAACAGGTACTAGTAGTCAAATAACTACTCAAGACGACCCATGTGGTCTCGAGTCGATGCTTGTTTGCTATACTGAGAAAGAGAGTGATCCGACCTAGAAGGCAGTTTGGGAGGCAAGGTCAAAGACCTGGACAACTGGAACGACCTATCTACAAAGTGAAAGTCTCCGTATATGAGTATAGATGTGTCTTTATTGAGATCCAAGCATGAACTGAGACAACAAACATAAAAACAGTTTGCTTTATATAGTATAATGACTTCCGGTAAAAAGACGACGTAGTGTCGTAAAAAGACGATGTAGTGTCGTCCGGAAATATATGGTGGCTGGAAGCTCGATGGCCAACCCAAAATAGATCGGGTACAACAAAAGAAGCTTAGAATCATCCAAATCATGTACAAAACAAATATCAGGCAGTTCTGAGAGGTCGGCCCTCTCTACATGGGTATAGGAAGGACATAATTGCTCAGTAATGCACATTATAAGTGACAATCTACTACATAGACAGTTAGTACAAACAAGTGTAATGCAGTGTAAGTATATAATTAGTGTCATGTAGTCGGGAGGCTATCTTAGAGTTATACATGACCATTACAATATTCTAAGTAGATAAAAACAAACTAAACTAGAGGATGCATCCCTCCTTCAATAGATCTACAACACTAACATATGGATCTACAACTGCACTAACATATGGATATACAACACTAACATATGGGTCTACACTAACATTTGGATCTACAACACTAACATATGGATATACAACACTAACATATGGATCTACAACACTAACATATGGATCTACAACACTAACACATGGCTCTACAACACTAACATATGGCTCTACAACACTAACATATGGATCTGTTTATGGTCAAGGTAGATTTTGCTAGAATATTTTAAGTTGCTAAAGTCATTCATCACAATTAGTAAATTGCTCAAACATATTATTATTGTAATATACATGTACAGAAATTGAGAGAGGACAACTTCTAACTATATTGCCAATAGCTTAGAAATGCCCAATGGACATAGGCCAACCACTTAGGAATGAGATATTGGTTGTGACCAACATCTATAGGAAGGTGTTTGAAAATTTGGTATCTGTTTTTCCCCTTCAGCTAATTATAAGTAAGGAATTGGTGTACACCTTGCTTAGTAGCGAATTAAAATTTTAGCAGTCTAATTAGCCTGTCTAGTACCTGTCTAGTACCTGTCTAGTACCTGTCTAGTACCCATAAAAAGTTTCCTTTTTGATAAAACTCTTGACAATACAATAAATGTGAGGTTTTTCCAGCATGCAAAATAACACACTAATGCAGTGTTACTGAGTGTTAGCTTCACCCAAATACAGTTTGAACAAAATCTTCCGACATTTTGGCAAGCTGTGAATTTATGCCTGATCATGATAATGAAAATACTCATCCCTGACAGGCCCTGGGTTCAAAGCCCTCTCAGGAATGGGTAATTTCATGGATAGGAAACGAGTCTCTGACTGGTCCATTGACGAATTGAAAATCTTTGCATAAAAATAACATCACACAACTTATGATTATTTCCAGAAAATTCACAATACTTTACTGCCCCCAAATAACTTTGTCATAATTTTCATGTTCTACATAGAATAGCGCCAAACCCTATTTCTCTATTGCAAAGGTTATAAATAAATTATCACTGATATATAAGTATACATCCTACAGATGATATCACTTGTGTGAAATTCATGCAAAAGGTTTGAATGCTAGAAGAGAGCTTACCAATGTAATACTTGAAAGACGCGTCTTTTACTTTATGCTAGCAGCAGGATTCCTTAAATCACAGGTTATTTGATGCTACATGAAAATTAGACTAAACTTTCACTTTATTTCGGACTGTAAATATGCTGGGAATGAATTTAATTCATTTTTGAGTTTATGACATCATTCAAATATGGCTTCAGATTTCTGCTTGTATGACAAATCTATTTGTGCATAAAATCTTAAACAGGAAGTAAAAAAACACTGGTACACGACTTTTATGCAGAAATTTCAACAGGCAATCCATACACACCATATGCCATTTAGTATTACATTTACTGGCTTATGAAAGGTCTTCACACATGAAATATATACCAGTCTTTCATTTACATGACACAAATGTGAACACTTTAATCTAATGCAAAGTATGACCCTGATGCTTTAGAGTGTAAATACTAAGAGTACAGTAAGTACACAACCTGCAAATAGAATCACTCAAAATTCAACTCATGGTCATAGTTTCATTGTTTACAATGCTATGGCTGACCTTAAGACCTGCACGACTTGTAGTACATGTACAATCTTATGTCAATACACTTAATAAATATTATGTTGAGGTGCAAATATTTTTCCTGTTAGACAAGGAAATGATCCTGTTTTAATCCAATGAGAACAGGACGACTAAATATTTAAAGAAGTAAACGGTCTCATAACTGGGAGCAAACAAGCACTCAGTTAGCAGCTTACTGACTGAGTGACAAGGTGTCAGGGTGTCGGTAGACTACCTGTTTGATGAGAAAATTCAAAAGATCATGTCTATCTTGATGTACAAAGTATGCTTGAGCATCCAATTCCAAAGTGCACTCATAACTACCTGTAAGATGTTAGATCTCCAGTCACTTTAATCCATAGGCAAACAGCACAAATGGTACTATTTGGGTGAATCAACATTGGTGGTTGAATCCTTGTATGTTCCCAACTGTTGCAGAGAGTGTACTGTGATCATTGTAGACTAATGGTCTCATTGTCTGCTAAACTCGGATGCAATAGACACTAGCAAATGTGCATATTTTTATACTTCTCATAACATGACACATGGTGCATACTTACATGTATATTGTCTATTTTACCCATCTATACGTTGTATTTTTGCCAAGAGTGTGGTTACAGGCTAACCCCTGATGAAAATAGTCTATCTTATACTCTATATAAAATTTAGCCTTTGAATAACTAACTTCAAAATTGTTCTAATGGAAATTAGGCAGTTGTCTTCTCTTTGTAGAGAAAAGACAACTTTTGCATCTGCTCCTACCTTTAGCTATGGCTTCATTAGAGAAGGATAATGAAAAAGTGAAAATTTAGACCAAAAATTCTCAAAACAGTCGGGGTCGATAAAAAGTAATTTGGATGCTGCTCAAACAGGTCCTACATACATGCAGTTCATTTACTGGTACTGTAGCTAGGTACTGGTACTGATACTATGTACTGGTACTGATATTATGTACTGGTACTAGATACTGGTACTAGATACTGGTACTAGATACTGGTACTAGATACTGGTACTAGATACTGGTACTAGATACTGGTACTAGATACTGGTGCTAGATACTGGTGCTAGATACTGGTACTAGATACTGGTACTGGCACCACATACTGTAATGTTTTGAGCCGTGTTACGTACAAGTGCCGATGTAGCACAGGTACGGGAAGTGCTTGGAGGTTGGTAGAGGACGACCAAGGTAACTTCCACACATTACATAAAGAGTGAACAGCTAGTTAAGCTCTTGTAATTATGGATAATGACGTAGGCCGAGGCTGAGACTCATAGAAGAGTCCAGGGTCGACGTAGGTCTGTAGGTTTATACTCCAAGGGAGTGTAGAAAGAAGTAGTATTGATCTAAGGACTTAGGCCCGACTCTAGATTCATGAAGAATCCGGGATCGACTAAAGTCCGATGATGTAGAACACACAAGGAGTGTAGAATGAGTTGCTTAAACGAGTATGAGGATGAGCTCGGCCGCTTAGGTCTAAGAAGACCTGTGGGTGCAACTACCTGCCTGCAAGAGTAAGCCTCTAGGTTGAGTTAGGAGATGTTGCTTTATTAGAGCACAATCAACAACTGATTTGATACAAGAAATGTGCTGGCTTTTATACTAATAACACTTCCGAAAAAAGTACGATAAGGTATCGGGCTGGAACTTACGTAATAACATGGAGTAGTTCCGCCTGACGTCAGCCACCAAAAGGGTCGGCCTTGCACAAAAAGTGCTTACATATACCAGTATGGATTATATTGTAATGGTTTCTGTGATTTGGTGCGGTCGTCCTTGGACGACTATCGACCCAGAAATGAAGTGCCTATGAGTGGTAATAGGACTTCGCATTACATGAAAGATCGAGCGGTCTCAGTAGCCCAAAAACTACCAAAGACGACCCATCTGGTCCCAAGTCTGACCTTCAGACTATACGTTGAAAGAGAGTGATCCGACCTAGTAGGCGGTTCGCTAAGCGAATGACCTGACAGAAGGAAGTGAAAGTCTCTGTATCAAGTATAGATGTGTCTTTATTGAAAGCCAAGTGAAGACTGAGACAATGAACAGTAAAACAATGCCCTTTATATAGTATAAGGACTTCCGGCCGACGTGACGTCGGGAAAAGACGACGTGTGGTCGTCCGGAAGTTGCACAACAAGATGGCCACCGGAAGCCCGACGGCCGACCCAAAATAGGTCGGGTTCTACAAAAGTTGCTTATAATGGTCCAATTCATGTACAAAATGAATATCAATGGATTCTGAGAGGTCGGGCCTCTGTACATGGGTATAAAAAGCATTAAAAGACTTAGTTATAATCAGGTAACTATATACAATAACATATAGTAAAGTACAAGCAGATATATACATGTATATGCACACAATAATGAGTGTCAGATGTAAGATACGATTTGGGGTACCATTACAATATATTGTATATAGTCAGAGTTTGGTTAGCCAAGGGAGACTATTACCACGGAGGCTGATTCACCACAATACTATTTCTTCTATCTATCTGTGTGTACTTCCAGTCACATGTGTTGTACAGAACATTTGTATACATGTAGCTAGTCATTGTCAACAACTGTTTGCCTACTTAAATCAAAGTTTTCGGCTAACTAAAGGATCAAGTTAGCGCTTAAGGAGACTTGTCTTGTCCTGGTTAACAATAAAGGTGCTTGTGTTGTAAATAGTTTTCTAGCTAATCTTCATCACCAGCTGTCAACAAACCTTCTGAAGCTATATTGAACTTCAACTGGAAATTTTCAACTGGGAAAAATTGTCAAAGCTTGAAGACCTAGCACCACTCATAGGCTCTTCTATTTTGTGATGTCGGATCAGCACCAGCACCCATGCAAGCGACACGCAAAACATTACAATGTACAGTATGTTGTACTTTGTACACAATACAATATATTATATTGTATACAAGGTACAGCATACAGTGTACACACTGGGGGCTATAGATGCATCAGCATTCTGTAAATATCTGATCACCAAGTATGCAGTTCACATGTACATGTACATATATGCTTTACAATACAAGAGATTAGCTACATGTATATGTACATCTATAATGCAGGTGTATATATACATGTACATGTACATGTATATTATACATGTCGATGTACCACATACATGTAGTTTCTTAGCCTCCCCCCCTCTCATTGCCATTTACCACTGTTCCGCTGTACATTTGAGTATAATAGGTTCACATACATGTGCATGTGAAATTCCAAGGGACCGCCATAATTGGTTTGAATTAAGCCTGAGTTTGAATTGTAAGATTACTTCACTTAATTGAAGTCATTATATAGTGCTCAGCAGAGATCAAGGCTAATAGTTTTAACTGACCAAGTTTTTGAATTATCAGGGGCTGAATTAAGCAAGTTCCACTGTACATGTGAACATGAACTTAAAATGTTAAAACTGCTTCAAATATTTTAATGAATTCGTGCTAGGCATGCACATGAGCACCGATGGGTGCGGGTGTGAGAAGGGTCTAGAAGTGGTCAGCTAGACCTGCTTCCAGCTACATAAGCTGAGCAGGGATTATATGGGAGATTGTATTGTGTGTATGACCCATAGAATCGGAGTCATTGCTTATAGACTAGTCTCATGATTATGGTCTATGCTAGTTTAGTCACTTTGGGCTTCAAGGTCCAACGGGACCGAGAGCTGGAAATATGCTATTCTAGACAAGACAACTCTAGATGCGTCTTTTAGTAGATGTGTCTTCATTGAAGTTCAAGCAATAACTGAAAGCTAACAAAAAAGTGATCGCCTTATGCAGTTTTACATTTTCGGTGAAAATTTCCAGCATGGTACGGCCGCTACTCGGTCTTAAATATTTTTCAATAATGCAAAAGTTACGATGTTGAACCCCTTAGGGTCGTAATGTACAGAGAAACATGTATAATCATGTAGATACATAAAATATATATGTAAATTGCAACTATATAGTGTAGGCTCTTTGCCTCATAAAACCAAGCATTCAGGTTAGATTTACAATGAATATCAGACAAGTTATAACTTATATTTTTTTTTTAGTGCGTTTATAGCTAATTTTGAAAGACATATAAAAGGTATATAATAAGGTATTGAAAGCAAAGGGACAACCAACTAGCCCGAGGCTAGAGAAAAGGCTGTCCAACTAGAAAGCTCTTCACCGCTGCAGAACCACCCCGCGCAAGGACGGCAGGGACATGCAGTCTCCACCAGCCCTAAGCGACTCCCCACATGAGGGCAGCCAGACCATCTATGTGACAGGCAGCAACGAGTGAACAGGGTAGAAGTCAATTACATACAATATAATAATGAGCACACAAAATGTACGACCGTATATACACTGTACATATACAAGAGTAATCAGACAATACATGGCAAGAATATACAGGTATGAGAGTAGGCAGACAACTACCGAAGCACTAACGTGCATTAAGTGTTTGATCGGTGAGGGTCGAGGCTTATAATGTCAGTACATAGAAATGTCTGCCTCACCATAATATATCGCTTAGTTGATGTCTACAATGTACACATGCATTGTATATAATAGAGGCTTGGAGCTAGTTTGGTATAAATAAAGTTCCATTTTGTGTTTTCATTCAGTTTACTACTAACAGTAACATCTCTACCAATAGCTTCAGTGTTAGATAAGTAATTCTAAGTTGGATCTCATCTTGGAATTAAGACATGGAGTACTCAGGCTATCTAGGAACCATACAAACAGCTCAGATTAACGTCTTTCATGTCAGTCCTGTCACTTAGGACAACAACATTGTACACTATCAGAAGGGGGCGGTCTTCACCTGTATAACACGATATATTGTACATATCGAATTGATATATAAGATGACTGGCCATCAGGCAGTGGGGTGTAGAAATACTCTTGAACTACCTCATTGGCTATCAGCAGAGTCTACTACCCAGGCTGATATTCACCATACTCTTCATTCTACCTTAAAGGAGAACAGATGGAAATCATGTAAATGAAGTGAAAGAAATAGACTATTAGACTAGGGTTATTGAAACTACATGTATGCCTCTTAAAAGAGACAGAGATTCAGGTGCACACAACAATAAAATGATGGGGTCGCCCTCCGTGTGCCATAAACATAAACAATAGTAGAATAATAATTTGCTTTGGATTACATAATCTTTTTTATGGTGTTTGATGGCTTTATCATTATTATTCACAAAGCTGGAGAAAGCCCTCATACCTACGCTCACAGCCTTACATAACATTCATAGACGGGCAGGTGTGGTGGTGACATGTACCTTAAGGTGTTTGTCTGGTTTTACTGTTCTCTTACCCAACACCACTTGTTAATTCTTGGAAGTTTATAATTATTATTTTAAGAAAGACAACACAATTACACCAGATGTCCTCAGACTAGAGCCGATGGTAGTATAAAAGTTGCAGAGAACCAGTGGCTACCTCACACCACTTACAGATCTGTCCTGTGAAGGTTGGAAGAGTTCTGCAGAAAAGCTCTGAATATTCCAGAACACATTTGACGTTCTATAAGTCCAGGTAAAGTAATTGTACACTTATTTAAAATTAGAACATTTTTATAATTTAACTTATAGCTTGGGTGCTACATGTACATGTAGATGTTCCCTGTGAAGGTACTTTGTGTAAGTGTAAAGACTTGTGTTTAGTTCTGCAGTTGTATGGTCCATGTAGAGTTAGGCTTATAGGTGTCTTCGCGACCTAAACTTCAGACCCAGGTCGATTACCAAAAATATTTTCCGGCACAGATCCGTCACAGGGTCGCGAACACACCGGCCTGGGCCAAAAGCAAAATCCTCATTTTCGAGCGAAGAAATCAGGTGTGACGATGAGCTAGGGATGGTTTCGTCCGGCCAAGCAAAATCCTAGGCCAATAGCCCTTCTGGCCTTGGTTGGACGGCCATCTTGTAATTTTTATTTGCGACCCGGGTCCGTCCAAGAGGTCGCGAAGACACCTTATATTATGGAATAAATAAAGCAGTCTGTTCATGTACATGTAAGTACACGGAAATTCACATTGAAAGTAAGATATTGATCATGCAGTAAGCTGGTGTTTGCCACTATCAGTTTGTATTCATCAGTATGTCAGAACGTTTTATAAGATTTTTCAAGATTTTCACCAAATAAATTTTGATAACTGGTAATTTCTCACAAACATTATGAATGCTTCAATTTTTGAGCATGAGAGTTAATTACAAGTAGGAAAAGTTGACTGATTAAAATGGGCCCTGCTGTCATTTTTGACAGCAGGAATAAATTTGTATGCTAAACCACAGAAATAGAAGAGATAAACCTTTCACTGTAACTCGTGTTTTAAAGATTTCTTCTCCTTTATGCCCTAACATCCTACGGCCCTTATATAACACATGTACATACAGTGTACATCTAAAATACATGGATGCCCTTGTATTAGCTATCAGACCTCCTGAAGCTCTAGAGAGCTAGTATTTGTTTTGGATGCTAATGGTTGTATATATCTACTAACAAACAAAAATTTGTTCAAAATATAAAGTGAGCTATAATATACAATGTACTATAATGAATGTCAAAATATGTTCATAGAAAAATTATATTACTATGTCCAACTTTTGATTGGATAACAACCAAAAATAGAACTTATTTTTTTATTTAAACAAAATCATCAATAATTAAAACAAGAAGTCGTCTAAGTTAATCTACTCGAAAAATGCTCAATCTCAATGTCTGTTTATTTACATGTGTTTGCAATTCTTATGCAATATCACAGGTCCAGATGTGTATTGTACTAGATAAACCAGAAACAAGACGGTAAAATTTTGCTGCCGGAAGTATTGAGTGATAGCAACAGATTTAGAAGGAAGTAGCAAAGAAGCTTTTGAATTCTTCAATAAGAATGGAATTCCGTGAGTACAAATAATAATCATTATTTGACAAGAGTGGCAGCTGCTGACAAGTTCTCCGCAGGAAACTTGCTGATTTTTACCTCAAATTTTTGCATCCTACCCAAAATGGACATCCAATTGTGAGTGCAACCAGTGAAACCTGGAACTCCTGGAAGTAGATAAAACAATATTGTTGAATTTGTAAGCAGTGTTAGAAGTGAGGGTACAAGGGAGTATACGGCGTGCACCTACCTTACTGTATTTCACTGGGTTTGCAGTCAGCAAGATTGTAATACAGCGGCTAGGATGATTCTGTTCCAGAAATAGACATTTTTTGTTCTAAGTAATGTTTAAACAGGCATTTGGAGAGCCTCAACACCCCCTAAGCCCAACTTTAACACTCCAGTGTACTTGCCTTCACTTCTAACACTGCATATAAGTCATAGAAATGGCCAGAACATGGCGAAAGTTAACTCAACACCTGATTACTGTTCAACATGTTTTATACATTCTGACATCAATTTATTATTACGGTGATTATTATTTTTGAAATATCTAACATTTCCTGTACTTCTACTCATATAGTATGATTAGAATATCTAACACTCATCATAATTACCTGTATGTCCTTTTACTTAGCTAGAATAAGCTGACTATAGAATATCCAACACTCATTATATGTCCTTCTACTTATATGGTACATAGTACAGACTTTGCATACACTGCCCATAGCCTATTGGGTTGGTGGACTGTATAAAGTTACTATCATTTACCCAGCAGTGTGATATAGTAATAGTGCAAGAATCCTACTCTGTATTAAAATTTGCTTTCACACCACGCCAGTTTTGACTCACAGAGATCCTACTGTATACTGTCAACCAGTAGATTGTATAGACGTTGCATCAATGGCTATCTGTATTTGAAGTATATCCATAAGCAATTTCTATGCAATCTTACGGTGTGTATAAGAGATGACTTTGCATGCTTGAGCAAGAGTACGTATGTAAATTTTGTACAACATAAATCATGTCTATATACAGCTAACCATCCCTTTCATCAGGTAGATTTACATGTATATCATGTTGTCAAGTAAACCAGTAGGCTGAATAGAAATTGTGTGTTGGTGGATATCTGTATTCCATGCATATCCATAGACAACTTCTATGCAATCTTATGGTCTATAAATACTGGAGTTTGAAAACTTTTAGAGGTCTTTTGTCATAGAATTGTAGAATTGGCAAGTCAAACATCTGCAAATATAGGACAAGTACAGCAACGTCTTCGTAGTTTTGAGGACCATTATGCTGGGAGACTGTAATAGACTCTTTGCCATTATTAACTGGCCTATTGGTTAACATTCACTTCATTCTATAGAGTCTTCTAATCATCTATAGTAAGTTAGTGTAGAGACTTCATCATATATGATGTATAGTAATGTCCCCTTAGTATAGAGACATCATTATATAATGTATAGTCTTAGTACTTTAGTGTGGAGCAAAAAAACTTTATTGAGACACAAGTTTGGATTGTTACATGTTCATCTGAAAATTTTGCTCTCAATTTCTTCGTATCCTTGTAGAGTATTATTAATGGTTGTTTATGATGAGAGATTATACGGCCAATATTGTTAACTGGTTCACTGTTTAACATTCACTGGGTTCTATAGAGCATTCTAGTCACTTATAGCACCTTGGTGGAGAGACTTCATCCAACAAAGTATAAATACTTGTAATTAAAGTGGTTTAGAAGCTTAGTGTAGATCCACCATTCTATAGAATAGAACAGCTGTTAGTAGCTAGAGTTTTAATACGAGTATTGTGTCAACCTGAGACGGTTTTTATTGGCATCATGCACATTTCTGTTTTGAATAAGTTTGTGGAAATAGTTTCAAGGTATTTTATGCTAAATCCCAGGTCAAATTCAGGTGTGGTGAGATTCAATCTACATAATGTATACATGTGTATTCTCTACCAAAATGCAAACATAATGAGTGGGCTTCTTTTATTCATTTATGAAAAATGTCCTAATACGATGATGATGCCATAATGATATCTCTTTGCTGTTTGTATATTATACTATGGTAGATGCTTCATATATATTGTACTTGTGTGATATTTACATGTACATGTATTTTACAATGCTGAAATCTCGTTGTAGGCTTGCATGTATTGAATCGAAACAATTCGAGAGAGAATGGTAAAGATTTGCTGAAGAAAGTGTTAAAGGGTGCTGCGAAGTCGATAAAGATGATGTAAAAAGACTTTGGCCTTTTCAAGCAGATTTCCCATAGAATACTTTTCTGTAAGTAACCTTAATTCATTTACCCAATCTAATAGCACATTAAACTTTACTATACTGCTGGGAAATCTATACATTTACTATTTTTAATTTGATAAAATAGCATTAGCAAGTGTATTTTGTGAACAAACTCAAATTGTGAGAGAATGGTTAGAACATGGTGGATGCTAACTTGACACTTGATTACCGTTCAACATGTTTTATACATTCTTTCATCAACTAATATCATCTAACGATACATCATGATCGTCCAGTTAGATTGTACATTTGTATAGACAGACATTAGAATATCTAACATGTGTCATGTGCCCTTCTAGACTTTTGAAATATATCGTCATAGTAGGTTACCAAAATCTCTTGCGAATAATTGGATCTCACTGTATCTGGATGTTGTTGATCTCTAATGCACGTACAAAACTTCGTAAGGAGAGAAGTAATTCTTCTCTGATTAAGAAATGTTTGTAGAAGTATATATGACAACTAGTAGGTAGACCTTTAGTAAAACTAAACAACCATGACACTATAAAATGAATTTCACCGTTGGTAAACTGTATAGAAAGCATGACCAATTGGTCAATTAACTTTGTGTAGTTACTTCCAGACAATACTAGATTTACATTATATACATGTACACATGCATGCACAACATATGCACATGTGCACCTATACAACAATGTACATGTAAAACATACAATACATTGTACTGAATATTTCACATGCATCGTATGTGCACATTATTCCGTAGATGTTAACATTCTTGGTAGATTGATTGGTAGACTGTAAAGAAATCATAACCAATTACATGTAACATACCGTATATTTAATAGTTCATGAATTCTATACTGTTTTTCAATCTAGAATATTATTATGAGATTAGGTAAAACTTGATTTCCATCTCTGTGATACACAGTCCAATGTAGAAATGTTAACCTTTATGAATATATCATTAACTCAACCTAGAGATTGAGTGGAGATGTTACACCTATGCCTGTATATGTGTAGGGCTATTTATAATAGTTCATTAACATGTACATGTAGGTAGATTGTGCATGTACAGACAATTTCTCTACTTTCTTATGGTGGGTGATGGAGACAACTGCATGCATATTGGTTTCTGGTGTTTCATACTCGATGGTGCTTCACTCACAACTTCAAGTTCACAAATGTGTCTGATCAACTGCAAACTACATGAAGCTTCTCACTGTAAAGACAACATCCAAGACCATTTTTGTAAACTAATATTAGGAGGCTATATAGAACCCGTATAGATGATGTTATTGTTTATCTAATTAACACTCTATGGAGTTCTATGCAGCCTTCTAGTTCCTGGTAACAACCAAGGCAGACATGTGGATAGATTATTATTTGCCATCATAGTGTTGCTATTCATGTAGATGATATATAAGTTACAATCTGTTGGGAGGTTTGGCCATTTTTTGTATAAATATGTATTTTTAGCAAAGAAATTACTTTTGAGCGGTCAGAAACTAGTTTCAAATCCATGAAAATACCAGTCCCTGACTGAGGTTTGAACCCAGGGCCTGAGCTGAGCTGAGCTGAGCTGGTGTAGTGGTAGCATGTTCTGTTAGAGTGGTAGCATTTGTAAGTTACAGAAATAGTATGTACAGCATGTGGCTATATAATGCTAATCATCACATTCATCATGTAGATTTAGATGCACTGTATAATATGATGTCATCAAGTAAACCAGTAGATTGAATAGAATTTGTGTGTTGGTGGATGTCTGTGTTCCATGCATATCCATACACAATTTCTGTGCAATCTTATGGTCTATAAATGCTTTAGTTTGAAAACTATCTGTAGTTCGTAGACAATTTCCATACGTAGACAATTTCCATACGTTCCTGTGGGGGGTGACAGAGACAACTGCATGCATATTGGTTTGTGGTGCTTCAGAACTGATGGCACTTGACTCATTTATATGTCCTCCTGATCAACAGACTACACGGACACTTCTTGCTGTGAAAACAACTTCCAAGATCAGTTTTGTAAATTAATATTAGGAGACTATATAGAACCCGTATAGATGATGTTATTGTTTATCTTATTAACACTCTATGGGGTTTTATGCAGCCTTCTAATTCCTGGTAACAACCAAGGCAGACATGTGTATAGACTACTATTTATCAACAATAGTGTTGATGTTCGTGTAGATGATAGTTACAACCTAATTGTTGATATACTTGTAATTAGGTAAGCTCTCACTTTTTACGTAGACAATTTCCATACGTTCCTGTGGGGGGTGACAGAGACAACTGCATGCATATTGGTTTGTGGTGCTTCAGAACTGATGCTTCAGAACTGTGGTACTTCAGAACTTGACTCATTTATATGTCCTCCTGATCAACAGACTACACGGACACTTCTTGCTGTGAAAACAACTTCCAAGATCAGTTTTGTAAATTAATATTAGGAGACTATATAGAACCCGTATAGATGATGTTATTGTTTATCTTATTAACACTCTATGGGGTTCTATGCAGCCTTCTAATTCCTGGTAACAACCAAGGCAGACATGTGGATAGACTAATATTTGCCATCAATAGTGTTGATGTTAGTGTAGATGATAGGTACAACCTATTGTTGATATAATTAGGTAAGCTCTCACCTCTTGAGCTCTATTGTCACATAACAGAGGTGACGGTAGCACATAGTTTAAGGTGTTTGACTGGCTCTAACGTTGCTTTATGCTCTGTTCACCATTTCTTTTGAATAATTCAAACCCAAACACTGGCAAAACCTCCACAACTATGAATTTTGTCAGGTAAAGTGACGCAACAAGGTGTCCTCCACCAGATCATGAAAAGATGAGCAGTTGCTGCAAAGCCCCACATCACATCACAGCAAACCAACCAAAAGAATAAATTCCTGCTGAAAATTTGATACACATCATTTTGTTAAAAAAGCAGCTCATAGAACAACAATATCTACACTAATAGTAAATAAAAAAAGGTAAGTAGAAATATTAGATTGTAATGTTGATCATCTCTGGAATTCTGAATCAATTGCACTATGAGGAGAATACAAGATGTGTCTGATGCAAAGTAGTAATGTTACAGATGCTGAACGACACAGACTGATGGTGGTGTTGATGTTGAGAATCTGACTTCATATTAAAGGTTCAAGAAATCTGCAGGTATGAGAAGATGCAATACTATAATAGATAATATTTCTGAGACTTACATGCATAATGTGACTCCAGCTTAGAATACGTTTCGGAATATCTAGGCCATATTTGTAGTAGGCTAGGTATCTTCATATGGTTGTACTATCATTAGAAAATTGATTGACCATGCTAGAAATGGTTCATGAAGTTGATTTTATATGTATCTATACAGTCAACCAGTAGATTGTATAGACTTGCATCAATGGCTATCTGTATTTGAAGCATATCCATAGATAACTTCTATGCAATCTTACGGTGTGTATAAGAGAGATAAATTTCTACGTTTGAGAAGCAGTATGTACCTATTGTACAACATACAATGTACATACTGTACAGACATACATGTACATTCTGTAGACCATGCCTTTACACAGAGCTAAGCTACTTTATAAATTAACTGTTGATATGATTGAATGTTTTGTTGACACTTACAACAGGTACAACCAAACTTTCGTTTCCCATATTCCTTCATAGTCTTCTGCGACCATACTTTCATTGATTCTATAATGGGAGACTATAAATAGTACCCATGCTATTGTTAACTGGTTTATTGATTAATATTTACTGAGTTCTATAGTCTTCTCATCACTTCTAGCACCTTAGTGAAGAGATTTCATATGATAATGCATTGCTATATCACCTTAGTGTAGAGACTTCATAAATATGATGCATCGTTGTTGTAAAGACTTTGCTTAATGTATAGCTACATGTATGGTACCTTAGTATAGACCCATATTTATATAATGTATAGTTACATGTATGTTACCTTAGTATAGACCCATATTTATATAATGTATAGTTACATGTATGTTACCTTAGTATAGACCCATATTTATATAATGTATAGTTACGACATCAAATGCAGATGTGGTGAGATTCAACCTACATAATAGAATGTAAATTCTCTACCAAAATGGAAACATAATGAGTGGGCTTCTTTTATTCATTTACGAAAAATGTCTTAACATGTCTTAACGCAATGATAATGCAATAATAGCATCTCTTTGCTGTTTACACATAATTCATCACATGCATCAAAAATGCTTTATACATGTATATGTTACATGTACATTGTATATATAGATTTTTGTACATTTGTTGTAATTGTATGATATTTCTTTGAGAACACTGAAATCCCATTGTAGGTTTACATGTATTGCGTTAGAACAATCAGAGAGAGGATGGTAAAGATTTGCCGAAAAAAGTGTTAAAGGATGGTATGAAATTTATAAAGATGTAAGTAAATCTAAATGTAAATAGACTATGGTCTTTTCAAGTAGATTTTGCACAGATTACCTTTCTGTAAGTATAGTCTTAATTTACTTATGCAGTCTAGCAGTACATTGATCCTTCTTATACTGTTCGAACTAAAATATGTATTATTGGATAAAATAGCATTAGCAAGTCTGCTTTGGCCAAAATTCAAATTATGAGAGAATGGTTAGAACATGGTGGATGTTAACTTAACACTTGATTAACGTTCAACATGTTTTATACATTCTTTCATCAGCTAATAACTATTAATTTGTCATTCTCAAAATAGCTAGCAATAAATGGCTGTCGAGTTTGATTGTCTAGACCGACTTTAGAATATCTCAGACATGTACATGTAGAGTGCCCTTCTACTTCAATGGTATAGACCTACCTTAAAATATCTAGCACATGTTAACTGCCCTTCCTTCTTCTTGGATGATATAGACTAACTTCAGAATTATCAAGCACACATTATGTGCACTTCTAGACTTAACATTCTTGGTGGATTGATTGGTAGACGTAGAGAAATCATAGCCAATTAACTTACTGTATGTTTAATAGTTCATGCATTCTATGCTGATGTTCAATCTAGAATTATTATTAAGTAAAACTTCATTTTCATCTCTGTGATACATAGTTCAATGTAGAAATGTCATCCTCCATGTACATGTATGCATCATCAGCTCAACCTAGAGATTGATTAGAGATGTCACATCTATGTCTATGTATGTGTAGGGCTATCTACATACAGTTCATTGACATGTAGGTACATCTACAGACAATTTCTATACAATCTAGTGGTGGGTGATAGAGACAACTGCATGCATATTAGTCTGTGGTGTTTCATACCCGATGGTGCTTCACTCACTACTTCAAGTTCACAAATACTTCTGATCGACAAACTACATGAAGTTTCTTGCTGTAAAGACAACATCCAAGACTATTTTTGTAAATTAATATTAGGAGACTATATAGAACCCGTATAGATGATGTTACTGTTTATCTATTTAACACTCTATGGGGTTCTATGCAGCCTTCTAGTTCCTGGTAACAACCAAGGCAGACATGCATATAGACTAATATTTGCCATCAATAGTGTTGATGTCTCATAACTGATGGTGTTTCACTCACAAGTTCATGTTGACAGGTACTTCTGGTCGATAAACTACACAAATGTTCTTTGCTGTGAAGACAACATCTAAGACCAGTTTTGTAAACTAATGTTATGAGACTATATAGAACCCGTATAGATGATGTTATTGTTTATCTAATTAACACTCTGTGGGGTTCTATGTAGCCTTCTAATTCCTGGCCAGACCATCGTGTTCAATTGTGTATTGCCATATCCTAAACTTGTCGGTGTCTGATGTTATAAGCCATGCTCCATATACATGTAGCTGTCTGGATTCCCTTCAGGTATTATGTGAAATTGTCAACTACATTATCTTACACTCATACACTGTAATACCTTTAGAAAGTTTCTGCACAATCTTATAGTGGCTGATAGAAACAACTACATACAGCGTATATGGAAGACTTCTTGCTGTGAACACAGCATCCAAGACCAGTTTTGTAAACTAATATTTGGAGACTATATAGAACCCGTATAGATGATGTTATTGTTTATCTAATTAACACTCTATGGGGTTCTATGCAGCCTTCTAATTCCTGGTAACAACCAAGGCAGACATGTGTATAGACTACTATTTATCAACAATAGTGTTGATGTTCATGTAGATGATAGTCACAGCCTAATTGTTGATATATTTAGGTGAGATCTCACTTCTTCAGCTCTATTGTCACATGGCAGGCTGATATGTAGACACTCATCACAGAGGTGTTTGATTGACTCTAACATTACACTTATTCTTCTGGCTAATTAGTACCCAAACACTAGTAAAACCTCCATGACCATGAATGTTGACAGGTAAACAGACACAACAAGGTACCCTCCACCAGATCTTGAAAAGATTAGCAGGTGCTCAAAGTCTCCACATCACAGGATATCAACCAGAAGAATAAAGTTCTGCTGCAAGGTGGGTACACTTCATGCTCTTGAACAAAACAGCTCATAGAACAAATGGTTTATAAAGCAGTAATTAGAAATATTAGATAGTAATACTGATCATTTCTGAAATCCTGAATCAATTGCACTGTGCAGGAAATAACGGAGAAGTTTCAGATGTTAAGTAATGTTACAGATGCTGAACGACACAGACTGATGATGGTGTTGATTTTGAGAATCTGATTTTATATTTAAGGTTCAAGAACTCTGCAGGTATGAGAAGATGCAATATTATAATAGATAATGTTTCTGAGACTTATACTGTTATTTATAGAATGACTTCAGCTTTCAATATCTTTCAGAATATCTAGGCAGTATTCTGTGGTAGGCTTGACAATTTCATACATGTATAAGAGAGATAACTTTGTCAATTAGAGAAATACTATGCACTACCTGTTGTACAACATACAGTACAAGTACATACTGTAAACCATCACTATATTCATAAATGAAGAGCCAAGCTACTTTGACATGATTGGAAACCTTAAATTGTACAACCAAATTTTTGTTCCCCAGATTACTTCATGGTCTTGCCAACCATACTTTCATTGATTCTATAATGGGAGACTATAAATAGTACCCATGTCATTTTTAACTGGTTTATTGATTAACATTTACTGAGTTCTATAGAGTCTTTAGATCACTTCTAGCACCTTAGTGTAGATATTTTGTATATAATGTTGTATTGTTATATCATCTTGGTTCACGGTTCCACCGCCTTAATATATAATGTAGAGACTTAACACAATGTATAGTTACATGTATATCACAAATTAGTATAGTAATTTACTTGCTAGAAATACATCATAGTATAGACACAACATATTTATATACATGTAATGTGTAGTAATTTCCTTGCCAGAAATACATCATAGTATAGACTCAGCATATTTATACAATGTATAATAATTTCCTTGCCAGAAACACAAATCATAGTATAGACACATATTTATATAGTGTATAGTGTATAGTTATATCACCTTAGTGTAGGGAGTTCCAATTTATGTATATGTAGATGTTGAAAAGACTAAGATAGTTAGCATTATTTATTCTCCAGTTCATACATTAGTGTTTTAAACACCGTCAATAATGTCTTGATAAATCCTAACAATCACAGTAGGAATGTAATTGATAATATGGCTAATTAACTTACTGTACTTTCAGGTGATACTGCATAAATGCATAAATGTACATACACTTCATTATGACGAAGTCTGCTCACACATGCAGTAGATCCAAGTATGCATCATGCAGCACAATGTACATGTACATGTATGTTCACAACTGACCATGCATTCCAGTGTAGATCTGCATAATTATTTGTATTAGATTGAGTATGCACTGTATGTCAATGGCTATCTGTATAATGTATGTCCATAAACAGTCTCTATACAACCCTGCAGTGTGAAAGAAGGCAGCAACCACCTGTCAGCAGATGGTGCTTTGTTTAAAAAGTTCAAGTTCAGATTGTATTACAATGCTTTGAACTTCTGGTCAACATTCTACAGGAGAACCAGACATCTGGCAGTCCACATTAGAGAAGTTTAATTAATCTAAAGATGTTTTTGTAGACTAATCAGAGAGTGAATAGACCCTCAGCAATACTAACTGTTTACCTACCAACACTTTTTGGTTCTATACAGTATTTTATTCTATGTTCAGCATCTACCACCATCTGCCATTGACCATCTACCACCAAAAATAGTCTATTGTAAACCTCTTAAGTTCTGTAGAGCACAGAACAAACAGCACAAATGTGAAAATAAAATAATGAGTTTAGTTGCTAGTCTAGACCAAGCATCACCAGATTGTCACTTTCTGTAATTCTCTTTTTTCACAGACAACATTATCATACCATTTAGGATCCATCATATCCAATGGCATGGCATGGCATGCAAGATGAGTGCCCTCAGACCAATGAAGGATGAACAAGTATTCTAAAATCTACATCACAGCACACCATACAGGAATAAGATATTAAAGTGATACACTTTATTTTTCTGGAAGAAGAATTTACAGAATACCACAGAGCTTCAATCTACACAAATAATACTGTAGTAAGTACAGCAGCAAGTAGAAATATTTGATCATAATGTTGAGTATTTGTGAAATTCTGAGTCAATCCTACTTTGAGGAGTATACTGGAGAAGTTATCATCATGTTCTTGTTAATATTTTAGCTGTTAAGAGTCAACCATTTTAGTTTGAAATTTATGTTATAGATACTTGATAACAGAGATTGCTGTTGGTTAGGAAGGTGGATTTTCAATCTAAAGTTGATGGTATGAATTCCTAGTAGAGAATTATGGATTGTTTTGTTATCGGTGAAAATGTCATTACTGCAGCATATTTGAAAACGAGGTATATTTTGTCAGATACTGCTACTTTGGTATCAAGACTGAAATCATGAGTATTCTGTATGTGTGAGAAGATCCAATATCAGTACTAGTCACTCTGGCATTTCTAATTGACGTGTATGACATTTTTTTCTAAAGTGACTTTAATTGAGAATATCTCAATCACATTTACCATGCTATCTGCAGTAGGCTAGATATATACACAGTAAATTGGTTTCACATTCTTCAGGTAGATCAGAGAAGATCAGATAAAATTTACCAAACATGGATCTACATGTATGTAGTAGTTTACTCTATAACCCCATCACTGGACGAATAGTATCAGTTTCTGCACTCATGAATTACATGTAAAAGTATAGTTTGATGTCTGCCAGATAGAAGAGCATTATGAGAGACATGGTACCTTGTATGATTTGATTACACATTGGTAGACTGTATAGAAATCATGGCTTATTAACTAACTGTAAGATTAATAGTCCAGGAGTTCTATGCAGTCTTAAAATCTATATTTTACATGCTATAAACATAATATACATGCATAGAGCCTAGTTATATCCAGCTAAGAGATTGTATAGAAATTGCACCAATGGTTATTTGTATAATGTATATCCATTGGCATTTTCTATACAACCTTATGGTGTGAAAATGGGGAGGTGAATCTGTAGAGACATTATTATTAAAGGTATACATTTGAGTCTTGCTCTTTACAATTTATTCAATGTCTTTGTCAAGTATTCTGTATGTCTGCTTATGTTGAGAGACTATATGCGTAGAACCCATGCCATTGTTAACTGGTTTATAGATCAACATTCACTGGGTTCTATAGAGTCTTCTACTCACTTACAGCACCTTATTGTAGAAACTTCATTATGCAGTGTCTAGTCATAGTATCTTAGCATAGAAACTTCATTATGCAGTGCATAATCATAGTATCTTAGTATAGAGACTTCATTATGCAGTGCATAGTCATAGTATCTTAGTACAGAGACTTCATTATGACAATTAAGAGACTGTAATAGAAATTCAGGTCAATTAACTACTATTTTATTATACTAATGATTCAGGAATTCTATGCAGTTTTACAATCTACATTAGATTTCCATGATTAAACATCTTTAGTCACCACACATACATAATATAGTGTACACTGCAATTATAATCCTGAAATGATTAACCAATTACAACTTGAATAGAAATGGCGCCAATGGGTATCTCTATCTTACACTGTGTATGCCTGTAGATAACTTCTGTCAATCTCATGGTGGTTGATCCGAGACAACTACATGTACATGTATGCCAGTTTGGGGTGTTTCATATGACAAACTACAAGTACATGAAGATTTCTTGCTGCGAAGACAACATCCAAGACCAGTTTTTTTAAACTAATATTATGAGACTATATAGAACCCGTATAGATGATGTTATTGTTTATCTAATTAACACTCTGTGGGGTTCTATGCAGCCTTCTAATTCCTGGTAACAACCAAGGCAGACATGGGGATAGACTAATATTTGCCATCAATAGTGTTGATGTCTCATAACTGATGGTGCTTCACTCACAAGTTTGAGTTTACAGGTACTTCTGGCCGATAAACTACAGGAAGACTTCTTGCTGTAAAGACAACATCCAAGACTATTTTTGTAAACTAATATTATGAGACTATATAGAACCCGTATAGATGATGTTATTGTTTATCTAATTAACACTCTATGGGGTTCTATGCAACTTTCTAATTTCTGGTAACAACTGGAGAGTACATCTGGCCAGACCATCAATACGGTCAATTGTGTATTGCCATATCTTGACCTTGTTGATGTCTGATATTATAATTAATGCCCCATATAGCTGCCTGAATTCTCTTCATCTACTTGTAGGTTCATACATGTACATATACTATACTTCTAGTTTAATTGCCTATACAGATTATCTTGAGCCTCCGTGAATTCATCTCATCATTGGTGGATGTAGGTGTGTGGGTGTGATAGTTAAATTCTAAGAGATCAATTTTCCCAGCTTCTGTTTTGATCTAAGTCTAAGAGCAATGGAACTTTCTCATTATGTCTTCTTAATTAGAATTTTAACTGCTTGGTGTTATCAACTCTTAGTTCCAATAGATGTTACAGGATATTGCGAGGATCAATGGTGGTTTGAGAGATCAATGTTAGTTTGAGAGATCGATGGTGGTTTGAGAGATCAGTGGTGGTTTGAGTGGTCAATGGTGGTTTGAGAGATCAGTGGTGGTTTGAGTGGTCAATGGTGGTTTGAGAGATCAATGGTGGTTTGAGAGGTCAATGTTGGTTTGGGTACTAGGCTCAGTCTTCCAGTATCAAGTCCAGGATTGATTACTGGATGTGTTCAAGTGACATCCAACCTGCTACCAGGCTATGCAAGGTTAGCTGATGTTAGGCTGCCACCATATTCACTCCTCCCAAAAAGAAAGAGAATTGTACACATCTGTTGAGGTCCTTGTTTTTCTCAGAAAATAGTGGAATGTTGTGGTTAGTTTTTCTGAAATTTCCCAGATTTAGAAAACTTAAGTTCTTTAGGTTCATGCCCATTATTATTCTGACTGCATCTGCTATATATGATGTGTCATGTATTTGCTGAGAGGTTGAGAAGGTACTATTTATACAATCATGTACATGTACGTGCTTATACATGTACGTAGAGGATTTCAATATTGGTAAACCGTACAGAAGTCATAGGCTAACTAACTAGCTGTATGATTAATGACCCAGGAACTCTATACAATTTTGCCCAGTACCACCTCAGCCATATTACTGACAATCAAGGTTCTACATAGTAGTCAACCAACAGATTGAACAGAAATTGTATCAATGACTATTTGTATCATATGCTTATCTAGAGATAATTTCTATAATATGATCTTGTGGTGGGTAAAAGAAGACAACTCCTACTAAAGTTTACATTTACACCCAGTATAAAATTCAACTATTTTAGAGAGTCTAGTATATAAAAAACTAAATGATAGTCAGGGTGATTGCAGGATATTGGTTATGAGAAGAGTTGTCCTCTCTCCTGCCGCCTATTTTTAGAACGTGGGAAACCAACTGAAAGTCACTATGGAGACAGGGAAGACTATTTTATTTATCTGTGATGGAAGACTATATAGGACCCCTTCAGTGCTAACTGATTGCTTGATTAACACTCTCCGGGTTCTATAAAACCTTCTAGTTCCTTGCCAACAACGAAAATTCGTTACGACTACTACAATCATGAGCATCATAGTCAGGCCCAGTCTTGTTATCAACAACATATACTTGTGATAGATTTCACAATATTTTCTGCTGCCTTAGCAGGAAACAACTGATAAGCAGCACACGGTTTGTAGTCTGTTCTTGAGTTTTTATGTTATTGTCATTTTGATCCAAGAAATTTGGAAATTAACTTTTATAAATTTTATTTCTCCAGGATGGCTAAATCAAATAATAGACCTATATGTACTAGTAGCTGCTGGGATTACTGATCTAAAGTTTGAAGTCCACTGAATTTTGACTGTGGTGAAGTTACTAAAAGCTGCTTTCTAAGACATGAAGTTGAGGTCAGGTGTCAGTGTCTCATATTGCACACTCCATGTCACATGTTAATATTGATCCATATTTTTGAGAATTGGTTGATGGCAATATGCCAATTATTATGCACCGCTATAAATGACGAAAATTTCAATAAGCATTGCTGTCGTGCAATTTCAATGAGTATTAAATTACTATGGATACTGGAATAACCATATCTGTAGAGTTCTACATAACAATTCACTATATTATTTTCCATTTGCAACATGTTTTGGACATCAAGCAATTAAAAGTACAAACACAACAGCAGAGAGCAGCGTATCCAGGAATCTGTTAGCTGGAAAGCATATCATATACACATGTATATCACTTCTGTGACTTAGAATCACTCAGTTTGATTGGCTGCCCTACTGCTTCAGTTTCTTTAGCCTGTGATCCTGGTGTTGATGGAGGGTCAGAGGCTTGAAGCTTAGTTTCTTGGTTATCGGACTGCTTTGTGGGTGAAGCCTGGGATGTTGCTGTCATCTCTAAACTAGCTGTATGGGTTGCTGCTGTTGTGGTTTGAACTGTCATGTTCTTTGATCTGATAATTTTATTCAAGAGATTGTCTATTTCTTCGTTAGGTCCCAGAGAAGCAAGACGTCTTGATCTAGTCTCATCTGAAATAGCCTTTGGTTCATCACCCTGGTATATTATGTAGATAGGTCTAGTACGCGCCTCCTCCTCTGCGACTTTCTGTGGTGCACGTGTCCTTGAACTTCCTAAAATATCCCAAACATCAATGTGAGTCAATAGTTCCATTGGCTTACTGATCAACATGCAGGAACATCTCTCAAAAGTACTATTCAGTATTTGCTATGAAAAATTGGATGAAGTGTTCAAACAATGAATTGAAGCAGAAATAAGATTCTTGCATAAAATTTATAACAATCATATTATATCTTCAGCTGTTATCACAACTATCGGAATTTAGTTTAAATGGAGGAAGACAACTCTGCAACAGCATTTTTTACATGATTCTACACCTGACTACCAAACTAATCCTTGGTAATTAAAGACAAGATATGTTTTCCATGTTTGAGTGAAGATGCAGGTGCCTTCCTCTTGAGCATATATAAATCGCTGACTTACGTCTGTTCCTTAGACATTGTCCAATCATAGTTGCTAACATAGTGCAAGTTATTCCCACAGCTCCACCTATTATAAGTGCAGAGTATTTTTCTAATGGTGGGTATTCATCTCCAGAACCCCAGGCTCTCATTTTAGCTATTCTTTCTGGGTCTCTTTTTGATTCATACATCCAACCTGCATTGTTGCAAAATATATAAAGCGCCCTTACGAGTACATCACAATATACACATTTCAGGAACAACTTTGTAAATACATGTATTTTGTACAATGTATATTATTATTATTATTATGCTTGATTACATATTATTCATCTGGTGACCTACGTTTGTCAGGCGGTGGAATCGGGACGCAGAGATCCATAACAAATTTATGTATACCGTATCCAACATGGCAGACACAATATTCCTCCTTACAAGAGGTGTGGTTGTAAATGTGACAGTCTGCGTCACTGCTGCATACGGTGTACGTGCTCTAAATAAACAAATTATTTTATAACACTGAAAATATTTCGATGCAATCTTGGTGCCAGAGTCTCATTTTATACTTTATTAACTTTGACACTACACTACTTGAAAAACAGCAACTTTTGTTCAATTTTGACAGCATTGAATGCAAATGGTGATAATTAGTATATTTAAGAGTTGTCCACTCTTATGCATTTGGGAGAATATAACTCTTGACTAAAATATTGTAGCGGTAAAATGTAACTTTAACTCAACCTCCCGACTACATGGTACTTGTTATGAACATTTATTGCATTCAAATTGCCTGTGTTAACTTGTCTGTGTAGTAAACTGTCACTTTTATACCTATATTGTGCATTACTGAGCAATTATGTCCTTTTTATACCCATGTAAAGAGGGCATACCTCTCAGAATTACTTGATATTCATTTTGTACATGAATTGGATGATTTTAAGCGTCTTTTGTTGTACCCGACATGCTTTGGGTCGGCCTCGGTCTTCTGGCCGCCATCTTGTTATGCAATTTTGGGACGACACTACATCGGCCTTATACGACACTACGTCGGTCTTTTTACCGGAACTTCCTCTGGAAGTTCTTATAGTATATAAAGCACATTGTTTTTATGTTCATTGTCTCAGTTGATGCTTGGATCTCAATAAAGACACTTTTATACTACTTATACAGAGTCTTCACTTTGTAGTATTGGTCGCTCCAGTCGTCAAGGTCTTCGACTTTGCTAGGTCTGAATAAACTCTTTCTCAGTAGAGTAAACAAGCATTGACTCGGGACCACATGGGTCGCCTTGAGTAGTCATTGGACTACTAGTACCTGTTGATCTTTCATGTAATGAGAAGACCTAGCACCACTCATAGGTTCT